>CM040759.1:17397214-17997214 GCA_022829145.1 Albula goreensis
ATTATTATTTCACATTCTCATATCAGTGTGAAATTTAAATTATCTTTGAGCTTGTCTGGAACAATTCAATCAGTATTAGAAAATTAAACCCAATGGGAAGTGGGTACATTTGGAGGAACAAAGTGGGCCTTTTGCCTAGCCAATTTCATCGTTGCTCCTTGTGACTAATGACTTTTGCTTGGTACGTTCATTTATCCTTGTCTGAGAGAGGAGCAGAAAGTGCCCTTTAAAATGACAGTAAGCTTATGTTCTTTGGTCCCCTCTGACTCATCTCTCTCTTCTCTTGCCCCTCTTTACCCTCCACCTCCTCTTCTGGTTTTCCTCTGCTCTGCTGCGCAGTCGGACAGCCCGGAGGACATGCACAGCTGGATCAAGGCCATTTCAGGGGCCATCGTGGCCCAGCGAGGACCCGGCCGATCTGCAGCCTCTGTACGTACCCAACACATGGCAGGGGGGGCGGTGGGGGTGGGAGGGAAGAGGCAGTCACATTTCCAGTGAGATTTATGTTTCATTTTCATCTGCAAGTCTGAACCAAGTTTACTATTTAAATATTTCATTGTGCTTTTGTTTTGTCTAGTTTTTCTCAGCCCAGCTGTACTGATGTTCTGTGTTAAATGGAAACTTGCAGGGATGCGTAGATGGCAGAGATTTACTGTCAGTATTTCCTCAGATGTTTTTTTTCTCTTTTGAGGTTTACATATGCTCTCTGCAGCTCAGTGTATCCTCTGCATGCCCAGCCTGCTGTTGGTCAGGTACATGCGCACAGTGATTGGCTGGTGCACATGTGGAGACCCTGTACCCTCTGATAGGGGATTGGGGTTGGCGTCCTATCCGTGTTGCCCTCTAGGACAGTGAGCTGCTTGTCAAGGCACACAGAACACACGCTGGCCACTCTGCTTTCTCTCTCTTTCTCTTTCTCCCCCCTCTCCTCTTTTCCTTCCTCTTTGTCTCTATACCTCTCCCCCTCTTTTCCCCTCCCTTTCCTCTTGGCTGGAGTGCCCTGTCCTCTCTCTCCCCTCTAATTGAGCTTTGCAATGTGTTGTTGCAGATGCGGCAGGCCAGACGGCTGTCGAACCCTTGTATACAGAGGTATACATCCCGAAATGGTGAATGCAGCACGTATGTGAGCTCTCATGTCAAAAGCCACCTCTCTTCTCTGTTTGTTTGGAACATAGTCGTGATGTAGTTAAACAGAATGGAATTTATCGGCTTTATTGCTTCCAAAAGTAAAACAAACAAACAAATGAGCAAGCAAAGTAATGCCCATCCTTACTTCAGGTGCAATCCCATCTCGCATTACGCTTTCCCATCACATCCGGTGTGCTGTCATCTGACACACTCACCAATATGACTAACTCATCCCCTTTCACAAATGCATTTGAGAAAACATATGATTTTGTACATTTTTAGAGCATGTATACTACAAATGACTAGATATTTGGTAATCTCTCCAAGCATTTTATCATAAGAAATGGTGACAGCAGTTCTGAAGGTGACTACATATAATGAAATAAAAAGATCAGAAAGACCTTTGTTTAAAATATAAATACAAATATATTTAGAGTTTTTTCCTTTAGCTTTCCTCATAGCATCCTGAGCTTCTGTCAGTGTAGTTCCTTTTTTGACTGCAGAGAAAGCGAAGCAATTTCATTCATTTGCTTGAGAGGAAGAAACACAAACTGGAGCGCCCTTTCATGTACACAGCCTGACAAGTCATGCTGAGCTCTATGTAGCAGCCATTGCAAATGCTAACATGGCCCCTTATCCATTATGCTAACACAAACACTAATGCTAATGCCACAGTTACTGACAAAGATTTTCCCCAAACAGCTCACTCACCCCCTGTTTTTAAGCAGCTCTCTATCTGTGGAAGGAAAGCTTTTGGTGCTGTGGCTGCCTGACTAAGGGAGCTCTCCCTGCCCTCTGCATGTCCTCTGGGGGAGCATGGGATCGTGCATGGTTCTCTCGGTCTATGACTGCTCACACTATTACCTCTTTGTCTTAAATTTGCTCTTTAATGAATCATGTGCAAGTGTCTCTTTTGTTTTGTTTTGTTTATTTGATGCTGTTAAATACCAGCTGAAATGTGAAGTCAAGTTGTTTTCAGAGGTCCAGTTCATACACAGGCCACACTCAAATGATTCAGGCCTCTTTAAGACACTTTGCATACTAGCATCAGCTATTAATCATTAAGAGCACAAGTAAATGATGCTTAATGTGGTTGATATCAGCCCTTATTTGCTGTGGCTGAGCTTAGGGTGGCTCTGTATCTGTATGGTTGGGAATTATAATGAATGTGAATGTTGGCATGCTTTCCCCTTGCAGTTTCACTGGTTTGAGCTTTTACTCCTGTCTTTTTTTGTCAACCATGAGTTCTTTGTGTGTATCTATGAAACTCTTTTCATAATGTTACTCCCTCCTTCTTTATTTTACCACCAACCTAAAATGTGATGGGTAAAATTCAGTTACACATGAAGGCCCAAGCAACTTCAAATATTTCGATACTTGAAGAGTACAAACTGACATACAATGAGAGTACAAACTGAACACAAAGGGGATTAGTGACAGTTGCGAATGATGTGTATACACACTTTCTTCATGAGAACGGAAAGGTACTATAACTTGTCCATTAAGCATGTGACATTTGATCATGTGCAATGGTTAACACACAAATTTGTTACAAATCAACCAGCTCTGTAGGCTGACAAAAATTGTAAAATGTTTCAGTTGTGCCAGTTGATGCACAATTTGAAACAATTGATAGTTTTAGAAGTATTTTTATTTACAAAAACAGATTAAGTCCATTCTGTGTGAAGTACTGACCTTCAGGAAAATCCAGAATGACATGGAAATTTTTTTTTGTTTTCATTCGGAGTACCCCTCTTTTGTTCACATTTATTAGCCATTTTTACTTTGATTGGCTAGAAATGTTTAAGGCACATTTGCTGAGCCTTACTAGAGCAAATTCCTAAACATTTATAATTTGAGGAAATTACATCCTTCATAATAATAATAACACTGAGAAGTTTCAGGTCATTCATTAGCAGCATATTGCTGTGTCTTTTTCATTTCCTGTCCATGTTTTTCTGCTGTCTTTGCAAACTGTTGCTTCCATGCATATAGCCTTCCCCAGGAACCCGTGTATGGACTTCTTTTTGTAGAGCTGACATAGTGACACTTTCAGATAATTAGTGGATTTGTTTTGCCCTTATGTCAGAACAGTCTGCAGAGCTTTGTGATATCCATGATATGATATCTATCAATAATTGAACAGTGAAAGTCAATTCATGGCAAACCTAAGCATAATAACGTAAGCTCACATATTCCTTTCCAATTTAGGCTTATAGTTGCTTGTAGAGATAACCCTTTTAGGGTATTGCATTTCATATTCACTGCATCAGTGAGTGCTCTTTGGAGTTAAAGGGGATGGTGAAGTTAATTCTCATGTCTTTGCTCGGAGGTGTAAGGTACCTAGGCATTAGGTTGTTTCAGTAGTAGTGATCTTTATATATTTAATGGAAGATCTTAGTTTTTTTGCTGGTTTCCCAAATACAAATTCTCGAAGAATAGTGTTTGCCTCTGTTGGATGCACAGAAAGACTTTCTTGAGGACACATAGCAGACACTTGCAGTCAATTCCTGTGACATTTCTAAGGCCCTGCTTTTCCGGGGAATCTTGCTTGTCTACAGTTTGTGTTTGTGTTACCATGGCAACACTGGAGTAACCACAAGGACGTGATTGTCAGACAGGTTCTTAAATCTTGAGGCATGCAACTGATGGCTGTGCAGAGCTGCTCAGGGTGCAGGAATGATTGATACAGAGCATGTCCATATTCTGCTGCTGGTTTGCTAATGCTTTTGCATTGTCTTTTTTTTGTTCCTCCCTTTTTGTTTTTCAGAGAGTAAAATCTGACACTGAATTACTAACATTCCAAAAATGAGCACTACCACTGCTACTACAACTACTACTTTTAATACCACTACAACTACTACCACTCCTACCACTCGTGCTACTGCTGCTGCATCCACCCCTGCTACTGCTACTTCCACTGCTGCAGTGTGTCGTGTGCTGGGCCATTCTCTCTGACTGTGTCTCTGTGTCTCTGCTCGGGCACACCCCACTCTTTCAGGAGCACAGCGAGCATTCTGCATCCTCCAGCTTCTACTGCAGCGACCCGGGGCCCCCCCTCCCACGCTCGCCCCTCTCTGCAGTGTCCCCCCTCCCACAATGCTCTGTTCTCCAGCCCCCTGCCACCCCGGGCTCACTCCCTGGCCACCCACAGCCTGGCGTGGGACAGCGAGGACTTCATGAGCCTCCTGCCCAGGCCCAGCCAGCAAGGGGGGGCCCGAGCCCGCCTGTCCCTCCAGGAGACGAGGCTCTCCAAGTGAGTGCTTCGTCACCATGGAAACGCCGCAGCAACTTCGGGGGTGATGCCCCCGAGGAGTCCCCCCTAATGCTAGATGATGAAGACCTTCCAGTCAGTCTGGTGTGAGCCCGTCCCATCCCAGCACCACCCCCAACCCCACCCACCCCTTCCCTACCCTGCACCCCCACCCAACCTCTCAACGCTCCCCCTTGGGCTTGCAGTCCAGGTGCATGACTTAATCAGACCAGGACCATGGGTTTTGGATGGAACAACGTTCACAGGAAGGCAGAAAAGAGGAGGTGGGGAGGGGGGACAATGGCCAGGAGCAATTTGGGGCGGCGCTGTACCATTCCAACCCAACCCAGGACTGCGGTTCAGTGTGATGGAGCGCTCTGCAGCCACAGCATCACACCGACTTCACCTCTTCTAACATCACTTTTCTTTGTCTTCAAACCAAACTTGTACTCATCCAAACCTGCCACCAGCATGGCTATGACCCTGGGGTGACAAGTTCAGTGGAAGGGGTCCAGACCTTCAACCAACACTGAGTTGATTAATTTTTAGTTTTTGTTGTTGTTGTTGTTTTGGTTGTTTTGTGCTTTTGTTATGACTTGTCTGAGCAGCTGTATGTCACTGTTCTGAGGGGGCTTGATGCTGGGGAGGACAGAGAGAGCTTTGCTGCCAAGATGCTGTGTGAAAACTGGCCACGGTATACCCTCTCCAGTTATCAGAAACTCTACTTTTATTTGTTTTGGGTGCAAAATTACGGAAGAGTTGAAAGAAGGGTGACTTTTAAAAAATCTACAAGTTTAAATAACAAACAGATAATGTTTCTTTTAATATTTATCAGTGGAAATGTACCTACAAATACACAAAGCATACTTTACATGTTTTCATTTTTTAGAATTAGAGATTTTAGAAATGGATTTCACAAATTTTGGTTCAGGGTGTGTAAGGGAAATTTGAGCTGTCACTATTATTATGTGTGAAAACTGACAGCCAATAAGAACCCTTGGTTTTCCCTTTATCCATTGTGATCCTGTGACACTGAGAACATGTTATGTTGTGTCTCAACATTTCTAGCCATTTTAGACTCTTTGACATTCTAGTTATTTTATTCTGTAGTGTTTTTGGTTAATCTTTAATGACTGGCTAACATGCCCATGACATGACCTCATCTCTCTATTCTGCTCAGAAGGGGTCATGACCCTGGGCTGACAGTGGCATTGCTGAAGCCTGGTTCAAGGCCGACAAGCCTGCAGATTTGTCATTGTGGTCAAGTCAGGTGGTGGGAAACCTTAATTCCATAGCAAGAGATCCGAAACACTCACACACATATATGAAAACACACACTCCTACTGTTGATGTCAGTGTTTGCCAAATTCAGCCGCACACTTTAATTTTAGGTGCCTGTGGTAAGCAGCATGCATTTGTACTGTGTCAGATGCTTGGAGTCCATTTCATGAAGCATCTCAGAGGAGTGGTGCTGATCTAGGATCAGGTTTCCCTGGTTCATATCCCAACCTTGTCCATTATAAGAGAAATACAAAGCTAACCGTAGATCAGCTCTCGTACTCAGAGACGCACTGTAAATACGGGCTCTGATCTGTGTTTAAAAAGAGTCGGAAGTGCCCTAAGGGAAGGGGAAGGGCTTCTTAAAGCCCATTCCTGAAGAGAACAGTGGCTGTTGAGAGCTAGCTCACCCTGTGGAGGGAGGCACTGAAACTGCATGGAGTGTGTGCGTGCGCATGGGTACAGTCAGTCTGTCGTATGTTGTTTCTTTACATGTTCCTTAGTATGCGTTTTAATGACGCGAGTGTCTGTGAGAGATGCATCATGTGCCTGTATTGCTGAATCGTGTGGGTGTCTGATCTCAGCTGTGCTGTTCTGTTGTCTGGTATCTCCTGACCTGTAATTGTGTTGCACAACTCTTACTGTATAGGTGTAAAGTGCCTGCATTCTTTCTATACAAAACAAGCTATTTTGATCCTGTTTTTTATTTTTATTATTATTATAAATAATATTCTGTACCTGATGTTCTTAAATCATGTATTATTTATTACTTGGAGTTTGAAAATAAATCAACCAATTTAAAATATATTTCATGAACACATTATCACGTGTACTGTATTTTCTATTAACTTCAGTGTCATTCAGAAAAAATCACATGGATATGAAGTGCTATTTATTGCTAGTTATTTTATGCACCTTTGTAGTGTTATTTTACGTTTTGCTTTTGGCCATAATATCACAACAAAATTTTTGAACCAGTTCAAGACCAGAAAATGCAGAGCTCGATTTACAGAACTAGACAAAATATGGCCTCTTCTCTTGGCACCATAATTTTGTGAATGGTTCATTAGCTGTACCTTTGACAATCATATCTTCTTGTTATGCAACATTGCCATCTAGAGTCTGTGAGTGCAACCATCCTGCCTTCAGAATCACCATCTTATGTTGTAATTCACATCAAATTTTAAATTCTTCAGCCTTGAGATTATTGTTAGCAATTGCCCTTTTATCAGCTCTCTTCATGTGGTTTATGTTTTTCTAAATCAAATTCTGTTTACTACACATTTATATACATATAGAATATATTTCTGTGCAGTTTATGGTCCTCACAAGCTTCAGTGGAGTTTGACATTGCTGGAAGAAGGCTATGGAAATTTCACTGTGTGCAAGGAGACTACTGCCATCTACTGGTACTGACAACTCTCTGTTCTGCTCTGGGTATTAACACTGCTTCTTCAAATTATTCTTCGGGTGTTTGACATCACTGCCTTTGAGTTTATTGAAAAGAATAAGGTCACCCCCCCACCCCATGTGATGAAGGTGTAGCCTTGATATTCACCTTAGCCCTATCTTATTCATCTCCAAGGTAGATTTGAGTGGAATGGTGAGTGTGTCGAATGCAGATTTTTCGATCATTTCATTTGGGCACACCATTCTGAAAGCCCCAAATTTATGCATTTGCTGAGCCATATGTGAGGAATGTTTTTGCTCTGCAAATGTGTGGAAAGGCCCCATTCATTGCTCAACCCAGCTGGGATGTATTTCACCTTCTGGAAGTGGATGACTCATTGAGTGAGTATACTGCTGTGGTATGACTGAAGTATCACACACCAAACCCTTGTGTCTGTTTTTCTTATCAGTGACCGGTCTCTTACCTCAAAACCACAATGCTGACAGGTTAAAGTATTTCTGCAACTCTGTTGAATCCTGCTACACGAACATTTTTGCTTGACTTCAGAAAATGTGTTTATGATCAGGAGTGACTGGAAGTTTTTGGACTGTGTTCTGGGTGGGTTCCCATGGAGCCAGTGTTTATTGTAACTGTAAGTAAAAGCATGGACACGATTGGAATCACATTGAAGTTATGTAAGTCTGACAATAATACTAACTGATTTGAGCAGGCTAACAAATAGTGTTTAAAACTAGGCTAAAATTGGGAATCTGCACATCCTGTACATTGTATGATAATTTGTTAAATATTCCCATACACCTACTCAGCTTAAGAGCAATGCATCTAATTAGGGCACCAGGAAGCTTCTTACGTATTGGGCAAATGATCAAATGAAATCTAAAACCCATTACCTAAAGAATCCTGAGAGTCTTGAGCTATCAGGATGGTCCTTCCAAAGCTGAGCTTCAGTGTGATTTTGCAGGGAGCTGGGTTTGAAACCAGAAGCTGAGTGGATCACATACGAATAGGCAAAACATCAACGTACATTTCCTCAATCATGGAACAATGCCTGTAAATTTAAACACAGATACAAAATCATATATATGATATATCGCAGCTATGCTTTACTTTTGCTGTGTCCTCATGGTTACTGCTTGCTGCCACAATATATTGTTTTGTCATATTAGTTTTAGTGCATTTCTTGCATCACTTGATGGCCAAATGAATAATTTAAAATCTTATTTTTCTGAAAACAAAGTGGACAGATTGTTCTTTCCTTAGAAATGCACCAGACTTTTTAATGAATGATATTGTTACTCTAGGCAAGCCCGATTGCTGCATTGATGCCTGATGGTGGCACAGGGAAGTGACAAACGGTCACTACCAGGTGCTTTGGGAGTCCTGCTCTCACTCCTCAGTCATTTTAATGAAAGGACTTTATTAAGTTTGGATGGTCATCCCTCTGCCACGCCTGAGAAGCTGCAATGTAGGGTGAAGAAAAGTAAGTGGCCAACGACCTCTCCCTCTGTCACTGCTTGTCAAAATAGATTTTGGGGATCATGTTAATTTGGTCAAGCAAGGCCCCACAGGAGACAGAAATGATGTCAGGGATGATGTCATAATCCCTTAGGAGGTGGTTATGTAATGGTCAACCAATACAGCTGGGCATGTTCAGTAACCATAACAACTTTGTGGAAACTGACAGCGTGCAGCACATCAACAGCTTGATCCATTTGTGTCATTAGTTTTCGGGGTGCAGAACTTGTCTTGGCTCGGTTCTATCTGCTGATCCCCAAGTCCCTAGAGTCATCACTCCTCTTGAAAAAATATTTGGAACCATCAGTAGAATACCGAGTGAACCAACACTGATTTCGGTTTCACTATTTTTTTGCTACATGGAAGTCCGTGGTGGGATGAGAAACACGAGCTTCTTTGTACAAGAGTTGGTTTCTATCACGCAAAAACAAATAGAAACAGTTCACCCCATGAACCAGCTTTTACACAATCATATGCCGGTAATATAAATATCAGTTATGCTGCCTCTTGATTGTCAGTCTCACTTTATTCAGCTAAGAGGGAGGTGTGACACTGTGACATTTACTGTCATAGTGTGAGATGACAGTCTGCATAAAAGAAAATATAAAATCAAATTACACTGAGGAAAAGGTTCAGCTCAACCTGCTGTGAGGAAGTATACCTCAAGCTATTTGATCACAGAAGGAAAAATAAGAATTGAAAAATAACAGAAAAGACTGTGAAGTCAATTGTTTTTTAAAATAACTGGCTCTTAAAGTAGTCATGAATCTGAAATTCTGGTATCAAATCTGGCTTTACCTGGCAATCTCAGATGTTAGAACTGGCTGTAATGGCACCCAGGAGGGTAAGTCTTTAGATCACTGAATTTTTCCTTGATCCATGACAGATGAGCAGCAAATCTTCCCTATTAAGAACTTGAAGATTTACCTGTATCAGAAGTGTTCTCCTCCAGTCCCATCACAGCACAGCTCAGATGGTGGACTGCAGAGTGAAAAGAAATGAGATCCTGCACCGGACAGTGGTATAAATGCAGAGGGTTCCCAAAAAGATACAAATAAGGGCCAAAAATGAGTTTCTTAACACATTCAACTCACATTACTCAACCTCAAATTGAACACTTTGTTCAGTTTTTTACCAATGCTGATATCACGCATCCCTTTAAGTATGCCGAGCAAATTATGAACAACAGTAAAGAACAAAGTGATCTGGCAGGCTTCCAGCACATTTTATATAACTTGGCAAAAATAATGAAAAGAAAGTGTGCATGCATTCTATCAGAATTTTACAGTGACTCCAAAGATTATCTCAAGCATGTCCATGGACCAACAACCAGCTCAACACTTCACAAGATGAACAACAGAGCAGATTACAGTTGGAACAGTTTCCTGTCAGAACATTTATGCTTCAATGACAAGATGTGTTTTGTGAAAAAGCTCATGTTATATGAAGGCCTGTATTCCTTCAAATAATTACAATTCTCAAGATACAAAATCTGTGATTTGTTGTGAAGATCTACAATGAATCGAGTGGTATCATCCTTGTTTGATGTGGCAGTTCATTCATCTTTGTTATACCCATCCATTAAACGATAACAGCTTTCAAAATAGCACATGAACAATCACAGGCCAACTGTTACGGTATTGCATTTCCCAAGAAACAACCTCATAGAATGGAGGGAACTGAAAGTAGGCCATTCACTTACATACTAATGTTCTAGTTTGTAGTGAAATAAATAACAGTGATTGGACACTTTGACTTACTCTGAGTGCAGCCAGCAAATAAAGTGCAAAGACGGAGTCATTTCTAGGGGATTTGAATCCATTGACATGGCCTTCAGACTGGGTTTGTCTTTCCTTAACCCATTCTTACAGACAGCACTCAAAGCTGTAAGAGATTTAAGACTATTTAACATACTTGCCTGAATGTTTCTTTTTAGGTATGAAAGAAGATTCATCTCAGTTTAATTTAGACTCTAAAGACATCGGTCCACACAACACTAAGTGATGACTACTTAGGTCACTTAAATATTGATGCCCTAAAGAAAGGAAAACTTTTTTTGCTGACAATGTCAACAATCTGTTGTAACATACACTGAGGGTGACCAAAGCTTCAGGCAAACCTTTTGGGACATAATTTGGATTGTCATGTAATGTCTTCAAAGTGGTTGTGGTTTGGTGATTCACAATGGATTCTAGGGCTATTTTCTGTATGAATGACAGATACTATGGGGGAGTGAGTCATTTGTGCTGGGGTCTAGTTCAAATAGTGGAAAGTGAGGGATCAGGTTGGGGGGTGTGCTTGTATTCTCGGAAAACCACCATATAATTCCAGTTAGTCACAAACCAACACAAAAGTGCTACTTCTTTCATTCCAGGAGAGATTCAGAGCCTACAGGATGAGATCTATCCAGAGATTACATTTACGCTTCAGATTTATTCATTTTGCAGACACTTTTATCCAAAGCGATGTACACTGAGTGCATACAGCCAGCGTAATGACAATACAGGATAGAAAGTGCATCATTTAAAAATTGTTACAGCAGTTCAGAACTAAAAATAAAGTCTATGCTACAAGTAATAAACATAATACAACATCCAAGTTTTAAGTGTCACAAATGGGTATGACAAGTGCTACATGGGGGTATGATGGATAAACCAGGTATAGTCTGAGGAGATGTGTGGTCTGACAATCTAAACAAGTGGCTGTTTATCCATTATTCATATTTATTTTCTCAGCAGTTTCTTGTATGCAGTGTGAGTCACATACTTTTTTGCACACTGTCAGTTTATACAGGTGGACCCATACTGTAGCACTGCATGCTTCGTAATTTTGTGTGACAGCACAAGGGCAATTCCTGACATTGAATTTTGAAATGCAAGTTCGGTTCTCCAGTCAAACCACCTCCCTGCATTCAGCTGTTAGAGTTGATTAGCCATCTAATCATTGTAAAGTATTTTTGATCATTTTAAAATGAGAAATGAGATGGCAAAGTCATGATTCTGGGAAACTGGACAAAATATGTACCAGAATCACCAGAACATTTTTCCCTGGACAGAATGAGTGTACTGGACCAGTATAACAAACACTAAGAAGAAGTGCCAGAGAATACAGCTCAGAGAATATTTCAAATAGCGGAGACATGCTGGAGGGAGAGGCAAGTGAGTTCTTTATTTGAGCTCAAGCAGCTGCCATTTCCATCGCATGCAGATCGACGTACCAAAACCTACAGTGGTTCGACAGCAGAGCTCCAGAGGACAGATAACTGTGCAAACTATATAGTGCTCATGAATATGGAGAGCTATGACATCAGTAAAACAGTAATGTGTGCTTCAGGAAAGAACAAGTGTACATCCTCTCCCCCTGAAGCAGCCTGCAGTTTGGCATCCTACAAGTGGATAATATATCAAAAGAGATTACTGGTGCTTTCACTGAAATAATGATGTAGGGAAAACTGTAACATTTATGAGTTGAAATGTTGTTCTGAAATCTAGAAAATATATACTGGAACATTGCAAATATTGCTGAATATTGTTTTATAATATGTAATATGAATGGTCTTCAACCGCAACTGTTACAATGTGGTAAGCAAATCTCTCTCTCTCTCAGTTCAATTCAAATTCAATTGAAATGTGCTTTATTGGCATGACAAGGTAATCTTGTGTTGCTAAAGTGTAAATACAAAATACAAAGAACACTGAACAAAGACAATAACAACATTCCCATCCCTAACATAAACACATTTACCCATATTAAACAGATGTATTGATAGATTTATAGTGAGAAAAAAAAAAAAACATCTCTCTCTCTCTCTCTCTCTCTCTCTCTCTCTCTCTCTCTCTCTCAAAAAGATAAAAGTTTGTGCTATGCAGAAGTATTTCCCCCATTTAATTTTCTGATTTTGACATTGAATGTCAACAGGTCTTCAATCAAAATCTACATAAATTATCAATATAACCTAGAAGCCCAGCCTCAAAACCTAGATCATTGGATGACACAAAATGTTTGATAGTAAAAGTAATTTGCAAAATTAGACTTGATAACACATGGTGATACCTTTAGCAGCAATGAACTAAACCAAATTCCTCCAGTAGTTATTGAGCAGTCTCTTAACTTTGCCCAAATCCTTTATGGAGAACAGCTTCAACTCAATAAATTTTACTGCCATGATGTGGAACATTCTTGCATCCTACTTGTGTGATTTGAATCATTGTTTTTCTGAAAATCTAGCTGCATGGCTCTTTCTGATGGTGGAGTCATGATCATGACCGAAGTAAGAGTGACCTGCAGATCAGTGGAAGTTGTTCTACAGTTCTTTGTATCATCCAGGTGATTTGTCCTTGTTCTTGGGGACATTTGGCCGGGTGGCTAGACCTGGGAAGATTCACTGCTGTCCCAGACTCTCTCCATTTACAAAACACGGCTCTGACTGTGATTTGATGGAACCCCAGAGCCTTAGGGATTGCATGGTTACCCTTATCAGACTTTTACCTGGAAAAATTATTTTTATCATGTCATGATGTTCAGGTAGAACCTGTATGCTGACAACTTCACTCTGACAGTAAAAGCCATGCTTAGCCAAATATATATTGAGCAGGGCTGCCCAAAATCAGGCCTTAATGTTTCCAAAATATTCACACATGTTACCCTCACTATCCCTTTCAATCACTCAAGGTTAATAGGAGGCAATAACTTTTTCACTCCTCAAGATTGCATGTTTAATTACATTTACGTTTAATTAATTACCTTCCACACCAGATAAATGCAGGCATTACATGTGGTGCCATATTTCATCACAGGGTCCTTCAATGTCCAATCACAACCCGCAAAAAGAATCAGCCAAATTTAATGTGACAAAAAATTGTTTTTCTATTGTACTAAACATTCAAAAATGAGATTGAATATTCATTTGTGATATACATGTTATATAAAATCGTATTTTTCTTACACCTAGCCTCCATCTCTACAAATGGACATGAACAATAGCATTGTGACCTGCCATCCTCTGCTTGTGGCAGTTAAATCATCACTATGTTACTACTATAACATGCATATCCTCCTTACACAGAAAAAATGAACAAATGTGGTATCATGCAATGAGGTATTGAAGTCTTGCTGTGTTGTATAATGTGGAAATATAATAGTTTGCAACACACCCAGAGATCAGCCCTTGCTTGTGTTCCTGGTGGAGTTTATGAACATTCTTCATGGCTGATGTGGATTTCCAACTGTCCACCCGCCCAGTACACCCTCCTCACATACACAACACATGCACGCCCATACATACTCACACAGTATCCACAATTTACACAAAAAGCATCATCGACCACACACACACACAAACAAAGCATCCAATTCAAAGACACAAATGTATGCTTGCAACAAATAATGGAAGGAAAAACAGGATTAGCTACGCATCTATGCAGATATGCACACATTCAGTCTAGGGAGGGGTACTGTTGTGGAATTACTCACCAGTTCCTGCCTCCAGGCTAACACTATAGCAGCATCTTGGCTGAGATCCCACACAGCCGGTGGATTATGTTTTTTTCTTCTTCTAATGAGTGTTAGGTGGACTCCCCTTACAGAGCGGCACAGGAGGGACCCAGACTTCTGCGTAGGATATTACCCAACAACAACAGTTTGGACCTCTGGACTCAATTATATCCTTCAGTGCATAGTTGTCTGTTGCGACTCTATCCTAGTGAATATGCACATTTTATGTATGGTGAACAATCAAGGTTAATGGCGTTGTATTCGCTAAATGAAGAGACCAAGACTTTTTTTCAAAGTTTAGCCACATGTATATTCATTTATGTGGCTAAAGTACATTTTTACTCAGAAATAATTTTAAGCTTTGTGGTGTGTTTTTGCAGCTGCAGGTAATAGAATTACACAATACAAACTCGTTACACAATATACGTCAAATTGCCAAGTGATTTAAGTAAACACAATGGGAAAATCTGTGCAACAATCAGTGATTATTAGGGGATCTTGGACGGTCAGTTAAATAATGCTGTGGTGGCTTGTAGGTTTGAATTTTTCCTGACATACATATTTATTTAGCTTCAGTATTTCAGGTCACTTGTGTGAGGCGGGGTTTGCAGACCCTCCCCTACGCACCCACACGCTCCTAGAAATTAACGTCACTAGGTTCTACCAATCGGGGAGCTTGTTTATATTGTCTCTGAAGTGTTGCGTGCCTGTGCTTTTATAAATCTCTCATCAAAGAAATCACTTAATTACGTCCTCTGTGCAGAGAGCTGCAGTCTCGTGCGGTTTATCAAAGCTGACAATAGATAAAGCTATATTATACATTTACGTAGCTAAATGTATTATTTATTTCTTGCAAAAACAAAGTTATTATAAAGTAACTTCGCAAGCCTCACTGTGGGCATAGGCGCAGGGAAAATATTTAAGCATCGTAAAGGTGATATTCAAAGTTTTGCCATTTTTGTTTGCACTTCCTTTCTAAAGATGTTGTGGTTCCTTTTCTGCGCTTGTTTCTTACTAGCGCCTTCACTCACCGAGGCTAGGATCTCCAAACGATATGTCATCGGCTGTCCAGATCGTTGTGACAAGTCACAATGTCCTCCTATTCCGGCTGACTGCTTGGCCGGCGATATCCTCGACCAGTGCGACTGCTGTCCCGTCTGTGCTTCAGGAGAGGGTGAAATTTGTGGCGGGACTGGCAAACTAGGCGACCCGGAGTGCGGAGAGGGACTTGAGTGCTCTGTGACGGACGGAGTAGGCAACACCGCAACAGTAAGAAAGCGAGGAAAAAGTGGCGTGTGCGTGTGCAAAAGTTCCGAGCCAGTGTGCGGTAGCGATGGCGTCTCCTATCGAAACATCTGTGAACTGAAGAGAGTAAGCAACCGGGCGCAAAAACTACAGCAGCCACCTGTCATCTTTATCCAAAGAGGAGTCTGCGGCCAAGGTAAGTAAAATTACTGTTGTGGCTTTACATAATTAAGCAATTACTTTTCTTGAATGGCTACCCAGATCTAACCCATAAATAGCATTGTTTGTTTTCAGAAATGCCTACAATGACAATCTACTAATTTGCATACACTTTATTTTTACACACCAAATAACGGTAAACCGGAGATTGAATATGAGCTGCAGTTAGCCTACTTCAAAGAAAAAAAAACTGCAAGATTAGCTACAAGCTATGTTTATTTTCCTTGCAACTTTGAAAGTTTTTGTAGTCCTTGCGCAAATATGCTCACTAAATTCATGATTAGAACTGATGCAGTTTTCACCGTTAAACACCCTTTTTTTCATGGGCGGTGTTTCAGCCGTTGTAAAATGGTTATAGCCTACATGGATTTGAATATTGTGCGTCATGTTATTATTAAACGTAGCCCAACTAAATGTTTACAAAAAGATTGGGAATGTTTAAAATAAATATTTGGAGTGTACTACTTTGCATCTATTTAAGCACCAGACACAGCCCCGGGTAAAGCAGCAGTCAAAGTGCGTCACCAACACTCGGTCCACACCCCGTTGGTCCTCAACTGAGGGAGCCATACGGGGCAAACAGTATTGCCCTCTCACAGCCAAACTGAGGTGTCCAGGGACCCCCTGTGAATGGCACCTGCCTTCAAGGGAGGTGTGAGACCACACTGAACATAAAAGGCTGTATTTTAGCTCCAAACTGTGTAAACAAGATTCTGGGTAAAAGAAAAACTTCAGGACACTGTCAGGACACTGAAAATCAGACATGCAGGTCCTGATCTGGTTCGTCAGTTGAGCTGGCTTTGAAAATGAGTCACACCAAAAGTCATGAGGTGTTCATCACTTACAGCCCATTTGACTGGCCTGCCAGTTCTTTTAAACTCCTCCAAAACACATTTCTTCATGGCTGTAGTGATCTGTTTTGGATTCCGTTGGTTGGATAACTCTTTTGGTCTTTGGAAAAAACCTCAGTCTTCATTGACAGTTCAAGCACCAGTAGATGCTGCATAATTTTTGATGATAGTTTGGAAGCAAAATACATTTTACAGTGTCAGAATTGTAGTGATGACAATTTGAGCTCAGAAAATGTGAACCTCTTTGCAGGTCCACAAAGCTCTAAATGTAGTAAGTACATTTTTCCCTGTTTTTCCCCAATATAATTTATTTATTTTTATGTACTGCATGTGTATGAAAATATTGTGCTTCATCTGAAAACTTTACAGTCCTTATTGTTTGCACTTTAATGATGTATTTATGACCCTTTTTTGGCGAATAAATCTTGGGCAGTCTGCATCTGCCAATATTTTAAGCTGAGTTGGCATTGCATTAGCAGTAAGCTGCAGACACTTCAATGGACTGATGTGGTGCACTTTTCAGGCAGTTGGAATTCTGTATTTTTTCCTCTGCTTTTATTTTTTATTATGTTAGCGGGGTCAGAACCTGCTGAAATGGGGCCAGGTTTTCTGAGGCACTTATGCTGTGCAAACAGACGGCAGCTTACGGCGTCGGGTTTTGAAGGCGGTGGTGTTTGGTCATGAGGCGTCAGTGATGAAAGCACCCTCAAAGCCACCATGTCAGCAGCAGCTGTGAGCCGGATCACACCCCAGGACCAGCAGTAGTTCCTCACACTACCCATCTCTAAATACCTACAGCACAGCAATGGCAGCCGAGTCTACTCAGGGTACACGGTGGAGACAGTCAAAGCACAGCCTCCTGCTCACTGATCAGAGATTGGGGCAGAGAGAATTATTGGCTTAGCACTACTTCGCCCTCTGTGTCAGTTTAGTCTGATCAGGGCACAAGGTGAAGAGAGTCATAATCCAGCTCCTCCCTTAGTGTCAAGTCTTCTCTGTTTCTCTGTGTCATGTCCAGTCTGGCACAGGTAACCAGTGCTTTTTACACAGGTCCTTACTTTTTAGCTGCTTCCACACATTAAATATGTAACGTTGCTTTATTAAATTTTCGAGCAATGACAGTCAACTCTGGCTGAAGCAAAAAAAAGAAAAGGGGAATCACAGTTTTCTGTTACAGGTCAATGCAGTCATTATACTATCAGCTCAATCTAATCTGGTTCAGTGTATTTTGCCAATTGGACAGACAGTTTAATTAATTTACCTTTCTGTGTGGTGTGTGTGTGTATGTGTGTGATTGCTTGAAAAACAGCTCTTCTGGTCGTAAGTGTGCTTGCTGAACCTCAGATTTTCAAAATAGCTCTTTTAGGTAAGACAGACCATGGCTAATCTGAGCTAGCCAATACACAGAGCCAAGCAAAGGTTCTGGAACGTCTCAGTGCTGTTACATGAGTTTTCACATGCCGTGATGTCACTTGCATCTGGTTTCTAGACAAGTTCGTTATATAACTTATTCAAACTGGCTTCAGATCTAGGTCAAATTCTGTAGCCGTTGAACCATATTTCTTCAAGGTGTTTTATCACAAAATTACATGCACTGTATGTACATGATTGAGAGGCTCTGATACAGAATCAACAACGCTGTCAGAGCTGCCAGGATAAAAACTGTGATTAATGGAAAAAAATGACATCATAGGATTCCAGCCATTTGAACATTAGGACATAAAAGGTTGACCCAAAAATCATATCCTGAATTGAATATTTGAGTATTTTTAATCTGTGGAAGTATTGCCTTGTTTTTTAGCTGTAAGAAAACATTTTTTGTTCTAACCTCAAAGAAAAACTTTTTGACACAAAAAGAAGATTTTGGTTGAGTCTCCTGAATGAAACCAGGGTCAGAATTTTCCTGCAGAGCCCCAGAACAAGTACTTTCCTGTTTTAATGGAGAGTGAAACTGAATAATTGTGATTATTCCTTGCTGAGGATGCCTACATTTTATCTCTTATATGACAGTCACCCTGTGTATCTGAGATGTGTCATCTGCTATGGTCCTACCTGCCTCCAGACTAGCTGCAGTGCTCCATGTCCCTAGCTTTGACTAACATAGTGAGTTTGCCACATAAAACCATGTGGTAGAACTGCTCAATGAATTAGCACTTAATGATTAAATGGGCTACTGAATGTTAAGGATGGAGTGCAGTGTGGTGTCTTTGAGTTCTGTCCAGGAGCTTATTGTTAATGCCCACTCTGTTATATAGCGTCTGCACTGCGGAGGAAGGTTGGAAGAGCTCTGGTTCGATAAACATTGGTTCAGCAGTGAGCGGGTATCTGGCACCCCGGCCAAGGGACACAGAGCTGAGCCTGCAGGCCCCAGCTCTCTGCGGTTGCTGAGGCAGCATAGGGTGGATGGGGGTGGGGGGGCATGGAGGGGGATGCGGTCTGCAACCCAATCCCCCTCTTCCCCCTCCCCCGTACATGTGAGGAGAAGGAAGGGCAACTTCCGCTTGGAAAAACTCATAAAATACCAGTGTCAAGGGTGCCTTGGTGGAGTAACACTGGAGATGAAGGGGGGCTGTGCCCAGGCCATAAGGGGGAGTCACCTGACCAGCGGAAGTAAGAGAAGGGGGAGGGTGAGTTTTCATTGCCTGATGGGTGTCGTTCTCAGTGCAGAGACACTGTGAGACTCGGTGTAGAGGCTGTGGAGCAGTAGTTATGTCATGCCAATATACAGGGTGGCTTGCGTTCCAGAGCAATGCTGTTATCATTTTAATCACTGCTACTCCTTACCCTCCTCCCTGTCTGTGACGTTTCCCCCATGCCTTGAAGATGGATTTCATTTGGATTGAAGTCCTAAGTTTAGGCCTGCTCAGTCCAGGTTTGGAGCCATTAGGGTAATGAATAGCTCAGCACTCAGCTGGAAATTAGCACTGACTCAGATGGAAGGATTCCACACTATCCTCATCCTCCATGATTGTCCCTAAATCAAGCAGGAATATTTTTTTGCAGCATCTTTCACTACCTTTCATTTTGTGGGATTTTGATGACGTTGGACAAAAGGAGCTTGCAAAATGGGATTGAGACACCCTGCCTCCTGGCTGATGAGAATGGTACCCCCCCTCTATTCTATCCGAATTAGGGCTGGGTAGGGTGTGCAGAGGGGGTGTTGGGGTGGTTCAGAACTAACTAATAGGCATTGAAGGGAATGCAGGTGATGACCAATTTACAGAAAGGCATGAATACACAGTCCATGCCACGCACAGGAAGCCCTTGATACTTGAAATTAAGAAGTACAATTTTTGTTCTGTTAAAATTTAGCTTCCCCTCACCCTGTTCCACAAATAAAGATCATCAACGTCATCTCAGCAGACCCCTCTCTTCAGCAACATCTCCAAACTGGCTCCTCCTCATGGACCTTTCACACCAGATCTCTGGGCATGATGGAGACGTAAGGGGAAAGAGAGAGCTGTCATGACAAGGTCGTCCAGTTGGCTGCGTCTGCCCTCAGCAAACATATAATTATGCTGGATGGTCAAATTTAAAAAATAAATTACAGATTTGCTCCTGAAAATTGAAAACCAAGCCTACAGTAAGTGGATTGTAGTGACAGCAGAGCAGCACCTACAGCCATAGTGATAGATGTGAGTATAAACAGGAGCAGTGCCAGGGGATCTTTGTTTGTCCTCATTTCTCCTTTTTCTAGGCGTGGAATTGGCTGCCCTACCAACCCCCTCCCTGCTCTGTGTCTAAGCATGTCCCCCTGGGGCCAGACTTCCAAATATGTGTTCATTCACATTCCAGGACCTATTATTTGGTGCTGCTTGGTTTTGTTTGAAAATGGATATGCTCACATAAAAATATCTTCACGGTACGTTTGGACTGTCATTGTACGCCCCTGCTTAAAGGTGATAGCGGAATCTGCTTCCATTCTGAGTCAGTGCTTACAGTATGTATGTAATTACCATAAATGAAAGGTCTGCTTTTTCAAGGCACCTTTTGATCTTCGTCTCTCTCTCTTTTTTGTTTTTGCAGTTTTCAGAGTTTTTGGAATGGGGCACTGCAATTTTATTAAAGGGATTTTTCTTTGCTGGGAGTGCAGAAGCAGATGTTTTTGTATTTGTCTGGAGGTTGACTAAATTCCTCCCGTCTGTTGACTACTTGTGTCCCACCACAGATGGAAGAGTTATTACATAAAAGAGTGACTTGTCACGGTTGAAGGTTTAGAGGAATATTGGCCTCAGTACTCGGTGTGCTGTGGCTGTAACCAAGTCTGGTTTGGTCTCTGTGTTTTTTAAGTCAGCAAAAAACATAATTCCAAACTGATACTTAATTGAAAATAAGACCTTGCATTTTTGCTGCACAGATGTTACGGTCAAAATCTATCACCTTCAAACGCTGTACTTCTGCCAGGAAATAACGCAAACCAATGAGGGGGAAATGGGGAAGACAAATAATGAGTAATTGTTGTCTTAAAGGTTTGTTTTGCTTTGTGGAGAAAGGGATCTGAGAGTTATATCAGTGAGCACACTATGCTATAATTAAAACCAGAATACTCAGCGGATCTCCAGGACTAGGGTGAAGGAACCTGGTTTCATCAAATACAGAATAGCATTTGCACGAGAATGGATCACCTCACATCAATAATGTTCCTGCCATGAATTTTATTTCTCCATCAGACTTATAAGTTACAGTATTCTGACATGATGTTACATATGATGGCAGCCAGCAGTCATTTCAGTTGTGCCAGCACACTATAAAAATGTCTTACAACCAGTACTGTATTGATGCTGGGATTCAAGGTTCATTCTATGACTGCAGTTGATTAATTAGCACAGAAGGAAGATATATATTCAGTGGATGACACTGTATTATCTGTAACAGTTACTGATTTTTCTGTTCTGTTGTTCAGCAAAAGTATAATTCACTTGGTGGAAAATCCCTAACTTTTTCTCAGAGCAATATTTTCCCTACACACAATCACATTGATTTAATTTAATGCAGAACTTTCAAAGTTACCAGTAGGGCTTCATCACTTCTAGCCCAGAAGGTTCTAATAACTATGGTTTTGGCTCTGTTGTGAATAAGGAGTGTGGTTTGGACAGATCCATCTGTCATGCATTATGGGTTGGATTCACAGATAACAGGACAGCTGTACCATTTCCAACACTATGTGCAACATAGCACATAGTTATATGACCATGTTATGAGATCAAAAAAAATCCACTTAAAAAATGTAAGGAAGGGATAGGAAAGGTACTATTAATCTCAGTTGACCTACATTGTATAATATTCTGGACTACACTCAAACTTTACAGGCACGGTGAAATAAATATGTCCCCAAGGGAAAATACATAATAACAGATGTTTTGCAAATTGCTGTTACAAAACCCAAGGTTACACAAGGTGAAATAAAGTGTTACATATTGATGGTTGTAAAACATTCAATTGAGTAATTTCCTGGTTATAACCTCATTTCGGAGACCAGCTCTTGTTTTGCCCAAAAGTGAATGATAAGTGAACTTGGGTCAAAAAGTCTTTCTTTAAATATAGTTGCATTTTCAAGTTTGTAAAGATGATATCTTACTGGAGAAATACTGGTGTGTGTGTTGATATATGAACAATGTGTTATTTCAGGTGGAGCTGAAATGCTGGTAGGATTAGAACTCCATCTACCTCTTACCACCCAGAGACCCAATGAATCACATCCTCTTTTAAAGAACTAAACTCAAACATTCAATGACTGGTCTTCCAAACTAATCGTAATTGGATAAGCATAGATTATAAACCTACCTACAGCTGCATGACTTTAACTTACTTTTAGTCTTGATAAACGTGCAAAATAACCTGCAGCTTCCATTTTTCATAAGACTTGATGTCTTAATGAACCAACAGTCTTGAAGCACTTCAGAATCACATCACATCATTTCCATTCAGATTGCATTCCCACCCACTGAGTCATGCCTTGGTTTATCTAAAACATCTGGCAAAATTTCTTTCTATCTTCTTGATGTTTCACAGGTCAGGACAATCCAGACAGCCTACGACACAGATACAACTTCATTGCTGATGTGGTGGAGAAGATCGCACCCGCTGTGGTGCACATCGAATTGTACCGCAAGTAGGGATTTTTTCATTCAATGAGTATGATACTGTTTGCTTAGATGTCTTTGCCATCTTAGTCAGTCTTAGTCAGTTAAGTAGTCATAGTAGTAAACAAAACTAAGCAGTCATCTTAGCAAACAAAGATATGGTCAGTGAATATGACTGTCACTGAGCATGTTCATGGTCATTGGCTATTTGCTCCTCAAAACTGGACAGTAACTGATTTTGAGTAAGACCTGTATTGTTTATATTGAGGAAGAAAAGTCATTTTAGTGATTGACCACACATGGTAACTCCTAAAACTGCTCCTTCCTGTCACAGCAGGGACAACTCAAGTTTGTATGACACATGGTAAAGACCTAAAATCCAGGTCAGTCTAATTAGCAGTACCTGAGGGCATGTCCTGCAACACTAAAAACCTCATGACTCTTTTTGTTCATGGTGACATGAAGCTACATCTTAAGCTTGTACTGTCTTTTCCTTTTGGTCACAGGGATTTAACTCTCCATTATGTCACAGTCTAGCTGGCCTGGCTGGACTGTGTGTCCATGTGGGCTTGTACATGGGATGTCAAACTATGGGCAGTTTACGCTACCCAAAGGACACATTTAAGGTCTATGTATGTGGTAAATTTAATCATGAATGATTTTTAAACATTGTTCCGTATACATGGTACATGGTACATATTACTTTATCTGAAACAAATTTGAGATTATATAAGCAATTGTTTAAGCAATATATAATTCATAATTCATTCATTCACATTCATAATTCATTCACATTTTATTTTGGTGAAAGTATACTAACATGCACAAAGCAAGGTAATGATGTAATTACATTTTACTCAGTAAAAAGAGTGATGTTTTCAGCGAAATCAAGTTAAAATGTTTTAGACTGAGTATTTTAAAGTGGAGCATAAGCACTCAATACATCCTCTTTGGATTCTAAAAATTGACAGGCCTGTGGAAGGTATGAAATGTAAGCTAGTACTTTTTGATTTTCAGCAGTGGAGATAATGGAGGAGACCTCAGTTTCAGTATTGTATGCATATCGGAGGAAGGGTGGAAGACGTTTTGTGAGGTCAATGTTGCTGTCAGAGGAGTATGGGTTTGGTCACAAGGCCAAATTTCCTCACACAGCTGCGTATTTGGGGGATGAGGAGATAACATAAGCTGTTTATAGAATGGTTCCTGTTGTGACAACAAGGAACAACAAAGTCACCTCTGTTTTCTGGGATGCAGATTAGTTTCTCCTCCCTGCTTCTTAGTCCTGAGTGAAAGTATTTAAAAAGCCACCCTGACAGGCTTGGCATTTCTTATTGTTCTTCACTCTTGCCCCTGATTTTGAGCACATGAAGTACTAAAAAAACATTTTGAGCAGATGAACTACAAAAAAAAATGAATATATATATATATATATATATATATATATATATATATATATATATATTTTGTTTCATGGATTGATCAATTATATATTTCTTTAATTTTCATTCACATTTAGAGAACCTTCATTTTTTTATTTTCAGTGAAGCAATAGTTGAAACGTCATAGATAGGTATAGCATTCTGCAGTCAAGGAAATCTTTAACATTCAACACTCTCTGAAAAGTCTATATACAAGGCCTTGTCAAACATCCTAGAACCAGGATAATTCTCCTCAGGTGTATGGAAAAATGTCTGCTTTTGTCACCAGAAAAGGGTGTGGCATCATAGCTGATTGGGTGGCCTCTTCAGGATCTCCTCTGATCTCTGCAAGTCTCCTCAATTTGCTCATGATCCAGCTTGCTCTTTCATTGTTGATGTCTGCCTTTGGTTGTTTTGATAAAAAAGTAAAACTCTTACTCTTTCTACTGAACGGCAAACCATTTTTACGATGCACAAGCGTTACAGTAAAGACTGATTTATGGGCAGACCTGGGGGTCATGTCTGGACCAAAGGTTATGTCCTTGGATTTGCATCCAGCCTTTAAATTTTGAAAACAAAATTGGCAGGGCAGGACCCGAATGGGATCAGAGCAAATTCAAAAGCATATAAAACAAACAAGGTGGGCGGACACTGTGTCTGTGTGATGAGATGAACGGGAGATGGTGTTCATAAACGTATGCTTGTGTTCAACAGTGAAAACAAATGACTGCTCAGTCATGCTTACGTGTACTTGAGGAAACAGACCCAATTAGTAATGCTTGACTAACTAAAACCAAACACAAATATGTTACTTTTTGTGTCTCATTTACAAAATCAAGTAGAAAAATAAATTAAACCAAAATGACATAATTCCTGAACCTTTAATCTATAAAAGAAAATATGGAACACTATTTTTCTTCAGATACATGTTATTACCATAACATCTCTGTTTATAAATACGAAAATGCTTTGCTTTATGTCCAGTACCGGGGCATAAACAGCCTTTTAACTTCTCCAGTTAGTTTTTTGTCTGAGTTTGGAAGTGAATTAACTGGAATTATATATTTTTACATGTTTTATTTTATATTTATTGAGTGTGTGCATTAAACCACATTACAGGAACAGATTGGCATCTGTCCAGCTTATGCATTAGCAGGTGTGTGATGATTGTGTGGTATTTCTTCTGTTTGGTTGGATTGTGGTGGGTGGTGGGGAGGGGGGGTCAAACATGTTTGTGTGCACACTGTTAGCTTTACCTAGAATTAGAATTATGCTGACCTACTCATGCTAATCATATACTTCAAGTCAAGTAGATAATACGAAATATGCTGTGATTTTAGTAAAATTCAGGTATAACAGGTATCAATCAGAACAGAGTTAGTCTCTCTCATCTGTGTGTTTCTCAGCTTTCTCCCTCATGGTACTGCCTCTTAATCTCATTTCTGTCTCTCAATTCTCTCTAACTCCTGTCTTGTTTGTCTTTAATTTCTGTTTCAATCTCTCATTTCTTTTCCCTAATTATGCTCCTTTCATATCTCCCATCCTCTCCCTTGTTTATTTCTTATCTCTTTGTGCATTCCTTACTCACCTCTGTGTCTCTCCCTATCTCATCCACCAGAATGGTGTTTTCGAAGAGGGAGGTGGCGGTGGCCAGCGGGTCAGGTTTTGTGGTGTCGGAGGATGGCCTTATTGTGACAAATGCCCACGTGGTGGCCAACAAGCATCGGGTGAAGGTGGAACTGAAGAGTGGCGCCACCTTTGATGCCAAGATCAAAGACGTGGATGAGAAGGCAGACATCGCCCTCATCAAGATTGATGCACCGGTAAGAGCCGCCTCTTCTAAGGTATGCACCCAAGAGCATGGTTAAAGCTGATCTGGACATTGTAGACACAGAATACGTAGACCAAACAAGCAAGAAGTTTCCGTTAGCTCATCACATGGGTCATAATGTGAAAGACTGTTGTTTATCTCCAGCAAAGAAGTCAGTGTGGGAAAATGTATCCAAAGGCCTGACTTTTCATGAGAATCTCAGATTTTGACGTAAGCATCCTTGCACACCCAGAAAGTTCCATTGGTGAAAATAAATGGAAGGAGACATTCAAGATAAACAAAAAAGTGGCATTAATGAGAACACATGCACGTTGATAGATTAAAGTATGGTACATTAGAGTACATCAAGGGTTAATTTTATTTTTCATCCAGTTCTCTAAAACTCAGAGGTCAAAACACACTTTACTTTGGCTGCCTCTCCCAAGCCATTACGGAACGGGTAATCACCCCGTTGACAGTAGGGGCTGTGTCAGTGTCACGAAGGAAAACATCCATAGAAACTGAGTGAAGCTGTTCCCTTTGCTGTTCCGCTGGGAATGGATGTGGAAAGTGTATTGGCATGCCTTTCTTCTTGCGGTCCTGCCTGGGGCAGCAGGGGGAGGGAGAGAATGGGGGAAGGATGGGAAGGGGGAGGCAGAGGGGGCCTGTGTGTAAACCCATTGACATTAACTATCCTTTCTTGCTTTCCACTGACATTTAAGAGCGTAGCCAGGAGCACCTTAGGCCATCCAAATGCGCTAATTTCAGGAAAATGTGCCGAAATAGCTCAGCGCTTCTCGACACAGACTGGAGTTTAGTGCTAAAGGCCACTGTCTCGTGCACTGGTGGAGGGCTGTGCCACGTAGCTGGAAGTGCTCTGGTCTCCGGCCTCTGGCTGACTCTACACCGTCACTCACTGCGAGTAGCTAGCTGCGCTCATGGAAACAGACTCAGGCAGACCCATGCAGCGTTCTCAACTCCCGATTCTCATTTATTATAGATCACAGTTCTGGGTGAGCCGAAGCTCTGTGGAGCCGGAGCACAGAGAACTAAACTGATCTCTCAAATGTGGATATCACAAAAGTATATTCTGTTCTGTTGCTTTCCAATGTGCATAGTGACTACCAGATCAAAGTAATAACATTTTAAAGTATTAGAAATTAAATTCCTTCAGTCTTATCTTTGACTTTATAAAAGTTATCCGATGTCCTCTGTTGTCTCTGAGAAGATTTTGTTTGTAAGAGGTTTGGTGCAAACTGAAAATATTCTTGTTATTTTGACAAAATAATACTTGCCTGACCAAATCCAGAGTAAATTGACCAAAAACATGGTGGCAATCATGCTTTAATGGCTATCACCAACAAACAGGAAGCAGTTAATGCTGCACCCAGTACTGTGTAACCCTTTTGGAGCAGCTGAACTCTCTGAACTTGTTTTTGACAGAGGAGAGGAATGATGACTGCACTTTACAGGCACTTAAATTTCCTTTTATATTTAAATATTTCAAAAAAAAAATCAAATTAACTAGCGTATCATCCAGTAAAATATGAAAATTGGTTGTGTAAAAATATACATTTTTCTCGGTGAGGGTCAAAGTCAATACATTTTTTTCTGAATGTACCACACAAATCAATGGCAGTTACAGTCTACAGCATAAATGTGTAAATGTGTGTCTGTCCAAAACAACTTTATGTACTTACAGAACAACCCTAGAAGACTTCTATGCATGTATGGCATTACACCAACATGGGCGGAAGGGGACTGCAAAAAACAGGGTTTTTCAACATGCTCACTGTGTGAGCGTGTGCATCTGTGTATGTGTGCCTATGGATGTGTGTGAGTAAGTGTGTGTGCCTGTGTATGTGTGTGAGTGAGTGTGTGTGCCTGTGTATGTGTGTGAGTGAGTATGTGTGCCTGTGTATGTGTTTGAGTGAGTGTGTGTGCCTGTGTATTTGTGTGAGTGAGTGTGTGTGCTTGTGTATGCATGTGAGTGAGAGTCTGTGCCTGTGTATGTGTGTGAGTGAGTGTGTGTGTCTGTGTATGTGTGTGAGTGAGTGTGTGTGTCTGTGTATGTGTTTGAGTGTGTGTGTGTGCCTGTGTATGTGTGTGAGTGAGTGTGTGTGTCTGTGTATGTGTTTGAGTGAGTGTGTGTGTGTGTGTGTGTCTGTGTATGTGTGTGAGTGAGAGTCTGTGCCTGTGTATGTGTGTGAGTGAGTGTGTGTGCCTGTGTATGTGTGTGAGTGAGTGTGTGTGTCTGTGTATGTGTTTGAGTGAGTGTGTGTGTGTGTGTGTGTGCCTGTGTATGTGTGTGGTGAGTGTGTGTACCTGTGTATGTGTGAGTGAGTGTGTGTGTCTGTGTATGTGTTTGAGTGAGTGTGTGTGTGTGTGTGTGTGCCTGTGTATGTGTGTGAGTGAGTGTGTGTGTCTGTGTATGTGTGTGAGTGAGTGTGTGTGTCTGTGTATGTGTTTGTGTGTGTGTGTGCCTGTGTATGTGTGTGAGTGAGTGTGTGTGTGTTAGTTTGAGTGAGTTTGTGTGTGTGTGCCTGTGTATGTGTGTGAGTGAGTGTGTGTGTGTATGTGTGTGAGTGAGTGTGTGTGTCTGTGTTTGAGTGAGTGAGTGTGTGTGCCTGTGTATGTGTGTGAGTGAGTGTGTGTGTCTGTGTGTGTGTTTGAGTGAGTGTGTGTGTGTGTGCCTGTATGTGTGTGTGTGTGTGTCTGTGTATGTGTGTGAGTGAGTGTGTGTGTCTGTGTATGTGTTTGAGTGAGTGTGTGTGTGTGTGCCTGTGTATGTGTGTGAGTGAGTGTGTGTGTGTGTGTGCCTGTGTATGTGTGTGAGTGAGTGTGTGTGTCTGTGTATGTGTTTGAGTGAGTGTGTGTGTCTGTGTATGTGTGTGAGTGTGTGTGTGTGCCTGTGTATGTGTGAGTGAGTGTGTGTGTCTGTGTATGTGTTTGAGTGAGTGTGTGTGTGTGTGCCTGTGTATGTGTGTGAGTGTGTGTGTGTGTGTGTGTCTGTGTATGTGTGTGAGTGAGTGTGTGTGTGTGTATGTGTTTGTGAGTGTGTGTGTGTGTGCCTGTGTATGTGTGTGAGTGAGTGTGCCTGTGTGCTGCTGCATCAATCTTGCTGCATCAAGGGATGAGTTCCAGCAGGCTGGTCTCTGCTCGGTAAAAGAACAGGAAAAACTGCTGGCTTCAGTCTTACTTTTTGGCATTTTTATTAGATAGCTGTGTCTGAGCATGTGCAGGCTGGGTGGTGTCCCCCCTCCCCCTCCCCTCTCTCCTGTCACTTCAGAGGGTGGGCTGGGGATGCCCTGCTGTGCAGGCTATCTTTGGGGGATATGTCTTGATTAATCACTAGAACACATTTGATGGACTACAGTTATTGTATTGTATTGTACTTATCACAACCTGAACATTTCTGGAAATATAAAAAGTTTTGCTCCTGTCACTGAAAAGCATTTTGAGATCCTAAAACTAAATGTGCTGCATAAATTCACTCCTCTATCATCATTTGCATCATCATTGGAGCTATCTTTTTAGCCTATAAATGTAAATGTTTTCAGCTCAACATATTATGGATACAATATCCATAATATGTAAATCTGGCAACTGAGAACATGTACTTTAAAGCATTTGCCTCACAGGGGATATTATACAGGCATCTGTAATATATAGTAGCCACAGACATGGGTGGGGGGCATACTGCACATACTTTCACCTTAACCATGGAATGGGTGTTTGTCTCAGGTCTTGTCTGAGCTATTGAAGCTGTAAAGAGGTACCCATGAAAACATCTCAGTAGTAACCTTCATAACTGGTGAGGACGGATGTTGAGGTGCATTTCGGGAGGTTATGATGGAGCTGAGTGCATGCACACTGTAATTACTTGTCACGGAAGAGCAAATACATCTTCAATAGAGCGCCACTAGCTCATTCTTCTGAGGGTGACTCAGTACTATTTGGCTTCAGTGTTTGGGAAGACCTCAGGAACTCGGCAGAAATTCTTAACCCACACAAGCCCCGCCACGTCTGTATTGTTTGGTGTAGCCCAGGTGTGTTTAAATTGATTATTTATACTCTCCGAAATATAGCCTGCAGTTTTGTGCTGCACAGCTGCACCAATATAGCTGTCTTCAATACATTCCCTGTCAATCTTACAAATAGGCTTTGTTAAAATGCTGGTATGGTATCTACACTGAAAAACTCTTCTGGAGACAAACTATTTCCATCATAGGATTCAAGACTTGATAACTTTGAAGAAACATTGGGTGTGGAAAAAAAGATGGATATTTTGTGCCCAAAAAAAAGCCATTGTTGTTCATTTTTTAACAGAATGAAAATGAAAAAAAAAACAAATTGATGGAAGTTTCTAGGTGTATTTCTGTTCTTTGCAATGAAAATATAGGGTGTCAGATTATTGATGGGAGGACATCAACACAGAAAGGAGTCATATATTGACAGAAAAGAGTAATAGTTGTGCCTAATTCCAAATTAAATAATTCCTAATTCCAGACAGGAATAAAGTATTTTGTCCTAAATTTCCTGTTTTCCCATACAGCTGTTTTTCCATCTGTGGATCCCATTCTAAAAGTTCCTCTCTGGGGAATTAGGTCTGGAACATTTTTGTGTAACTTTTATTTACCCATAAATGTAAGTGTTAGATTTTTCCTAGCACACAGTTTGACAAGTTTATTTTGGTCACTGCTGAACTGGATGTGTTTTTGAAGAAAAAAAAGCTTACTTTTAAACTTATTGTTTGTAATACAACATTTAAAATGAATACAAAACTTAGTCATACAAGGAGTTTGTATATATTGCAGGCTTTTGATACTTCCAAATTTTTTCCACCCTGGTCTTTGATTTTATATTGCTTCGATGGGCTGTGTCCCAGGTTTGTCTTACTGAGAAGGAGAGGGGCTACAGAGACACCTGAGGCCAGGATTGGCATCAATTCCATTTCCAAAGAATCAATTCAGGAAATGAATTGAAATTCAATTCATTGTATTTCACTGAATTCGCTGAACCGAAGTGGACCACAACTTTGCCAGAGACTCTCATCAAGCTGTTCAACAATTTGGCCTTCCCCTGTTCCATGCAGGTAAAGAGGCCAGATACAATGAGTACAAGAGCATGATGGGAATGGTTAAGTAGGATCTTAGGAGTGCAGGGTGGGGGAGATCATGGTAGGCAAGCCACAAAATATTCTGCCCGTGGGTATGGTGGCACGCTGCCAGACTGTCTCAGCTCCAGCTGCCGATCCAGCGACACAAAGAGGGCCTCAATTCCCTCGCATGAAAGATAGCCCTCTGCTGTGAGCGGGGAGGTATGCTGACACTAAAGCAGCAAAGAAGGTAAACAGGGGAGCAGCATAAACAGCTGTTGAATGCCCCAGCCCTGGCACTGATAGAGCCTGTGCCCACAGCTCCCCTTCCCTATGACTAATAACCACTGTGGGAACAAGCCCACAGGCGGACATCCCTGGGCTTCTTATTCATTTGACTGATTGTAATATAACCTGAAGGCACACAAAAGAGGGATGTGGAATTATTGAATTTTAGTGCTGGTGGGCATAAAGTCATCACTCATCAGAAAATATCTTTTATATCTGTATTTTAAGGCTTTGAGCAATTTGCAGTTGAAGTCTGCTATCTGTCTCTGTGATGTGCAGATGGAGTTGTCAGAAATAGGTGAGGTTTTGAGCACTGTGTCCCAGGACAGAATATGTGAAGTGCATGTCATTCAGCTGGGAGTATTCATTAGGTTACGTCCATGTGAACAAATCAATATGTTTGCTTTTGTAATCACTCTAATGTGGTTTTTGAAATTCCCTGGAGTTGTCTGAGTACTTTTTTTGCTGAGGTAGCATTGGGGCACTTAGCCAGGCTCAATTTAATCAAATTTCAATTTGTTTTAGCCTTAAATTTGATTGGATAATTCATACATGCTGTTTTCATTTCATGATTCAACATTTGTTTGTCTCTGACTTGAATACAAATGTTGTTGAGACTGGAAAAAAACACATAAGACTTGGTTAAAAATTGTTCCGCAATGCCAACAACAACCAGTGACAAGATATGATTGGAGAGAGTTCAAAGCTTGTATATGCTCTGGTGAGGTACAAAAAATAGGCATCCAGTTGTGTCTTGAGAGTGATGGCCTTCATTGTGAATTGGTAGATAAAATCTAAATGTATAAGTTTATAATGTGTATCTATGTGAACTGAGGAGGAAAGAGGAACAGGGATTTATTAATCCATGCTTTTAATAGGATTAGTCTTAGTTACATGTGTCTGCATGTGTTGTTGTTGCAAGTCCAGTCAACCCTTAATTCTTGTTTTTAAATACTTTGTGCATTACTCATCCTTAAGGTCTATCTCTGATTATTTAACCACTTACTGATAACCAATATTAGAACAGCAGTGGCAGTGAATTCAGAGCTTAGGTGAATTTCATATGACAAGGGCCTTAGGTTTGAGGGTATGTGTTTGTGTGTGTGCATACGCTTATACTTATGTGAATGAAAGTTTATGTCCTGCAGAAATGGTTACACATATGTATAGCTTGAAGACAAACTATATCGATTTCAAATAGTTTTCTGAGGGATATAGTTATGTAGGTTTTGAGCCATATGTTTCCCATCAGTAGCCATTTCTTGTGTTCTGCACAATGTCATACACACGTCTTCCATTCTGAAGAGTGCTGTTCACTTCTTGGAGAGATGAATCACTTCCTGTTTGCAACCTTGATTTTTTTCTGCTACAGTACATTAGGAAAAGACAAAACTTTTCCTCAAACAAATTTTGTGTCCCCATTTTTTCCCAAACCTGGCCTACTTATGGGGTCATTCTACAGAATACTGTATGAGTCATAGGGGCTCTTGTGTTGATCAGTCACTCGCACTCCTTTGAAAAAATTATTCAGGGAAAGCAGATAAAAGCTGTCAAGAAGCTTTCACATTTGTTCCATGATTCCGTGGAGCATTTCAACTGACCTGTGCCTGAGTGCCCCTCCTCCACCCCTCTCTGTGTTTAGGAAAACCAGACCAAAGAAGCAGGGAAACTGAGAGCTCCCGTTTCCACAGTCTGAGCGTGTCATTTCCTGTTTGTGTTCATCAGGGGAGAGTATGTCTGAATCTGAAAGTTCAAGCATATCTGAGTACATGGTCTGCAATTATAGCACCTAACTGGACGAGCAAAAATAGGTCACAAGTTAAATATAGGAAAAACATTAAAACCAAAGGTTATGTTTCCTTATCTTTAAAGAATGAAGAAATGATCGTCAAAATACTGTAAAGTGCTACAGTGGAAAGGTTTACAAATGAACAATTACAAAAAGCTGTCCTATAATTACATAATTACTCTTCTATTTTACTATTGAACAAATTATGTAATCAGAATTACTTTAATACATATAGAGCTGTATAAATTGATTACATAATATTATCTATTTAAATGCTGGACTTGCCAATCAAATCAATTTGTAAATTCCTTTTTTATCTCTGTAATTTGTGATACATGTATAACCGACATACCCAGTAGGTTGTGATGAACTTCTTAAACATATTTTTTGTCTTTATTAAATGACACTAGTAGTTATTGGCAGATGGGAATAACACTTGTGCGATGCCTCAGGCACTTGCCGGGTGTCAGGGGTGAGCATTGGAGTGGACCATGGGAGCAGTCCTGATGGATGTGTACCTTCTCATATGAGAGCCGTAACAGGGGCTCACAGCCGTGATTAATGGGAAGTGATATGCGTTCATTCCTGGCAGGCTCCATCAGTCTTCACTGAAGATTGCGATGTGTTCCCCTATCAAATGCAGAATCTGTCATTGACATTTCATCATGGTGCACAGAAAGTTCAGCGCTGAAAGACTAAACTTTCGTAACAAAACATTGACATTTTCCACTGAAAATAACTGAAATGGGTATATTTGTCTCCTAACCCTGAGTCTCACCTTACCTCACCTTATCCCTCGTGATAAACAATCAAAGAATATCAGAGTTCCCTTTGAAAGGCCCTGGCAGATAATAGCACTGTTGGCGTGATCAGGGGCAAATGAGAAAGCAATCAGCTGGATAATTGAGGCCTGATTGACTGGTAGATGGTCTCGTGCATATTTAATTGGGGCTATGTAAAAGAAGCCGGAGACTGCTTTGATCTTGACAGTCACATTGATCACATTGTGATTGTAAAACACAAATATCAAAGAGCAGACCTCTGATGTTAGCTATGATATTGTTACATACCAGTTAAGGTGCCATTGTAGCATCTGCTATAAATCCAGAACAACCTGAGCCTGTCGCTGCATTGATACAATGGATACTTGTCACTGCAAGTCTGCCTGTTTGTCCATTGTTTGGCCCTGGTTTTGCTGGAGTCTGTCCACAGGTACAGAAAAACAAACCTGCCACTCAGAGCTGTAGCCCTATTCCACTGAAGACCATGCTGACAGGTGCGTCGTCAATCACGCCTGTGATGACAGTGACCTTGACCACCTTCTCTCCTCCTGCCACCTCCTCTCCACATCACACTCCTCACACAGGGAGGCTTTGCACCCATTGTCCCCGGCTCCCTGGCATCCTTGGCTGCCTTCTTGTGCGCAGCAGTGCAAACACAGTGCATATCAGGTTGTATCTGTGGGTTCAGAAACAAATGTCAGTGCAGTATTTAAATACAACAGGAGGATGATACTGTGATGAAATGGTTCTTCAGAATAGAGGTTGATTGGATCTTTGTAGCACTTAGCATATATCACCCTTGTGAGAGCCGTTATTTTAAAAAAATGTAGACTTAGATACTAAGTTAAAGTGCTAATCGGACACTTATCTAAAATGCTGATGATTTCTCAGAAAATGGCCCTACAGTTCGTGCCCCGTTAAATTTATGACATCTTTGTTCTGGTGCTTAATGTTGTGTGAGTGGAAATTAGCATGAGCCACACTCTAGCTGGGTCCTGTTTCATCGATTAACACTCAAGGGCAGACAAAGCAGTGTTCAATTTCACCATGCTGCTTCACAGCAGAAACACAACACCAATCCGGCCTTTACTTTCTCCAAAAATAAACTCTTATCATTCCTCAACAGGCACCATTACTCAGGGAAAATAAAATACAGGAAGGTGAAAGTCAAACGGAAGCTCTCCCAGGGGCGTGTCCCAGGTTCTCAGATTCCAAATCACGCTGGTGCACCACTGAGCGTTACCGAAAAACAGCCGGTAATTACCATGGGTCATTATGCAAGCTGCCATTAAATGACAAGCCTGCTTTGATGAAAAGAAGGGCTATGTGCTGGGAAATGTTGGCGAAGAGTTTCCTGCCACCGTTTGACAGTAATTGCCCCAGTGTAGGTGTGCTGAACTGTGGTGCCAAGGTGGGGGTGGCACTGCTCCCCCTCTCTGCCATACAGGCTGGCAGGGAGGGTGCTGGGCTGTCCTGCACGGAGCATGGGGAGAATGTATCAGTCACCATGCAGTGTGACAGAGCAGCTGTCAGTGGAGGGGTTGAGCTGTTACTGGGGAGAGGGAGCTGAGGATGCTTTTGTGGAAGTAACACTGTGGCATGCTAAGCACTATGACTCCTGGCCTACGACTACTGTTCCATAACCAAGCTGCATAAGCAAAGTCTGCTATATTATGTCCTCCATAATGTTTGGGACAAAGACATTTTTTTACAGATTTGGCTTACGTACTCAACAATTTTAGCTTTGTAATCAAACAGTTCTTAACGTCTCCCCTTTTTAGAGCACTGCAGTGTCTGGGACATATCAGTGTTATGTAAATCAAAGTAGTCATGAAGAGCACTCGGTTGCCTATTCTTTCCATGCAATGAGTGCTTAAGGTCTGTGACTCATAAACATCACCAGGTGTTGAGTATCCTCTCTGGTGATTCTCTGCCAGGTCTGTACTGCAGCCATGTTCAGCTCCTGCTCCTTTTCCCTTAAGCATATGAAACACATATTGAGCTGGATTCAGATTGGGTGTCTGACTTGACCAATCAGGAATTTTCCCTTCACTCTTTTGATCTGCTTACTGACATATTCTTTCACTTTGGTGTGGTTCAAAATGTCATGATCAGTCTCCAAAAAGGTTTCTAAAATTGATATTCCCTCCCTCTAGATAAACCTAATCAAATACCTTGCATGTTGCATTTCACAAAATATTTGTGACAACAGTTGTCAGATGACCCCACCTTAAACTGCAACCCAGAAAAGCAGAACTAGGGCATCACTGGAATGGAAAAATAGCATAGCTAGAACAAATAGGAAAGGACCTTGAGTGGAACCAGACTTGGTCCATTCCTCCTCTGGCTGGCATGGTGGAAGGAGGGTCTAGGTATTGGCTGCTAGGTAGATTGGTGGTAGGAGTGGAAGGGGCTTAGCATTGCATCATGCCTGGAACACAGAGCAGTTCCTGCCTGTGTGAGAAACAAAAACAGGAGCAAACTAATGGGCCACGACAGGGACAGGGATAGTTTACCTATCAGGCAGCGAGTGACTGTTTCTTTGGTGGAGTACAGGATGGAGCTGTCTATGGTAGCTTAACTTCTACGTAGACACAGAATCTTAGCAGCCATGACAAGGAGAGACACCCATCTTCAGCCCACCCTTGAAGTGGGGGGAGGGTCACAGCTTTTGAGAAGTAACCTAAAGAGGGTTATAATAATCTATGATACTCCAGCTCTGTCTAGACCATACCTATTGACATTCAAAGAGTCCTCTCACACTCTTTAGTGGGTTTTTATTACTTGTATTTGCATTTCACAAGCCTTCTATTAAAACAACATATTATGCTACATTTCACAGTGTGCATTTCTGTGGGATTCCAATCATGAGCTAAAACAAAGGCTCTTTGAAGCGCACATGAATAGTGAAAAGGCTGGAGTTTCTGCCATTCACTACCATTCACAGCCACTCTCGCTCATTCCACAAACCCCCTGTGCTGTGACTGTCCCCATTGTCTGTGTGTTATGTGTTTTTATGTATAGGTTGGCAGATTACGTGATTATAGACCCCCCTCCCCCACATCCACAGTTAAACAGATCAAAAGAGCCTGTTAAAGAGGGCTACTGTCACACGATGGCATCAGTGCAGATGGAATCTGTAGCGCTCTGAGTGATCACAGTCTTACCACCAGTCACACAGTCAAAGAAATACTTTCACATCAGTATGAACTCACCTCAGGTCATGTGTCGTCTTAGGTTATGTGGTTATGCAATCAAAACAAGCACAGAATGTGAAATAATCAGAGAGCATATCTGTGTTTTATCATATTATGAAGTAATATCAAAGCTATTTTTATGTATATTATGTTACCCAGATATGTTATCATAACAATCAGTTTATTGGTATTTAATAACATAACTACAAAAACTATTTACTTTTGTATATTATCATATTATGATACGATAATTGCAAAAGGACTTTATGTTCATTATGATATAAAAAGTACTGTGAATAAAAGTGAGTATGATAACAAACTGTGTTTTTGTACTTCATGAACTGTATGCTAAAATAGATGTTGAAATAAATTCTGGAAATTTGAAAATAATCAAAGTTAGGATTATGGTCAGACATGATGCAACAGTGTTTTGAGCATGGCAGGGTAAGGCAGAAAAACAAAAACTACAACGATCATAAGAGCCATTATGTGAGATGAATACACTATGAAAAGGTTGGCATAACATTTGACCTAAGACAATGGAAAGTGTTTGTGGAATATCAACGCAGTGTGACCAGAATGTGCCAAATCTCAGAAAATGTAGGAAGTACTGTTAAAAAGTTATGAGGAAAAATAAAAACAGAAAGAAAATAAAAGATGAGGAAAATAATACATTTTCAGTCAATCCAAACTGAGTCTAATAACATACAGATAATAAAGACAACATGATTACTTGACAAATCAAAAGGCAAAGCATGACCCCGCCTTTTCTGCAGCCCTCCCGCAGTCCTGCAGCCTCCTCTTGGCTGTGCACCTGACTTCATTCCAGGAGTGCGGACATTTTCCCCTTGCTTCCACCCCATCTGTTTATCTGCTTAGCGCCAGTGGAGAGCAGACTGCTATTCCTGTGTCAGGTCTGGATTCCTTCTGCTCAGGGCAGAGGGTGATGGGTCCCTGTCCCCATATATCCACTCTCTCTCTGTCTTTCTCTCTCTCTCTCTAATAATAGCTGAGTGCTTTGGGGAGCTGCAGCCAAGCTCACCCTTGCCCTGGTCTGAGCCCAGCTGCCACCCCAAAGGATTGAAAGCAATCCAGCCTCATTGGCTCTGCCATTGATTAGCAGTCCTCATGCTGTTATCTCCATAGGATTGTTCTTAGGGTTTGCAGAAGGAGGGGAAAGTGGTTGATCTCCAGCAGACTCTTGTTTGCAGTTGCTTTCACACAGAGTGCCGCTCATACATAATGACAGGTTCTAGGGTCATTGTGGCACTGCATGTTGGGTTTTCTGCACAGGAGGGGGAGCTGCGTAAGGCATGTCCTCAGGTCTCCACTGGCTCTGCTCCTATGCTGGGAAACTGGTGCATCTGGACAACACTTTGGGACTCATAATCCCAGGTTGCCTCTGATGTCTTTGTCTTCCTCTGTTGTGGAATTGCTTTGACTTTGGTACATAAATCTGTGCAATGAGAGTTGGTACAATGTCCAATTTGTATTCACAGTAGCTATTAACCAGTGTTCCTGACCAGCTGTCCTGTGCCTGCAGATGAAGCTGCCCGTCTTGCTGCTGGGCCGTTCAGCTGACCTGAGGCCAGGTGAGTTTGTAGTGGCCATCGGCAGCCCCTTCTCCCTGCAGAACACCGTTACCACCGGCATCGTCAGCACCACCCAGCGCGGGGGCAAGGAGCTGGGCCTGCGCAACTCCGACATGGACTACATCCAGACCGACGCCATCATCAACGTAAGTCACCCTCCTGCCCCCGCCCAGTGCCATTCATTTTTAAAATAACCTTCCTGCTCTGGGTTTCTCTTGTTTCTTCCCCTGTTCACCCACTATACCTCTCTGGTTACTGATGTGGATCTCACCCACACACCTGCACACCAGGAGCACTCACCTGTGAACCAGAGACAATGTTACACCACATAACCTTCACAGCATTGCTGGAGAGTATAGCAGTAAGTGCTGTACAGATAAATAAACCTTTCACTGATCACAGTTGGAAGCCTGTGGTTGTCAGGGATGTTTTTGTTAAACCCATCATGTTGTCGGGGCTGAAGCTAACTTGACATAGCCTAAGGCCAAGACTCAAACATGACTGTGGCCATGGGGCTATAATGCTATTATTGTTCACCTCTACCTGCTTCTCGTGGAAAACAGATAATCTGCACCTACGCTCCACTGTGTGAATGTAGAGTTGGCTGTGATCTGTATCACGACCGGGCTTGTTTTGTAGCCGGTGTGGAGGTGGCATGCTTTTATCAGCCTACATTGCAGCTCAAGGAATTCAATGATAAAACATGTAGATGCTGCGCTGGTCTTTACACTGATCTGACATCACTGTTTATTCTTTCAGTATGGAAACTCTGGAGGCCCCCTAGTGAACCTGGTGAGAATTCCTTGCTTTATCATTCACAAATTCATCCAGTTGCTCAGAAATACGTGCCTTATACAATAAGCCAGCCAGCCAGCCAGGCAGCCTGGCTGTGTGAATTGGTGCTACATTTCAGCAAATAATATATACTGCAGATGAGCATCTCTTTTTCCAGTTGATAGAAAGAATATAATTCTGTTATATCATTCACCCTCAACTTTCTTTGTTATTAATGCTATCAATTCCAATTGGTATTGCTTCAAGAATATAGTTGATTTGGTCAAATTACATAAACCTATTCATGCTTTTTGTTCTATTGTATTATTTTATGTAAGATGTGGTTGCAAACATTCAGTAAGACTGAATGGGAAATGACAGGACCCCTGTAAAACCTGGTGATGATACATTTGAAGTGTGTTAGATACTGAGAGCAGCTTCTCTTCCAGGATGGAGAGGTCATCGGGATCAACACTCTTAAAGTGACCGCGGGCATCTCTTTCGCCATTCCCTCTGACAAGATCCGGCAGTTCCTGGCAGAGTCCTACGACAGGCAGTCTAAAGGTGCCGTGATTCGCCACCACACAGATGCTTCACGCACACCTATGGCCAGAACTGACTCAAAATAGTCACAAATGTTCTCCAGATGCTAATCCCACTAGGACTGAACATGTTTCACTCTGCCATTTTCTGACATCCTATTCGTTCTCTTCAGGACAAGCAGCACCAAAGAAGAAGTATATCGGAGTAAGAATGATGACTCTCACTCCAACGTGAGTAATTGATAACTCAGTCAAAACTCATAGTCATGTAAGCATCTGCACAGATATCCCATATAATTAGTACTAACATTAATCGGCACACTGTCCCATCACGCTCACTGTTTGCCGATGCCTTGTTTTTCTATGTTACAGACTGGCTAAGGAACTGAAGGACAGACAGACAGACTTTCCTGATGTTACATCGGGAGCGTACGTGCTTGAAGTCATTACAAAAACACCAGCTGCAGTGTAAGTAGATAAAAACGGGCCTGTGCCACCAGACTCTCTCAGCAGTAACACCATCTCTGAACCAGTGAAAGTAAACAGTCCTGAGATTATCCTTGAATGTTTGAAGGGTTTGGGAAACAAGTCCCCAGTCATTTCCATACAGAGCATGTGACAGCACAGACAGGGCTTGTGGTTGTGGGAATTAAGGGGTCTTGGTTCTTGTTAGTTTTGAGAACTATATGCTGGGAGGACATGTTTCTCTGTCTGTCCCAGAGAGATGGAGAAGATTTGTGGTCAGACCCAATCCCACTCCTCTGCAGAATTCTCAGATGCTATTATATGTGCTCATTGTAGGCAGGTTTACTAGTAGCAGACATTTCCATTTCCACCAACAAACTCACACTCACCCACTCATATACAAACATACACACATACTCTCCCTAGCTCACAAATGCACACAGGCAACCACAAAGGACGAATAAGAGGGCAGACAGACAGGGCCATTCAGGCTCTCAAGATTTCCTGTCTCTGTGTAATTCTGTGGCCACAGTGATAAAAGCATAAGTCTCTGATTCAGCAGTTTCCCTCATTGTGGAAATTATGATGCTTCCTTCCTACTGGGCCTTTTCTTAGCAGTCATGGTTATATGAGAAGTTTTGGGTTATTATGGGATGTTAGGTAATTGTTGCCATGAAAAGCCTACAGCTTAAATGCATTTTGAGAACAGGTGGGTGGGGGCCAAGACCTCAGGTTTAGAAATGTTTTAAATATTTTTTCAGGTATGGTTTAACTTCTCATTTCATATTTGGAGGAATAGATTCATTTACAGTAATACATAACAGCAGAATACCTTGTCTGTGACTTTCTAGGCCACTTACATGGCCATCTGGTCTCTGAAGAAATGATCACTGTGTTACCTCACATTTTATATACAGTTTAACCTGTGTGTCTGATTGAAGTTTAAAATTCATCTGAACTTTCTCAGGACACAGTAATTCAGAAATGAAATGTAGTGTGAAAAGGACACATTATATAAAGTCATATATGCCCCCTAAAGTTGGTTTATAAATGATTTTATGACAAAATATGCCACAAACTTTTTTTAAGGTAATTTCCTTACCATCTTCTCACTTCTATGCTCTTCTCCAGGACAGTATCATTCTGCACTATCAAAGACTTTCCAGATTAAATTTAAGGGATATAGATCATGCATATAGTAATATTTTGCATACATGAGAAAATTATGATTAAAAAGGACAGTGCATTGTGTACCAGATAAAACACAAGCTGATATACAAGTGTGTGTGGTTTGATGTACTCCAGTTGGCTGTTAACTTGTACCCTACCTGTTCACAGTGGTGGCTTGAAGGAGGGCGATGTCATCATCACCATCAATGGCCAGCGCATCTCCTCGGCCAGCGATGTGAGCAGCGCCATTAAGAAGGACGACTCCCTGCGGTTGGTGGTGCGGCGTGGGAATGAGGACGTCATCCTCACCATCATTCCAGAGGAGATCGACCCTTGACCCCTCTCTTGCCATGAGCTGGTTCTCAGTGTCTCACTATGGACCTTTGCTGGGTGTGTCTGGAGCCACGCCCACTTTAGAAATATAACCAATAGTCTCTCTCCCTGTGGCCAGGCAGGGCTGAAACTCCACCTCCAGGAACTGAACTGAGTGCAAAGCAGTGCAAACACACCCATATTTTAGAACCTCAGCTATCCATGTATTTCTCCTTTTTGTCATGTATGCTTCAAAAACAATAGTACTGTCACTTTAACCCAGTCCCATTGACCAGTGCTTCCTCATTCTTCTGCCTGTTTGTTTTTTATAATGTACAGTCTTTACTTATCTCATTTCCCAGAGAAACCCACCACAGTCTGTTGAAATGTGGAGTAGCAGAGAAAAGAGTGGGCATTGCAGGCTACCATAGATTTTTTTATTTTATTTTTTGTTGTTGAAGTGTTTTTGTTTTCATTTGGATGACATCTATAAGAAAGGGAAATAAATATTTTAATAGTCTGTTAAGATGTTTGAATTTTATAATCATAACCCCAACCTCATGCATGCTTAGTGTTTGCTGAAGCTCCCTCCGTATGGTTGCACTCACATAGTACCCCCACCACACCATTCTCTTCTCAGTGTTTCACACAAGCACAAAATCTAAGTCTGATCAGCATCTGTTTCTGATTTGGTAGACGTCCCGCCTGAGGGTTTGTAGATCTGAATGATTTATACCACAGTAAGATCATTGAGCCCCAGCCATGATACTCAGGAAGAATGAAATAGCCACTCTCCCTGAATTCACTTGCCAAATCACACACATACACGCCCATATTGACACACACCAGGACATACCCAATGCTTCAATTCAAATAAATTATTTTGGACCTAAGTTTCAATGGATCAGATATTGTGGTGATGAATAATCATAGTTCTGCACAAGTTTAACAATCCTCAACAATTTTGGCACATCACAGTTGTACTTTTTGGGCTCCTCTAAGATATGCTGTTATGAAACATAAATGTGGAGCCTAAACCTCCCAATAGCCTTGAAAATTCTAAATATCAAAATATTATCCGCTTACAGTTGGTTGTTCTACACATGAATATATATGGGAAAAGCATGTTCAAACACATTATGTAACATTTGAGGATATCAATGTGAATCATGCTGTCAGTTACTGGAAAAGAAACAACCTTTCTGTGGAATATGCTGCCCCCTCTTGGTATTTTAGTGGCATTGCACTTTCATCAGCTGTGCTGTGTCCCTCCTTCGATTGTCACTAAAAACTAGTGAAATTGGCCTGTCTTCATTTTAGTGTATCCAAAAAAAGCATACTTCTCCACTTGTCAGATGTCCTCAAGTTATGCTAAGTCTTTTAAGTGATTCTTGAACTCCTGGGCAGGGTTTATGGGAACAGAGAGCAACATATGGCCTTGCAACTGTTTTAATGTACTTTAAGACTGATATGCTGTACTTTTAAAATTAGGTATGTCAGTCCAGAAGCATATTAAATTAGTCTCAAAGACACTTGTCAGGCTACACCACATCCTATGCCTCATAAATAATTCTTGATCCTACAGACATAGTTTATCATCTTCGGAGAGAATTCTTTTTTTTTTAAATCATGAGGGATTGCAATTCATGCCTGTCTCAAAGCCACTGGATGCCAGCCCCTATCCGTCCATTAAGCGACAGCGCCCCCTGCCTGTTCTGCAGCTTGGCTTAGTACTCATTCTAATGTGAAAAATAGTTTGGATTGAATTATACAAACTTAGGTTAGGAACATACATACAGATCTAAATATGCAGTTGTAAATCTCCCTCCACAGAAGTACTTTCAGAAGTTATTGGTGGGTGTGACCATGCATGAGGTCTTAATAAGGACAAAAAGTTTGAGTGAATGAGGTCACTCTCTCTCAAACACACACACACATATACAGTGAAGGACATTTACAAGTGGAGGTGGTGAATAAGAACATTTTATAATGAAAGTTATCTGTCTGAAGTACAAGTGAGATTATTTTACCACGTGTGATCCCATTAAGATTCAGAATCTCTTTACTGGGGTGCTCTGGTCATGACGGCAGTACATACATACTGTGCATGGTTTGAAAAACAGTTAAAGCATAGTAACAGAAAAACAAAACATCAAGACAAATGAAATTCAGTATTGTACAGTGACATGCAATAGGTGACTACATTCTTCATCCAACATTTAAAATAAAGGTGAATTAAACAAAGATTTTCAGTGTTTAGCAGCTGGTTGCTTCTTTCCACAAATGGTTTTACAGAAGAGGTTAAACAAAACAATAATCCATCTTTGGAATAGAAAATAAAGGTCATTTGCATATAATAGTATATGAAAAAAGAAAAATCAGGAACAAACCTTAATACTAGATTTTTCTGAGTCAAGTGACACTACGGGGGATATATGACCTAAATTGCACAAGTGAAGGTGTAGAACTAATGCCAATTCAGATATAAGCCTTGCAATAAGCCAGTATGTTTAATCAGTGACAGGATTGTGAAGTGGATGGGTTTTATGATGGGTTCCTCAATTTATTTGAAATTGCAACCCTGTACTCAGAGCACATCATCTACACTTCCATCAATGAAAAAGCTGAACCTTTTTAGTTCCCACACTTACTAATCATGAACTACCTCTAGTAATATTCCCAGGAGCAGCTACAGTTACCATCAGAATAAATCCGATGATGGGCTACTGTATATTTTTAGTTCAGATGGTTATATGCATACATGGGTTATATGTCAGCTGCAAACTGAAGGCCACTTTGAATGCTGCACTGAACAAATGAGCTGCCCTTCTCCTATACAAAGTACTGAAGCTTAATCTCTGCAGCCTTCCCTCTGAACCAGCCAGTCCCCAACTGCAGCACTTTAATTCCCATCCTGTCAAAATCTATACACTTTACCACTGAATATTAGGCTTACACTGGGATTTGGCTGCAAATGAGTACTTACATTACTATGTAGTTCCAAGGGCAGCTAATGAGGATGCTGTTTAAACTAAAATATGGTTCTGTATAATTTTACAGCATTTTAAGCAGATTCATACAGCTCTCTTTCTCTCTATAAACACACACACAAACGGCTGCTTATTCAGACCGCAAGCTTCACTTTACATTTTTTAGAATGTGACTCAGTACTGTAACTCTCAACATTTCCATTTTTTTCTGTTTTTACATGACATGTGGAGGATATTGGTTTGGACCCCTGACAGGCCAAGTCTGGCACTCTGTGTAACAGTCCAAAATCCTCATTTTCCCCCTATTTCTCTTTGGCATACAGAACATTACGCAGCATCTGGAAGTTAGCAACACCAAGGATCCACACTCTATAAAAATGCCTTTCTTGTGGTCCAGCCTGAGAAACAGCTGAAGGAGTCGTTGTTGATACAGTTGGAAACCTTCAGGTCAATGTCCGTCAGTAGGTTGCTGTTTATTCTAAAGACAGCTGTGACCCAGTTCTGCAGACCTGTGTGTTTGCGGTTAATGCAGTCTGCAGCGTGACTCTCCCCCAGCTAGTAAAATAACTGTCTCACTCTCCAGGACAGCGTGCAGGAATACTCATTGCTCTGAATGGTGTTGCTGGTAAATGGACGTGGGCAACCCACCCGAGAGGAACATGCAGACACCCCAGAGTTCACTGGAGGACAAGCAGGCCTGCATTTGCCAGCTTCAAATTTGCTGTATGTGACTTCTAATACGAGTGAGCTTCATGTGCGATCCACTACAGCCACAAAAAGGCATTTGTATATAAAAATGGCCGTTCTGACCCTCCTTTCGCATATTGGCTTAGCAGTTGCCGTTATCTGCTGAAACTTGCAATTTTCATCTTGTGCTGCACAACCTGTTTATCCAGCTGTATTTTTACTGTATAAATTCATGCAAAATAAACTGCTCAAGGGAATGAGAGTGGTATCCCACCCAGGTTAAGAGCCCACAGTTAAGAGGTCTAACCACCTCTTGCATGTTTTTATGCTCTCAATGTCAAGAAAGTATTTTATACAAATATGAAAGGACTTACATCATCAAAAGCAGTTCATTTGATTTTGCAGCTGGACAAGTAGCATAAAAATAGAATTTTAACGATATAACTAAAAGGTTTCAATAATACACAGCATAATACAAAATAATTCTTATAATTTAATATTTCAATGTGACTTTTAATTGACATGTTTTGCTTTTTAATTTACTCCCTGGAATCTGTGCTATGAATCACTCATTTTATGATGTAGAAATATTTTTTTTTTATTAAGAACTAGACAGTTGAGGCTTTCACAAAAAGCCAGACTATGCAGCTGCCAAGCCTCAGACAGTTTTCAAAGGAAACAAGTTCTGCCTAGGTTTCCAGAATTGTCTTTTAATATAAAGAAATAAAACCAATTTCCCTTAAAAACTATTATAAATAGAGCAGGTGGTATGATAAGTAAGTATGATTATTTTCAAAACATGCATGTGTCCCATTTTATATTATTTTCCCATTTACTCCTACTGTATATACTTAAATTTGAGTGAAAAGCAATTATTAATTGTAAAGTAACTGTTATATCAATTTTCACTTTGATAATTAATATTATACAATAGATTGTCCCTCAGAGGCGGTTCTTTGATGCAGATACTCCAAAGAACCCACTTAAATGGTGTATGACTTGATAACCTTGAACTGAAAAGTTTGCATTTTGATTTACATTTTAGAAAACATTTTGTTCATCAAAGTCCTTGTATCCTTTGAGATACAAGCCCATTATATTGTGTTCATTTAGACAGATCCATTCTGGATAGATGTCAGACATGTGTATACCACTTCACAAAAGTCTATGTTCTGAGCTCTGAGTGCTCCATCTTTTCCTTTCCAGGTTAGTCCTCAGTAGAGTATTTCAGGTAAGAAACCTTTCTTGCATATTTGATTGTGGCTGTTGAACACCTTTTCAATCCTCTATTTAATATCTGACCGCAAGTCAGATTCTTACCATTCTTTTAGGGTGGCACTAATATGGCACGTTTTGATAGCTATAACTCATATTACTTTTGGGTAGAATCCAAACTGTGTAATTACAGGATGGAGCTTAAACAGGTTTAGGATGGAACATGACTTGCAATTTCTCACAATAAAAATCACATTATAAAAGAGTATTATCACTCATTTTGCAATAGTGTCTTTGTTGTACTCGGAGAGACCATCGCAAAACAGCTCCCCAAACAATTACTCTCAATACATAACTCCCATGAGTCACCACTAAATCTTGTAAAGGCTTTTTAGAAATAAAGTCCATTGTTTTTTCTGAGGGAGTAATTTATTTTTTATAGAGAATAAAACTGTATTGTACTTGATAAAGTTTAAGAAGTTCAAGCTTACCCTTTCATTACTATGTCATTTCATTAATGAAGGTGATATAACAGACCTTCAACCATTTTAAAAATACTTGCCTCATTGGTCAACATGTCTTTAAATATTAACACGCTTTACTTCTGCTTTATTTTGGTTTGAGCTCTAATCCATGAACGGAATAATGTTCAAACCAATGTATCACTAACACTGAAGACATATGTAGCCTCAAGAACAAGTAATAAAAAGTCCATGTATAATTTGACCATGAGGAATACATGCAAATTTAAGATCAGCAGCTTACAGTACAGGTTTCTCAATGTACACCTACATAAAATGCTAATAACGCACAGAGACTAATTTGCATAGGGTGTATGTAAATGATAGCAGGCTCACAGAATTATTAAAACCATGTCTTTTAAGAATGGAGGGGATCATCTGCATAGCTTCAAACCGAGGATCCAGCGTGGGCGATATGCCACCGCAGATGGCAGGGCTGGTGTCTCTAAGCAGGGTCTAAGCTGGACCATCAGAGGTGCGTCCAGCTCCACAGCCGAGTGTGGCCTGGATCATGCATTTCCGTTCATAAGGCCTGATGGGTTATGCCAGTCGGGCACAGGGGTGCCCTTGACCCCTCGGTCGTGTGCCAGGGGGAGAGCCATCAGGAGTGCACGCTCCAGACTCTGCTGCAGGGCGTCCAAGCGCTGATCGATGTGCTGTTTCAGCCTCTGCTCCATCTCCTCCATCCGCCTCTCCATCTTCTGCTCCATCTCCTCCATCCGACTCTCCATCCTCTGCTCTAGGGCCCGACAGCGGGCCTGCTCCTCTCTGCAGAAAACACACACAAAGGAGAGAAATGTTTCATATTGTTTTATGCTTCCCTGACAGGAAAAAATGACTTGCCTTTTAAATTACAGTGGTGACAGCCAGACAATAGCATGTTAGTCTACTGGAAAAGCCCAAGGCATCCTGCTCATATCCAGGAAAATTAGGGCTTTGTTTCAATGCCACTCTAACTAGCCGTCATCCAAAATAATTATTATTTGAATAATTATTTTCATTCACTGATTGATAATATGGTATTCATATAGAGTCCTGGCTAACAGCGAATTTCTTACTGTAGCCACGCAGATGATGTGCTCTCTGATGATTTGTCCTCGATTCGGAGCTGAGTCACCTGACCACAAACCCCCTGCAGCAGCGGTAGCAGTTCTGGGCCAAAGTCAATCGGCTTTCGCCCAGGTTGACCATTCAGGAGGGACGACACCCTGTTGGTCAGTTTGCTGTCATTGAGAGGAGCTGAGGGACAAGATGGTCCATTGTGGGGTTTTACTCCAGAGACTGTGCTGTCCGTTTCCCTCAACTGGGCAGGAGATGATGTGTCCATTTGTCTGTGGCTCGCTGGAGCCTGAGGTCCAATATCTCCTGCTGCTCTGGACTCTGAACCAGCTTTTGCCAATGCAGCTAGTGGCCCACCACCCAGTAGTAGTGGGAGAAATCCGCCTAGGACATCAGTTTTATTCTACAAGAAAAAAAACACCACATTACTCACTGGTATTTGCCAGTACAAGTCTGTGGGCTGCTGCAGTCACCAACACTGGGAATTTTCAACAATACTTAAATTAGAACAATAAAGCCAGAGAGAAATCAGGTTTATAGTATGGGGGGAACTCCTTGAACAAGCAAAAAATTAAAAATGAAATAAACACCCAGATATCCTCACTGCGGTAAGAGTGACTCAGCCTTGGAAACAAGCTGCCAAAGTTTCAACTGAAACATTCCATAGGAAAAGGCTATGGTGCTTGTCCTCTTTACCTTTTGCTGAAACTGCACCATGTCCATGAGGTTCTGTGCCCCTGGTGATAGGGTGGCACCCATGGACTCCATCATTGACTGCACGCGCTGCAGGTCGATGCCGGGCCCAGCGGTGGAGGAGCTGCTTGCCGTCTCATCGTCTTGCAAGCCCAGCACAATTCCACCGATCCCCACCCTCGTTCGGCCACCCAGAGAAAGCAGCTGCGCAAACAGAGAGCAGGCAGCTCAGGATACGCCCATTCTCACTTAAAACAGCACCGTACACAAACACTGTAAGCAAGCATGCAGAAGACTGCACTGGATGGTGCATTACTTATGTTGCAGTTAAGACATTCCAACAGATGGATCATTTAAGTAGTCACATAGAAGCCTTTGATCCGTCCCACATATTAACACTACACATATTCAGACCTCATTAGGAAAATAAAAATGGCTGCACTGTCTAAAACAGGGACTTAATTTGCATGGTACTTTTACAACACAGTTATTCATTTGAATTTGAATGGCAATTATTGTAATTTCATTTTCAATAAGGCATTTAAAATTGCTAATACAGTAAACCCTCAGAGATAAGGAACTCAACTGTAACCAAGGTGCTGGTCAACCCAACAAAGTATAGAAAATTTCATTATACAGTCCTATGTTTTTCAATTTCAAACTGATTAAAAAAAAAAACATTAAGCTAAAAACCATCACATTTTCCATCTGTAGAGAACAAAACTATCAAAATACTATCAAAATTAGACAAAAGGACATATCTTTTCACATACCTATTCCTAAAGATAAGACTTTGGAAAATTTAAGCAAGGGAAGTACAGACAATTAGCAAATACAAATAGCCAAAGCAGTTTTTAACATGGAAAACAGGATGACTGTATGGGATGTTACAGGTTCTGCTGTATTTCTCAGTAACACTGGCAGCCAGACGTCAATACTTTATCCAACATTCTACACTGGGAACTAAAAATTAGGTAAATAACTATCTAAACTACAATTTTATGGAAAATAAGTAAAATAACAAAGATTGAGAGCACACTCAACTCTATGTGCAGGGGAGGCCTTACCTTTATATCACAAGATGTCGACTGACTCTCTAATTTTAAGTGTTTCTTATACAGTGAAATGCCTTCATTAGCACTGCAAAAAATTACACATAAAACTCTGTCAGTGTACGGCTTAAATTTGTTCTCACTGTAACTGTACATTCTACTAAATAGGCGTATCATCATCAATCTATATTCTTAAAAGCTACATATATGTTCATTCATGAACCAATGACAAAAACAAGTTAATGTACTATAATTAAAAGAAAAAACACATAAAGAGTCAGTATAGTATATCAGTAAAATGAATACTGCCAGCAAAGGGCAATGCAGTTAGCACTTGCTGTAGTGAGCTGCTGTGTAGTAGGCCTTCTATTAAGATTATTTAGAGAGTCAAAACAGTTGGCAAAACCAATACACTGGTTGAAAGTGCAATTTGAAACACTACACTCAAATGATTCAGACAATTTTTCGTTTGTGATTACACTTAATTGAGTGCCTCTGTAGTGTAGTCATGGGAAACTGAAGCTTCATGAATCCAGAAATTGTTGAAGCTACACACACCACTATCTATTCACTGATTTGGATGAATCCTTGAGTTCAAATGTTGTGAGAAAATTTTTTGAATGAGTCAAGTAAATCAGTCAGTGATTGACAGGACACAGTTGTCCCTCCTATTACAGGGTGAATTAAACCTCAGCCGTCTTCCACTAAAAATAGTACTTTAAAGTAATCAACACTGATAGAAGCAACTTAATAAGCAAAGAGCTAGAGTACCTTCCAATTGGAACGGTGTGTTGTAGCTCGCCACGGCAGGTGCCACAGTACTCCCCTGACCCGGAGTACACCTCCATGGTCCGAGCCTCGCTAACGATTAATAAGCTGGTAATGAGGGCTGAGGAATGTGGGGCGCACTGCAAACTCAGCGAGCACGGTGAGGCCTCCTCAACCTGCTCCAGGTATACCAGGCCATTCCTACAGAGAGATGGTAAGAATATTCACAACGGTAATCACTGGCCAGGATTACCCTGTGATTATTTTGAGAACGTTAACCAGCAAGTAAGTAGTATAGAGCTCTGGTTCAAGAAAACTGGTTAGTGACTGACAACACCCTATACATTTTCTAACGTTCTCACACTGTTAGAAAAACATAAGTAACACCTACATCACGTTACACATTGCTTACATTATTTATCTTGGCATTATCATGACTGGTCTTCCCTCGCATGGCCATTACTCTGTGATATAACGTTAAACATTCTATGTTTGTATGGTACTATAAAGCAACATTTCACATACATAAAACAAGTACAGTACTGGTAATTTTTAAGATTATACTTACTCCCAAGAGGCTCCCGTGTACACCTCTGTAAGGTCAACAGCATTGCTGGTTGATGTCACAAGAGATGCGATGTCATCAAGTTTGCGATCAAGTGACTTGCACTCCCAAGAAGTATGTACAGATACAAGACCATCTTTATAGGCGTTTATGCTCACTGTGTCCATGTTTAAGCCAGCAGACTCGTAAGATAGTTATCAAGTGGACGATCTGCTGTTAGGCAAGCTATCTAGTGGTTTAAACTGGATATTTTTGACCACTTGCTAGCTACTGCACCTTCATTGGAATATTCGCTGTCCAAAAATAGCAAATAGACAATGCTACATAGCTAGCAAGCGCTAGCTGTTTAGATGCTGCGACATTATATGGCCTACGTACAGCTCGAGAACCGGTAGGCTACCAGTCATATTAACTCACAAAACAGAGAAGGCGGTAGGCAATAGCTAGCTAGCACTACCAGCTAGCTAACGTTAACTTACTGCGATGGTAAGGTTAGCCGGCAGGATAGCTGAACCAGAAACGAAGCGATCTCCAGTTACTACCAGACAGTCTTTATACTGCTGTTGTAATTATATAACTAATCGCTAAGCGGTTAAACGTTATCCTTTTAAATCAGAGGTATAAATCAGTGAAGACATCGACACAGACATGACAACTCTCATTTTAATTACGATGACAATAGCGACTGCTCAGTGGAAGGACCCAATGTGTGCCTCTGAATTGCCTATGCTAAAACATACCATTTTGGCAAACAAAGCCAGTGGAAAGATTAGAAATGTATTCACAGAATCACTGTAGATCAGTGGAGGCACATATTATATTTATGGGAGAGAAGTTATTGTGGACGCAAAAGTAACTAGCTTTATAAGCTGTGTCAAAGAGGATTGATCTATCTATAGGGTGTTGCTTGGATGCATAATTGAACGAAATATATGCACATCGCCTGCCAACAAATGGTTCCCCTGAAGGCACAGAAGTATGAATGTTCGTGGGAAGATTTTGATGAACCTGAGGGACAAATTATGCGTTTTCAGCCTTGTTCCTGTCCTAGCTGCCCTCCTAGTTTCAATGATCAGGCGATCTCACCGTCAACATGTATGAATTTCATTTTTTCAATTCAATTTCAATTATGAATTACACCCGAAGATCTATTAATAAATCAATTGTAAAATGTTCCAAAATTATTTGTTGTCGCAACACATTGGACTACATAATATAACAGTTGCTATTTCTGATCTGATTAATTAAAAGTCATAAACTAACAGAATGTTCCTGTAGGTCATCGTGTGTTATTGACATAATATTTCTGTAAACAGGCCTGGACTTTCATTTAAAAAAAAAAAAAAAAGTCCTTAAATCTCATATTTGCTTGTGAATAGCCAACTTCCCACCCCCTGCCCTTCCCTGTCCCCCCGTATGAGGACAAAGACGGTTTGAGATGATTCAGTCTATAGGGTATGCGGGACATAATGGGTTAATGCCATTGTCCCAGACTACACCCCCAAATTCTTATCAGGAGAGTTTGATAGCCTCTGACAAACATATTTAGGTGGCGAGGATGAAGCTTGTGTTCTTAAACAGCAAATTAGTTTCAAACAACCAGACCAACTTGACATGGCACATCGAAGAGGACATTAACGTGACATCAGAATGTGGGCTTGTAGGGATATGCCATACCTACGCATGCGCAGATTTAAAACAGCTCCTTCAGCTCATGATGAGTATCTCCAAGATCAAAAGTAGCCTTGATCTTCTCTAGTAGTTTATGCCACCATGTTATCTGGTATTAAAAAGGCTGGTTTAGTCTCATGAACTGAACATATTGAGTCGACATCCACTGTTTCAGTAGTGAAGAAAAATAAAAATAAGAACTAAAGCACAAATCAGTCATGAATGTTTGTAAAGTCATTTTAAAAACGAAATTATGTGGCAGTTTTTTTACATGTTTTATTACAGAATGTGTCGAGATTCGATCTGTTGCATTTAAATACTTGCCAAACCGGATTTCCCTGCATGTGTCAGGTTAGACCTATTGCTTGTCGAGGTATCATTTTTTCCAAGATCATACCCGCCCTACCTGTCGAGTTACCTGAACGAACTCCCCAGTGCATCACATCGACACTCCCATCAGCACACTGGTTTAAATGGATACGTAGTTTGGATAATCAATTATGTTACGAATATATCTTTTATTTCTCCATTGTTGTCTTTGTTTTTTAACAGGAATCAAAACATCAGGTAAGTCCAGACTTTACACCGAGTCGAAACGGCTTACATGCCTCGAATTGCTGAAGCACACTACTAGCAAAGAATCTTGTAGTCCATGATAAGACTAAGACAGCAATAAGCTAATTCCGCAACGTGCCATTGAGAGGATCGAATCACCGGTAAATTTTATGGTCAAAAACCATTGTTGAAGCTAACTGGATGTGGGTTGTTCCGTATGTTACATTTGTACTATAGCCTACGAATGGGAATTGCTTCTGTGTAACTCGTAAAAACAAAGTTTGAGTCTCCCAAGTTAATTTTTTCGACAAGGAAGGTCTAGCTTTCAGAGCATGACATAAATGGAACAACAGGTGACTGTTCGGCCTAATGCTGTTTTAGGTGAACCGGTTTGTACAGGGAGGTGTGCCACGGCAGAAGGCGATTTTTTCGTGCGGTGAAAGCATTCCTTATACGATCGTCCAGGATCCCTTTATTAATATAGTGTTGGGTAATTTAAAAACGGAATGGTTGCAGTTAAAATATCGGTATTATGCCCTGCGTGACCTTTTTCCTGTGTCTATGATAATGGAAAATTATCAGGTGAAGGATCAGTGATTGTGAATCAGCAAGGATTTGATGCTGGGGCTAGGGGATTCATCTTTTCATTCTCCAATTAGTTATACATTTTCTGGTAAAAATAACTCAAATGTAACATTTTTGTTGGTGTCTCGTCTTCCCTCATTCAGTTTATGGTGATTTAAAGCTTCGAGGGAAGATGCAAATGCCAATCTCTTGGGTGTTGATAACATCATTGTTGATAAGACTACATACAGTCACTCAAATCCTGTTTATTCAAGAATCCCATTCAGCCAGTTCTCTCTGATTTCTAGGCGCACAGGCGTCAGAATTCTCCAACTACAAAGTAGTCATCCCTCACATTATTCATGAACGATGGAGGAGAGAGACCAATCGAACAGAATCAGAGGAGGTAAACTCTCTTCAGGTTTGTCTGTTTGGTGTCTGACTGTTATCAGTTTTGGGTTATGTTGCTGACATGATTTCAACCATGATTAATCAAGGTTGAAAGTAAATAAATTATACTATGATTCATTGTAGAAACTGAAACCAGACAGAGTGACATATTCGTTAAGCATTGAAAATAAGGACCACTTCCTTCATCTAAAAAAGAACAGGTGAGCTTTTTCCTAATATAATAGTTTGAATTTATCATAAGATAACCAAGCAATTCTGAACATCTTCAACTGCAAAAGCCTATACTAACAAACTTTATAGTTAATCAACAGAGATTCAGCCTGATACATTTGTACTTTTTTGTGATCAGAGACTTTTTAGCAAAGGACTTTGTGCAGTATTCTCATGATGCACATGGTAACCTGGTGACCTCATATCCTAAAGTGTCTGTAAGTAGATTTAATTCATGCTACTGATCATTACATAAGATTGATTATGTAGAATATGAAGACAATTTTTTAAAAATTGTTACGAAAGAGCCATATTAAAAATGACTTCAATTCATTAATCCACTACAGGAGTATTGTCACTATCATGGATATGTGGAGGGGCATGAAGACTCCTTGGTGGCTCTTAGCACCTGCTCTGGTCTCAGGTATGAGCTGAGTCACCTACAGATCACCTGTGGGAAAATAGCTCTGAGAAAGTGGCTGTTTGGTCATTCATGCTACATTTACACAATTGCTTAAATATGATTTATTTTGTGTTTGTTTGTGTGTGTGTGTGTGTGTGTGTGGGGGGTCTGTTGTGTCATCTGCTAAAATTGCTATGTCAGTTATTGTTTTTGCATGGAGGGGTGATGCAATCAGTGCTGTTTTGTGGTTGTGTGTAACATAATGCATCCTAATAGTATCGCTTAGACCAAATTTGCACTCAGACGAAACCAGATTTTCTCAGTCACACACAAGTTGCATAGGCACAAATTCAATTGAACCACATACAGAAAAAAATATGCAATGTGACTTACAAACTAACCCTGCTTCTTTGTAAAATAAAAGACTGTTTTACACTCCTCTGATGTGTTTTCATAGAGTTGTCCTGTGTCCTTTTACCAGCTGTGAAAGGAGCGTACATGCATTTTCCCCAAATGGATTTTAATGTTTCCCTTGTAAATAGATATGAATAAATAGTGAATGAACAACACTAAGCAGCATTTGTAAAACAAAATTAAGTTTTACAAAATTACAAACAACTATGCATTTAGAGTACTGGATTTGGCTGATGGTTAAATAATGGTGACGACATTTAAGCTACCCACCTGGATAGCCATGTTCTAAATTTAGTCTTGCCAGTAACATTATCATTCATTGCATGTTTATCATTTCTGTTTCATTCCAGGGGTGTCATTCTTTTTGGGAATCAGAGTTACGGACTTGAGCCAGCTGTCGGTTCCCCAAACAATGAGCATCTCCTGTTTCCCCTGACTCCTAGTCAGCCTGAGGACTTCACTTGTGGAGTGACCAAAGACATGTCTTATTCTTATGACCACACCTTCCATGACCCAACACTTACAATTAGCAAGCTTTTAAGAGTATGAAGCAATGCTTAATACTTCAAATGGAAGAGAAATTGGTTATATAACAAATGATCACTGTGAATCAAATACTTTTAGTAGGCCTTAAGATTTGCCTCTTCTTTTTTTTTTTTTTTTACATTAACAGAAAAAACGTAACTTGCCTCAGCCCAGATATATTGAGTTAGCACTGGTCGTGGACAAAATGAGGGTAAGTTTTTTTTTTTCTTCATTTGTTTATTTTTTTCAACTAATTTGTGAACATGTGTCATGAGTGTTTTGATTGACACTTGGTTGTACATGTGCCTTAAGCAGAATGTTGTTACTCTATGTTCTCAGTTTGACTTCAAGAAAGGCAATATCACAGCGGTGCGAGAGGAAATGGTGGACCTGGCTAACCTCCTGGATGGGGTGAGGCTGCAGTCCTGCTACCTATGAATCACACAGAGAATTTTTCGTTGTATAGTGAATATTTTTTACTGTATGAAAACTCCATGTTATTGCCTCCATAACGTGAAGTGGGAAATAGTTAAGCAGATTATTTTCTCAAAGCTTTTAAAGAAACAAAATTCTCTTTTTGTTGGTTGATACCACTCTATATAAGCCTTTCTCTCACAATTGTTTGGAGCAAGAGTTATAGCTATCTCTATTCCTGCTTTCAGTTCCTTCATATCATTTCTATCCCAGTACTATAAGCAGCTGAACATACATGTGATTCTGGTGGGACTGGAGGTCTTCGAATCAGAGAACCCTTTCAGTGTGGATGAATCGGCCTCCACCGTGCTGGGAAACTTTGTGAAGTGGCGGAGGAAGTTTCTGATCCCTCGCCGCAGGCATGATGTGGGCCAGCTTGTTGTGTGAGTCTGGAAGTGAAATGACCTCTTTCTCGGGGTGGGGCACATCTCACATAGTCAAATTCACATCCTTGCATAGCTGGTGTAGATGAAATCCACCAAAAATTGAAACAAAGAACTTCAGTAAATAATGATAATTATAATAAATGAAATTCTTTCTTTATTATAAACGTGCTATTGTAATGAAGACATACTGTAGATATTATGTTATTTAAGCAATACTTATTTCATTTTATATGATAGGATATACAGTGGAGAGTGTCTACTGTCATCCAGTTTGTATAATGGAAATTCACTGTCGCTTTTTACATTTCTGTGGGAGTGAAGATTTTCACCAGCTGCTTTTGGGCTGTATTTAACATGGTTCAAGTTAGCAAGAAATGTATGGTATTTATACTAATGTTACAAATACCCAGTGAACTCAACTAATCAGCGTAGCTCCTGGTATATTTTACACATTTCTACCTCAGTGTTTCTTTTATCTTTAAGGGGACGGTCATCATCATATGGAGGAGTTCTGGGCATGGCTTTTGTGGGTACAGTGTGTTCTGCGGCTAGCGCTGGAGGAATTAATGTGGTATGCACGCCGTTATCACCTACCCCTCTGGCTGCAATTGTATATGCATCTGTTTCTGTAGTTTGTTTTTGTCAGCAAACTGATACAGCATAGATTATTCATGAAGGGCTTGTCTCCAGATGGCTTCAGCTCTGTGAACGCAAAACAAGGAAGGAGAATTATGGCACTGGACAGACAAGAGTTAAAAGAATGTGTCAAGTGACATAATGTGTCTGCATAACTGTTTGTGTCACCTTTGCAAAGTTCTCGCATTCCATAGTGTTTTCAGTTCTCAGTGATCTGCAAAAATCTTTCCACCACATTTCACATTCAGCCATGAACACGGTCCTCTTGCCAGTATGTTTAGGAAACAAAATGGATCATTATTGGAAGATTTGAATAAAGACAGAAGGTTAATGATCCAGTGACCAATTTTAAGTGTAAATGCATAGCATGTTTTCTCTAATTTCTTCAGGAACTAGGTCTAGCAACGTCTTAAGGCACACATGCATATGGCAAAAATTGATTGCAATTTAACTGTCATTTTGATGTTATTCTGGGTTTACATCATTGGCTTCACTGTAAGGTGTTATCTGTTGTTCTCCTGTCCTCTCAGTTTAGTGACAATAACTTGCAGTACTTCTCCACTATCGTCGCACATGAAATGGGGCACAACCTGGGAATGAACCATGATGACGGCCGCTGCACCTGCGAGGGAGGGAGCTGCATCATGGCGGCCTCTGCAGGGTGAATTCCCGCCCTCATCCCTTCAATCCCACGATTCCCCAGACACTGAACCCCACAAGCTATAGAGCTACCTTACCTATCAATGCACTTAGGCCCCAGACTGTGTTTGTCTGTGTTTGTTAGATGCTCATTTATGCAAGCATGTGTATGTGTTATTTTGTATCATCAGTGGATCAAGAAAGTTCAGCACCTGCAGTGGTGATGATTTTGAGAGGCTGGTCTTCAGAGGAGGAGGAGTCTGCTTGAAAAACCAGCCGTCCCCCTCGGACATTATTACTGTGGCTGACTGGCAATGGTGTGCTGGAAGAGGGCGAGCAGTGTGACTGTGGAACGCCAGAGGTACTGAAATGTATCCGTTTTGGCTTTCAGATGAGATTAGACAGTACATATATTTTACATACTTTTACTGTTCCATCGCATGTTTTTTACTCCCTCAGTGCAGACCATGCATACATCTATACATGAAGGCAAAACAAATGATGCCGTATTTGCATTACAGACAAGATAGTTCTGTTCAATACTGTCATTTGCAAACAATGCACAAGATCAAAACCATTGCATCCAGTCCCACTGTTGCATGTTACTCCAGACCATTTTTTTAGTCTTCCCTGCTTAAATATGCCTCCACCCTGGCCCCGCAGCAATGCCTGGAACACATGGCCATGCTCCTTTCTTTAGTGAAATGGCAGTATGGGTTCTGTCAGCAGCACATTCCCTGTATGTTGCAGGAGTGCAAAGACAAATGCTGCGATGCGGCCACCTGCAAGCTCACCCGTGGATCTGCCTGCGCCCAGGGAGGCTGCTGCAAGGACTGCCAGGTGAGTGGCAGCCAGGTCTTACTGCGAAGTACTGCCAAAGCTTCCACAGACTAATCACATGATTACTTCCAACGTTCGTTCCATCCTCGACTCATCAAGTCAACAGTGATGTTCTGGTTCCTCAGAGGATATTCCAGGGCTGTAGTAGAGTACAGACAAACCATTTCCACAGTGCTGTCCTGAGTCACTCCCTTGAATAAACATCCATAAGATACATTAAAGTGGAATGTTTCAACTTTCATTGATAAGAATACAATAAAAGTATGAGATAAGAGACTGTGATACCACCTCCGATTTCCAGGTGATTAAGTGAGGTGTTTGTAAAACAGGGATACATGTAGCCCATTAAAAAGTTAAGATATTCATTTCTGGTATTATTGAACTCGGAGAGGAAGGTGTTTGGTCCCCATGGCAATGCTCCTGCCAGCTGCTCCTTGGCCTCGCCATGATGTCAGCACCTCGGCACTGCCAGGCCCTGTGGAGCTGAGGCTGTGTTTCTGTGCTCTAGATCCGAGTCGCTGGAACGCCATGCAGGTCGTCAGTCAATTTCTGTGACCTGCCAGAGTTCTGCACTGGGAAGTCGGCCTTCTGCCCTGAAGACTACTACATCATGGACGGGCACCCCTGTGCCAACAACTCTGCCTACTGCTTCCAAGGCCGCTGCCAGACATACGACTACCAGTGCCAACAGCTTTTCGGGAAAAGTATACCCCAGATTGGCAGCTTGTTTTTCTTTCCTTTTTTCATTTGTTTGTTTACTTCACTTATACAACTACATATGTTTCACAAAAATGGCTGACATGGGTGTATTTCTGTCTCTGAGGTTATGCTGTTGTTCTGATTTTCTTTACAGCTGCAAAAAAGGCAGCAGATGTATGCTTTAAAGAGATCAATTCCAGGGGAGACAAGTTTGGGAACTGTGGCGGCCAAGCTCCAAACTGGGTCAAATGCAAGTTGGAGTAAGTGTTCTGAGTTACTGTATGTTTTTTTTTTTGTGGGGCTAGTTTTATATGGAATTTAGGCACCCAAGGTTTAAAAGATTGTCATATATAACATGCACAACCGTTCATTTTTAGACGGTCAGTTATTTCGCTCTGCATATCAGAGAATACCTGTGTATGAGTGGAGACAAGGCAACCTTTGTGATATTTTAGATTCACAGATCCACCCAATGTTATTTTACTGAAATGTTTGAATCCATTCATGCATAAAATTTAATTGTGAGTATTCCAGAAAAAGCAACTTAAACCAAGGTTAAAGCCACAAGGTTTCAAACATTGCCCACTTGAGATATGTTCAATTAATATGACGGTCATAAGCAATTGCAGTTTGTTAGGATTTCATTCAAATTTTAAAAACAGCACATCAAGGAATCAGTTTCAGTGTTTCTCTCAGCAAACATTCATAAATTGTAACTGGACCAAAAAAGTGTCATAAGCAAAGAACCTTAGGTTTCAATTCCATGGTGACTTTTTAAAAACAAAATGTTTTAAAAACAGCTTATAGCTCAACAACAATATCAACATTAATGCTGGAATGACATGTACAGTACTAATACTTTTTAAATAAATGTCTGCACCGTCTGTGTTTCCACCTTCTGACTTCAGAGACTCTATGTGTGGGAAGGTTCAGTGTGCCAATGTTGATGCCAACTATCCACCACAAGGGGCCACAATCACTGTGCAGGACATTGGAGGTGCCCGGTGTGTGAATGCTGACTTTGGCTTGGGCCCGGACGTCCTTGACCCTGCCTACGTCAACACAGGAAGTGGCTGTCGCAAAGGGAAGGTAAGATCAAAGGCCATGACCACTGGTTTGTCAATCAGGACAAAACCTACGTGTAGGATTTCAAACTTCTCTGTTCAAAAATAGTAATTCTGTGATGATTCCCTTTCCATTTCTTTTTCCTGGAGTTATGTTGTGATGTTCTCCCCTTTATTTCACAGAGAACATATAATCCTTGATGACTTACTGTATGTAATAAAAAACACAGGAGATTGAAGTGTTCATGTCTTAATATAAAACATCATTCTTGACTAGACACTGAAGTTGAATAGTCACTTATTAAAGGAAAGTAAACTTTTCAGACTTGTTTGGACTTCAAGTGCATCAACGCCTCAGCACTGGAACAGGATGTGGACTGTGATGTACAGCGGACATGCAATGGCAATGGGGTAAGATATGTTTTATTTATTTATTTTTTTTGGTGGGGGCAGGGGTTGCCATTTAATGTCCTGGGGTTGCTAAGGGAATTTTCTGTGTTTTGTATCCTCAGGTATGCAATGACCAGGGCCACTGTCACTGTGATGATGGCTGGGCTCCACCAAACTGTAACAGGGCTGGCACAGGGGGCAGTGTTGACAGTGGTCCCACCAAAATAGGTACCATCTCCTCCCAGATCATTACTTCTTGCCCACTTTTCATAATCCCCTTTAAGGATGTGACTTTAGCAATGTCAGCCAATGGTAGGCAAACATCTGTTCTATGTGAGTTGTTTGCCATCATACTACTTGTCCTTCTTATTTATGTTAATGTATAGCAGTCACAATGATTATAATTGTGCAGTTCTTTTGAGATATGCACCTACATTTTAATCCAAAGAGCTCAAATAAAAGACCAATTCAGATCATTGTTTGGTTCCCCCTTTTTACCTCACTAAATTGAATTACATTATCAGTTCCTCCCAGCAAACCTATTCGGCAGACTGTTGAGGAAGCAGCTAGACACACAACACCTCCAGTTCACACAGCAACAAGCCTGTACTATTTTTCACCCTGCAGATGTAACACCAATCACTTACTTGCTAAGCCATTAGACAAAAACAAAGCATTTGTACATCAACATGTGTTTAGTGTACAATCCTAAAGGTGCATTGTCGGCTAGGAGAAATCACTAAGGAGCACGAGAGAGCTTGAGACAGTTGGCTTTAATCAGCTTACTCCCTGTGCACCCATAACCAAGTCCTTTCTGTAAAAATGGTGTCCTGCTTTCACTCTAGTATTGAGTGATGCCTGAGTAACATTGGTTTAATTTGTCCTGCAGACTATTCCCTCAGGAATGGCTTGCTCATCTTCTTCCTGTTGGTTGTTCCCATCCTGATCCTCATCGCCATTTTGCTGCTCTTCTTGTTCAGGAGAGACTGGATGAATAAAATGTTGACAAACATTCGCTCCAGTCGGTACGAGACTGATTTTGTTCTATACATTACTTGGGAGATGGAGGGGGAAGACCATAGAATGTAAGGTACCATAGAAACTTAGAGTTAACAGCTATTTTCTCACTCGCAGTAATGAGTGGCTTAACCTACATTTCCCACTTTGATTGAAGTTAATTAGACTGATAAGATTTGAGGAATGCAGAGGAGCAAACAGGACAGCATAGCTCTTTTAAGATGGAATGTCTGTACAGGAGAGAAAAAGATATGAGGAAGTCTGCACCGTTTTGTTTATGATGAATAGTTTATTGATTTGATGTGTCACGGTTAGTCCTCTTTATATCCTTATGATGTTTTTGAAATCACTTTTTTTTGCAATTGAAATATACCCAGCTGTGTCATGTTTTAGCTGAAATTATACGAACAGAATGTAAACATTTTTAATGATTAGATGACAACTTTGTGTGCATGTGCAGCCTTATCTACGTTATACCACCATTGTTTGACTGCACTATATTACCTACATGGCATTATGGATGCAGTTCTGATGTTGTCATGATAGAGAAATAATCTGTTAAAATTAGTGAAACTGTATGCATATTTGCATAATGGCCATCTGCCTCTGACCATCCAAATATGATATTACTTCTACAGGACACGGAACACCACCAGGAGTCAATCAAATGGCAATGCCCAGACAAGCACAACCCCACAACCCCAGATGCAGAATCCCCCCAGATCTTTTGAGGTATCCGAGTTAAACGAGTGCTGCTCAATCCTACATACATAGAGATGAAATTGGTCAAGTGATTAGATCCAGGAAATGAGATTTCCCATACGTTTGGCCAGCATATTTGTGGCCCAGCCATTTGGCTAACATGTTGCTGAACGTTTAGGTCCTCTATCCACCCATGCTTGTCATTTGGTACATTCTAGTTTGCCAGTTAACAATAAGGAAGTGCATTTCCATGAAGGGACATATCGTTCATTAATGAGAAAATTGTACTACACTTGTACCTTTGTTACAATAAGGATGATATGGAGGTCATTTTGGCTCTTGCTTTTTTACTGTTTCGGTACCAATTACTGCATTTGACACATGAGGAAAAATGTGTATGGTAAAATTCCATGGCGAGAGATGCTTCCTGGTATAACTTGAAAGAAATCAGAGACACACCCCATTTTGTCTTTTAACTATCACCACAGATATTATTGTACTGCTATAGAAAAAAAGGCTGTTGAAGCTATTATGAAAGAGCTTATCTTCAGGAAAAACCCACAGGGACTATTGAGTAGGCCAGGTTCCACAAAAGAGCATTTTTTGATAAAGCAAATGTACTCAAATACTTTCTCTGATAATTTCAGAACGTTTGACTTTTTAAGTCAATATCATGTTGTCACAAGGTCAGCATGCTGTAGTCCTCTGAGAGACCTTTTTCCAGCTTGTATTTACCTTTTTCTCTTTCTCAACTTTTCCAGTCACCTTCTACATACCCACAAGTCATCTCAGGGCTCCCACCCAGGTTTGTATCCTTGTGAATGGGATCTATAAACGGATGATAAACGCAAAACCAAATGAACAAACTCACTGCTACTTCCTTAGCTCTCCCACAGAATCTTTACAAATTCAACAATTAAATATGGATGGATTGTATCACATTCCTATACCTCTCACATTAAGGGTGTAGAACCTTTGTATGATTATTTGCCTGTTACTAAAATGATGTGAATAAGGTATTTGGTATTTTGTGGAACTATGAATATTTTTAAGTTTGATTAATGGTGATCTTCTGTTTCCAGTTATGAGGAGCTAAACTATGGCAACATGGAATATGGATCTTCTGGAGAAAAGGTTGCACCAAAACAAGGTCCAGGTGTCCCCAAACCCATACCCCCAAAGCAACCTCCATCCTTCCCACCACGCCCCTGACCCTGTATGTCAGTCACTACCATTTATGTCAAGTCCACAGGCTTTGATTTTAGCATTTTCTAATCGGAGTGAAGGATATATCTTGAGTTTACATGACTGGTTTCTCTTTGTATTGAACATTGCATTAAATAATTAAAGTTTTCAGCATACATTTTTATTTTGACAAAGGACTTCGATGATACCCCTCAGTTCAGCCATTTTTAAGGGTTTGATTTGAATGATTTGGTTTAATGTTACCAACCTAGGGCTCATGACAAGATTTTTTTCTCCTTGCAGTTATGCGATTGAAAGAAGAATTTTTACATTACTCATGGTGTATGTTGTCATAGAACAATGAAGTCATGAAGTCATTGTTTTATGGCATCATTTGATAGGAGAGGAGGAGGAGAGGAGCTATTGCCATTTTCCTGTTACCACTTTTTTAATGTGATAAATTGATGGATATCCCTTTTCTATTTGCTTTGTTTTCCAAAAAAAGAGATTTTCTTTAACTGTGAATACAACGAATTTCATGGAAAGCAAGTGTATTTTAAGATGAATACTGTGTATGATTTATGGATAATTATTAAATATAAATAAAATGTATTCATTTTAAACGAGTCTGTTTTCCTCAGTTAAATTATTTGATTCGCTGTAGGTCGAATGAATATTAACTGAAGTAGCTGTGGTACATTTTACAATACCATTGTGACCTGCGTTTTCATCGATATGCCATTGCCAGATATTTATTGTAAGCAAAATTTTCAGAGATCAGTAATATTTTAAGTATTTGATATATGTGTGTCTGTGTGTGTGTGTGTGTGTGTGTTGTGTGTGAGAGAAAGAGTGAGAGTTTGCAATTTGTGATGTATACATGACACTGAGATCCACCCAACCACAGATACGACTGTCACCTTAAAAAATGACCCCGCCCCATCCCCGATCTAAGCCAATCATATGTCCAATGTTCCAACAACCCGGAAGTCGTGAGTCTGTTGCGGCTGTGGGATGAGCACTTTTGCGAGGAAGCTGTACTTTGCAGTTCAACACGTAGATCGTTAAATGGTAGCAGGTGATGTGGTTGATGAAAATAAAAAATCAACTATTAGTGTTGAAACGAGCAGCGTTCTGATGGATACAGTTTCTGGGGAAACAGAGCGTGCTCGAATCTGTTTGTGCGTTTTATGTGGTCTTCCAGGTGCAGGAAAGTCAACATTGGCACATATTCTCCCTGACCACATTCATAAAAGAGGATGGAGGATTTTAGTTTTGTCCTACGACGAAATTATACCAGAGGAGGCTTACGATTTAAGAAAAGGAGATAATGACGCATACATGGACACGGTAATGCCATCACCATTTAAAAATGTCGGTTAGTTCTCTTTTCAGAAAATACAAGTATGGCAGTTTACAAAGTTCATATTTTGTATACACTCGAAAATCCGGAAAATATATGGATATTAAATGCGTTAAAATAATTTACTAATATAGCTTTGTCACTCAACTGGTACAATGTACTTTTTCTGTTTACTGCAAAATCCCACTGCAGTCTAGCTGGAAGGTATACCGACAAGAAGTTCTGCAGTGTCTGGATCGGTTCCTGCAGAGTGAGCACACTCCAGAATGTTTGACCGCAAGCGGAGGGGATTCCAATACCTGGGCATATTTAACGCGCGCTGTGCATGAGCAGAAGGTGCTGAAGGTGTCAGATGGCTCACTTCCCCTGGTGTCCAGGCTGGACAATGAGCCACTCGTCATTCTGCTTGATGACAACTTCTACTACCCAAGCATGAGATATGAAGTGTATCAGCTGGCAAGAAAGTGTATGCAGTTTATTAGTGGATTTAATCTGATTTTACAACCCCATTTATGTAACTATGACAGCTATACATTCAATTAATTGTCATTGCATTCAATTAAATGCAGTTTTATGAGTACTACATGCTACATATACAGCCCACTATTTGGATAGGCTTTGACTTGTGGTTATCCTGTGGCATAGGCTCTCTTGGCTTCTGTCAGCTGTATCTGCAGTGTCCTCTAAACTCATGCCTGACAAGAAACCAGGCAAGGAGCTGCCCTGTGCCTGACAAGATCATAGTAGAGATGGAAAAGCGCATTGAACCTCCAAACCCATTGAAAAACCCCTGGGAGCAGAACAGTCTCACAATGACCAATGCAAACGGCTTTTCGCAACAAGACATGTATGTCCCATTCAGCATTAACAAATTGATTTTGCAAATTGATGACAATTGCTGTAATCTTAATGACTGAAAATAACTGCCATCTTTGGTATGTTTGCATTATACCAGTGTAAGTCTTTGTAAGCAGGGTTAATGTGATGCACTTGTCTCTGTGTCTCCCCTCACCAGAGAAATGCTGATGCAGTTGATTGCTGCTGCATTCGACAACCCATTAATCCCAATCCAGGACAACACAGAACAAAAGGCATGTGTCATTGTTTCTTGTGTAAGATTTCACCACATTAGTATTGTAGACTGTCTTGGAAGTTAAAAAAAATAAATTGCTATATTTTGTCATGATATTCAGTTTGAAGTTGTTAATACTGTCAAGTAGTCGTTTCAGCACAAAGTTTTATTATTTCTTAGCCGTAGTCATTTTTATGAAATAATACGCCTTTGGGTCAGCATTCAACAGAAACCTTTATTGTCGTCTGTGGTTTAGGAGGCTGACCGGCTGTGCTGTGCGTCCAGTATCGTGCACCAGGCAGACCAGGCCTGTCGTCGCCTTGTGTCCCAGGCCATGCGAGAAGCCAAAGGTCAGTTATACTCTCATCCCATATGGTCCAGCCCAGCTCCTATTCAGACTGCTTTATTCCTCTCATTTTAGCACTGCTGTGAAATTAAGGAATGACTCAAGCATTTAGTTTCAGTATAATTTGTAGTTAATCGCAAAAGTGACTCAATGCGCACAATTTTCAACCCAAGTAAAACCCAAGTTAAAACAAAATTATTTCTAGTATTTCTAGTCTGTTGTAGTGACTCCATTCTGCCAGAAGATGACACTGTGAAGCAGGTCAAGTTGTTCTCTATCATTTTTCAAAACCATTGAAGTGGGTTATTGCTTTTAAACACATGATTTTCCTAATGACTAGTTCCAACTACATATATGTAAGTACTTTGAACAATGACCTGAATTCTATATCATCTTAGTTATTTTTTTGTACTCGATTGTGGCTGTAAGATTTATTATGAATTTTTTTTCATAATACTTAATATTAAATGTTATTTAAATAAAAGATACATTAGAAGTTCTCAACTTTGTGTTTCAATTCTGTTTTTTTTTTGTTTCTGTAAGTCTCCTGGGTTTTATATTCAATGTATTCCAATTCACAGAACATAAGTGGGCTCCAGGTGTCATGAAGTCTCTGGCGGCAGAGTTAAATCAGCTGAAGACCAGATTCCTGGAAGACCTGCGAAAAAAATCCCTCCAAGGCTATCCCATCAGCCCTGGGGGCACCATCAATGTAGAACTGGTGGTGAATAGAGCAGTGGCTGTCTTTGAGCAGGAGAAAGATGACATAATAAGAAAACATGCCACAAACAACATGTAAAACGAGTATGATGTTCAAAAATCATTTATGATATAAACATGCAGCATGCTCATGAGCCCCTCGGATATGGAATACTTAAATATTTTTGTAGTAAATATTTTTTTAATTAAACAGAGTGAACTGACTGTGTTTATGGTGTACTTACATTTCATCACTTGTGATTGTGGTGTGAAAGTCAGCATACAGCACACAGATCAATTAGAAAGTTGTTTACTTAGGAGGTACAAAAAGCAGAGCTCTGTATTTTTTTTTAAAAGACATTAGTTCAGGTTACTCTAGTACAAGTTGTGTTTTACATGAACAATATATCCAGCACAGCACGATTTCGTTGTTAGCGTTGTTGTTCCCAGAACAATATAGCAAAGCTACCCGTTTTCCCTTTACCAAATTTGTTGCCAAGGGAACACCAGCTACATTTCAAAATCACGTTATGCATACACGTATGACTGTCTATATATTAAAACACTACTAAATGATTACTCATGACATTACAGTCACTAAAGTGACACTTCACTTCCAGGCAAAATAAAATTGAAGGCTCTTGATGGAAATACACATCGGCACATTACAAATAAAAGAATCTAATATGCTCTCTTAAATGTAATGCACATTTTCATGTTCCATCCACATGTTAAAGAGTTAACAGTCACTATGATTTTACTACTTCAAACTGAATCAGCACACGCTGGTTAGACAACATTCTGAAATCAGAACAGTTAAGAAAACCTGAAAAGTTGCTGATGTCAACTTTTCTGTTTCATTGTTTTAAACCTAATAATAAAAAGTCAGTTATTTACACTATATTTTCTTTAACTCAAGGCAAAGAATAAAAATAATCTCAGTCATGGTACTGGTAATAAATTAAAGCACAACAGTTGCTTTCACCAAATTTAAATAATGAAGGCCCTTTCTGAAGGAGTGTTTGCAACATTCAAACTGGTGAGACACCTGAGAAAATGAGATGTCTCTGAAGTTAAATAAATATACACAATTTGAAATCTTTCTACCACTGCATCCTTCATAGTTGTGTGACATTGCACAAGTTCTCGTACCTAGTGGGTCACTCATTATGAAAATGGAACAAAAATGTCAAAGCGTTTTCAAATTGGGTCCATTTAACATATATTTGACTTCTACATCTAAATGTGTAACTGAGACATGGTCCGGCTGTGCTTTGAAGAGATACATTTCCAAAAAACTATTTCTTACCCAATTCTTTGGGCACACAGTGACTTTCCAAATGGCACCAAGATTGTGTTTGTCACAGCAGGTTACAGTGTTTTTTAGTAACCTAACTCAATGTTCAGTTAAATTGTTAAAAGTCAAGTATGTATATCAAATATCCTTCCTTATTGACCTTGTATGCATTTCAGGAAATTTTGAAACTTCCAGGACATTTTTGTTCCATGGAATAACCCTGTTTACAGCATTCAAATTAAAGAGTGATGTATGATGAATCCCAGGAAAACACATTTCAGGTGCAAATAACATGATTTGCTGTTTGTTTTCAATTGTCTATTGTTACACAATCTGGTTAATTCTAGATGCCTTTACACATCACCATATAGACAACACTGACCTTCAGACAATTTAAGGCTATATTACCTTGAATACAGTTGGCTTGTAGGGATCTGGGTTTCCCGGAAAAATATCCAAGTCAAACTTTGGATTGGATGCCAAATTTTCAACTGCACCTGAACCAATGATTTGCTGGCTCAAGTCACATGTCAAGAAATATATTTTCAGGTAATTCTGAATACCTACTCAATACACAATATCTGAGACCACTTTCACCACCCATAGTTTCATTACCAGACTGCCTTACTATTTTAGAACAAAAGTCTGCCTGGTTCAGCATAAATGGCCATGAATATTATTTCACTTTTCAACATGAAGAAGCTCCAAACTGAAATAATATCAATTTAAATAAACATCGCTTAGCTGGAGATAGTAAATAAATTTTTCATAAAGTAAGTTTTGTTTTAATGCTTCAGCTTTGAGTGGTTATCCAGTAACCAACAGCTGAACAAAGGTCTGTGGATATTAATTATAAAAATAAAAAATCTAACTTATACTAGATCACTGAAGGTTAAAAATATGCTAAATGTATGTGTAGCAGTAAAAATCTTTTTCCTCAAAAAGTACGAAAACAAAGGTCAGTGATTTTTAAATCAATCTTAAATAGCCTTAAAGTAGGCTGAATTAAAAAAAAAAAAAAAAGCAAATATTGATTGTAGTGTACCAGGTCTCACCACATCTATATAGAATATAAGGATATTAATTTCTTTTTTTCCCCATAAACACACATTGTCAACATTACATACATGAATGATTGATACAGACCATACAAGAACTAATATCAAACACACTTAATAAAATGTGCAACTCATTATAAATACTCAAACAGATACACAATTGTTAAACTTTTGATTGTAAAGAACACACTGTGATTCCATAGTGGTGCTACAATGCTATTAAAATATGCTATTTAAAAAAATACTTTTAAAATGTTAAGAATACTTTGGCCTTGAAATGATAAGAGAGTAATTCAAGTTCTTAAAGGCTTAGTTTTGTGTTACGTTCCTTGGCAAGCTTGAAACTGTTTAATTGGATAACAAAATATGTCTAGTGATTTTTGCTAATAATGGACAGTTGTGATGATGGAATCGTTTTCATCATGGGTGACGGGTGTTTTTATGAATGTTAATATGGAACAAAAACACAAAAGTGCTTCCACGTAACTTCAGAAAGGCAATATTATTGGCACCTAGTTCTCCAACCTAGTGCAGCACAAACCTGGAGTTGCTCAGATGAAATCTTGAAGCTGATTCAGATGGATGCTTTATGTCATCAGACAAGGTCAGTCCTCCTCGTCTTATTTATCAATATTCTAAAGTCCTGAATATATTTTGAAGAGTTATTACGCTGATGCATGCTCAGGGGATGTGTCAGTGTTAACTAGTATGGGCTTCCTTCAGCCTGGCAAACGGCCCTAGAACAGAGAGAGGGGAGCTAGCACCTTCCCTGAACCGGGTCAAGACAACTGACATGTACAACGCAACTCTGATGTATTTTTTTAATTATCCTGTTTAAAGCACCTCAGCTCTCCGCCCCTCCCTAAGCTTACATTCAGTTGTACAAAATGACTGGCTTTGGCCTGTCAAACTTTCCTGTGGATATCTGCCAAGTTTCAAATTAATTTAACCCAGGAATTTCATTTAAGATCATATCAATTCTGCACATATGGAAAAACTCCCGGGTCTAGACAGATGAACGCAGTGATTCAAGTTAAAGACCACGTAAGCCAGCTGATCACTGTCAATCATTTACTTGGCCTCCACATTCAGCCAAAGCAACAAAGTCACTAAGGGATCTATAATGCAATATTCAACTCCAGCACTCCACACAGATTAACTTGTTTTCAGCCACAACACATGCTTTCCTTGTGGCATGCAAATGCCATCGCAAGCAATATGGAGGCTGAAGAGCTGCCAATGTCTCATTCCTTCTCCCTTGTGGCAGCCATTCCCTCTCACTGAAAGCTGCTCAACTTAGTCAAATTTTCCAAAACCATTGCGTAGTGTACCATACCGTACCATACCACTGAAATTTTCAGATGCAAGAAAAGATTCCATGAACAAGACCATTCTCAAAAATGACTGTTTGCTTATTAGCAGAGGGAACTTCTATATGAATGTGTATCATCAGCTCCTATGAGACCTCTAACACGATGTAACAGATGTTTAGAAATGCATTGTGTAAACGTCTTTATGCACTGTGGTGAGGTCAGTGAGCAAGCCGTTTTAGTGCATGTATTGTGCACTCTGCTGTTCAGTTAAACTACATCTGAAAGGCTGCGGATATTGTTGCTTTTAGAGCAACTTTAACAGGAAGTTATACAGTGATGGTTTCTTTTGACTTGGGATGGTATCAGTGGGAGAGCGTGACTGTTTCAGCCCCACTGTGCTTAGTAACCCTGTTCCCTTAACAAGGCTTAATAAGTAAAGATACTAGATTGGGCATGGAAATAAATGGTAGGTTTCCCTATACTCTCCCAGCTGTTTCCCCACATGAGCAATAATTTTCCCAATTTAAAACCAGAAAAATATAAACGCCTATTTTTAAATAGCTTGTTTCTTGAAATAAAAAAGAGGAAAATTTTAATTTCCTATATTAAACCCAGAATAAAAACCAGATCTCCAAATGAAAGTAAAAAAAAAATGCAAGATTTTTGTTTTAAAAGCCAGTTTTCACTTGCTTCATAAGACTACAGTCACTATTTATGTTGGCCCCTGGCGAAGTGACAGGCAAAGTCATACTTGTTCCTGCACTTGCAGCCACATATATTGCACTGGAAGGGGTTCTCGTAACCATGGCAGCCCATGTGGATTGTGTAGAGGATGTTGTCGGCGAAGTAGGTGTCGCAGTGCTGGCAGCTGTGCAGCAGCTGGGGGTCCTGTGCAGGGAGGGCCGGGGCGGGGGTGCTGGGCTGGCTGTTGCTGATGCTTGGGGTGCTGGTGCGGGGGCTGTGCTCGCTGCTGGGCCCTGCCACGGGGCTATAGTTCCTGTGTGGTGGCGGTGGAGGGCGGGGCTCGGGGGTGGTGGGTGATGGGGCCTGGGCCGCGCCTCCGGAGGCTTTGGGGGCCGCGGCCGTGCCGACTGGCGGATGGACGAGGAAGGGCTTCTCGTCCCGGCAGGACAAGCCGTCGGGGGACACGGGGGTCCGGGCCTCAGGTGGGAGGCTGGCCAGCTGTCCTGCGAGAGTGGACAGCTGGTTGAGGGGGTTGTCCGGCAGCATTTCGTGGGCATCCCTGGAGCCTCCGCCTACCCCTCCTTGGCCGTGCGCCTTGGCCATACTCTCGAAGGCCTCTGGGTGCAGGTGAGGCAGCTCGTGAGAGAAGTCATTCAGGTAGTCGGGCTTCTGCACCACCATGGAAGGGGGCTGAAGTTTATGAGGAGCCGCCTGCTGTAGCCCAGGGATCCAGTCTTCTTCTGCAGGACGCTCAGCATCTTTTTGTTGGTCAAGGAGGAGCGCGCTCCCTTCATCGGCAGCAGCTTGTGCCGCCTGCGCCGGTGGTGAGACAGGTTGCTGCGGTCGCTGCAGCGGAACGAACACAGCTCACACTTGTAGGGCTTCTCACCGGTGTGCGAGCGCATGTGGGCTTCTAGGTGGCGCTCATACGCTGAGGCGAAGGGACACAGGTGGCACCTGTGGGGCTTCTCTCCTTATTCATTGTAAGAGAGAATGGAAACAGTTACAGGCTGCAAACCATGTAAACCTTACATACAAAGGTGGAGTTACTAAGTTATTCACTTCAAAATTATCAGAGAGGACAAAGGGCACAGAAAACTGTAGAGCTGTCAGCACAAGTTTACACTTCTTGATACTAAAGGAGAGCGTGCCCTGTGTTACCTGTATGGATTCGGATGTGTTCAATGAGCCGCGCGGTGCCCTTGCTGGCATAATTACAGTATCGGCACTTCAGCTTGCCATCGTACGTCCTCTCAAAGCCGTCCACCAGCATCCCTGAGCTGTCCTCCAGGGACACCTCCACAGACGGGTGGTCCAGCCCGTTCTGGTCATTCTCTGTACCGGCTGCCGGTAAACAGAACATAGGTCTGTACTCAACACTGGCACTATCACCTTCATCCCCATCCTCTGACTGCATTCCAACAGGATTTGAGTGCAGACCTGGAACATAACGCCACTCATATGTGATGATGAAGATCTTTTCTAACATGGTCAGTTTCAAGGCCTATACTGAGTATTATTAAATAACAATGAGAGTTCTCATTAACGGCTTGGTGATAAATGTAGAAAAAATGGTTCGTTTATTTCACAAATATAGGGGACAAAAAGCGAGATGCTGATATTGATATAAAATAAATGTGCAGTCGAACTAGTTGTTGTAGTACGTGTCAAATTGTCTTCAAAAGAATAAAATCTTCCTGAGTAAGTTTAGGTCCGAGCAACTACAGCATGGATTACATTAATATTACATATTAAGAATGTATTTCTCTGAGAATCCGAGGGCTAGAGGTTCTGTTAAACCGGCGCGCTGAAATGTCTCACCTCCTTGGAGCACTTCTGGTTCTTTATCGCCACCTACAGAACCCGAGATCATGTTGACGTGCTGTGTCTGTTGGGTGAGATACTCCTGGAAATCTTTTACGAAGTCCAGTGGCTCTGGCTTTTTCTCCCCCATATTTTTCTGTCTTGGTGCGTTCCGTTGCGGTCTTCCCTGGTCTGGTCGCACCTAACAAACCACAAGAAATGGCAAAACTTTTCAGCATGGTTGACATGAGCACAGTACCAAAAGAACGTTAGTCATCATGGTTACCTAAACCGATTCGACAGCTTTTGAGGATCAGCATTGTCGGGGTGAGAAACGTAAGTTATTGCTAATACAGTATCAAACTAAACCGTATTATAATAAGTTTTCTTCAACATTTTCCAGATTAAGCCTTTTTAATGAAATAAGTAACGATTAACCTCTTTGATGATAAAGGTTAGAGCAAATGGTTTAAAATTAACACATCTCAGAAACACATTTGTGTAAACCCATTCGCTGCGCTCGGTCATATTTCAATTAGTATACGCGAGGTAAGTAGGCTATACAACTACTATCCGAGATTGGGCTGTTGATTGGTCCGTCACAGATTTAGGTCGGTGATCTACAGTCAAAAACGACGAGACTATGGTTTACTTTCCTTGTTTTCTTGTTACCTTACGGAAAACAGATTTGCAATGCATTCACGTTAAAAGGCGGTGCACGGATATACCAGACATGACAAATACAATGCATACTCTGTCACAACAATCACACATCCTATACCAGGCCGGTCATATCCATGACAAGGGGTCCTCTTATTTGGCAACTTTAGCTAATCGATTCACATAACGGTACAATGAAACAATTTATCAAGTGCACTCCTTTAGAAATGGTCTACCAATATAATCAGCTATTAGTTATAACTTGTGCTTTAACTAGCATCGTTGTAAAATCATCAAATTAAGTTACTTTTACTGTTAGTCTGCAATTCCTGTTAACTCACATTTAAATGCAATTATTTTTCGCTATAGCAAAGCATGGAAGTGGATCAGTGCGTGGCCTCACATAATAGTTACTGAATGAAGACAGCCAGTCAGCTAAACAATTAACATATGGCTAGCTGGCAATGGAAACTGACAGTTTATAATTAGCTGTATCGCCGTCTACACCAGCTTGTTAGTCTGCTAAATAGCTTGCCGAGTGATGAAGCGTGGCACTGGTATTGGCTTGCATCCAGCTCTGTTGGCTAGATAACGGTAGCTAAGAGTTAGCTATCTAGCGTTTGTCGTCAATCATTCAAGATGTTATTTGCCATAACGTTAATTCTGGATTGGATATTTTAATAACGGAATAATATTAATAACGATATGACTAGCAGACCGACTGGTTATGTTCAGCTATTTAAATAGCTAGAAGTCGGATTTATAGTAAAAAAAAAAAAAAAGGCGGTCCTTTACCTTTCAGAAATGCAATGTTTACACTTGAAGGCAGCTCACAGCATCGCTATCAACACGGTTAGAGTCATCCGCTGAAATCCAGTATTTTTCCATGTATCCTAGTTAGCTAGTGAAGAATCTAAAATACTGAAGCCTTAATTTAAAATGATACCTACAGGTTTCTAAATGATTCGATTTTCTACGATGTAAGTGACTAGCTAACATTAGCTATTTTTGCTTGGCGTCTAGTTAGCCAGCTCATAAACACAAAAGGGAAAACGCATTAGGTCTTCTGGAGGTGAAAGGTCAGTGCAACAACAAAATAATTCCTGGTGTCTGAGCACTAGAATGCGAAAAATAGTTCCGAGCAGGCTAATTTTAGCTCTCTCGTTTAATGTGAATATGAACAAAAAGGTGTTGACAATAATTCACAGAAATAATTAGATATCTTGATGTTCAAACATCAAGGAAGTAATATTATTTTATTACAATACAGCTGTTTGCTCAAAAATGTTTTTAATAAATAATGCTAGTTTTCAAAATATTGATGTGAAAGTTAATGGCAGTTCTGTTTTAGTACTTGGTGCTCCTTCCCCTGGTAAGGATAATGGTACTGAGGGGTTTTATATCATGTTTAACAAGATCGCAAAATAGAGGGATCCTGGACCATTCTCCCATGCAGAACATGTCAAAACCATTAATATCCTATATCCTATGTATTGTGCTGGAAAGTACACCCTCATCTAAATCTAAGCCTCCTAGCAAAGGTAACCTGATTTTTCACCTAGATGTTATGGTTCTTGCAGTTCCCCAACTATGACCCTTTCACCATCTTCCCCTCTGCCCAGGAGGAAATGATGTACTTGCATCCTCTTCATGGAAATTTTGCCACTGATGTATTGGTTTAAAACTTTTGGTAACTGTTCTTAATGCTGGCAATTGGTATATTTAACTGTTTAGGTATTATGTTTTTTGTGCCCATTAGCTGATTTCTGAAGGAAACCATTTGTCCTTTTTTGAATTATGCCTTTTTTACTCTTTCCCATGGTGGTGGATGACAAAATGACTTCACAGGTTACCTTAGTTTTGAATGCTAGTAAATCTGGAGGTCATGGAGGACCACAATAAAGTGTTATAAGACTGAGATTAACTTAAATATATGTAATTTTATTGCAGATTTAACTTGGTTCAAATTAAACTTTATTTAAAATAATCTTTAGAGGTATTAAGATGTTTCATCCCTGTGTCTTTTATAACAAATTTCATTATGCATACAGAATTTCTTGGAATTGTTGTGATAGCATTAAAGAATATAATTTCGCCTAATGTTTAGATGGAAAATATAGCTCATTATATGTACCTTTGTGTAGGATTTTCATTTCATCGTCATTAAGGGTGCTAATAATTTACGAGAACAAAAATAAATGTCTATGCGTCATTTTTGCTTTATTTGTATTTCAAGTGATGTGCAATTCGTGGTCAGGACAACTGCAACACGGAATAATAATGAGTAAGTAACGCTTGTTAAAAGATGACATTTGTTCTTTGCTTACACACAAATTCATTGTCTCTCACATCATCGCTCATTCATAAACTGGTTTATAAATAGCCCGAGACAGTTCGTAGGTACGTGAGTTTTAAAAATAATATTTTCCCCCCCAAAAAAGTTAGTTAAGTGTCCCCAGTGTAATCAAGGCTTGCAGTGACCTGCAGCAACAATGACGTCGAGCGTAACACTCGCCCAATAAATTGGCTTCTTCTGTACCCCTCCCAGCTTCACCTTAAAGACCCGTATGTAAACAAGCGGAGAAATGGCTGCCCCTCTTGGTAGAATCTGCGGGAAGGTGAGACTACTTTATTCAATAAGGTTATGAACGGTTTAAGAACGGAGAAGTTACATTCATCACAAAGAGTACTTGAACGGTATTTTGGTTAATTGGAAAAAATAACACTCTTAGTGAAACCTCCGAGGCTAAGTGAGTCTGCTGTTACCTAACAGCTATCTATCAGCTGTCTATCATCTTCGCCACCGTAGCAAGCTGAAGCTGGCTAACGTTACCTAACAAGACATTGAGAGTAAAGGCATACATTGTGAGACATAACTCTGTATCAGGAACAGGGAGAGTACTTTCCCTGGTAATTTATCACCTATTCCTCCAAAATGTGGACCACGACGCCCTCCTATCCAACGTTAAGGGTATTACTGTGATGCACCAAGAAAACCAGAAAGCTAACTGCTAGCATTACTTAATTAAATGAAGTTAGTGACCCCTTGGTTGGGAGTTTTTAACTTAAGTGTCATACCTGGATAATTTTCGATAACTTTAATAGACAATGACACCAAGTAGAAGTTAGAGGAGGAGTTATTTCTATGAGCTGTTTTGGCCGAGTTTTACATCTGACGATGACTGTGTTTTAATTCTCATGTCAGTAACGCAGGCAAATAAAACTAGGATCGCAAAGGCACTCATTCTGGAATTAACATTATACGACTTTACAGTATGTGTTGGGATGTATTGCATGGGGCGATACGTTTAACATTGTGTTCGGACGCAGCTCGTCAGACACTTGCCACGACCATGGTGTCTGAGCCAACTGAGGCTGCAGCACGGGACACCCCAGGCGGCCGTAGAGCAAGGAGGCATGGCTGGAGTAGCTTATCCCCCGCTGCAGACTTTCTCAGAGGAGGAAAATATGATGAAGGAGGCGGGTGAGTTCGAAGGGCTCGATTTAATTGATATTGCAGTGGCACGTACCATATTTCTGTAGTTTCTTGAAATTATGTAGTTGATTTTATTGAAACAGTTAATGTAGTGCTGAAGTAGAAAGCCATCAGTTGCGTTGCATTGAGTTTCACAATATATACGTACCGTTGAAAATTAATTATCTCTTTGGACTACATACAATTTATAAATGTGGGAATATGAGATCTGACTTGGCAAATCAAATGCCCTGCAGTGACCTTTCATGGAGTCATTTGTGCTGAATAATTTTTCATTTGTAAACAGTCAAGAAGTTTGCCCAGGAGCGCATCGCCCCATTTGTGTCAAAGATGGATGAAAACTCTGCCATGGATGAGGCAGTGATAAATGACCTCTTTGAGCAAGGGGTATGTTACCTTTCATTGTTAAACACTTGGAATAAGAGTAGCTCAATGTAACTGTAACCTTGTCTGGCATTCAAGCTTGGTTGTCTGGATGCCAAGTGGTTGTGAAGAACATGCATCAGTTTTTTTTTTTTTCTTTGAGTGATGTGTGTGGAATTACAGCCACATGGTTTCATGGAAAGACATAGTAAAAGCATTGGCTGACATTTTTTTGCATTATTATTTTACTTGAGGATGTGTTGGTCCAAGTGTTACATTTTGCAGTTTCTTGGATGTTGGAGTTTAGGTTCTGACCTGACCCTCACCACCCCCACCCCATTCTTGACACCCAATTTCAGCTGATGGGCATCGAGATTGACGCAGAGTATGGTGGCACAGGCTCCACGTTCTTCTCCTCTATCCTAGTCATTGAAGAGTTGGCGAAGGTGGACCCTTCAGTGGCAGTCCTCTGTGACATCCAGAACACACTGATCAACACCCTGGTTTCCAAACTTGGTACAGAAGAGCAGAAACAGCAGTACCTCACCCGGCTCTCCACAGACATGGTAAGAACGAGGCCTCTGAGAGGGAGAAAAGAGCTGCTTCCATTGTAAGTCCAGCTCACAACTAAACAGTTTATTCTTCAATGTTGTTCTTGTATCCCTGGCTGCAAGGGAACAGATTGTTCTTACTGATGTTGGTCTTTATTTTACTAGTACGAATGGAAGGTTAAAAAATGCTCAAATGTAGTAATTAAAGTGATTGTTGCTTGAGAATAATTGCTCCTTGATTGGCTCATCATTTGTCCTATAGGTTGGCAGCTTCTGCTTGTCAGAGGCTGAATCAGGGAGTGATGCATTCTCTCTGAAGACGCGCGCTGAGAAACACAAAGATTACTACGTCATCAACGGGTCCAAGATGTGGATCAGCAACGCAGAGCATGCCGGTGTCTTCCTGGTGATGGCCAATGTGGACCCCTCAGCCGTGAGTGAAGCCTGAGAAGAGAGATTTCAGAGTGGTGCAAATCTTAGCATTCTGCTGGATTCCTTACAATTATTTTATGTGCTTCTGAAATGGGCACCCTCTCTGAAATCAAAATTGTCATGGCTAGGATTAAATTCAAGAACCAAACTTCTTGTCACATAAGTATCACCCTCTTCCAATATGTTTTAAATTGAAGTCTGGTCATTAGTGAGCAGATTTTCTTCAGGATGTTCACCACGCGTACAGTTTGTAGGAGGTGTTTTCCATCTTACACTTGGGACCATTCTTTCCTGGTACTCACTCTGAAGCTCTTTTTCACTGCCAGGGTTACAGAGGAATCACTTGTTTCATTGCGGACAGAGACACAGAGGGGCTCCAAATCGGCAAGAAGGAGAACAAGCTCGGACTGCGCGCCTCCTCTACCTGCCCCCTCAATTTTGACAATGTCAAGGTGGGCACTGGGGCATTATATCCAAAACACTGTAAGACTTCAGCTCTTAAATGAAGGAAGAGGATTGGTCGAAAAGGCAATAATCCATATGGCTGCCTTTTACAGGTTCCTGAGAAGAACATTTTGGGGAAAATTGGTCATGGCTACAAGTATGCCATTGGAATGCTGAATGAAGGGAGGATTGGGATCGCAGCCCAGGTTTGTCACTGAGTGCATGCCCCTTGGTTCTATGCATCCTAACAGAAACTTCCTGAGGAAATGGTGTCATGAGTCCTCTACACTTAAAATTTTCTTCTGTATAGATGCTGGGGCTGTCTCAGGGCTGCTTTGATCATGCGGTTCCTTACACCAGGCAGAGGGTTCAGTTTGGCAAGCGGATTTTTGACTTTCAGGTAAGAACTTTCTGTTGAATCACCCTGAACAGTTTTTTTTCCCCAGATGAAACTGTCTTTTTTGGAAATAGTTTGAAAATTCCCTATATATTAATGTTTTGGTAAACTTTTTGAGTGTTGTGCATAAGACCAATGGCCATTGTTCATAAGTTTATAAACTGAGTTGGTGTGTTTTCCATCGCAGGGCATGCAGCACCAGATTGCCCATGTGGCTACCCAGCTGGAGGCTGCCCGACTCCTGACCTACAATGCAGCTCGCCTAAAGGAGGCTGGGAGGCCCTTCATCAAAGAGGCCTGCATGGCCAAATATTTCACTGCTGAGGTGAGTGTATTCACTTTATCACCATTAAAACTGCATTTACTCTCATTTTCAGGCATGTCTGTAGTCGTGTCCCTGGCTCTCCTGTCTTCTTGGCACTAATGAAATCCCTCTCATCTGCCTGATTGGCAGGTGCTGTTTTTCTCATGAGAGCAAGCACACTGGAAACAGAATCAAGCACTGTTAATGTCACACTTCAAGGATGGCAGACACATTGCATCAGGTTGCAGGGCCCTCATTTAAAACTAATGGCTTCCGGCGTGTTCATCAGGAGTTGTAATGGGCACATAGGTTTATTTTACAGGCTTGTCTGTGCATTTCTTAATTTAGTCATATCATTTGTTCCTTATTACACAAAAGCACAAAATAAACTCCACTGTTGATGTTGCTATGACACCAATAACACAATGTCTTTATGTGTTTTGTTTGCCGTTCTTCAGGTTGCTACTTTGACAACGTCAAAATGCATAGAATGGATGGGAGGGGTGGGATTCACAAAAGATTACCCCATTGAGAAGTACTACCGAGACTGCAAAATAGGTATGTTTCAGGCCGGTCTATTTGGTGTTGTCTGGCGCCTTCCCCTCTCGTTTTCGTTTTTGTTTCTTGAGTTTCTTTCCTCATACATTTAATCTGCTTTGCTTCTATTAACCTTTGCATTCTTAGACTAGCTTTGATAAGGCCTGCTCAAAAGTTGAACTCACATTGACAGTCTGGTACCTACCACAACCAGTGTTTTGTGCTCCCTAGTGCATCTGGTTTAGTGTTCTGGGCCGGTATTATCGCTAAATGTTGTGACATTACGGTGAGCTTTGTGGCCTGTACCTATCCAATGTGAACAAAGCATTCTGGGATATGGCAGCGTGGGAGCCTGGTAACTTGACCCTGCCCTGCTGGTATATCACTGTCTGACCTTGAATGGACAGAAATGGATGTCAGTATATTTGTCCAGCCCAGAAGCTGCCAGGATAGAATGACACTTTTCCTTTCTTCGGCTCCAGAGTGACCTGAGGGATTGAGTTCCAGTCTGGCCAAAACCTTACCATTTATTAAGTGGAAAAACCTGTGTGTCATCTGATTTTAAGCATGGCTAAAATTGACAGTTGTCATGTTTCAGATGAAAGGTTCCTTAAGACCAACAGTTTGAATGTCTACATACATATCGATCTGTTTGCTTGTTTGACATATGTGTTCATATTGCACTACCCCTTAGTCTTTGTAGGTCTTTTGACCTTCAGTAAATTCTTATGCATTTGCTCATTTATTCATGCCTATGTTTTTATATTCTCTCTTCCAGGTACAATATATGAAGGCACTACGAATATTCAGCTGACTACCATGGCCAAGTTCATTGACCAAGAGTATGACTACTGAGCTATGTGTGACCGTTAATCTAAGCTGCTGAGAATAACTTTGCATAAGCACTCCAGTTTGTTGCACTCACTGCTTCTAGGGGACGTTTAAGGCAGGTATGAGAGTATGGCAGAATTGCTGTAGGACCTTTGCATTTCTGTAGTACTGCTGAGCTGAATTTTAATCACCATGATTCAAAACAACATGTTAAATATCATCAAATAATCAAATCTGTTCATTACAGTGTGCAGTAGTGTTGAATTTGTCTTCATATTACAGCAATACATATGAATTGAATGGTTACTTTTTTGGTGGATGTGAATCTCCATGACTTTGGTTATGAAATTATACTGTGGACATGTGTTCCTGTGGTGTACGCTCTCTTTTGGTCGGTGTCTTGTCAGAAATATTAGGTAGGTTTTTTTTTTTTTTTTTTTTTTTTTTGACTGCACATACCACTCTGTATCTGCACTTGGTCTATGGAATTCTCAGATGGTGTCATTATGGGAAGTCGCATGAGTCATGAATAATGGTGGAAGTTTTCCGAAATGTATTGGAAAAAGTTTTTTCCTTTGTTCCCTTATAGAAAACAAAGTTTTCCAATGTTTCGTGCTGCTACATTAATGAAACAATGTACATTCAGCTTGGTCCTATTCATATGTTTCCAAATTTCAAATTGCAATTTTCCAGGGATGTTCAGAGCATGTTAATGTCTCAATGCTTTCTAAACATATAAGTGGAGGTGCTCATGTCACTGAAATATGTGAGGACCCATGTCCCTGAGGCAGCTTTTCTGTTGAGCTCTCCATCTATGCCTTATGTATACCCACGCCACCCAATCTAGGGTCATTGGGGACTGGAGCCTATCCCAGCATACATTGGGTGAAAGGCAGGGAGGCACCCTGGACTGTTCAGATCTCCAGTTGTTTTATTTTCAGAGTATGTCATTGTGTCAGTGCCTTAAGGTCAAAAAGGAGTCTCTTGAATGTTTGTTCATTGTTTTTTTCTTCCTTAAGCTCTACTGGGTCAGTGAATACAGAGAAGTAGAACAGCAATAGAAGCCCATGCCTCCATAGCTCTGCTCCTTATTGACACTGCAGCCTGCTTATGTGTATTTTGTCCTGTGAAATAACTGCTCCTGTCACTTCTCCTTTGTCATGCCCCACCTGAGCTCAGTGATATGCTGCAGTGTCTGTTTTTGTGGGTTATCATGTATTTCTTCAGTGACGATCAGGATATTATTTGAATGAATTTAAAATTAAAAGATGCATAACTATCCATATTATAACATTGTTTCTAGTTCTCCAGTCATTGTTTCTATTTTTGGTAACATTTGGTGTTATTTAGAAAATTGTTATTCCAAACAATTAATATGAATTGTCTAAATTTGTTCCAACATTGTGGGGGGGGAAAAAAACACTTCCAGTTAATAAAGCATATTGAAATATTTTATCCTGTCTTCTCCTGTTTTCATTGAGCTGATCAAGACCCCTACCCCTATTGAAACTCAAACTGACGGCTTGTGATTGACCATGCTCAAGACCAAACCCTCATTGTCATGTGCTTCCAGATCATAAACTCTACGTTAGCCTATTTCATCTAAAGGTTATTATCATAATACTGTAACTCATTATTTTTGTGATAAACATTTTCATACACTAATCCAAATGAATAATTCCAAATTACCCACTCCACTGAGGTGTCATTGAATTTTATTACAACAGTACCAGAAATTGATATAAAAATTAATTCCATCTCTTTGACTAACTTGTAATTTCTGCATGTGGAACATTACATGATAAAATTTGATTAAGAGGGAATTTTCACGGTATTGTAAAGATTTGTTTTAGTTAACTACCACACAGCATAATAGGACATTTGGATTCATGTAAACATGCCAGCGTTGTACCACGTATGGCTCACAGTCTATCTGGTAACAGTTCAATCTCTCAACTCTAGGTGGCACATGGATGTCAGGCTATTTTGAAGACTGTATGGAGTGCTTAACATAGACTACAATAGCAGCACATGAATCGGTCAAGTGCAAATACTTGGAACTTTTTTGCTGGGTCATATAGTAGAGGAGGGATTCTTGGAGTGTTCAAGCCAAAGTTTGACATGTGATTATGCAAATGTAAATGAAAGGCTTTGGCAGGCTGAATGGCCTGTTTTCATCATGACTCGTATGTTACAAAACTCTTGCTATAGAACATAGCCATGGTATTAAACAACTGGATAACTGGGTTAAAAATATGTTCATAGAAATAACTTCTGAAGAAGTGCTCAAGCGATCAGTGTGCGTACATTTCTCACCTACGGTAGTGTCAAATTTCTTTCATTTTTCCATTTTGAGTAATTTGATTTTATAGTATCATGATAGCACTCCTTTTGTTACAGGTACACTGGTAAAAGGTTAAGACTGGCATGCACCTTTTTATTGAGCTGCTGACTTGCAGCAACATGAAATAGGAGGAAAGGTGCATCTTCCTGAATGGATGTGAGATAAGTGACTTCATTACGCTGATTAACATTTGGTTCACTGTGATAGTCCACATGTGCAGCCACCAGAGAAGCAATGTAAGCAGAACACACTCTGCATTTTTTATGTCATCTTGAAGAAGCTATGTGCCGTTTATCTGCCCCCTTCTTCTTCATTGGAAAACCTAAACAGGCATGTGCTTGCTAGCCAGCGTTTAAGCAGCTGTGGAATCCCCCTTTGCTGAATATGTGGAAGAGAATGTGAGTTGGCAGAGCTATGCTGCACCCTGGATGTGAATAACGTAAGTTTATATACATTTTCCACTGTAAATGGAGACTGTCATCCAGACTGTTACACATGGCCCTACCCACTGGTCTATTTAACCAATCTATGTCACTCCTGCTGATACCTATTGTGATAGCCTTTTTGGGCTATGCAATTGCTATGCAATTTTTTCTAACGCGATTATCTCATTACTGCTAAATTATTATATGTGTAACATTCCTTGTCTTTGGAGAATTAAATGTCTCATGTTAATCTTTAATTACTTTTAATTAGACATTTAAAAATGATATGTTACAATGTTTTCCATTTAAACAGTATATATATGCAAGATAGCAATGCTAATTAGTGACAGGCATTGTGTTATTTGTAAAACTCGCCTACATGTTGAGAAGTCATTTTGCATGACTGTACTCAAGGAGACCAGACTGTTCCTTGTTTTCTGTTAATGAATGTCTTGAAGTGGAACGGCAGGAGCAACTGTAACCGTTAGCCCCCCTTACAGAGATCAGCTATGACAAAAACAGCAGTCAATTACAACACCTTCAAATGGACCATGGGCCTTAATGTTATTTTGTTGCAATTTAATTATGCTCAAGTTTCAGACTCAGAGAACTTACAATTAATAATTTATCCATGGAGGTATTCATTTGTCAGTGCAACAAGATTTATTGTAGTCCAGTCCATTGTTTAGCTGGTGAAGACTAGGCCTGTAGGTTTCATTTGACAGGCAGGTTTAAACTGTTGCCGGTAACAGTTGACATAAAGATGCCTCCGACCTCTTTTGAAGATGAAATTTTATTTATTTATTTCTTATTTTTTTATTTATTGAGAAAAATAAATGGTTCAGCACAATCGCTAAATATTGCAAAGCAGAATCCAAGGAAAATATACCATCTGGCCAGGTTAATCTCCTGTTTAGGATCACAGAATTGAGTTCAGAAATTAAAAAACAAAACAAAAATACTGTACATTTACTGGAACTATTTTTCTTGTAATACTGACTTATCAAAGAGATAAGACTGAAGAGAAACTGTTGCTACTGAAGCAGCGTGTTGAAGCTCAGCTCGACCATGGGCTCCTACTCATTCTGTCTTTAGAGCTGTGTAAAAAAGCAAACCAGACCAGATAATGAATTGTGACAGAATTCAAATCACTGATGCTTTGTGTGACTGAGAATTGTAACATATGTTAAAATAGTGCTTTAAGAACTGATGTATTGCAGATGTGAAGATTGAATTGAGGATTGAAACTGCATACTTTTTCCACTCAACTATATTGTTTGGGAATTAGCGACAGGTCTATCAAAACATGATTGCTTGGCCTTCTGCTATACAGAATAATTTGAATGACGATGTACCCTTTGGATGGCAACAAACCTCAGCTGCAATATTACATTCATTATCTGTATACACCTTGTTTGTTTGCTAAAGAGTAGTCTTGCAGACAGGAAATACTCTACACATCTTCTTTTTAGAGATGCCATTTTTTAAATATAAAAGGACAATATTTCTGCATTATGTCTCCATTGGTCAGAAATTTCATGCTCATTGGAAAATAGTTTTTAAGGTATGAAAATATAATAAGACTTTTTATTAATCATCCCAAATCCAATATCATTAATGTGATTACATTAAATGTCTTTGCTCACAGGAAAAGAGCATTTTTTTCAATATTTAAAGCAAACATGCAGTAATATTAATAAACAGTATAAACATGCACCTGCATATGATGTCACACAAAAGACTCAACCAGTGTGTACTTCAGGGTGGGCCAGAAGAGCCATATCTATTTCTGTAGTGCATGCCAACTTCTGCTCATATTAATTATTTAATTAGCACAATTATCTACGTGGTCAGACAGTTTAGCTAAATATCCCGATCAGCTCATGAACGACAGCCAAAGACTGTTCTTGTTTCAGTACATGGAAAATTCTCCTGTTCTATAAACCATAGATGAACCAGCATCGGTGTAATGGGATAATTTAGCCATGCTAATTCATAAAGATAAATGTCTATATAGACACTGGACCTCCAGGCTCAGAGTTTCTGATCCCTGGAATAACTGCAAAGGAATCTTCGTTATCTCTGATCATAAATCTGGAGATGACTGTCACTATTATTAGTCTATTGAAACCTGCCGGTCTGCTCAACGAAAATGCTGTGTATTGATCACTGACCCAAGGTTTTCTAGCTCAGTTTCCCAAGGGAAAATGAACTAACCATGACAAGCAGTCAGTCTATTAAAAACCCATTTTAATTTGTGGTCTTTGGTGGTGATGTGTCTTTTCCTTTATCTGAGCTGTAGTACTGAGCATTGGCTCTGGACTGATTAAAAGGGGGAGATAAAGCTTGGTAGACAAGTTACGGAGGCTTTGATTTTGAGCTGTGAAAATGTACGCTCTGTTATAAAGTTTCTTCTTCTTGTGGCCAGTATCAGTAAGAAATAAGGGCAGGATCAATGACATATTTCACTGTCATTGCTACAGGCAACTGGCAACGCTAAAAAATGTGTTAACGTCTTGTGCAAGTGTTAAATCTATCTTTGAACAGGATTAATGCTTTTGACAGGTATTGCTTTAATGAAATAAATTCATATATAGATGTCACCATTTCATTGCATACCTATTATTTTGCTTTACCTTCTTAAGGTCATACTATGACAGCAAATGTGTGAGCAGGTGGACTCTAAGAACTGGCAAAAATTGAGTAAAGAGTGAAAGAAAGTAGTTTTCATCATATTACTTGACGATAATAATTATTTTTTTCAAGAATATTTCAATTAAATTGATTTCTGTTTTTTATTTTATGCTTATCCTGATAGTTTCTATATATGGTGTAATAAATTTGTTTGAATTAAAAAAGAGACACATGCCCTCCTGTACACCACCTGACATGCATTCTTAATCTTATTTTCTGTCATAAGCTGAGAGCAAATGTCATTTTGCCAGATACTTTAAAGAAAGGCTTGTGAATCAGGATTCTTTTTTGGTTGCTGAGTGGTTCCATAGTTTTCATTGCTGGCTTAATAAATGAGGAAAAATGAGAATATTTGAACCAGTGATTTGTTTACTGTGAATTTCGAGATGAAAATGGGAGACATTTGTCACAGGATGCGTTAATGCACGGACCATGGCACTTGGCTATATTGGAAATTATGTGTATCCGTGATAGCCCAGGACTGAAACTCGCTTAATCTGAGCGTGTATAAGCGAATATGTTGGAAATGGGGGGGGGTTAGGGTTAGTGTATTTCTAAAGCTAGGTACTATTCTGAAAGAATCACTCTCATAACATGTAACTTGTTGAGAGACTTCCCGCTGCCTGCTTTTTCCTGATCAGTTGCAAAGGGTTTGTTTACAATTTCATAAATATTTAATTGGTCAAAAACAAAGTTGATTTTGTGCGTATTTTGAATAATAATTCTCTATGTGAATTTATAATTGCATAGAGAAGCATTATATATATGTATATATATATATACATGTATACAATAATATACAATACTAAATCCAAAAATTATTTATTTTTATATTATATATGTTATTATATATATCATTGTACATATCTTTTTTTCCAAATGTAGGCAGGCAACATGGCATGCTTTTTCTTACCTTTGTATGTTTGAACTTGCCCACTGCCCTGAGCATTGGACCTTCTAATTTACACCTGCTTATTCAGAAAGTCAGAGTTATCCACTTACCTTAATTCAAATCTAAAGGGACTAAATTAAAAAAGCTTGTGTCTCCACTAAACGGGTTGATTTATGTACTGTTTGCAGTTTTACAGAACACAAAACAAATGATTTCCATAAGAAAGGAGCAGGGAATTAATTTTGAGAAGCCCTGGAGCCTTCTCCAAGGCCCCCGTCATATGCTGAGCTCATTTAAAAGCTGCATAGGACATTAACACAACAGAAAGGATTTTGATTCTTGAAAAGTGCAGCTATAGTGACAAATCTACCCAGCAGCCATTGCCAGTTTCATTACAACGGAAAGGTGAAGGAGGACTTTTGCAGCATTATTTATTCCTCTTGTTCGGAATCTATTTATTCCCTAAGATCCCCTGCTCAACATGGGGTGTTAGAAAGAGAGAGAAAAGGGAATGGATTAGAATAAAGAAGGCGAGTATTAAGCTTTTTATCCCCCCCACCTCTCGATTTCCTAGTTACCACGCCAGACCCCGTCTAATGAATGTAATTGCTGCCTTTGATGAAAATGCTATTATCTGGATCACACTTTACATTGGCAAACAACGTCCACCTCCCCCTTCTCCGCCCCCTTCTTTTTAAGCAGCTACGAGAACCCTAATTATGCAGAGAACAAGTAGCTTTTCATGAAGGGGCGCGTGGTCCTCGAGAATTGGAGCAAGCTACACACGCATAAAGGATAGATTAGATTTGATATGTCACACAAAACCCATTTCCTTGATTAATTTCGTACATGAGCCAAAACATCCTCCTTCCCAATTTCTCATTTTTGAGGATGAAGTTTTGAATTTGTTAGATTTGTCCACTACCAAAGCTGTCCTGCTATGTGCCCAGAATTCAAGCAGTCAGTAGAATTATGCTACTTGGATCCAGGTAGTACATTTTTGTACAACAGTAAAATTGTGCATTTTGAATAAAATCAAAATCTTTTGATTCCCTGGCATTCCTTGCATGTTCGGAATTAAAGCCAACATGGTATGTCAGTACCATTATCAAGGAAGATCTGTTCCTTGAGTTTTGAAGAGTTTCTTTTAACAGCAATAGTACATTGTAAACCATCGTCATAAAATAGACTGTTGTTAATATATGAGATAACCTATTATTTCAATGAAATCCATTGATGTGCGAGTTTTCTGATTATCTGTAAAAGTATCTCTTTACATTACTTTTAAGATCTAAAATAATCTGAGACTGTATTCAGGCCAACAGCAAGTAACACAATTTTTGGACTTTGGTTCTTTACTATTACTCATTTGAGAAATCTGAACACCAAAACTGCAACCTACAAATAAAGAAGATTGTATAACAGCTTTTGACCATTTCAGTCAGACACAACTTGAAATTAAGTGTCCAGTTTTGAGTTACTGTAGCAAAATGTAATTTGTACAACTTGAAAAGTGGGGACATTTTTCTAGTGTGTCATTTGCTAGCCATAGTTCACTCTCCTGAATGATATTTCTGAGCTGAGAGTCGCCTTATTACAAGTATTTCACTCACACTACAGCAGGGTTTAATGGATTGCCCATTCCATCCACAGATAATTTAGTAAGCTCTCTGCCCTGTTTTAAAACATTCTTGGTCCACTGGCCAGCAGCCTTTGTGAGTTCAGCTCTGAGCCAAAGCATAAAACACACTTATGTCAGGCCAAATAATGTTCACACTGATGGCTCCCCTCATGTTGGTTCAATTTAAAGTTATATGCTTACTGTCTACTCTGTTGGTGACTTTGCTCTGGATAGTATCATCTGCTAATTGAACAAAATTTACACTTTTGAAACAAAGTTCTAAATAGCACCAAAAGAGGGTACTTTATTTGTAATTATAGTGGTACATTTCGGTACTAGAACCACAGAATTAGAGAACATCAAAGAACCATTCCTGAACCATCTGGTACGACCATTAAGGGTTCTATGCTATATTTACCAGTAAACTGTTTATTGTTCTTTAGTACCAATTGTTAATAGTTACATATAGTCACAAAAAGGTTCCCCTATGATTAGGATTAGGAGCAGAGAAGCCATGGAGAATATGTTTTTCCTTAGAGTGAAACATTGATGTTGCCAGAAATTTGAATGGTCCTTTTTTTGACTTAGGGGTATGGAGAAAAATATGAATTCACAAAACAAAGTAAATGTAACAGTAGTTTTTTTTGTTGAACATGTATGTGTGCTGTTGTCAGGGCTGGTAAAGTGAGTGCCTGACGGTAGTGTGTGTGTAGGAGATGCCCAGAAATGAGGGGTTAATGGTGGCTGTGATGGAGGCGCGGCGGTCCGTCACTGCTCCTGCAGGCATCGTTAGCCAGGAGATGACGGGAGGGATGACTGAACTCTGACCTTATCGATCGGCCCTGGCCACGTCCAGCTGGGCTCCAGCAAAACCCAGTCAGCTGGAGAAGTATTTAAAGGCAGACGCACAGGGCAGTCCAGCTCCATGCCCCATCAATTACATTTCACCTGTGACAGTGACAAACCTGCAACGCCACACTGCAGTTTATTAGGGTCAGTCTATAAAACACACAGACGTATCTGACCAAAAACCCATCTGGATGTGGATAGAGGGGGAATAAAATATATATATATATATATATATATATATATATATATATATATATATATATATATATATATATAAATAGTTTGGCTGAACCTGTTTTTAGGCACACAAAATGCTGTCAATAGTCTGGCATGTCCAAATTGAATATTTAAATTTGCAGGTTATGATGATCAGCAGTACATGTTGGTTGTTACAGCCTTTGTAATCTTATAAACGCAGCAGGAAGCCTTTGAAATTCATAATTCACCATAGGTGAGTGCATGATGGAAAAACAGAATGTCTGAAGAAATACTGTTATATTTGGTTGATTAAGTTACAGAAGTTGATAAAGTTATAGAAGTTGTTGTCTTTTATTTAAGGTAGCTTGAGTACTTTGCGTTGATAGAAGTTCATAGAGAATAAAGTTACATTTTCCAGCACAGTTTGTCCTTTACAGCATTCATATTTCGCATATACTCATCCTATATATATAATGTTGATTCTTAAGTTGTACTGGTAAGCTTTTTCATATTCTGAGATCATGTTGCATTTCAGGACCCAGTTCAATTTAATTTTTAAACCTCAATCTGTATGTAGATTATTCTTTCTTTTTACAGAAAAGAAGAAATAAATCAAATAAAGCAAATAAATATAGAATTCTCAGTTGAAGCAAAAAAAAGTATGAAAAATGAGCATGGGGACCCTCTCCATCATATGACCCAGTATGTCAATAAACCCTAATAATGTCCGATTGATGTTCTATAACTACACATTTGTCATCTGTTAATATATGATGTTGCTTACTTTGACATCATAGAACGCCTGTGTTGATTTCTCTGTTTTTAATGTAGAACCACATTTCCTTCATTGTTTATCTCTCCCTGTAGTTCCACCACTTTTCATCCACAGTTTCCAGACAGTGCAGTTGCATTGAGGGGGGATTTGCTGACTTATAAATGGGTCACAACAGATTTCTAGAGCTCATATGGAGTAAACAGAAGCAAATATGACCAAGTGCAAAACAGCTTTCCATTAAAAATCAATAAGTATAATGGTGGACAAATGGGAATGAGTGCTGTAAAAATGACGTAACATTTTTTTTTTCTCATTTTTACAGTGAAATAGACAGTTAAAGGATTTGTTCAGAAACTGGGAAAGTAATCTTCCTTCAGCCGTGTTATAAATTTACCATCAAAATGGGATTCTTAAGTGTTTGGGATAAGGAAGTATGAAGGCCTTTCAGGAACTGAAATAATGGCACAGAACCCTCAACAATCACCTCTTCTCAAGACCGCTCTGTATTCTTGATCTTATGTTTTTATAGATAATCAATTTTTCATTTTGACTGACTAATAAGACAAGTTGAATAATACCTTCACATATAAGCATTGGAAGTATTTCTATTTACATTTATTACAAAGGTCACCAAATGGTCTCTCTCTTTCGCTTTCTCTTCGTACCAAGTACAAAAGGCTCTCCTATCCAATATTTGATTGTGGATTCATTTAACTCACTTTAGACCATGTTCCTGGACATGAATTAATCCTATACCTAAGCTAAGCTTCATTTTTCATTGGAGGTCTTCAATGAAATTTCTTTTAGTCTAGAACAAAGCTTAATCCATGTCCAGGATACTGGCCCTCATTCCTCTAACTTAAGAATCTCATTTGAACCTTGATTCCAACTTGAAAAAAAGGGTGAAGCTTTTGAACTATAAATTTCCTGTGTCATAAACAAGAGCTAGCCAATATGTGCAGAATTTGTTTTTGAGCAGATTTTGTATTATTTACTGGCGAGCTCCTGCAGATTGTCTCTGCCTCGTTGTAGCAGTATGGAGCACCTTGGTGAGACATGGCTTGCCACCTTCTTGGTGAGATTCTTAATTATGCTCTCCATCAGTGACCCAGACAGGGGGCCCTTTGTTTGTATCACATTGATTTGTGGTTCTTCTGAGCAGGCCTGTAATTTATGACTTTAAAATGGCTGGTGGTTTAATTTTGTCCCTGCCCTCAGGACCTCATGGTAAAAACTGAAGAACTGAAACTCTGAGAGCTCACTCCTGGCATGGGCTGAGGGCCAATTATAATTCAAATTTGCTCTGAGATGAACATGCAATTGTCACACTAAAATTGCATTTTTAGATAAAAAATAAGTACAATAGATGCTGCTGTTTTGATCAATGAGGAATAAGATACATAAGTATTGATCCAGATTGTTGACAGACATAAAAAATGCAAGTTTAATGGGAGGATCAGATGAAGAAAGCAATCCTCATGTCCCAACCAGGACAATCAGGTTGTCCTAATGTGTTGGTTGAGTTTCCCATTTTTAGAGAGGACCCACACAACTTCTGATGCGATCATGTGTGAATGCCCTCAGTGCTGAGGAAAATCATGCATACTAATGATGAGCTGTAATAGCGTACTCTGCCAAGCAGAATAAGAGAGGGAGGAGAGGGAGACAGAGAGCAAACAAAACAGCAATTGTCGCACAAGTAGTTGTGATAATGTTTGTGATCTGTGGGCGATCTCCTCCGCCTTGCAGCCTGCAGTCTAATCACAGGGTCACCGCAGTAGGCTCCTGGTAGTACCCCCTCCCCCCTCCCTGCTGCTCAATACAAGTGCTGCACAAACTGTTCCGTGTCCTCGCTCTGTCATTTGCATGCACTAATTCAGCACCGCATGCCTGTTTTTCAAACACGGTTGAAGATGTGAGTGGAGTGACTGCGACTGGCATAATTCAAACACTTGTACCAGAATAGATACACATCCTAGGAGCTCATTGACAGCGCTCTCTGTCTGATACCAAACACAGCAGCAGGAGCTCTGTCCTAGTCAAACTCATCTGAGTCTCTGGAGCTGCTCTTCTTCATTAGTGGCAGAGGCTAACCTTGAAGGGCCCAATCTAAAATATCCGTTTTCAATGTCTGGCTAACGGTTGGTCACCTTCATGTACTGAGGCTGAGATCTCTGAGGAAAGGGGACTGTGGGTTTGTTCTCACAGATGTGTACCCCCATAAGAGATGTTGTCATGCAGGAAAAGCAAACAACTTTCTCCAGGGTCAGATACTCAAACCATCAGGGTTCCTTTTCGTACGTCCTTCCAGATGGATGGATCTGTCTCAGATGCTGCTTCAGTGGTCAGACACACACCTTACCAGCATCCCAAAAAACATCCTTAGCCAGCTGAATAATGGAAATAGTTAAATATCAGAACTTTACCCTTTATATAAAATATGTGTATATAAAAACCCCTGTCAGACATGCCACAGCATGTGTGAAAGTAGCCGATTTTCTTAATTCATCCCTTGGGAATGGATAAGTCTATCAATCTGTTAAATTGGAAAGCCATTAGGTGCCCTGGTTTATGTGTTTCAAGCTGTTAACTAGACTCTGATTGATTGTTGTTCCTTTGATGGGATATGCTGATCTGATCTCACAGTGCTTGGGTTCAATAAATATTACACAACTCATTTCCTCCATTTAGGGAGAAAATCACACCCCCAGGCAGGCTGGGCTCCAGAGGCAAAGAGCAGGGAACCTGTTTTATGGCGCCATTTAGCCTGCAAGCTTTCAGCGATCCCAGCCTTCCCAAAAAATCGAAGCATAATCAAGGTGTATGTTTAGAAAATTTATTGTTATAATTTTCCCTGTAATCTCTTCCATTTCCCAGTCGCCCTGGTGACATAGATCATCATCTAAAAGGAGAAAATGAATAGCAGTTTAAAATTTATCGGTCTTTGATTCTCAATTATACGTGTTTATGACTTCATCTGTCTTCAGTGACTTCAACCTTTTCCATTACAGTGGAATATTATTTGTACGGAATCCATTAATTCACAAGCAGACTCTAATGGTCAGGATGCAGGGATTTGCAGAGGGAAAAGTTTTTGAAAGGTGGCTTTGCAGGAAAGCGTAGCTGTTATGACACCAGAAATTGCTTTATTGATGGTCCGTTCTTCTGTCTGCACATGCGGCCATTTGTAACCCAGCCCATATCTATATTCCGTCCTGACACTGATAAGAACCCTTCTGTTCCTCAGAGCAGATTACACTGTGTAATGACACGCAGAGGCAGGACGGATTCAGATGGAGCCGCTGGAGGTAGAGGGGGAGCACGCATGCACCCATGCCTGCATGCGAGAGTGGATAAGGGCATTGGTCCTTAGCATTTGGTGGTGGGGAAAGCACCCGGAGTTAGAGCCACCCATTGAAAGCCTTGTTTGAGGCACCAGCTTCCTCCTTCAACAATCTGGACCACCGGTTTCTGCTTATTCTCAGAACAGACTGAAGATTTGCTCCTCAGGATTAATTCAAATATTTGTCACTAATCCAACCAACTTGCTCACCACAGACAGGTGTGGGTGGGGATAATGTATCTGTTTTCCTAGCACTTGATAAGATCAAGCTATCAAAATGGAGTATTTATTGTAACTGGCAACACTGTAAGAACAGTGTCTGACACTAGAAGAACAATACTGCGATTCATTAAGACAGCTTAAGTCTCCAAATGGCAACAATGTGACATTGTACCTAGATAATTTTATTGTGTTCAGGGAAATCTGTTGAAATTAAAGACAAAAAACAATAACATTGGGCATCCATTACATGAGGTACACAATACTTAGAAGGACAGATTATCACACAGATCTAAAACCCCTTGCCAAGCCAAGCTGTTTCCTGCATTATCGCCCCAGTTGAACAGTCAGGAAGTGGCAGGATGTTTGAAGGGACATGACGAACAGTACCTGCTCATCCTCTCAATGTCAGTGTGTTGTCCTCACTCCAATCCAGTCTCACTAAGGGTGAATAAACAGCAGGCATGTAGCTAATCACGCCATAACTCAGGACGCTCTCGCCCTTCAGTAATCAATACTCAGACAATTACAATTAGGACACTTGGGTCACAGAAAGGCCACTCAAATTCCTTTAAAAGTTAAGAGTGATGCTTAAATCTAGCAAATTTAAGGCGAGACCTCACTGACCTTGCAAATGCTCAATGGTGCTACTTACATGGCTGTTAACACATAATTGAGTCTCATAATGACCAGGTGACATCAAAAGATTCCAATGAATGCAGATTAGCAATGCAAACCCACATTAAACTCTCTCTCCATTATTATAGCATATTCTCGTCTTTTTAAGAAAAATTAAGTAAATATGCACAATTTTGCTAAAACGAAACAGCATATGAACACATTTGCAGGGAAAATTACTCCAGTTACTTCAGATTTGTTTTTTGCTTGAGTCATGTTCTTCTTCAAACACCTTCATCTTCACCTGTATCTTTTACTTTTTTATCCCAATTTAGAATGCCTGTGGTCATGCCAGGATTCCTTCACAATTCTGTTCCAGTCAATGGCCTGCTTCACTGTTTTAAGGGCTAACGCTTTAGCAGGATGTGCCATTTGGCAACACCCAGATATAGACACGTTATTTTATTTATGTTTCTGTAACTGTATTCATTGGCATTCTCTGTATCCCATCATGCATCATGCATTAGGCTCCTTTAGTCTATCAGGTGCCTGCGATTGGCTTGAGCCAGCTGCACATGAAGTGTACTCCTTGCACACAATGGGTATGTGGCTCAGCTGGTGGACTGCAGAATGAAAACAATTGTGGCTGGCTTCATGTGATTCAGATGAGAAAATGTGCTCGTCTGTGGTCCAAAATTTATAGTGGCAGCGATGAGACCAGAGGAATACAAAAGGGATAAACAGAATAGAGAAAATAAGGGATAACATTTTTTTCACAAATATGTTGACTCTTGACCCTTGGCAAAATCTACTAAGAGTTCTTTTTTTCTCAAATCAATGGCTTTCAGGAGCCTGGGTTTAGCTAAATATGTTTACGCTAGCTCTTTATCAACCAGTTTGAATGGATGGAGAATTGTGAGGGTATTTTCTGACCACAAGTGAATGTAGTCAGCATTGCAGTGAGCATCTTCTGTGCCTTTACACATGTTCCACAAATGATTAACATAGCACTAAAAATGCTGTCCAATATCTACTGCCTGTGCTTACAGCAGGACTTTCCCTCAGGTGACCAACAGCCCTCTGTTAAAACATACAGTAAGTACTAATGGCAAGGACATTATACAAATACAAATGATTGAAGATACTATGAAGATGTAAAGTATTTTAATTTTTATTCTTTTATTTACATTACTGTTAAAACCTTCATTATTGTTATTACATTCATTTTTAGTTATAGTAGCAATTATGACAATTAATCTTTCTCCCTCTACTACAAGGGTTTCTGTTGCTTATAAACAAATGCATGTGTGTTAAAGATACATACATTTTAAAGATACACTATTTGAATCTGAATTTGATTTTAATCAGGTTGACTGAAAGTAAGAGACACTGCACACTCATTAGAAAATGCAGGGTGTAACTACAGAGCCCCTCACTGTCCTTCCCATCCCACCCTCTTAGTTCTCTCCAGCACTTAGTTTTATCCATCTAAAGTTACCCTCACATCATTTTATTGAAAGTCAGAGAGAAACTCTAACCAGATATCAAAACAAAAAATCCATCTCTATGTCTCAGGCCAATTACTAATAAAAGTTACAGCGCTGGCCTGGGGTGGCTGGCCTCAAATTTTTCATCATTTCAGACATTAGATGGTGATGGATGTAGACCTATAATGTATCTAAACTGAACCTTTTAACAAACCATGAGCAATACTACCATTTCTATGATAGAACTTGCTGACCATGTTGTTCTGGGGTGCCATTTGTCATTTTCTGTGTGAAATAATCAATATTGTGGCTTTAAAATAAATGACATAAAAGTCCAGCTATATTACATCTTCCCATGCTGGGCCTTAAAGGAACAGAAATAGACCTATATTATTCCATAAAATACTGTAAAAAGAAAAAAAATGTTTTCCCTTTACACCAGGTTTTTTTTATTCTAAGTAAAAGTGTAGTTTTTGTTGAATATAAAATGATTTGTATTCTGACTAAAATAGACAAATATGCCATGCAAAAAAACTTCTGCATGGTAATTTGCTGCCAAAGTATTGAAATGGATGTATCTGTCATCTTTGTCCTTTACTGCCATATTGCTGGTCATCAACTGTGTCCAACCTGAGAAAGAAAAAAAAAACTGTCGGAATATGTAGAATATCTAAACATCTAGATATATGTGAAACCAGAACAACATCTATTACACATATTATGATTAACAATGTTCATGTATATTGCCTTTTTATATTTTATTGTTACAGGCAGCTGGCCAGTGGTATGTACACACAAGGCTTTACACTGAACACAGTGACAAATGTTTTGAACACAAATACTAATTGCCCTAATCTGCTCATACAGGGCTCTGAGCTTTAATGGGAAGATCCATTTATGGCAAATTATTAACCTACCAAAGTCATACGGAAAGCAATGAGTTCTCATCTAGCTGCTCAAGCCTGTTAATATAGCATCCTAATTATTTTGGACATCATTCATCATTATGGACAATCATGCTGTAGCCCCTTATTAGAGTAGCAGGCATGTAAAACTAGTTACTTCTTGATCTCTGCGTGTTTAACAGTGAAGTTGGAAAACACCTCATGCATGCATGACAGCCATTTTGTGCCACTTGTTCAACACACATCAAGATGGAGAGGGAGGGGTAATACTGAGTCAATTGAACTGGGGATTATTATATAGCAGATTGAGAAAGCCTGCCATTTGGGAATATTGCCTGAAAACCAGAGAACCCCCCGATATTTGACAATGTTGGCAAAGGACAGTGAGTTTCACCAAAGTGTCTTCTTCTCTTCACTATGGCATTAGGGTTTATTTTTTCCAGAGGGAAGACCACCCCCTATTGGCTCACCAACGCAACTGCGAGCACCTACTGAGTTCTCTCAGGAGGTTTCCCATCAAGGTGCCAAACAGCCTCACACCTGCTTTGCTTCAGCCAGTCAGCTGGGTGAGGGTACATGGTGATATGGCTGCTCTCTGATATGTCTGCTATAGCTATCATGTACTGCTTCAACAAAGGACAGTTTTAGTAATGCAACTGCAATTGTGCTGGACTATGCCCTAAACATCAAGAGCTCATAAGATATAAAATTGGTTTAAAATAAGTGGGATTTGTTCTCTTGCTCTCCAGTGGTGAAATCTATCATCCATCATAATAATTTAAACTGTTCAATGATATCATAATTTCATAGGCACAACACTTCAGTATACTTCTGACATTACAGTTGCAGTAGCACCTCACATTAGGTTGGCTTTATCCCAGTGACGCATTTGAATAAAGATAATGGTAAAACTACATTGTGATAATAAAGGAAAAGGCTGTGCTATCAGTGTAATTGGATACATTAAAGGAATAATCCCTGCCCCCCCTTGCTGACACTATCCCCAACCTTCACCCTACCCTTCTCTCTCAGGACCTAAACACTTAATCTGAGCATAAATCTACTGTAACCACAAATCAGCTCTCACAATTTATGTAAACAAGATCTTTAATGCAAATGATTTAGCGCATTCGTGCAGCTGCTGTCACACTGTACCCCTTATAATTACACAGTAAATTCACTTAACTGCAGTGTAATAACATGTAATAACAGGTGTACACATCAACCTTATCAAGTGTGACCTTCCACTAGCTGTATACTAATGCATATCATTTAAATCTGTTTATTTTTTACTGTTTTTCATTTTGTTTCAAATGATTTTAACGTCCTCTATACATAAGTTAAAATGCCTTCCAGATAAATGGGTCTTGTTTATTCTTCTTGTGATATAGTTTAAAGTTGGACAGAGATTTGTACAATTGTTCATCTAATAGTCTTTTTCATAATGTGAAGTGTAAAGTTTACTCATGCCATCTCATACTCAACTCTAAGTGTGGTGTACACCGATCTTTCCTCGTGAAAAATAAGGTGATTCCATGGAAGATAATTTATATGGCAGCAACACATTCATTTGAAATTATGAGTTTAAATATTGGCACTAATATTGAGTATATTATTGTATGAAATCTGTCTATGTGTGAGTGTTTGGATACAACAGACAGTAGTAACAATCTCTTAGGAAACGTGCACATAGTAATAATGCATTACTATAGCACTGTGTTTATTTGTCTATCATCAATAAACAACGATTTGCAACAACAGATGTCTTATATTTTCAACTACTTTTTTTATGAATTAGTGTCTACATCGTATTGGCAACAATTTCCTAAATAGGACTGAAACATTAGTAAAATATATATGATGCTATCATAATTAATAGATCAAATCACTTGCCAATGATGGTCGTCCGTTATCTTGTAGGCTAGTAGCTGGTCAATGAAACGTGATATATATTAGAGTAACATAGTTTACGGCTTATATAGCCTGCTGGCGTATTAGTGTTTGTAACTTATGAATATTTACATAGAAGTGTAAAGGTGTGCGATGTATAGCCCTGTGCAATGGTGGTACAAATCAGATGGTGTACCACACAGTGAAAAGTTTACCAGTTTGGTGTCACGTGTGTCAGAGCAAGCGCGAGCTAATGCTGGATTAATTGAACTGAAATAGGACGTTCCAGCCAAGGGATGGTGTACAATTGTCATTGGATGATCAAATATGGAGAATTTTTAAAACGTTATACAAATTCAAAAAAATGTAATCCATTGTCTTTGCTTGATGTTTACCTGTTCAAATAAAAAATAATTTTATTTACATATTTTTTACTGCAAGTGCAAATATCTGGCTACAGTATTGGTCTTCCCAAGGTAAACACCAGATGGGGCTCTCTCACTTGATTTTATCTGGACAGAAATTCACATTGTATTTTTTCCAAAGAGTTCCCTGCTTTAAGAAGTACAGTGCTTCAGTGGAACAGCTCCAGCGTAATAGATGGAGACATTCACTGACATTTAATGGCGAAAATGCGTGGACATTACCATTTGTAAACATTACTCAAACATTTCTTTACAAATCACTTAATCAAATCAACACGAAAAATAGCTGTGCACAATTAAATGTAAAAATACCGACAGTAAATATATTGCATTTTAAATATATTTATTCATGCATTAATATTTTTTTGTTTATACTATACGTTTTGTAATGATGGTTTCATCCTAAATGGTTCAGCTTCTCATTAGATAAACAGAAACATTCAATGAAGTATTGTTGGATATGTCTATTGTCTATGTATAGTTAAAACAATGATTTTAAAGGACAAATAGTGTAATCTTGTGCAATCTGTACAGTAAACAAAAGTTACTGTTAATTCCAGAATCGTTAGTTACTAATGATATTTTGATATAATACAATTTTGATATAATACATCTACTTACAAATACGGTATGATTCTTTTGAATTCTCTCAAACACTAAAATCATTTTGATTAAATGTATGAATTGTCTCTTGGTATTCTACCAATATCTTTCCTTAGGGCACTGCGAGAAAATCATCTTAGTATTTGTAACGCAAATTGACCAGAACAGTGAATAACCAATTAATTTTAGCCCTTCAATTAAAGATGTGTGTACTGTACTTAATTAAAAAAAAAACATGAAATGCATAATCCATGAATCATTCATGAAATATTTGGCCTTTTGGATAATGATTTACCCAGATTTGGTGCTTTTGTCATAATCTACAGTGTAGGCCATAGCATTTGGCTATGTATCAGATGGTACATTTCCATCGGTAATCAAATAGGCTAAATCGAGAACAGTAGTTAATTGTATTGTTGACAGTGCCATGTAGCATTTGGCTGTATTGTTAAGGAACCTTACGAATTGATTCAGTTGTTGGTAGAAAAAAAGGTCATCCTAAATGCATTCTGTTAGTGTTCTCCAATAATTGAAATCCAGGCCATGTAGCCTATGTCAGGATTAAATACCCACATGTTCTTCATGTTATTGCGGCTGTTAAGGATCAACAATTGTACGTTCCCTTGATCAGTGTCAATGGTTTATATCAAAGCTTGCCACTGCTTTGTCAGGCGTTTTCCCTTCGTGTTTTGATTTAATCCACAACTGTCATTTATCCATTAAAACGAGACCTGTTGTGTACGGGTTTTATTTATGCATTGTTCATATCTAAAGTTATTTTCCATTTGATTACGGCGAATATCTATTACCTATTGAATTATATCTAGTGCAACCGTTGCCAGAGGAATCAAAGGGTATCTAATCCAAAAGAAACGTTAAACCAAAACCAACATGAAGATGGGAATTAAATAACAATCTGCAGATGATAGTCTTTTGGCCACTGCGCTTCTAGTGGCGCTTAAGCGAAACCCACATCCCTTTGTGCTAATAGCCTTGTCCTCATTTGCTACCTAATTGGACTATATAAGACCAATAACATGCGAGCACTGGGAGCCTAGAGCCAAAGCACTGGATCTAGGGAGGGTGGACCTCGCTTCAAGCCTATTCTCTCTCCGTCTCGCTCTCTTTCCCATTTCTTCTTTAATCCCATTTGCCATGGTACGTGCCCAATCGCCGTGTACTCAACGCATTTAACTTGGATGACATTTTTATTTCATCATTAGCATCTGGCAACACACTGACGCCGTGAACCTCCCGTTTCATTTTTACAGAGGATCTTCGCCAATCCTGGATGCAGATTGATGTCACTTTTTGTGTTTTATTTTCATTTTATGCGTCTCTGTAATTACCATAACAAACAAAAAAGAAAACGGTCTTAGGAAGGAGAAGTTTGTGTATTTAGCCAAGGTTGGACTCGCCTCTTTGCCTTTCAGCGTATTTATGGTCTGAGACAATCGGACCGAAAAAAATCAAGCAACAATGCCAGAGACAGCGCAAGATAGCTGTGCTCCATCCAAAGACTCGCCCTTTTCTATTAAAAACCTGCTGAACTGTGACAGCAAACCACCCAAGCCCAAACCTCTCCTCACTTCAGCAAAAGGCGTTCTGGAAGGTGGTTTTTCACTTGCCCAGGTAGGGGACCTGAGCTTTCCGCGTTTTGACATACCGACCCAGAGGTTTGCTTTACCGGCGCACTACTTGGAAAGAGCTTCAGCGTGGTGGTATCCCTACACACTGGGCTCGTCTGGCCACGTCCACAGGACAGCAGGTGAGGTGTCCGTATTCATTCCTTTTGGGTCTATAAAATGTGTGCACTGTATTAACATACAATATTGTAATTTAATATTCCTCGAGTGATGCGATTAAAAAAAGGACACCAGCTTATATACAAAATAATGAACTGAATGAATGTATTCATTTTGTTCTGAAACGTGTATTCAGTGCAGACATGTAATTGTTACATATGATTAAGTGAAACTTACTGTTTATATTTATTGACACATTCTGGTCTCTAGAGATCATATATCATATATAGATAGATCATAGATCATAAACTCCATTTAGTTTAAAAACGCTCACACATTACGTATGTATTACGCATATAATTAACCTTTTCAATAATAGATTCGCTAATAAAATGAACAGGCCAATTTTAATTAATTCTAGAAAGGCTAATAATGTTCAGCGATTTTATATGGCTAAAGGGAATCTTCCTGTACAAAATGTTGAGCCCAATTTTTACTGACAATGTTTTAACAAAAAATGTCGTCTCTATTCTAGTTGTCGAGAGGTCTAGCGTGAGAGAGTCTTCACCAGCTTCCGGTACAGACAGAGATTCACCAGATCTGGTCTTAAAATCTGATCCAGACGCCAAAGAGGATGACGGAAGCAAAAGCGCAGACGAAGTTGTGCTGGAAGAGAGCGATTCAGAAGAACCAAAGAAAGAGGACGAAGTGGATGACTGGAAGAAAAGGGAGGACGGACAGGATAAAAAACCGTGCAGGAAAAAGAAAACGCGTACAGTCTTTTCTAGGAGTCAGGTGTTTCAACTGGAGTCCACCTTTGACATGAAACGCTACTTGAGCAGCTCGGAGAGAGCAGGTCTGGCGGCGTCCCTGCATCTCACAGAGACTCAGGTTAAGATTTGGTTCCAAAACAGGAGAAATAAGTGGAAGAGGCAGCTAGCTGCAGAGCTTGAGGCCGCCAACCTGAGTCACGCAGCAGCACAGAGGATTGTGCGAGTGCCCATTCTGTACCACGAGAACTCAGCCTCAGACACAGGGAACTCAACGGGCAACGTGCCAGTGAGCCAGTCTCTCCTCACCTTTCCCCACCCGGTATATTATTCCCATCCCATAGTGACCTCCGTGCCGCTGCTGAGACCTGTTTGAGCAGCATTATTTTTACCTTCAAGGTTTAATTTATCGGTAATTATTACTACTGTAACTAATATTACAATTGTTATTTTTGTAAAAAAAAAAAAAAAAAAAAAAGATACATTACATAAAAGAATGGTCTGCATTTTTACAGGGAAGAGCTGTGCATTCTCAGTATTTTTAAAGTGTGAAATAATGTGTGCAATTACATTATTATTATTATTATTATTATTATTATTATTATTATTATTATTGCTGTTGTTATTAAAGACCAATGGTTGGGCTTTATTCAACAATCTAATAGGCTAATAAAGTTTGGCCAGTTGTTTAATTCATAATAATCCCAATTCATTTCCACTGGTTCCTTAAAATCATTCCAAACATAAATATTATTTTTGGACATTATTTTTCATTATTGTGCATTAATCTGATTTGTCGTTTTTGTGGGCGCTGTAGATACATAATTTGGAATAAAATAGAATTGATTTTTTTGGTCATGTAACTATTACGTGCTTCGGTGTTTTGTATAAATGTCAGCAATGGTTTGTTTTGTAAGAAGACAGAATTGATACTATCAATGTTATTATAATATTTGTGCAATACTGCCGGCTTTGTTAACGCACTGTACAGCAGTCAGCAGTGAATCCAGTCTCCTTACAACATAAAAATCTTATTCGTGGCTGATTGGAAATACAGAAACTGGACAACAGTTGAAGCACATTGTTTTCTATTCCAGATCAAGCGCTCTCACTGGAGACAATCATTTTTAAACGCTTGAACTGTAAAATTTTATGTAGCTTGTTGTTTTCTTGTTTTCATGGACTGTATGTCTTTTGGGTTATTGATATATGAAATTTACTTGAGCACCATAATTAACTGATCTTAGATTTACATTGTGGTTCGTTGATAATGGTGTGCATTTTATGTATATACTATACAGATAATCAAAATAAGGAGATGATTCAGAATGTCCCACTTTGTACAGGAAAAACAACTTTTTATATTGTATTGCTGAACTGAAATGTGAAATAAACTGAAAATTGTTAACTTCGTTTTTGAGAATTTTACAGAAACGTGCTCTAAGTACTCTGAAAATTGGTGGCCGACTTTATCACCAGATTGTATGTGCAGTTATTCAGTTTTATTCATTTTGCTGGTTGTTTTCAGGCTCCAAAATCCCCACTAGAGGTGACCGTATATATTTATATATATATGTTTACAATTATAAAAGTTAGCGTATTGCGTAATTGTTACCTTAAGAAATTAGTTACAGGCTGCATCATTGTATTGGTTATATATTCCGAGTATCAAAGAACACATTACTCCAAAAATAATCCTAAATTAATTTCAGGAATATATTTAGATAAGATGAACTTGTTTTAACAAGAACTGTCAGAATAAATTCATTCAAGAGCAATGCATTACACCAACTCGAATCAAACCTATGCGATGAAAAATAAATGTAAATATCTTCATGATCATTCGAAAATATTTTGCACTCCTTAACACTTACAATAAAAAACGGAGCTTAATTAATCGAAAAACAGCAGGCCCGTTGTTCAGTAGTTATTGAGTATTCAGAACTAATGTAAAAAGCCCAGACGTCGCACTTCATCACCTTGTATTAGTAATGTAAAATTAAAACACTTAAGAACTGCAAGACATATATCTAGCGGTGTCATGTGTACACATTTATTATTATTATTATTATTATTATTGTTCCATTAGGCCTATATAGCCCTAACATGTTAAAAAAGGACCTTTTGCACTCGCAATTGCATTTTTCATGTCTGAATCTATTCATACTAGTGTTAAAACGAAGCAGTCTATAGATTGTTTTTAAATGTAAAATGTGTATTAGTTTTTCATTCACAACCCTGGCATAATTTAAAGAGAAAACTACTTCGAAGCCGCCTTGGGTTGACTATGTATTTAGTTATTCTAATGATCCAGAACTGTTTCCATACATTACTGATGCACAGGCCTATTATGTCGTATGTTGATTCACATGTGTATGTATCTCACAGGATATTAAGCGTTCCACGAATGTCGACTGATAGGATGATCTCATAAGTTTGCCTCAAGCCCACCTCTACCTCCGCAGAATGACAAAAAGACTTATCCATCCATTCTATGTCCGATCGACTCCGCAGAAATTATGTCAATAAATACCTTTTTTTCAACAGAGAAATTAATAGAGGGCTTGATTATTGCTATCAAGTCGAACGTGACGTGACTTTTCAACTGGATATACACTGACACATTAACCTGTTCTGAAATATGTCCACATACGATAGAGATAGCCGTCCAGACAGTATTTAGTATACACACTATACACCTGCGACAGACAATACTGGCAAATCTGTAGACTGCAATACATCAACAACATTACGTCTGTACGAATATGCACATATATAATATTAATAACGATGGCAAATTTTTGGGTAACCCGTAATAACAGACTACTTACATAAAGTGCACTCTATTTCTCCGAGTCAAAATGTGATTGCAATAAATATAAATAAATTCCCATACATATTTTCTTAAAATCATGGCAATGCTATCACTAAATGCTGGTGAATATTCATGTCTGTCTTAGTTTACGGAACATCTGTTATGTGGAACGACTCGAAGGGTACAAAAGCTATATAACGGCCATACTATGTAACAGTTCCTGTTTGAGAGAACCAGGAAAAAACTTCAAACTTAAGTTGTGCTGACAAACAAAGTGGTTTGTGCTACCTAATTACAGACAGTATCTAAATCGTGTAAAATTAAACAGTTTTTAAATAATTTATAAATACTTGAGACTGTATATCTTAATCACATTTTTAAAGTTTAACACGAGAAAAACGTCGACAGGTACTGCATTTCCTCAGGATGTAGGCCTACTTGTTGTATTTTTTCCCCCATTATTTAGTTCTGTCGTATAATTAATTGAAGAATACTAAGGGAAAGGGGCTACAATTAGGCTACTATCAGCGTCTTTCTTACATATGGTAACACCACATTCTTACCCTATGGATATTAATTGTTGTTATGGTTATTTCAAAAATTAGTGAAATTGTAGAAAATATCTCTCCCCATTTTTCAACAATAAACAATGCGCATGCTTATTGAAACACTGAAATGAACCTGGAGAATTGAGCAAAGAGCACATTCAAATATTTTTGAGATAATCACTTATCGTATTGACTTATTATACCATGCAAACTCAACACGAGCCCATTAAAGGGCATTAATAGATTTGTAAAGCATTATGCTTCAGCTTGTATTGATCGGAATATGTCGGGAAAACATTGTTTCAAATAAAGACCATTGTCCATTCGGTATAATGTTGATGACCTTGATTTGTTCGACCATATTTTTAGCAGAAAAAAAACTTGATCATCCCAATGCGTGCAAGGTTTGGACAGAGAGAGAGAGAGAGAGAGAGAGAGAGAGAGAGAGAGAGAGAAAAGAAGAAGAAGAAGAAGAAGAAGAACAAGAAGAAGAAGAAGAAGAAGAAGAAAAAAGGAGAAGATAATGACGATGATGCAGAAGAAGAATCGGATGTGACCGGATGAAATACAAAAGGTTGTGCAATTAATTTTTTTGACCAGTTTTGACCAATTTTGACCAGACCCCAATCATATATAATGTAGCTCCTAATTCTATGCAAGTCCAGTGGACAAATGTTAATATTATGGTTACATTTTGAACTGTGAGATTGTCACTACCTCTGGCATTACTCATTCACATGAGAGTGAATGAGTAATGCCAGAGAGTAAAAAATGATTGAATAAATGTTATAATTTATTTCAATTTTATGGTAGTACACATAAAGCCTTCTTTTTATTTAAAAATATTATTGTACATAGTTGCCTTATTCAGTTTTCTCAGAACTGAATAAGGCAACTAAAGAACTGAAGCATAACCCACCTAAAATGTTGAAGATGAGAGTGTTTGTGCTGATTAGAGACTAACATGAAGTGTCAAAACCACATTTTTGTTGTCCTATATAGCTTTTAATGAATGAGGTTTCGAAACGGCTGTTCTGTAACAAATTATGTCAACATTATGTTTAAGCATGAGATACGGCATGTGGTTATTCTTTCAGGTGACTACAGCGCCACCTATAGCAGTACACACACATTTCTAAAACAAAGACATACCGGTACTTACCTGTTATAATCATGAAGTAGAAAAAGCACCATACCATAAACAGTTATTATGAGTTTATGAGCTGTTACTGTAGAACATTGAGTTAATCAGCACTGGTGAGAATTTGTGAAGGATCAAGCATGCAGAGGAAACAAGTATAATTGCACAAATAAATAAAAATCTCGGCTGATCATAACTGAAAGTTGGCATTCCCTTCTTCGTGAAAACTACATGATTTGATGCTTCATCCCGGTTCAAAACCGTCTAGCACCAGATGGCAAAAAAGTTTGACTTTCATGTTTCTTTGTTCTGAGACTAAGTAATTCCATCGACAAGTAAGGCTACATGAATAGGCTGTATGGAATGTATGCCATCTAGGAGGTTATTTTAACCTGTCTGTAATCTGTTTGGGAGTTTAAAAAAACTGTTTTTCACACCACCTCGAGTTCCTAGTTCGCTTTCATTTGATTGAGTGTAAGCATCCGATTTTCATCAAAGTTCTATTAAGTGAAACATAGGTTGTGGGGCACCCACTGATTGAAACAGTTTAAATTTTAATTGTGTTTTTAATTTGACATATAGTTGCAGAGAGGAATGACACCGCAACGCCATGGGGCGGTCGATTTTCCCCATCTCTCCCAGAGGAATTGATGAGTCTATAAGAGCAGTAGATTGGAAACCCATTAAAGCTCAATGGTTAGATTGTTAATTGGAACTTGATGGATAGAAGCCTTTGGATAGGCTATACTGATCCAATCTTCATGACTTTCTGTTTTCCAATAAATTACCCAATTCATTTTCAGACACAGATTACATAAATTGTACCTCCAGGGCTCCAGCTCTTAGGGAAGAACTCGCTCTCCTTCTCCCCCTTTTTCCGTTTCTCTCGTGTAGCTTGGAGATGTCATCTAAACGAAAGAACAGAGCTGGCTCCAGTCCTTGAATGAAAATCGAAACATAATCAACGTTCATACTTAGAAAATTTATTGAGATCATTTTCTCTGGTAATTTCCTTATTTTAAAGTTTGGACGCGCCATACATCATAAGAGCGAGTGTAAATGATCTGTGTTTTATATTTATCGAGGCTTGATTTCCAGATCAAAGCTATTCATGGCTTCATTTGTCTTTCCGAAAGAAACCTTTCTGCCCATGTTACCACAGACTTAAGCCACTGTCGCCATTTACTGTGTTCAGGGCCATTATAGCAAAGAACTAAAATACAACCTCAGGCAAAGTTTTGCTCTGCAGCGAAATGGCTGTCTCGTCTAAGTCATATTTTCCTTAGCAAGCTGTCTCAGTCAATATATTACAAAGCTAAACTTAAGCCTAGCCTATATATTGCAGCGCTAAACGGATGGTTTAAATGTTCTGAGACATCTTACGTGTTATTTCACAAATAATGTACACTTTGAAAAAATATACAATGGTATAAACTATATGAAATTCATTTCAGTTTTATGGAAAAATAGCAGCAACAAACAACTGGAATTAAGACTACTTCAATTAAAATATTTCACATTAACACACTTATTATTTCAGTTATCATAATATGTAAAATCAGAGAGCCAACCAGTATCATTATCATTACAGTTTTAATATAGCCTGCAGAGTTTTTAGTTTCCCACTTAAGCAATAAATATTTTCATGTGTAAAATGAAAATGTTGCTATTAACAGAATCATAATGAGTCTGATTACGGAGGATCAATGAACCCTAAGGATTATGATAAGTAACCTCTCGCAGTCTCTCGTGAATGGAGGTTTAGTGAAAAGGTCAGGGTCGTCATCCTACCTTATATGCTTAATATTTCAGGTTAAAAAGTTGACATTATGATTAAGGTGACCATTTTGTAACGTGCCCCGGCACCGTGAAAAGTCATAATAAGGTTAATGTAATAGAACAACGCATCCCACCACGCACCTGCCCCCCAAGACCTGGGAAGTCCTGGGGTCCAGCACGCGCAGACTAATCAGTCAGTCAATCAATTAACGGGGCGGGGTGTCGCCACCCGAGGGGAGGCCTGTTGCCCTTATAATTAACAAATGTATCCTTAATTAACCATAATGAAATATGGTCAAAAATAATAAAATAATCATGAATATAAATATATACATATATATAAATAGGTAGCCTAAAGATAACCTGGGGTATATATATTTCCATACGATGGAGAATTTAATGCCAGATTATCTTTTGGCTACCTGTTAAAGGTGCGAAAAATTGAAATGTATTTTAGCACAAGTGGAATTCACCCAATTCCATATGCAGATTAAAACTACTCGACGACTGAGGTACGATTATTGTACTTCTGAACGCAATCTACCTAACCTGTGCTAGGCCCCAAACTCAGGTGCATAAATTGTAGGGCAGTGCAATTGAAAAGATCAAGACATCTGTGCATCAAATGAATATAAACACTTAAAAGATGGTATGTTAAGATCATAAAAATAATATTGTTGTCTTAATTGTGATCACATTGCCACTTGACTAGATTATTCGTATATCACTCCATGGTATTTTTATAGTTTAGTTCAAATAAACGATCAGATCTCAGGGTAGCCTACTATAAAGGAAAGATTAGTGAGCATCGATTAATGTGCATCTCCGCTCATCTGTTGTTTTAAAGCGGTATGGCTACTCTCGCTTTGTAGGAGCCGATAGAGACAACAGAGGTGTAGACTAATGAAGAGATATTAAAATTACACAGCTCTGCCCAAGTTTCGTAGCTATCGAATTTTGTTTTGAATGATCTTCGTTATGAATGCTTCTCGTGGAAATGTTTAACAAAACGATACTGTTTGACTAATAAATCAGGTCACAGATAGGCTAATGATGAGCCAAAATGCACGAGACTGTAAATACGACACAACGATTTCCATAATACGTTCATAACCCAGAGCACTTATAGCCTATCTAATTTAATTAATCTACTGACCTGCAGCTCCCCCTTGAAAATAAAATGCATTTATTTTGATGCGTAAAATTAAATATAGAATTCAATTCCGTCCATGCACGCAAATAAATTCATGGACATTTAACTCAATAGCTAACTTTCACAAACGTTGCAAAAATGATTTATTCCATTCAGTTTGCATGTCTCATTATTTATTAAATGCGAAGCTATTAGATGACCGGAAAAGTCCACCATAATAACAACACAGCACTTTCCTTAAATGTCGTACATTTCATGGGGGTAGGTGAGTTGTCAACGAAAGCTGTAAAAGAAAGGGGGTAAGGTAAAATACAAAGATGCCACCATATATGGTAAATAGGCTTTGATCCTTGGGTCCATTAATATAGTGTTTCTAAACCATTGACTTCCCTTTTAACATAGCGATGAAATAGAACCTACTTGTAAAATGTCTGAATTTCATATTAAAAGGTCTTTCATTCAGACAATTGCAAAGAGGTTTGTATGAATTAGGTAAGTTCACTAATATTATGACCATAACTGTAGTACTACTATAACATAAATTCGTAAAAATTCACCTGGGCCAATGACAACGACAAGGCCAATGACAAGGACCAATGGCACAAGTGCGTAAAATGTGTATGCGGGTGTTGCCTATATGCCACAATCTCGCCTTTATGTGTTTACATTTTAATAGGATGGGCGAATTGGATTGTTTTTATAAACGTCCTAGGCTTAATTCTGATTCGTGTGTCTTAACCGATTAAGAAATTGTAGAAAAAATGTGTATATTCTGCGAAAACACTGTAACACTGCCCATTCACGATGATCTTTCTTCGTTCCTGTTCTTCACTCTTCTGAGTAAGAAAAGGGCAGTGTTTGAAATTTCCGGGTCTTAGTTTACGCCTGTGATTGGCCAACACGAAGCTTACCCACATGCAAAATGAAGCAACGCAACAATACAGCTTTGAGTCAACGGCGAGTGGAACTCGGCGGGATTACATTCAAGCAAGTATGACTACGGAGAAAAACAACTGAAAACCACCCAACCTCCTTCAAGCTCATCTGATTGTAGCTCTCACTCGTTTTTACATACGCGCAAAGGCTATTGTTGCTAACCTGAATGCTATGAATCCAGAATGAATAGCACAGAGGACAGTGGTAGTAAGTGCCAAATCTCCAGCTTCACTATTCAGTCCATTTTGGGTACCACATCCGATGGCTCTCTCAAAGAGAATTCCAAAGGAGGGCTGCAGAGGAAGCGTACTCGGTCGGTGTCCTCTGAGGAGTGCAGCGCAGCAGAGGACACTTCAGACTGTTTCTGCTCTGAGCCTGGAGATAGGGACCCATGCAACCGGCACCAACCCCTCAACTTTTCTTGTATAAGTAAGTTCACTGAACTCAATATCTTATCTGTCTTTATTTCTGTTTTTCTGTGATCATTTTTCAGCCATAAGTGTATACGTCACCGCAATATGATGAAAATCCTTAAATGTTATAACACATTAGGTACTGAATTTTTAAATGTTTTATTTTTCCATTTGAAATACAGAGTTCGCTAATTGATTAAACAGGCTTTTAAAGCAGATGTTTTGCACAATTGACCGTGCACTGTAACCTAATTTAATTAGTCGAATGAACCTTGTATTACTCATATTATATTGTTTATTCAATGGGGCACTTACAAGCTTTCAACATTCGATAAAGCAGTCAAAGTTCAGACTTAATGAACTCTTGTACAAATTATTGAATCATGTTAAAATTTGAATAGATCATTTCACTGAAGCACATTGATGTATTAAATTGGTGGAAATGTTGGAAAGATTGGTATTGTATTTGAAACGTATACGAAGCAGATGTGGCTCTGTGATCACTCCAAACTTTAATATAACCTGGGTTTTCATAATGTCATTGTTAATATATATGTATGAAAACATGTTTTAAATGAATGAATTTGAAACTCTATGAGACATAATGATGTATGAGTAGTGCACAAATTAAAATAGCAAGACTGCTCTGTTAGATTAATACCTCTCTCTTTGTGAACTGACTGTATGAAAAGAATACATGCATGTTTTGTTGGTGGTCATTATCTGTATATTATTTAGTATGTTTCTTCATCGTAGACTCCACCAAAGGAATTACACCCGGACAAACTGCTATAGAAAGGCGGCAGCATTTGACACAGGCTCTGTTTCAGGATTACAGAGAGGACAGAGAGAGACCATGTAGTCAAATGTCATCGATTTCTGAGGATAGGCCAAAAGACGGTGAGGACAAACAAAATAACTCGGCCAAAAAGAAGACCCGCACTGTTTTCTCACGGAGTCAGGTGTACCAGCTCGAGTCCACGTTCGACATGAAGCGCTACTTGAGCAGCTCCGAGCGGGCCTGCCTCGCCTCCAGTCTCCAACTAACAGAGACTCAAGTCAAGACATGGTTTCAAAACCGCCGTAACAAATGGAAACGGCAACTCTCGGCAGAACTGGAAGCGGCAAATATGGCACACGCCTCAGCACAGACTCTAGTCGGGATGCCGCTTGTTTTCAGAGATAATTCCCTATTAAGGGTTCCAGTTCCAAGGTCGATTGCCTTCCCTACGCCTTTATACTACCCAGGCAATCTGTCAGCTTTGCCGCTGTACAATCTTTATAACAAGAATGAATACTAAGTTCATGTACCCGGCATTGATAAAACATTTACTACATGCACTAAATGTCTGTCTTTATACAGTGGAAACATAACTGGACGAAGATTTAAAAAAGTATATTCTTATTTCACACCATCAGTTTGTGTAAATAAGAGCACTTCTCTGATTAGACTATCAATACACCATGTGTATATTAATTATTTTGTACTTTTTTTATTTAGTTACCTCTTTGTCTACTGATTTTACATGTTCTTGGGGAAATCTAATGTAATGTGAGGTACTTTAGTTTTGTGGTTTCATTAATTCGCCGATGTTTTTTTATTACATTCAGGTTGATCTCTAAAATATTCTAACACAATGCACATGAAACTACAAGCATATGGAAACAATCTCGGAGTATTTCCTTGTCAGGCCTATTTTAAATGGATGAATGACACTAAATGCAAATAATAAGAAAAATAATTAAGTGAAGCAAGCATTCAGTAGCCTATTTGTTCCTATGTTTGAATTGCGCGCACAGATATTTCAGAACAGAAATCACCATTACATTGGATAACGTTGCTTTTTCACACCACACACTTTTAAAAAACAATATAGACACGGAAATTAAGATTTTTTTTCTAGGTGACCTCTGGCTTGGCGTTACTTTTGCTGTCAGGTTGAGTTTGTTTAAGTTGCAATGCAGAATTTGAATTAAAAAATACTTGCTTGACTGTATCCCTCCAAAATGTCTTATAAAAATAAAATATGTGTAACTGGACCCTTTGTGTTTATTATCTCGTGATGTGCATGACATGTAGAATAGCTGATAATATTTATAACACATATGTGTTTATTTGTGTATTCCACAAATGACTGATGATCCTGGCCTGTCATTAATTTAAACACATTGACAATTCGTAACATCTCGATGGCATGTACAAGGTGAATTGACATCATTTTAAACGTTACACTGTATTTTATAAAACATCATACTTTTGTTCTTTCATTGACATGGAACGTGTATCTTAAAATGTATTCCGGAATACAACGGATTTAACCTTTTGATCAAGGAATGGTTTTGCTCCAAAGTTCACATCGTTATGTTTGGTCTATTTTGGGTGAGTGATCTCAACATCTTTGTAGACACTGTTTAGCTCTTGAATGAATGCAATCAATTATAGTCTGCAACCCTACATTATATATTTCAATTTCCAAATGAGAGACTGATTTCTTCAGCGTCCTAGACTGTTGTGGAAGTGAAATTGACATTCTAGGTAGGCTACGATTTTGCATCCCTGCTTAAAACGAAGCTGCTCGCTCCAAATGTTCCTCTAGCTAGTTTCAAGTTTGACATCACACTAAATTGTTAGATTTCACTAACCCTTAATAAATACAGTAATTAGTAAGTAATTAATACTTCCTATTGATGCATGATGTTTTCTTTGACTTAATATGTACCATCATGTCGAACTTCTTCCCAAGCAGCAGTCTCCGAAATACTGTGAAGTCACATATAAATCCTGTGTCACGTGACATACATTTCAACAACGGAAGTACTTGACGGTAAAAGGAACTGAACATTGTAAAAACCAATCAGGGACACAGCGGGAATTTTCTATGATTTGAGCCCACCAATACCAAACCGATACTGCAGCTCAACGTCTTGATGTTAGGCTAAGCTTGAGAAAGCGGCGGTGGTGTAGGTTCATGCAAGAAGAAGAATTTACCAAATTCATTTTTTTAAAAAAATAAACTTAAAGGGATCCAGAGAAACTCAACCACAAACACGGTGAGTGTCTATCCAGCCAACATCTGGCGATATGTAAGGTTCACTACCGCTCGAAATCACACGAGGGAAGTAGAGTTAACCGACGGAAAAGGGCCTAGTTAGCTTGCATGCTAACGTTAGCCGTTTGCAAGATCTTTGATTTAGCTGTAGATATGGTACGCTTGGTAGGTTACTAGGATTGAATTAATAGCTACCTGACATTAGCTATCAGCTGAAAATGTTTAACGTTAACCGAGATTGGAAGTGGAAAGCTAGTGCGCATTCAAGATGTACCATGGTTCAATCCATGTAGATACTCTTGCTAATCTGCTATCTTATGTTGATAAACAATCATCATTATAGTCATTTAATCGGCAATTAACCGACTAGATAACGTTTTCTAGCTTCTTATAAGATAGCAACACGCCTGTTATAGAATTTATACCATTCTAGGTCATGAGAAAACAGCATTTCAATGTACTTAATCTCTTTTTCACTTAAAGAGAGATTATGTGGTGTTAAAGTACATACCCTTTTTTTTTTTGTTTTTACTGAAAGAGAGATTTTGTGGTCTTTCATTTTGCCAACAACCTGAAGGCTCATTATTCAGACAATCAGTTCATATGGCAGCAATTGGTCAGCTGTTTTTATTCATACCTGCCTGTTTTTTCCCATCAGATGACTGGTTCAAATGAGTTTAAGCTGAACCAAGGTCCAGAAGACAGCATCAGTGCGGTGAAGTTCAGTCCCAGCACGGCTCAGTTCTTACTGGTTTCCTCGTGGGACTCCACTGTCCGCCTCTATGATGTTGGCGGTAATTCCATGAGAATGAAGTACCAGCACTTGGCACCTGTGCTTGATTGTGCCTTTTATGTGAGTGATCTTAACCACACTGTTACGCACCATTTCTGTTGGTAATATGATTATAGTCAACATAGAAGTAACCTGATTGAATAATGGTAGATACTAATGGCCTGAATGATGTGTGTTATCAGCCTCTGTCTTGGGCAGTATTTTTCTCTAAAAGGAGTTGATTTAAGGCAGTATGTCTTGGAAATAAACAAGCTAACAATTAAAGGGAATCTTTATAGCATGTTCAGTCATACTTCAGTGAGGGGGGTTGGGGGTTAAAACAGGGCAATGATGACTTGAAAATCCTAAAGCCTGCTATCTCAAAATGGCTTTCAGTTGATTGAACCACATGGCCTCTGTTTTGATGTAGGCATGTAACTCACAGTCAGTTTGCATGAAACTGACCCCAGGTTGCAGCAGATACTCAAAGTAGTATGCTCTGTTTGGAGTGTTGCACCATGAGGTTGTACCATTAAAATTGGGCCCTGAAATTTCAACCTTGATTTCATGGCATTTAAAATGTAAGGCTTAAGTAAGGCCATGCAATTGAATGTTTTGTAGGAATTGCATAAAAAGACTGTCTTTATTTTCTGTGCAATTTTAGATGAATGTGCCTAGCATTCTGGACTATGATGTTATTGATTGCAGTTTTGTCTTGTAGGACCCCACACATGCTTGGAGTGGAGGTCTTGATATGCAGTTGAAAACCCATGACTTAAATACAGACCAAGGTATGACTAGTTTATAGTGTTCCTGTGGCATGTGCGTTAATGTGTGCAAATAATTATGTTTTAAACTTGCCTCACAGATTTATCCTAGTTATTTTTTTGCATTGTAAAGTTAAAATGTAGCTGTAATGCAGACCTGGCTGTGTTGCTTCCTCCCCCTGCAGACACAATAGTGGGAACGCACGATGCCCCAATTCGTTGTGTGGAGTTCTGTCCGGAAGTGAACGTCATGGTCACCGGCAGCTGGGATAGGTCAGTTCGACTGTGGGACCCAAGAACTCCCTGCAATGCTGGCACCTTCACTCAGCCTGAAAAGGTAAAGACACTTAACACATGCTGTCAGTGTATATAACTGTAGAGGGGAAAAAAGACTATTTGATACTAGGTGGAATCCCAAAAGAGAATGTGGTTCTCCTTGGCCAAGAACTCTCACCTCAGTCTTCAGTTGCAGTTTCTGTTAGCTGCACTCCACTTTATTTGCCTGCAAATGAATATTGTAAATCAGACCTTAACATTCAGAACCCACTTAGTTTAGGTTCAGTATTGTGGCTGTTGAAATTAAGACTATGAGAGGGCTACTTCAATTTTATTTTAGACGAGTAGGAAAGCAAACAGTGCAAAAAAAAAAAGAAAATTACATTGGCCAATTTTAAGAGTCATTGTTAATTTGGCTAAATCTGTGTTTTTGAGTGTGCCAGATGGTGGCATTATAGCTAGCTATCTTAGTTCAAAGGTTCCTTAATAATGATGAATGATTTGGAATGCAAACCAGAATCTAAATGATTCACATCCATATACTCAACAAGGATTCATTTTAGCATATTATTTGGCAGTCATAATAATCTTTCATAGTCTCTTAACTCTTAAATTGATTTCTGCTTTTTAAGGTTGAAACAAAACCCTGTATACACCTTGGCTCTCAAGTGCCAATTTTTGCTATCGCTGGTATAGTTTTGTGTTTGAATTTTACTTTAACAGACTTGCATTTTTCCAAGCTTGTTGGAGAATATAAAGAGACATCATGGAATGAAATCATTTATTGATGGTCAAGTCATTGGAAAAAGTAGCCAAGCATTTCAGTTCGATACTGTAACAACGTTTTGTGGCATTCAAGGCCTCAGATTATGAAAATTGAGCAAATGGGGGAGGGGGTAACTCAGGTGCCCATAAGCAGTTTTCACAAAAAAGGCATTTCTCCAATAATTGAAGCATCATATGATTACATCTCCATCCTGTGACCAATATCCAGCCTACATAGCAGTGGTAAAACCATAAAATGTGTGTCCTGTGAATAGCAGCCCTGGATGAAGTGCTGGCATCAGTCAGCTTTTCTTTGGGCCCGGCTTGTCAGAGGTGAGCCTCCTTTCTGTCTCAGGTGTTAATGGCTACATTACACATGGCGTCAGGCTGTGCCGCTCCGCAGATTACTCCTGACCCAATTTCAGTAAGAGCCCCGTGCTGAGGATAAATGGATGGCATTAGATAACTGCAGTGATTTATGGGTAGCAGCAGCGAGGCGCAAGGATGAATTTGTGACAGATAGGACGGTGAACTGCGCCACCTATGAATTAAACTGTTTATTAGTTCCACAGGGTTCATTATGTCATCGGATTCTGTAATATCCCTCTTCAGCGTGGATGTTTTCGCCCGGTGACTTGCATGAATCTTGTGAGATTTGTCAGGTCTCGACACGGGTGATTTACGGCCCGAGTAAGGCAGTAGAGATCATTTAGGATGAAAGTGTCTGGCTGGCATCCAGCAGCTATAAAGAATAGCTCATGTTATCTATTGCCCTAACAGTGAGTATGAATTACAATTTTTAATAGCAGAGTAATCAGAATGATTTCAAGTGGCTGAAAAAGACCGGCACTGCCACTGCTGTGAAGATTGGTGCTGAGATGATGTGTGGGAGGCTGATTTATGGGGACAGTAATCAGCAGCATATGTAAAGGGCTGGGAAAAAGACTCAGACATTTTTTTATGCTCCTTTCATCCTTAGAATTTGTTCCTCTAGCATGTGAGTCTTAAATAAACCTTTATATTGGTCATCCCTCCTGGCAAAATGGAAATAAAATATCCATAACTCTTTGTTTTTCCCCTGAAATTCAGTACGTCCTTTTACATAGGCCCAATATTTGACCTAAGAGCACAGTTTTGTTGTAAAAAATCAAAGTCGGCATATATATATATGACATTTTGGCAATACCCTGGGTAATTTTTGTTCTGTTTTCATATGGAATAACCCATATAAAAACGAGTGCCTGTATTGGTTACTTTATAACAGTAATTCAATTCTAAAGAACCTTTTTACTTTTTTTGATGTCTTTGAAACAAGTGTTGTTCAGCACTTAGTTATTAGAGTTGACACCTCCACTACTACCTATTAATGTTAAAATGATGGATGTAAACTGTGAATGATTTCATCCCTGCCCCAGGTGTACACGCTGTCTGTGGCAGGAGACCGGCTGATTGTGGGTACAGCAGGCAGGAGGGTCCTAGTGTGGGACCTGAGGAACATGGGGTATGTCCAGCAGAGGAGGGAGTCCAGTCTCAAGTACCAGACGCGCTGCATCCGAGCCTTTCCTAACAAGCAGGTGAGCCTGCCCTGTCACACCTCTGTGCTGGGGCTTTGGGGTGATGGAACAGATATTCAGTACAACTACCCTCATAGAACAGCAACAGGGTGTGTAATGGCAAGAGTATTGGGTTTTTAGCCAGATGGCTGTGGGTGGCTTGTCGGTGCAAGACATAATTCTACCACATTGAACATTTTATATTTTTTATAGTTTTTATTGCTGGTTTGGTCTAGAAGCCTAGTTTAATTCAGATGAATGAGTGGCAGTTGTGCAGCCAGAAGATAATGATGCAACATGTGTTTCAGGGCTATGTTCTGAGCTCTATTGAAGGACGAGTCGCTGTGGAGTACCTGGACCCCAGCCTGGAAGTGCAGAAGAAAAAATACGCCTTCAAATGTCACAGGCTGAAGGAAAATGGCATTGAGCAGGTTTACCCAGTTAATGCCATCTCTTTCCACAGTGTTCACAACACCTTTGCCACAGGTGAGACTGCCACCTCTGTCACACCCCCAGTCTTTTAACAGCAGTCACTTAGTAATGCTAGTATCCCTTTACAATTTTAAGCAATCCATATGTCTTCTTTTTTATACATCAGAGTATAGTGGACAGAGATGAAGTCATTTTACCAAGTCCATGCTTGCTTACCTTCAGCCATTCACCAGGAGCATGTAACATGGTGGTATGGCTGCTTCCATATTCATGTTCACGATAGTGTACTGCACATTAGATTAGGTTTAGTGTTTGAGTTTGCTTGGTGTGAATAACAATGTATATTTTTAGGAAGTATGTTATAGATTTTGAATGTCATGGTAAGCTCTTTAGCCTCAGCAGTTGACCTCATCCCAGTTTGGGCACCGCTATTCAGAAAGACCCTAACGCATTAATAAGTGTGTGGCACTGCTGACCGTCCACACTCTCCACTGTGACGGGCAGGTGGCTCAGACGGCTTTGTGAACATCTGGGACCCCTTCAATAAGAAGCGGCTGTGCCAGTTCCATCGCTACCCCACCAGCATCGCCTCACTGGCCTTCAGCAACGACGGCTCCACGCTGGCCATAGCCTCCTCCTACATGCAGGAGCAGGGCGACATCAGCCACCCCGAGGATGCCATCTTCATCCGCCAGGTCACGGACGCCGAGACCAAGCCCAAGTGAGCATCACCAGGAGGGCGGGCGGGCGGGCGGGCGGGCGGGCGGGCGAGCTCCACGCTCTCCGTGCTCTGTAGTCCCCGTAGGGTTTGTCTGTTTGTTAGCTTCTCTAATTCCATGAATGGCATTATTGATGGGGGCCACATGCAGCTGCGCTCTCCCTTTCGCTGATCTCTATCTCGCTCTCCCGAGGTTTTCAATATCCGCCAGCTGATAGACGTCTGACAAATGAATGAGAAAAGATTTGCTCTTATTTATTTATTTCCCTCTCATTCTATTTTATTTTCTGTCCCAAGCAGAATGTGCAGCACTTTCTGAAAGCTGTTGTAGGAATACAAAAGCACTTCAGGTTTTGGCTGAGTTTGTCATTGTCAGTGTTCTCTCATTTCGACCAGCCGTTGACCGCTTTAATCTCATGCCATAAAAACAGATTACTGGTCCTCTCCTGCACCTGCAGTTTTTCCAGTGCTAAGACATACAGTGAATTGTAAGAGTGCTTAATCAACACATGATTTATTTGAAAGCATGTTAATGCACTTGTGTTGATTGATCCTCCAATATCAGAACCAGAAAAAAGAGTGATCGAAAATGCTTGTGGTCAGTTTAGGATGGTTATGATCATACTACCTTGACATTACTCATCAGAAAATATGGTTTCTGTGTAATGTCATTCAGCAGTTATTGTACTACATCCGGTGGTCAATATAGACTTGGTTAAACGTCCGCAGATACCAGCCATTGTCTTTGAGCTCATCCTGGAAAAGGAGTGGGGCATTATGTAGGTTATGCAGTGAGGAGACGCAGAGCTGGGAGTCTGCTTCAGACGATTGTTAAAGTAAGTGCAGTCCATAAAGACAGGCAACTCTCTGGACCCTTTTCTGCCTTTAACCGAATTTGGGAAAAGCATAACGAGGTTTTGGTCCTGCCTTGTCGTATCATAACCTACGAGCTCCTTCATTTATTGACTGTAATGATTAAAAAGGCTGATTTGAGCCAGATGTAGATTTTCCTGATTCTGTTTTATATCAGAGGTAAGTGGTGGAGTGGAAGGAAACATACCGGGCTATGCCTGCTTATTCAGAGGAGGACGATCTTTAGCTGGTTCCTCATTGTCAGATATACGGAGATGCCCGTGGCATTTTTAAAAAATGAAACTTATGTGAACAGTGATTCTCTTTCAAAATATATGAAAGTAGAATTCTTTCATATAGTTAACCAAAGCAAACAAACCAAAGAGCGATCCAGGTGAACGACAAATATAGGATGCTCGTAGATAAAGATCTTGCTTCTCTCAAATATTTCAGAAGGCATCCTGAACATGCATGACTTGTTAAACTCCCCACACTTAATCTCAGATAATTTGTTAAATAAAAACGTGTGTGCCTTAGTAGTCAAGCGTGAATTGACTGAAATCACAATGAATATAGTGAATATCTATTTTACAGGATGTTTGGAATTACAGGATGTTTTGGTGTTGATGGGTAAATGTTCTGGTCATTGGGTAAAAGGTGCAGGAATGACCAGGGGTGATGTCTCACTGAGGTGTTTCTGCTCCACAGGTCAACCTAAACCCACCTAGGATGGAGCTCGTTGGGGTACGCTGCCCTGAACGTAGCACCCTGGGGCTTACAACTCTTGGGTAATATCTGCTGGTATCCAGTTTAACCCAAATCCCTCCCAGTTTCTGAATTTTCTTACAAACCCCATTCTACTTGTATTTCTGAAGAGATGTTTTGTTTTGAAGGCATGTAGCGAAATGTTCACCCCATCTGCTCTTTCACAGGCCACTAATTTTTATGCTTTTTATTCTGAATTTTCTAACTTTTATACGGTAATTTTTGTAATATTCTTTGTTTTTACTTTTTAATAAGTACAGATACATGTAAAGTTATCCAGTATGTCTTGACATACAGCTTACTTTTGTCAGCCACTCGTTTTCAGAAGTATGCATTTCATGTAGTTTAGACTGCATTAAAATATTAGTATTGATTGTGTGGTCCCTTATTTTGGTCTCAGACTTTTTTCCCCCAAAGTGAAAATGTGTCATTTTTAAATGTAATGGTACATTTGTCCCCATTTCACAGACCAATGTAAAGATACAGTACTCCTGAAACAAGTGGAGTACTGTAGCCATATCGATAAATTCATAGTACCGGTTTTAAGTGGTTGTTAAAATGACAGTGGCAATTTTCTTAAATGGAAAACACAAAAACCAGCACTGGATTTTGAGTTTGATTAACTCATCTCATTTTTTGAATTAAGCTTTTTTACTAAAGGGATACAAAAGTAAGTGCCATCTTTTAAAATTAAATAAAATTTGTGACAAAAATGTGGCTACATTTGTGTCTATATGCATCACATTCATACTTCTACTTGCCCTGTTTCTTTCTCCTCTTCATGTTATGTCTTGGGGGTTGTTAGAATTCCAGTAGTCCAGTGTGTAGCAAGGAGAGTGTAGTGTGGCAGTGTCCCCCAGCAGAGGAAGTGACACAGGCTCCACACTTGGCTTGGAAGTGTTGGCTGGGCCCAATGTCATCTCAAGGGCAGAGCTGGGAGCACACACTCATATGAGTGTTGAAGAAGAGTCGCTGTTAGTGCGATAGTGCAGATTTGAGATGTTTCGGTCTGAAATGTTCTTATTGTGCTTTGTTTTTGTCGTTTGGATTTTGAGCAAGTATAGAAGATAATTGTATCCCCTAATATAAACTTTTTATGGATTTTTAAATAACCACAGTAATTTCATTATTAGTGGCGGTCTTTGTAGCATTACTGAATTAATTGCCTGGTGGTGTCTCTTTTTAGTGCAAGTGGCCATCTCTGAAAATAATCACAGCAAAAAAAACGGACGTTTTTGTCATCACGTAAATGTGAAACAGACTTAAAAATTACTCCTTTTTGTATTACAAATATGTACTAATGCATTGACCTTCAATGACAGCTTTGTGCTGCTGTGTGAAGGGGTAATTAATGGTTTCCCTTTGATTTCCCAGTGTTCAGTTTGCTCTTTGCTGTGATAGAGGCAGTGCACACTAATGCGTAAGAGCTACTCTGCAACAGTTGTTTACGGTTGTTTGAAAGCACCCCCCCCCACCTTCCTACCTCTGCCTAAAGCCCTTCAGAATAAGAAGGTGGAGGAAGATAAAGATTGTAATTATTCTATTTAAGGCCCACAATTTCTGTAATGGGACTTGCAGCAGTCTGCTGAAGTGCAGGCAGCTTCTTCAATATCCTGGACATTATTTGCTCGTTTGGTTAAATAATGTTTCTAGCTCCTTCATGATTACTCATAATGAGGCAGTCTTTCTCATTTTGATGTGACTTCAGCTTAATATAAAATGGCATTCATTTTAGGGGTAATTACCACTCATGAGCTGGGGGAGAGAGGCAGGCCAGGGTTTGTTGTGTGGAATACAGCAATTTGCCTTGTTTCCTGCCATCTTCCAGTTAATTAGAAAATTAAGTTTCTCAGCCGAGCATTTCAACTGTTAAGCTTTCTTTCAGAAACGATCAACACTGTTGTGCAGAATTTTTCCTTGCTGCACCATTTATACTTATTAATAAAAGTGGTTATGTACATAGAAGACCGAGGGGATTGTTTGCTTTTAATGTAATCTAGATTAAAGGCAACACATTTACAGTGAAATTGTCAAAGATTTTTTTTTTTTTTCTGTACCACAGACAGACCGGAAAAGAAATCAAAATTGTACACTGACACATTAAAATGCAAATTGAATTTATAACTTAAAGCTGAAAGCATCACCTATTCACTCTATACCGCACTGTAAAAATGCAACTTTACTTGAGATTTAGCAAAATGCATATTCTGCATATTTTCAGCATCGATGGAAGATGAACAGTCCTCAGCTTGGAGTGACGACTTGAGCTTGCTGTTCCTTTAAGTACCCAGCTATGGTTAACCACAGCTGTGGTGGGGAGGTGAGGGTTTTATTTCCAAGTGCTGAAGTGTTGCAGACAGTTTGGCTCTACAAGAGACAGTTACATGACAATTAAAAAGGGGGGAATTGTGCTTCTGCAGCCTGTCTTGTACATTTACTCAAACCACAAAAAGGTCTTATGTTTACCCAGAGCTCACAAATGACCTTCAAGTGGGCACTCTGTGTGTAAATATGGTTTCTAATATTATAACTGGCTGATGCCGCTATTCAACCTAATCCGAGCATAAGTGGAGAAATCACATGATATTTCGGCAAATATTGATAACCCCAAAGAAATGTATTTATAACCTCTTATATTATTGATGTATATAGATCATGTAGACAGTAACACTGTCCATGACTCCAATGTGTAATTTGCGTTAGCAGTTTTGAGATGAAATGTTTTTAAAATTGATCCTAAATCACTAAACTTCAAAAACAGAATCATGTTATCTAGCTGATGTACAGAGATAAAACTCCTGTATAATGTTTTCTGGTGAAAGTGAGATCTTCATACCTGGCAGTTTCTGACTTATAGCAGTCTCAACTTTACATCAGGAGGTATGTTGATAGTCAAGAGGGATGGAAGGCAATTTGTGATACAAAATTGTGGTTCACTCATGGAAACGTGCGTTTACAACTTGAGGTGAGTATGCATCCAGGTAAAACCAACCCAAGAGCAATTCAGAAATATGTTCTTAGGTATTATATTGTAGTATTACATATTGTTTAATACTTCCCCTGGCACTGTTATGCAGTTTTGGAAAAACCCAAATTTTCCCAGTATACTCAACATCTTGGTTTCTTTGGTCCCAAACTGACTTACCCACATTGCAAACTCAGCCCTTTCTGTTATCTGGGGCACTGACAGTGATATATTTTTAATAGTGATGTTTAACAGCCCTTTGTAATGATAAAGTGTTTGTCCTTCTGGGGTGGGGCCATTGGTAAGAACATCTTTCAGCTCCACATAAAAGCCGTCTGCTGACCATGCTCGCTACAGTTATCGGTCTTACAGTGAGCGGCGCAGACTAACCCCTGACAGCTAATTAGGCATTTGTGATTATTCTGCTTGAAAGTAATACATTGTCTGTAAGGTGGGGGTTGAAGCAGTGGCTCATTTAATTCTGTGTGGTGTCACTCACAGAAACGCACCACAATGTCCTGTGCTGCTGCTTGGCTATTCTCGATGTTCACCTTTTTCCATTCAAAAATAACTGGACATTCTCATACTGTATGTGCATTTTTTCTTTTTTTCCACCTATAGTAAAGCTATAGGTGGTGCGTTTCTTGTTGGGTTTTTTTTTCTCCTCAGTAACTATCCCTTTGATTTTTTTTCCGGTAATTTCTTGTGTGTTTATCAGGTTGTTTTATGGTTACGAATAAACTTTTAAGTTTATTTAAGTCAAAATACCAAATAATGAGCTCCTATTGTTTATGCAATGACATGATAGTAAATAATTATATTTTAACACTTCCTTATCTGCCTTCCCAGTCTCTTTTGTGAGGAGTGGAGCTTCCTCTGAGTGGGCTCACCTACAATCTGCCTGCACCATAGAATCTCAGCTCCTCTGCCAGCATCGTCAGGCAATGATTAGCAACAGAGGAACAAAACAAACCACAAAATTTCCACCACAGTACTGTAACAGCTTTAACAATAAAGCAATTGGCAGGAAAACTCAAGTCTGAATATGGCTAATAGATTGGGTTTTGGATTTAAGAAGAAAAGATGCATAATTACATCCCCAACTTCACCCACTTCCTCTCTTTATTTAATTTATCCCAGTTCAACACCACATACGCACGTCCGTGAGCAGGCAGCCACTGTATATGTGCGCCAGGGAGCTGAGTTGGACTTGGAAACACATTTGTAACCATTAGTTGAGTGTAGAGTTTCATGCGCGGGAGAGCGTTCACTGCGGTTGGTGTCAGAGTCTTCCCCGCAGCGTGGCTGGCTGGCTGGAGGTGCCGGGGGCTGGAGCCAGGCCGTCCCACAGAACAGGCATCAGCGGCAGGCCAGGGGGTAACCTGAGCCCAGCCGCCCCGGCCACAGCACCCCGCGCCTCCTCACTGCTGCCCCAGGGATGCTTTTAAAGAGATTTGGTGAGTGAGACAACATCTCTTCAAAAGAATTGTTGGTACATTAGAAACTAATTAGCCAGTGGAGCTCTGGGCTATGGATCCCACTGCCTTATTTTACACCTACAATCCAATCCATCACTTGCAGCTGGTGAGATAGAGCTGCACTATGTTCTGCAGGTACACCTGGGTGGGTAAATGCAGGTTTCAGGAAGGGGGGATGGTGGGTCATTTTAGGAGTGCAGACAGTGACAGTGGACACTTGAGGTCCCTGGGAGTTCAGAGGGAAGTTGGCCACCGACAAATGATCCAAGGGGGAAAGTGGGGATGGAGTGTCTTCCACCTTGAGAGCATCTGAAGAGTGAGATTTGAAGTCCTCACGAGATAGATAAGCTTTCCCTGTTTCTTACTTTTTTCAAAAATAATGTGGCTGTGTCATTGCACCTGGATGCATGAGTTTTGGATCCAGAAAATGAGACAAAGCAAATGTCTTTGCACTGTACACCTGTATGTTTATGTGAGACAGCAGAAAGGACCCTTTGGCCTAGTTTATGATGTCAGAGCTGGTTTCACTGGCATGTATTGCTATTTTCCATACTGTCTTAACGCTATGGTCAATAGCTTGCATTATTGAAGACCCAACTGAGAACCATGCTAATTGCAACATAATTTACTGATCCTTTAAGGGACGAAGAAACATTTGCATCTCTTAAACAGAGAACCAACACTTAACTAATGATGTGACAATTATCTTAATCTTGTATTTGTAAAGGCCTGTTCTCTCAGGGATGATAATTATTGTCTGTGGAACAAGGCGGGTACCTTCAGGTCCACTGACTGTAGCACACTGACTGTATTCAGTAAGGCTCTTGCTCTTAAGACTGGACTCAGTTCCAGCTTTAGGGAAAGGGATTGACAACATGTGCCACCTGCTCTATTCAGCCCACAGGGTGAGAAGCCACTTCACAGCACAATGTGAGCACAGGTCTCTGTCAATACTCACAATGTCTACCTCAGGCAGGCACCTGCCTCTCAGAGTCCTACTGGATGGAACCAAGATCTGATGCTGGCTCCTGCATGCTCCTATTCTTGCTAGTCTGACTGCCACTGGTGTAATGCCGCAGCGCTCACTTAATCTTTGTGATTGAATTGGCCCATCTCGGTGTTCCCGGCCAAATCTTTTTTATTGACTGCTGTAATCACCTGTCCTCACAGGCACTGTCAGTTGAAGCCCAGTCTTCTCAGTCTCACTCAATCTCAGTCATTACACTCTTTAGAGTAATAACGGGTCACAGTATATTAATTACAACAAGGGACTGCACCCACCATGTACTTACAAGCAGTAATATAATCTGAATCCTGCCATTTGCTCTGCTTGGTGCCACTTTATATTGAAAATACTGCATTGGATATGTACGTAATTACTGAAAGTACGTAATTACTGATGAAGCAACATAGACAAAGAGCTGCCATTGAATCACTTCTCAGGGCTGTGTGCAAATATGATCAAATAAAAAGGGAGCTTTTTGACATCAGAATTTAACCACTACCATTGGAATCAGTTCATGGGAGTTAGTGTTCACATTGTACTGTTATTCTGTTTATTATTAGGACTTAATATAATTTCAGGCTGAGGATGGTCAAAATAGTAATGGTTACATAGAATTTTCTCCCCTTAATAAAATCTGTTTTAAAGAATGAAGAACCTTCAACAATGAACTTGTTGCAATACTTTTACCAGGATTATACTCCCACATTGCAGTGCAATCATATTCCTGCCATGCTACCTTTGCCAGATGTTTTAAACTCTCCTTAATGTAGCCAGTGACCTACCCTATCAGGTCACTCTCTAGCCTCTTTACTTGGTAACATAATATCAAATAACAAGGATACAGGCGGAGGTTGAAAAATAATCATGATATGATCTCTTCTCCGACCTGATTTTAACCTTTCTGACCGTTAGCTTTATGTTCTGGAAAATTCTCCCGTTTGACCCAGTCTGTGAAAGTGCCAACTCAGGTGCAAAGAGTCCTCTTGGGTTACTCAAAGAGGAGGTGATAAGGAGGCAGGGCTTTGAGGGAAAGGTACATGTGTTAAACAGGTGCAGGGCTGGGAACGGAGCAACTGGCCAATTAGGATGGCTGGTTTCAAATTAGAACCAGTTGTGCGGGAGGGCTTAACCTGATGGGTCAAAGGCCGGCGATCAAAGATGGCCCTGTGAGAAGGTGGTGAAGCTGGTGAAATGATTATCTGTACCTCTGTAATGGAATTGTTACAATGCAATTAATCGCCATTGGAAGACAAGAGCAGCAGGTGTCAAAGGGCCATGCGGCCGGGTAGTAGCCAGAAGGAAACCACGGATTGGTGTAGCCTTCTTTTTGGCTCGGGTTAGTTTCACAGACACCCCAGGCAATGATGGCTGGAAGTTACCATAGCTACTAAAATGACAGTGAAGCCTCTGAAGAGAGCCTATCAAGTCTTTCACATTGTCCACAGATTAATTTCAAGTCTTAGTTTAATATTTCCCTTCTCTTTTTCAATCCTCTTTCCTCTTCCCTGTAAATCCCTGAGAATGATGCAAGCGTAAATACAACCCTCTGAAGATAATACTGTTGGAAACAAATGTATTTCCTTCTTAGTTTGTAATTAGAGACGTTAAGAAGGAAATGCTTACTTGAGAGCACTTGACATGAAAAATATCCTTACTGTGACAGGTGAAAGACTGAGTTCATAGTTATATATTCTGCTACTAAACACGTGTGCACCAGTACAGTATGACTTCAAAGCACTGACATTCCAAACGGTGTTTTGGCAAATTAAACATTTGTATTTCTCCAAGGGTCACCTGTGAAGCAAAGCATGAGTAACTGAGGGTAATGGCCGTGCTCGGAAAGCAAAATTCCAGCTGAAAACACTAGAACTTGTTGCTTTGTGAGGACAAGTTATGTTGAGCTGTTGAGTGACGGGCAGCTTCTATACACTGTCATCATGTGTCAGGAGGAATGACAGCACCGCAGGGGACTTGGTAAAACGCTCGCTGTTTATCCCTTTTAAACCAAAATTATATTGAGATCCTTTTCTGGATGCGCACCCCTTCTCTCTTTGTTTCTTCTCTATGGCTATGAAACCTCCAGTGTTATTTAATGTGCTCATGGCCACGGGGCAGGGGTTGCAGGTTGTCCTTCCTGCAATTAGCATTCACGGTTAGCTGAGCAGAACAAATGCAGCCGATCTGCGAGGCTCAGGTTGCCTTGTCTTCAGAATGGCTAGAGGGAAGATTAAACCGTGAGGATGACAATCCCATGTATCCATTACAACCTGTGTTATTAGCTGCTATTGGTGGTGCCCTTTGAACATCAACCAAAAGACGGTCTGCATCCCTGACCTACAGGGACCCTTAATGAGCACACTGTTCATTGATGGGGGTTTCCTGGGAGTCCAGAATGAATAGTCTGCCCTCTGAAACTTCCTTGAGAAATATTTGCACATGACTGACCTGTGTGGTGATGGCACGTGTGGAAAAAAATATTGACATGCGAGACAAAATAGCCACTGCATCTGGCTGTGAATTCTGTGTAGTAAATCCCCCTTTCCCCCCCCTTCGGCGATCATTATTGCTCTAGATCAATACAGGCCATTTCCGCCTACATTTCAGCAGATTGTCTGAGGCCTTTTCGTTATCATGCTCCCCCTTTACACCACCCCACACCCTGCCCCACACCCCGCACCCCACTCCACCCTGCCCCACACCCCGCACCCCACCCCACACCCTGCCCCACACCCCCGCACCCCACCCCACCCTGCCCCTTACCCCGCACCCCACCCCACCCTGCCCCTCACCCCGCACCCCACCACACCCTGCCCCTCACCGCGTACCCTGCCCCACACCCCACACCCCACACCCCACCCCACCCTGCCCCACACCCCGCACCCTACCCCACACCCCACACCCCACACCCCACACATCCAGTGTCATCAAAAACAGATAACCTTCCTTTTTTTTGCTGGGGAACGGTGTTTTCAGCCGTGTTTCCGCCATGCTCTTTAGCATGTAGGTCAACACTGCATGATCTCATGGTGTTTTTCCATCTGGCAGGATGGCTTACACCAGCACCATTGTGAAGGCAGTAGAAGCTGCCATGATCTCATAGACCTTGAGTAACATTACTGCTGTGGTACCTTGGAGCTCTGCTCACGATTTCACAACACTTTAACATATTATTCACCCCCTCACTCTAGCCTTTTCTCAGAATTGCGTCTACAAACATATCATCTCAGCATCGTCTGTTAATTCGGCAGAAGTAAGCACTTAAGCGTGTTCTGCCAGCTGTCAATTTGTTGTCCATCAAGCATACACTTCTGCTGCAGGCAGACTGCAGGTGCTCAGCTGGGAAGTTAATTTTGTGTAGAGATGGAAGTGAACCTGCTGACCAAAATCCTCCATTTCTGGGCAGTGCTACAGCCAATCGAACACTTCTGCTGGCCACAGGCTTCATGTGAGACTGCATGGTTCTTCCTAACTCGGATTGCCAGTACTTTAGCAGACACTTCCTCTATTTTACAGCACTCAAGATGACTCGGTGGAGCAGAATTAATTGGCCAATCGGAGATCCCAGACAGTGGTGCCATCCTCCTGCCTTCGTTCTGTTTGTTTGTATTGAGCTAATCGCTGACAAATCTGTGCGGGTATCAGGTACAGACAGGTAAAAGTGGATAGTAATAATCCTGATTGATCAGCTTTGTCACTGGCACAGAAGCAGCCATTCAAGTCTCTCAGAGTACAGCACACACAGTACTGATCTAAATCAATAGGGCTGTCTGCTATTGGCTCTGTGCGGATGCCTCTCACTGGTGTGTGTGTGTGTGTGTGTTGGGGGGGGGGGCTTGCATGCTAATGTGTGTAAGTGTTATGTATGGTAAACATTATTCTTTTTTGGTTGTTTCTACCATTATTTTGAGAGAAATATAATATACTTACCTCTTCCAAGTGTTATCATCTTGCCTGGCCAGCATCCTTGATGATGATTACCAAAATGCCTGAAAATCATAGACAACACAGATAATAAGGTATAATTCTACATTTTATGCTTAAACCTATTACATATAAATGAAAACGGTTCCTTAGATTTAATCAACATTTGTCCTTAACAATTGCATTAAAGTCTTATTCAATTTTTGGTAAAAGTTAAGGTCAAATGTTCATTGAACAATGACCAAAATTATTCCATTCTAATGCAATTGTTCTAAAAAGGTTTCTCTTAACAGGTAATACTGGTTTTTCTCAAAAACATAGTTGTCAAAATGATCTGCACCCCCGTTATCAGTGCTTGGTGTATCCCCCTTTGGTAAGGACAATGGCACTGAACCTCCTTCTGTAAGGCTGTGACAGGGTCCAGGGTGGTGCTTGAATCTGCCATGCCTCCATTGTCAGGGCATCAACAAAAAAGGGAACACCTGCGGAAGGAGGACCCCACACCTGTGAACGTGCTGACCCCGTGTGTGTGACAGAGGACCCCCATGCCCCCAGCTCCCAGGCATGTCACAACACAGACAGGTGACATGAGTCACTTAAGAGTGTTTAAAGAGTGAAAGTGCTTTGTGTGTGTCTCTGTGTGAGAGTAACAGGTAATCTTTTACACGAGCTTTGAGATGATGGCGGGGTGGAGCATAGATGGCTTACGCCGGTGCCAAGAGTTCAGCTGTCAATGCGGATTTTTATTTGAAATGCATGGAGAATTGGTTTGGGTTCTGAAGTTTATTAAGTGTTTCATTGCTTGTGTTAACTTTAAATTTTTTAAATGATTTGTACCTTGTACAAAGCATAGGGTGAAACAGTTTCTAGTGTGACTCTGTACAATAATGGAACTTTTCTAAGAGAAAAGGTTATTATTTCTGAAAGAAAATATATTTTTTTGGAAAAAAGTACTTATTTTCTGTGATTTTTTCTCCAAATTCACACTCACCCATTATTAATTGGTTGTATTCTATTAGCATTTCACTGCACACCTGCATGTTTATGGAATGACAGAAGGCTGGAAATTATTTTAGGAGATCAAAATCATGACTACAATCAGTGTTTTTCTTGTTACTTGTTGTCTATTAATACATACAGAAATACAATCTTTCCATGACCGCTTTTCAAAGCTTGAAAGAATACATATTACTCTTACAGAAAGGGAGATGCAGATTATTGTGTGAGCAAATTCAACACACACTGTCACACATAAGCTTATCAACATATTTTCTTGAGTTAGTGTCCTGGGATTTTTTTTAATTCTGCATTTATTTCTTCATGTTAGCCATGTGTCCTGTCCAAAAAGGAAATACAAAAACTATCTCCTGTTGTGTTTCTACTTGACATAACCAAAGATGACATCACCCCCCTCCTCTTGAGTCTTAAAAGCTACAAGTTCTATTATCAGTGTTACACACATTCTGCAGGACAAAGACATCTGTCTTTCCATTGTGAGACTCAAGCACTGTGATTTAGAACTGCCCTGGAAGCTGCGAAATGTAGATGTTTTCCCAGCTAAGAACAGAGCAAGCTGACATGCTCAGTGGCAGCACTGAGGGGTAGAAATGTACCGTGTGCTTAGGAAAAGTAATTACTGTAATAATTAGTGTAATTCCCCTAACGTTCTAATTGAAATTGGCAGCATATCTCACAGCTTTCACAGTGTAGGTTGTGAGTGTTCTCAACAAAGGTTTTTTTTCCACTCTCAGGGAAATAAATGTAATAGAGCAGAGTTAACAATGAAGTGTGATCATTTGGTATCAAGAAAAAGTGTGAAAAATTAAAAAAATATCTCTTGCACATTAAACTTTTTAATGTACTGTATACCACAGCAAATAAGAAAGAATAAAGACTGTAATATAATACCCTGATGAACAAAACCAAAAGCTGTAAATTTAAAAAATGTGAAAAAAAAAGAAAATTGTGAAAAATAAGAAGAGCAACATTTATTTTTCAAAGTACATTTTGATTAGATTGGAATTGTCCTCTCTCAATATGTTTCCATATTCAAGAAAATCAAAACAAATTTTTATCAATACACATATCAAATACGGATATGAAGACAGAATCTAAAGCTATGCGTGCATTATAAGTTCCCCATATTTCATACCCACACCTGCAGAAAGAGAGAGAGAGAGAGAGAGAGAGAGAGAGAGAGAGAGAGAATTGTCAGTGGAAGGGTTAAGGTTGCAGGATAATTTCCCTGCTGTTACCTGTCGGCTGCAGCAGTGCCGCCCCCTGTGTTTTTTCAATGAGGAACAGTACAATCTGTTATAATGTAATGATCACTGGCTCTTTCCCAGCCAATGATTACCTGTAATTATGCTTTTTTTCCTCAGCTATTACCCTAACTGGCTGTTGTGCTGCAGAGCGGAGGTGTGCAGAGAACAAGGCTGCTTTTATAGACCCTCCACCAGAGCCACTCCACACAGCTCCATTTTTTGAATTATCAGGTCCCATTTCTTTTGAAGTCTCTGTTAGCACACCTTCTATCCATGAGATGGCAATGTACTTAAAGGGCAGAGATTGATCAAGAGGTCCCAAAGAGGCTGTTTTTTCCCCCTGCTGGAAGCATGACAATATTCTCTCTCTGGAGCTGAATTGTCTTCTATTAAATAGTGCATCTTTCCAAGTTAGACTCATTCACACAGTAATGCACCATTCCATTAATCCGCACAAATACAATGATTCAAATAGGAAGTGAAAAATAGCCCCGTAGTGCCTTCATCATAATTGGGTGTTTTACTGTTTGGTATTTTGCTGCTGCTTCTGCTGTGTTTTTATAACCATATGATAAGGCCTTGCAATGCTGATGACTCGTGATTTTGGATATGAGATCCAGAATGCTTTATTATTATTATTATTATTATATACTATGATTAATTATGATTACATACATACAGTATATATTAACCCACCAGTTGTTGGAGGATAATAAAGTCAGCTATGTTCTTCATGTATATCATGTTCATACATGCCATACAACATTGACATTAGCAGCTAGGGCTAAGTGTGTCATGGTGTTTATCTATCAAACATGACAATGTTATGTCATTTGTCATACACTGTCATTACATTGTGTGAACTGATTGTGAAAGAGGTTGTAATACGTCACAAATATGGTAGCACTGTCATTAAGCCAAGCGAGTGAAATTTTAACAAAATGTAATATTTAGTATCTGAGCTTAAAAAACAACATGTATTTAATGTGTTGCATGAACTGCAACATAGATCCTCTTAATGGTCCCTTAAAGCACTCCCCCGAGAACATACATGCATTAGTTCATGAAGAGCATTTCATCTCTCTGTGAAAAGCAAGTACGGTCTTTAGATGTTTCATTTCCTTTGGAGGGCCGGCCCTTAGAGCTGTGGATTGCCTGAGAGGATTCCTTATCTTGGAGTTTGCTAAGTAGCTCGAAATGGCCTCTGAAGCCCTCTCTCCAATATTCTCACCTGCTTTTTTTTTTCTTTTTTTTTTACCTCAGCCACTTCAGGTTTCATCTAGATTCAAACTACTTCCACCAAAGTAATCAAAAGGAGGGGAAGTTGGTTTTGTTTATTGCTTTTTTCTCTACAGAAATAGGTCCAAGCCGAGCTGCTTGTCTGAGCCTTTTGCGTCTTTGTGTGTAGCATGTTTTCAGGCTCTCTCCCAGCCATTCAGAGGAGCAGTGATGGAGATGCCTCGGCTCTGTCCAGTGGCTTTGGCTTTCTGAGAATGGGATCAGTTCCACTGCAGGACTTTAATGGTGATTTCTCTGATGAGGCAACAACCTCCAACTAGAAGCACATATTAACTGCTTTGTTTTACATAAAGGGCTAAATCTGGAAACTTACAAAATCTTTTACATGGAGCAGGAAAATAGTCACTTTCCTGTCATACCACATATAGAAGATGACATTTCACATTACTTTATTCATAATTATTTTTCAGCTTTATGTAGTATGAGCACATGTATTTCTACAGATTTCTAAAATAAAAGATAAGGATATCTCTAGCAATGTTGATATTAGTAGACAGACATGTCATGTCAACCAAAACTGTAAAAAACATCAAATAAGATTACAGATTTAGTCTGTTGTGTTCAGACAGTGAATCAGATCAGAGGCAGAAGGAGAAGTACTCCACCGCAAACAGCCATGATTATCGGCAATTATTAACATTTCTGAGTACAATGGAGCAGAATAAATGACATCTGTTGTTTGGCTCTGTCATTAGAGGCAGTTAGAGGTCGGAGAGTGGAAGCAGTTTGGAAGAGGAGCGCAGCATTGATTCGGCTGCAGATTTGCTTTAACTAATGTAATCCCCGGGTTCAATGTGTTTGTCTAGTGCCTGTTCATTTAGAGCAACAATGCATCAAGGCCGGGCCTGTGAAAGCCGGGACCTAATTTATTATTATCCATACATGCTGTTATTATTGATGGCTCTCGCCTTTAGCCCGTCCATTTATTAACAGATTTGTGACAGATGACAGCGACCCGGCGGTGTGCAGGATGGCGTTTTTATTCTGCAGCCATGCCAGGAGCGTTCCGTTGCATATTTATTGATTGTCATAGCCCCAATAATCTGACGTGTGTCACATTTGACAACATTATGTGGAGGGGGTCAGCCGGCTGGGGCTAATGAAACTGCTTTAAAGATGGATGTTGTTTTCCGAGCACATTAACCTTGCAAACAGCTGTCAGACGCATGCATTCCAGCATGGGTGACATGGTGACATGATTGCACCCGGGCCAGGCATAAACACCACACTCAGCCTCCATCAGTTTCTACATTATTAGTGTTGAGCTAAAATCTGGATTGTTAAACACAAGTATCCATATTCAGGGTGTACAGTGGAAGCTGAAGACAAGCTGCTTTTTAGCAGCTAGTTAATCTTATTAGGCTTATTAGTCTTTAATATTTAATATGTTACTTGATGAGTTTGTAACAGACCTGAGATTAACCAATGTTAATTAATGGCAGAGACAAGCCTACCGTGACCTCCTGTAAAAGAAGGGATGATCACATAGAGCCTTAATGTCCTCCATCTTTTTAGTCCCTGTTTCTGAGCAGAACCATAGGATACAGTAATAGTCACTAGATCAATACCATTATTTGCTGCCATTTTATCTGCTTTACTGATTAACAACAACAACAGCAGCAGAAGCAGCAACTACATCGACGACATAGCTGAGATAATCACATGAAGATGATTATTATAATGATAGAGGCAGTCAGATGAAGCCTATTGTACGGACTGAGGCATGCTCACAGAGTTGTCCCCTCCCTTCCCAGATTTTTATCCCAGATCTGCTCCCTCTCCACTAATGTGTTGTGTAATTAAATCCATGTTCCCCATATCTGGAAATAACCTTCCTCAGCCATGTCATTTTCATGCCTGCTTACTGATGGTCTGCTGTCCAAGAGGTTAATGATGTAATATGAATGAAAAAGAACAGTTTGGAACCAATTACTGTAAGAAGCAGGCCTCAATGGTCCTGAATAGTATAATAGAACAGAATAAGAAATAGAATAATTTAAGATCTGTTATTTTTCAAGGTCATCATAATACCAGAATTTAAGATTAGTGATTTTTAAGGTCATCATAATTCCCTCACCACCACACCAGCTATAACCATTCATCATACATATTCCATCATACTTACAGACCATACATCTTCCTTTCTCTGCCAAGCCCTTGTACTGTGTGTAGCTGCTGGGATCAGAATGTTCTGTGGCTCGCACATGCACACACGCATACACACACACACACACAGCAGGTAGAGCCCCTCAGCTTGAACAATGCTCCAGTGACCCATGGGGGGGATTTTATGTAGCAAAGAAAGAAATTGAAAAAAAAAATTAAATTTGAAGCATTTATTTTGTGACCACATATTCTTTGTCCAGGTAAAAAATGGGTCTGATTGTCACCATACAATTTCTACTGAGCATGCACCATCTTCCTCTATCCAAAGACAGAGATTTTTCCTTTAAATTAGAGGGTATATAGTGAGTTGGGACATGGAGAAGGTGCTGGTGTGACAGACAGTGATGACACAGAACCTCCATCCACATCAGGCTCTGACCCCCATAATCCCCTGCACAGCACCCATCACACGAACACAGGAAACACCAGCAGCCCAGTATCTGCCTGGGCACAGACACAGGCACACAGGCAACCTCTTGCCGGAGATAACTTAACTAACAGAACTAACATCATAGCAGAAGTCTTTAACAACCCCCTGGAGAAATGAGCAATGGGCACTCACAAACTGCTGCCTCTAAGTAATACCTTCTTCTGATCTGGAGTACAAAGAAAAAGAAATATGATTTTTTTTTTAATACAAGTGTTTGAGTGCATAGGTGGAGGCAGAGTGATTTAAAGGCAGACCTGCGTTCTGTGAATAAAGCTATGAAAGGGCCTCCAACAACAGATGGGAAAATGAGCCCGCTTGGGCTTTGTAAACGGCCTCTCTTTAGCATGGCTGATCGCTAATGCACCCCAGCTCAATAGCTATGGCAGGGGAGAGAGGGACTGGTGTTGGCTGAGCACAAAGAGCTCCAAGGTGGGGGACTTTCTCTTTAATAATTTCTGAAGAAGCTTCATTTCACTTACTGATTTCCTGTCTTTTTACAGGTTTCAACAGGCATAATGCGTTTAATAGGAATTCGAGTACTGCTCATTCTATCAGCCCCCCCAGTTCTGGTTCTTCTACTCTATCTCCACTCTTTTTTAATGCGTCATTAACCATATTCTTATTCTTTTTTCATCCTTTTCTAAAGCTCTGTCTCTCAAAAATCATCTGCCTTTAATCATTTCCAGATCAGGCTCCAAACAAGCAAGCCATTTTGTACAATCAATCAATCCCTTAACAGTGTATGTGTGCGTGTGTGTGTGTGTGTGTGTGTGTGTGTGTGTGTGTGTGTGCGTGTGTGCATGTGTGCGTGTGTGCGTGTGTGCGTGTGTGTGTGTGTGTGTGTGTGTGTGTGTGTGTGTGTGTGTGTGTGTGTGTGTTTTGTAAGAAAAATTTAATGGCATCTCTATCCAAAAATGTTCTGAATACTCAGTGGCCTTTTAATGTAAAAGCTAGTAATCCAAGAGATGGCTTTGTGGAACACAAAATGTTTGGAGTCTTTTATCAGAGCTGTCTTCCTGGCCGTACATGGACCATAGAGAGGGAGAGTGAGGAAAAAGCCTCTGAAATGGGATTTAAAATTACTACATTTTTCCCAGAATACAGCTTTTATGATGAAGGAAAATATATCAAAAGATACTTCACTTGAAGAAGTATTTCAATAACACATTACTTTCCCAATAACTACTGTTAACCTTTGGATGAAGTCCATTTTGTTTGAATGCAGCTGTCCAAGATAATAGTAATGAAAAGGCTTATTTACTTGCACTTGACTGATGGATGTAGCATTGCAGTCTGTCAACTGTATGTTTCTGGAAGCATGTTTGTCAGACTGTATGTTTGTCTGTTCATTTAGTCACTTTTTAATTTACTTCTGGATTTTAATATGTAGAAATTAAAATATTTCAGTAATTGTTAAAAATTGAGTACATTTGCTAATTGACAATGCTCTCATCCCATGTAAGAATGTTACAAGCAAGCTCATTGAAAAAAAAATCAAAACATGGTACAAGAGCCTATGTGATCATAATACATGACATGTGATTGTTGAAGAATTTGTGACACTTATGTCTATCATAAAATGCTTGAATTCTGTGAACGGTTACTATTTATGTCACCCCCAGGCAAAGATTTGTGCTTACAATTTAACGTGCAGATGAACATTCATATAAAATGTGTTTTGAGCGATTCCGGAAAAGGTGAAGCTGATAAAATGTTTTACCCTGACTGAAGTAAGTATGCTTTGTGGGTTGTTGATTTTAAATACCTCTCAGAGGGTCATGATGGTGCACATAGAAAACAGCCTGTACATGCCCAGAAATGAAAAACAATGCTATTTCCACTCACCCGTGGCAATGAGCACTAGAAATAAATGTACAGAATACATCAGGCCTGTATAATGTGAAACCGGCACTGCAGTTTCTGTTTCCCTGTAGAACAAGGCTACTTCACCTGTGTGATTGCTTGTAAAAAACAATACATGACATTTAATCTCTTTCATTTAATCTAAATGATGTAAATGGATCTCTAGGGCCCTTTACTGGAAAGAGTTTAACTTTTTTGTGGAAATATAACTGTAAACAGCTATTAATCTTTGCTTGGTCTTAACCTACCCACCTTTCATTGGTTACTTCAGTCACATGTCTTCAGTTAACAAAAATTGTCAATGATCCAAAAACAAAATTATTTAATTTAGCTAAAAAAGAAATATAAGGTGAATTTATTTTCAAATGTGTAAATATATAGAGAGGACATGAATATGTAAGGAAGTACATAGACCTCACATTCACAGAATATAAAAGTATTCTGATAATAATTAAATATTTTTTGCATATTTCTGTTGTCAGATTTTTTTTACCAAAACCTGATTTAAGATAAAGGGGGACCTACATCTAATTTAGGATAAAGGGGAACCAATATTGTAAACTTACCAGATCATTTCAAAAGTTTGAATTTCTTGTTCTTTGACCCTTTGGATATAGACGTGCTTGTGTGTTTTCAATCATTGTCTTGGTGCATGACTCAGCTGCTCATGTTAACCTTATAAGCTTTAGCTCACAGACAGATGGCCTGATCTTCTTCTACAATTCCCTGATACAGAGCAGAATTCATGGTTCTTTCACAACTGGGGTCTCTATGTTTCTTAGATGAAAGTATAATGTCAAAGATTTTTCTTTAAATTACGACATTGAAAATAATATTACTTTCTGTACGGGTGCTTTGAGAAAAAATGGGTTTCACTTGAGAGTATCCTTTTGTCACATTTCATGTTTGAGATGGGGGTGCTGGGTGGCTAGAGAATGATGTAGCTTGCAGCCTGGTGCTGAATCCCACAGGTTCCAGCGACTGGGTTTTTAATGTTGCTCTGCATTTCGACAGCATTATTATTAATTGGTTATCCAGGGAGGGAGGGTTTGAGCTGAGGTACTCTTCTTGCTCATCTCATAGCCATGCCTCCTCTTAATCCCACATCATACATCTCCCTGCATTAGGTGCAAATGAAATATACCCCTGTGTTTGTGTGTAGTGACAAATGACCTTGCAGCTAAGGTTGTGGACTGCTATGTGAAACACAGTAACATCTAGCAGCTAGCAGCATTCATTTTTGAGGAGGGCATATTGGAGTTTGCAGATTCTAAATATTGACTGAAGATATTGCTTGGCTTATGAATATGATTCAAAAACTGGAGGCAAGGAAAAAACTGGGAATAAAGTTAATTAAAATATGAATAATACCAAAATGGTATTGCTGATAGATGTATTGTATTCAAGAGGTCACTCATATCAAATTTACAAGCATATAGCCACTGAAGCACCTCTCACGGATTTGCACAATACAGTACTGGGGCTCCTCGCACATATTCTGCAATAAATGACCCTATTACTCCAGACCTGTTTTGTGAATCATCTAAACCCCGTTATACAAAGATACAATATAAAACACAGCTGAGAATATTTGTGCATTCAGCCACACTGCACAGCCTGCTGGGAAATGGAGATTAAAATTGTAAGTCCAGCTGCCAGTGTGCTTCTTGTGCTGTTGGCAAGCTGTTAGGCCTAAATTGATACCATAATGATTTATATTCCTGGGTCATTATGTCATGCTGGGTTCTGAAGAAAAGCCTTTTGCATTTGAGGAAAAGAAGCTTACCAATAACAAATATATTTTGCTGGATTTAGGCAGTCACTGGTTGCATGTCTTTCAAAGGACAGTGGGGAAATATCAGGACAAAACGTGGGACCCCCTCAACATAATCCAGCTGTGAGCGGCTACATTGTTTGTTGTAATGCTCTGCTGAAGGACTCGGAATTACATTTTTTCCCTCGGCTGTGTTCATGATCAAAGACTGTGTAAGGTGTCTCATGGAAAGCTATGTAAATCACTCCAGATGACTGGTCCAGCCAGCAGTTTTGCAATCCTGTAATATAGAGAGAGGAACACTTGTAGTATCACACATACATGAGTACAGGAGTCTAGCCTCTGCGTCTGATCTATCCTGCTTTCACATAGCAAAAAAGCTGGAAGCCTCCTCTTAAGTGAGAGATAATAGAAAGGGCACAGGTGTTTGCTGTTCTATACAACAACCAACAATTACCTAACAGTAAACACCCCAACATATTTTATTCTGTATCACAGGGAAGGTTCTGTCCATGGAAACACTGAGCAAAGCTTTAATCACAGCTAAAGGTGTTCCAGGGAAGGATTTAAAAGCAGCTCCAGAGTTATGACACCAACTCAGCAATTTCCCAATCCGTGCAACACTATAGTTAAATCACATAAAAAAGATCATGCTGTTTTATGTCAACCATGATGCATATTGACATCACATTGTTTGTTCAGAAATTAAAAAATAAATTCCTTTTTTGTTTTGGGAGGGGGTATTATAATTTATGTGCTCTTGTTGATGTGATCAGTGTTATTTCTTATCACCAGGTATAAAAAGAAAAAATAGGCGATAAACAATTGATCACAAAATAAAAAAAAATGAAATGTGCTTTGGTTTGAATCATATGAAATGCTCATACATATTCAGCCTTAAATCTGGCCGGGCTCGGTCTCAGTAGCTAACTGTTGTGGGACTTGGCATTTTTGGTCACCTGTTGGGGTACAGATCCCCTCTTCATCGATTTCTGTTCTTTTATACTTTGATCCCAACAATATCGATATGAGTGCGTAACATATGCAGAGGTTGCTGTCTTGGCCATCAGCTATTGTGTGTGTGTGAATGGCGCAGTGCCCAGCGGCCCGCGTTCGGCCCAGAACAGAATGGCCCCTCACATATGGTGCAGCGAGCCAGAGCTGTACCCTCTGTCCCCTGCCTCACAGTTCAAGGGCCTGGACCCAGAGAGGTCACTGCAGTCAGCCCAACCCAACGGCCCGGGGGACCATGACTCAAAGACCCCCTCCATGTCCAGAGGTCAGGGTCAGGCACCTGGGGTCACAGTCTGGTCAGACACCCCTGCAACAACCCCTCACTCCCCCTTATTTTTTTTTTTGCTGAGATAGTTCAGTGAGAACCTCATTTCAGGCAACTAACACCCAGTCTGTGTCTGGTAGTAGCAGAAAAAAAAACAAAGCCATTGCACCCTATTTGTTCAGGTCTATTTATTTGCGAACTCTGAAAGTGCTGTGTGTAACAGAAGCAGACAGCCTTTATATGGGAGTGCATGATAATACACTGGCAGTTGATTACGTTCATGCCAGTCTCTCTGGGAGCCCGAGACAGCAAACTCTCCTGGGTGCAACATTTTGTTATGTTTTTGTTATGGAGACGGGGATATGATTGCCAAGCCTGGTGAAAAAGGACAAATTGGCATTGAAATGGGTTGCTTTTGGCAACATCAAAGGCGGCAGTATGCTGAATTGCATTGTACCACTCCTTACAAAAAAAAAACACGGGAAGGGCCCCTGTGTGTACGCCATTGAGTCACCTAATTCAATTGTTCTAGAAATGTGTGTGAGGCAATTTAAATCACAAATATAAAAGAACCAGCTATGCTGACAAGCTAATTAAAACTAGAGATTGTTTAATGCAGGTACTTAAGTATTGAAAAAAAATCCATTCAAATGTCATGGTAGAATAAGAACATTTCTTTTTCATGTTCTTTGAGAATAATAATAAAAAATTACCCAAATGCACTTTCATAGTTTTGTAAAACATATTGCAGTCTGAATGGTGTTTTTATCCTACAGAGCTCACTAATGGGTTGCAAATGACTGTGGACTTTTAAGCTTCACAATCAGATGGTTTCAATACAGAACAGGTATAGTACTGTCACACTCGCAACTGTAAAACTTGCAAAAAGCAAATCCCTGTTAAGGGCACATTAACTTCACACACTGTGAACGACTGCGCTAATTTTGCTCTTCAGTTTACATAATGACACTGTTCAGGAGGAATCCAATGGTTAAATGAAGGTAGGCTGAATCTCCACAGAAGCTGGTGGAAGGTGAAGAGTTGGTCGGTGCAGTGAGAATGGAGCAAGGCGTGACACACTGTGTGACTCTTAAGTGCTCCTGGGGAAGGACACATGCAAACAAGCCCTATGGAAAAAAACTGATGCCAACTAAGGTACTAATTGGGTTCATTCACGTTCACACTTCACTACACTACATTCCACCTCAAATCAACTGAACAATTCAATTTTCTCTTTTTTTGGCTACAGTGACAACTACATGTATGCTGAAGCCAAACAAAATATAAAAGCCCTGGTATAAGCATATTGTGTGTTATGTTTCTATATATGTGCTTGGCTAATTAATGAAATAGCTTCTTTTTCGCATAGTCTTGCTACCAAATACAATATCATGATTGCTTTTATTATTGCACCATTGATGTATGGGTGGTATTGTGAAGGTCTAATCAATGTAGAGATGAATCATGCAGCAATCTAATCAGGATTTTGTCTACATTTATTTGTCTACATTTATTTGTTCAAAGACCCAGCCCCTGCCCCACAAATCAATATGAAAGCTTACACACATACTTCAAATAATATTTGCATTGTGTAATCACTGCAAAGCCTGGTCTGCAGGTGTAAGTGGGCAAGTCAGACACAGGTAAACGGAGAAAATGTGAGACATTTGATGAGGGTGCGACTGGATGTAACGGATAAGTGAATGCAGTGAATAATTTAGCTCAAGGGCATGGTGCGCTTCTGCTCAATATCCGTTACTTTCTTCAGACAGAAATCCCCCTTGATCTGCTGGCTATAGGACCTGCTGAATTCCTGCACAGATCGGTTTACTTTGATACCTGGTAGGGGTGTGTCCTGCCCTGATCTCCCTCTGGTTGCCCCCACTGCCTCCTCCCAAAATGCTGCTGCACCACCTGACAGAGGCTCCTTTGTCCTGTGCCCACCCGCTATCCACTCACATGCCGGGGCGGAGGCAGCAAGGCCCCCCTTCCTTTTAACCCCCCTCCAAACCTGAAACATCGCACACGTTCTCTACACACCGAAAACCTGCCGACGGACATTGTGAAACTCTCTCTTCAAAGTCTTTCATGGGGTCTTGTTTATGAGTTTGACGCCTTATCCATTCAGTATTAATGGACATCAAAGCACGTATCACTTGTTTGGCTCATCTGTATGCTTCCTTGGTAGGACAGGAAGGAAGAAGTTGTTCTGAGTACACAAAAACAACATACAGCTGGGCATTTCAGGTTTTGGAGATTGTTCTTGTCATCCAAGGCCCAAATTAAATGAAACAGGTGCAGTACTGTTAATGTAGGCTTACATCATGTATGACTGTATAGACGGAGATGTTGTCAGTGACCATTATATGTTTAAGTCAAAGCTTGTAAGCAGTTATGGCAACCTGTAAGATGTTGCTATGGTTGATGGAAAACATAGGTCTGAGAGGCTGTTTAGCCAACTCCAACACAGGGTAGTATGAGAATGGTCATTAAGCACCCTTGGAATCATGGGACAGAGAAGCCAACCACTGCTATGACCAATGTAATGATTTGTCTCAGTCCCCTCACACTTATCATAAACCATCATCATAGAGACACTCAACAAATAAAAATTCCCAAGTAGATTGGAGTGATTCTTATTTTATTGTAAACACCAAAAGATACAGACATGCAAGTACACAAGAGTACATGATCACATTTCCATTTAAATTAAATCGCAAAGATAAAACAAGCAAGTACCCAGCTTGGTACAAAGGGGTTGGATCATCTTTATGCTTCAATATTGTTGAAAGTGCTTTTTTCTCAAGATCCATAAATTATCTCTGAACAAAACAACAAAAATAACTCAAATTTAGGGCATTCAGATTGTTAAAAGAGGTAATAGATTCACCGGGGCCTGTGTACTCCAAACACAGAGGAGGTTAAAGCAACATGTAAATTGCATCTTTTGAGTCCTCCTTCAACACTTTGGCCTCATTTTGTTCTATTCCACCACCCCACTCTTCTATATCACTGCCAACAAAGGGTGTTACACTGTCACAATACCGTGGTCTTTGCTGAAAAGAATTTGAAAATATCCCATAAGTGTCAGCTCTTATGTGTTCATCGAGCCTTCCATAAGTGTATGTAGCTAATTACTTTGAGTGATTTCTTGCACCGAGAAAGTGTAATTTAGACCTTGTTGAAATGGGGACGCAGATGTGTCCAATCAAGACATGTCCTTGGAGCCCATATAAACCAGAGCCTTCTCTACGCTTTTTCTCTCAGGCCTGAATCGGTATCAGCTGTAAGGTATGAAAAAATGTGAAGAACGCTGATGAACAGTCGTGATGGTCCTGGTGGTGGGAACATTCTAAAGGCACATGGAGAAACCCACAGATGAATGTGGGCCAAAGCTCCTGTGTTTCTACAGGTATGATTAAGATTCATGTTACAAACATTTTACAGGCCATAGTGATACATTCAGAAAGTGAACGTCACAGGTGTTCTGTAAACTTTTGCTTCATCATAAGGTAAACACAATTTATTACAGTACGTGTATGTGTAACAGTTTGAAAGTCTTTCACTTCATTTCTATTGTCAAACCAAAAACTGCATAATAATGTAAATGCAAGGCAGCTGTGAAAATGATCAGAAACAAAATTACATACATACAACAAGTGACAGTTTCAGTCATTGCAGTGACAATCCATTACCCAAGTGAGAACACTATTGAATTTGTCCTGAGTAAAAAGCTTAGCGCACCAATGTTTTTCCCCAAAAAATGTCTTAATATTACAGCACAGATATGATATAAGTTTGTATACATATTATTTCATTCACTACATACAAATATATAACTCAGATGCATAGTAAAAAAAAACAAACAACAATCAGCAGATAGCCCTATGAGTCTCTCTGCATTAGGAAGAGCTTGTGTCGAAACATTACACACATCACCACCAAACCTACTCACCGGTGGCCATTTTCTCTCGACAAATTTCGTAAACAGACATTTGGGCGAGAGCTTGAGCATGAACCTAATTTGGTTTCAGGTAGAGAGGTGCCGCTAACAGAGATCAGATGAGGATACTGAAAGGGCCTTCTGGCCCTGAGCTTAGCCTAAGGCACCGATGTTCTGATGGAGGCAGCGGTAACTTCGTTTGAGTCAGTCCCAGCCGTGGCAAATGGAGTCATAAGCTGTTAATGCAACGCTGACTGAGAATCACACAGAACAGCACGGAGAAATAAAACACCATAAAACACAAATGTAGTAAAAAAGAACAGCACTCTCTGAGCTATATGTGAACTCTTAAATAAGTTACCCTCCCCCACCACCACACTGGAACATGTTTATGAAGCACTGAAAGTGCAAATCCCCACAAACAGATGATGAATCACCAAGCCATTAAAACAATATTGGTAATAAGTTTTACACCTCTTCTCATGTTATAGGCCACACATTTTTAATCACCCCCAATTATAACATTAAATATGACAGAAGTAAGCCTCAGTGAAGCAGACCAGTACACTGATTTAATGGTTAATTAATGAGTACTTTAAAGTGTTGGCAGGTACTGTAATTGTCATTCAAAACAAGAGAAAATTAATCATGCTAATTACTGGAAAAACCTACATTAACATAATATTGTCAGTAAGGAGTAAAGGCCATTGAGGGGTGCGCAGGCAGTGAATTGCGTAGCAAAATGGGAATTTTACACAGCAATTTGAGGTAGGGACTGTATCAAAATAAATGGCATTCTGGTTTTGTGCATATTCATAAGTTAAATATGAAAAGACTTTTAAATAATTAAACACATTTATAACTATTACATTCATTTGTGCTTGTTTTTAATTGTGATGGACAGAGAAAAAGTCAGTATACTGCTGCAGAATCCAGACAGAATTTTAATGAGAGAAAAAAAATGTATATACTCAATTGGCTATGAATAAAAGTAAATAGTTAAATGATTAAAAGATTCAGTCATATAAATGAACCAAAAGTGACATAATATATGTAAATCAAATTTTAGAACAAGTTAATGTGTTTTCCCATGTCTTTGTCTGGAGTTCCAGCAGTACATCCAGACAGCCAGTGATTAAAAATACATGATTAGATGAATATGATGAGAGTGATGGTGTGGGTGGAAGTAGAAGGCCAGCGTAGGTGTCTCACACAGGGCTGGGTGCTGGTGGTTCTGGGCTCTGGGCTGGGCTCATATGCTGAGGGAGATGCTCTGGATGCGGAAGGCAGGGATCTTGGAGTCCGTCTCCTCACCGCTGACACGGAACACCACGTGGGCGTTGGATGGGATGGTGGCAGTGCCGCTCAGTGGCCTCCCCAGCCAGGACTGCCCGCCACGCTTGTACATCTTCACCGTCACCTGGGAAACATGGCGGACAGGGTGAGAGGCTGTGCCGCAGCCCACAGGGTAGGAGCGGTCCTGGGGGCGAAGGAGAGTGGACACCCTCCACGCCTCCAAACCCCAGAGTCCACATCACTCCTGTTGACTCTGATTAAACTGGGTCTTTCAGAACAAGCCATTAATACTTCAGTCACAATCCACTGAAACACATGGGTTAGATACATAATACCCATGCTTACCTATGGCATTTTTAGTGTTTAAATCAGCTTTGAAAATATATTTTTGTGCATTATTATTCCATATTGTGAAAATACAGTAGCTATGTATACTGCTGCTCTCTCTGTATCTGTTGAATTTGTAGCCACAAATTTATTGAACTTTTTTAGTGTATGGTACTTTGAAAAACAGGGTATATGGAACCTCAAAGCTTAAATGATTTGTAAATTAGATCCATCAGTATATACATTAATGAGGGTTTAGGCACTTCAAGGCATTCACAAACATCTAAGCCTAATGGCAGTCTGCTTGGACTCCATTCGGCTCCACTGTCTGACAGGGGCAGTATGAGCAGGGCTGTAATGCGAATCTTCTTGTCCTCGCGTTGGCTGGTTTTCCAGTATAAATCTTAGGAAATGAAAGTGAGAAATCTGCAACCTGCAGTCTCAATATTACACAGTGTTTCCTCTCCATCTTGGCTCATCTCAGGTCTGCCCAAGACAGACCATGTCATACAAGGAATGCTACAAAAGAGGTGCTTTAAATCTGAATCTGGCACTCAGACTCTAAACACATTGTCAGTTGAACATCGAGGGGTTATCAAAGCAATATTTAAGTCACAGGCCTTGAGATTAGTTTTGAAAGATCTTGGGAAGAGTAAAATAATATTTGAATATGCATAGACTGTCTTTGGTTTAATAGGTGGATTAAGCTTATGCGAGGCAAAATGTCTGTAGAAACATCATGGACTATTCCAGTAAATATAGTCCCTGACTTATATTTCAGAAGGTTTACAAGTGCTTTTTACACCAACTTACAATATACTGCCACATTTTACACACAGTCATATCATAGCAATCACACACTGGTAATTATATTTCACAATTAAAATCAACATGATCTGCATTAATGCTAACACTCTTATTGAGATAAACCTAAACCTAAAGCTTGTTTTATTTTGTTTTGAGCTTGGGTTATCGATAAATGGTCCTTATTTCTGTGATCAACAGAAAAAGCCTGGGAGCCCCAGGTTTTCTCCGGCACGGAGGTGAAGGTGAGGTTCTGTCGGTGGACCCAGTCAGGGTCAGCAGGGTCTTGACACTGACTGAGACCTCCTGACCTCCGTCTGGACCTCTGGGGGCTCCTGTGGCCTTAACCTTTCCCCTTTACCTATGCAAGCTGTCGCCCATAGCCAGCACAGAGTGCCTATGTTCTGCATGCTGCTGGAAGATCGCAGCTCGGTGTGAAGGTGGCAATACAGGTATCAGGGCAGGCTTCACATTCTCTACAAAAACCTCAAAGTTAACTTGTGTAGGGATTATTTAGACCTCACGTGTGGCACCAGTTATGTAGGAACTTATTCTATTCCTCAAACTTGGTAGCAAATATATATAGAACAATTAATATTATCTATATCCTCAAAAGGGGCGCCAGACGATATGAGGATAATGCGCCGGATGCTAACACGGCGACACAAAATAATATTAATATTCTAAATAAACATAAGTGTACCAAGGTTTTACCCTTAGTAGACTCACGTGGAAATCAGTCTCATTTTAATAGTTAATCAGTCTCATTTTAGATAATTATGAACCATAATTATTGACACTCTAATCTATAATTAAAGATACAACAACTATTAATTCATAACGGTTGAAGGCATTACGTTCAGATTGATTTGGCCTCGGCTCGTGTTCTCACAATATCAATACAGACACAAGGTTTAATAAAATATATTTATTAAACAACAGTGAAAATCCTAACTAAACAGTTTCTATCATCTAAGGAAATTGTGTATGCGCGTGTGTGTGTGTATGTGTGTGCGTGCATGCATGAGTTGGGAACAATAGGCGCGTTCCCGTCTGTATGTGCACGGCGTTTAGTAATGATCCAAATTCCACGGCTAGGTGTGGCAATTTGGAGGAAAATATATAGTTCGTGTTAGTCGTTCCAGAGATCGCATGCAGAGATCTCGGTTAAGAGATTATAAATTCCTGTTTGTGGAAGATATAATTGATAGCTAGTATAAAGCTAATTAGCGGTAGCTAACTAGCCAATACTGTTCCTAACACAGACTATATAGTTATACACCACTATACAGATATTGCAAATGCATTACATTGTAATTAAACAGAACATGAAACTTCCAATGCGAGTGCCTGATGTGTCCGTCTTACGTGTAGTTGCTATCTGGGGATAACAAATACCGCAGTTCGTTCGTCCAAGGGGTTTGTCCTTTTGTCCGTCCGTTGTTGGAGAAGGAATCCCGCTGCTGAACTTTCTGAAATGGCACGTCGTCCGAGTTTGCACGTCTGGTTTGGATGATATTTGTTCGCTGTTGTTGGATGTTCCAGATGCTGTGAAGCAAGCTAAAACAGTGGTTCGGGTGTTACCACGCAGGATGGCTGTGGATCCGTCGCGTGAAGTCGGCCAGTGATGCACTGTTCTGTGCAGGATGGTTGCTGAAGCGCTTGCCTCCGAGACGAAGCGCAGGCCTGGAGCAAAAGTTTGTTGCTTGCGTTCCGCACGCCAGAGGTGGACGAGCGAGAACGAACATGCAACAGGAGCAAGAGAGCAGAGCTCAAAGAGCTCAAAGAGAGAGCGAAGCTCAAAGAGAGCGAGCAACAAGAAAAAGGGACAGGAAGTTTGTCTGTCCTTTTATTTCTTAAGTTTTATTGCCCTTTGCGTGTTTCCGGCGCTACAGTATTGGTGTACTGTAGCGGGTATGGGCTGTCTTAAGCATTGAGACTGTTTAAAACACGCGCTCACTGGTGATGTCAGGGTGAGCGTGTGCACATTGGTAGAGCCGTTGTCTAGGGACCCTACATCCCCCCTGCTTCTAAGAGGAGTAACTTGGTTAAGTCCTCCTTGGAAGCACAAGGGTACCAAGCAGTCTGTGTGGGTTCAGTTCCTGTAAAAATGGTTAATCCAAAAGACAGTTCGTTGAGAGCTGGCGAGGTTCCGTCCATAATGCTGAAAATGTTCGGGCATTACATAATTGACAGACAAATACTCAGGCAATCATCAATTAACCAATAAGCCTTTGACAAATTACATTGTACAAAGTCTAACAGTGTAAACATGACTAACATACATGTGAAACCATTTGAAAAAGGGTTAGTTGTTTTGTTAGTTCGATGCTAGTTTGGTCGTGTCCAGAAGGTGGAGCACTGACAGTCTTAGCTCAAGTTTGTGTAGCTGAGTCATGGGAAGAAAAAGGTATAAGAAAAACATTTAATTTATAAATGTGTGTTCCTATACGGTCCTAGAGGTAAAATTAACCCTGATTCAGTTGGAGAGAAACCTCAGGACAGAAGATACAAAGATTAGTAGAGTTGTATATTACAGTGTCCGCTTACGATCTGTGTTTGCTGCCGCTACTTGCAAATCTAAGAAACTACTGTAAACTACTCAAAAATCTGCTCCCCCCCACCCTCAGTGGGGAAAAGGTGTACACCTGCCAAGGTTCCCTGTTAATAGTGGGTACCAATGAGGGGACCATGAACTATCTATCTTGTTTCTACTCTATGTTTTCCGAGGGACACGGAGCAAGATCAGATAGCTTCTTGGTGAGGTCACTTATGGCATGCACTATTGACTCAAGGTCATTTTCCTCAGATGACAGTTCTTCCCTATCCGAGTCATGTTTGAATTGACTATCAAGTCTAGGTCTACCTGGCCTGTCTTCTCTCCAATTGCGACTGGCATCGGAGCGTGAGAAGCAAACAGGGCGGCTTCTAGACGAAGTAAATTTCTTTCCCCTTTGTTTCGAGTTCTTAGACTCTGAAACTTGAATGGGGTTAAGAGATTTTGAGGTGACAAGTTCTTTGGGGATTTCGGTCTTTGGGACGAGTCTGAAAGTGTCCCAGACCATTTGGGCCTCATTCCGAATTTCAAGAGCTGTGTGATTGTCTCTTGAAAATAAGGCAACATAGGTTCGAATGCAGGGGTGCAGGTTATGCACAAAAAAAGAGATTTAAAAGCTTGGTCTTCTTCTAAGCCTGGTTCATCTCTACCCTGGAAGAACACACTCTTCAAGCGTTTGTAGTAATCGCGAGGGCGTTCTGTGCGACTATGTTTTACCTCTACAGCTTGAATCATGGCTGTCGCCTGATCAAACTGGGGCAGGTATTCGGAGACCAATGCTTCACAAAGCTTGGTGTAGCTATTGCGAGCTGTTGGTGAGAGCTGTTCAATGAACCCATGGATCTCCCTAGCGGAGGTTTTCCAGATTAATTTAATTTTCTCTCGATCAGTTGCGTTGGGCAAGTCTGAGAGGCAGTCATTCACTTGTCTTAAGTAGCTCTGAATGTTGAGTTCAGTGCTTTGAGGGTCAAAGTGTTGAACATCTTTAGCTATTCGCTCAAGTTGTTTCAGGCGCAAGTTGGCTGTGGGTTCAGGTGTTTGCCCATGTGGTGGAGGGGGCGGACCTGAAACCTTACTTTTGGACGAACGTGGTTCACGTTCAGTCACATGCTCCCTGCCTGACTGGGAAGCCATAACTGGTAACCAGGTGTCCTGCTTCCAAATATTGAGGGAAGGAGCTGAAAACTCGCTATCTGAATAGCTAAGGGACTGAAAATCTCCATGATTTCTCTCTGGCTGAGAGGAAACTTTATGAAAGTGTGGCTCATGTTCCCTATGTGGAAGGGAATGGACCACATGATTTTTAGAACATTCATTTTGAGATGTTCTAGAACCCCTTTGGGAGGGTGCACAGAGAGACTGGTCTTGTATTCCTGAAAACAGGAAGAACCAGAAGGTAGATACACTCTCTGGTGAGAATGTTCCACCACTCTGTCAGGGGCAAAGTGGCCTGGACGACAGTGGTCAGGGGACCGATCTCTCATCTGTTGCCACAAGGCATAATTGCTATTCAGCCCATTGGTGTCTACCTTAAGGCTAGAGTCTGTTACAGAACTCACCTCTTCCCGGTGCTGATGAGGTGCAGTCAGTAAACTTCTATCAACCTTTTCGGAGGACTCGTGACCTGAGTGGACTGAGAAGTTTAGGTTAGAGGAGGTAGAAGAATTATGCTCAGAGTAGCCTGAGTCATGAAGGGACCCCCCTTTCCCCTCTTCACGATGTGGGAGGTGAGGTGCTGGCAGCTTGCGTAATGGGGTTTCCATTGAAGCGCTGCTTAGGGAGTCAGAGTGGGACCTGAGGTCGGCTAGGCCGGACACTGGACCCAGATCAGGGTGCAGAGTGTTTGTAGGCACCTGATGATACATGGCTCTTAGCGGGATTGAGGTGAGTGGGGAGGAGATGTTACTTGAGGAAAGCAAACGAGGGGTGACATGCGGCTGCAGTAGTGCAGAGTGTCCACTATTAAGCCGGAAAACTTCATCCCTGTAAGAGCAGAGATCTGATTCGGCAGAATGCAAATTCTCTAGATACTGCATAGCTTTCTTGCTAACAGTTTGCAACTCTTGAAAAATGTTTGCATTTTTCACCTTCAAGTTCATAATCTCATTCCCTAGTTCCTCATTGCAAAGAAGGGCAAGGCTGACTTGCCTAGAGAGAGCCAATATCAAACAGGACAACAGTGGGTCTGAGGACCCAATAAGGGAGTCACACTTCTCATTAATCAACGCAAATATTTCCTTGCTGCACTCGTCAAAACTTAGCTTATTTAGAAACTCTAAATAACTGGGAGCTAAGCTCTGGGACAAGTGAGAAAAATATTGCTCAGTGGAAACAGGTTCCATATTTACAAAGGTAAATATACTTGCTCTAACTCAAGAGTGATATCTAGAAGTTAGCTATATCAGAAGGGCAGTGAGCGCCTTACAGTGCAACAAAAAGGTTACACAATGCTGTAAATCAAAATCCAACATACACGTAGTGTGATGAAGGGCAAGAAATGCTCCAAAATGTTGTCTAGCTATAGTACGAGGTAGCTACAGCACCACAAAGTTACTTAAATCACACTGGCAGTAATTCCATGTAACAACAGCAAAATCACAAAATGTAAGTATGCATTAAATTCTGTTAACCACAAAAATATTGAAAACCAGGGATATGTGGACAATTATTAAATTCAGATTTAATAATAGCAATACATTTACTTCAAGGAAAATGTATAATTATCAACCTGTAGTGTTTGGTAATACCAATGAGGCTATAAGGTGTTTCACCAAAACGGTAAAATAGTGTTCAAACTATTATTGGTTATCAATGCAAATAACCGGACCACCGTCTAAGTTCTGCGCATGCAATAAAACAATGCAACACTAGGGGCAGAGTTGCACGAAAATGTTGAAGTTAGACTTTCAACTAGGAAGCAAGAGCGACATCTGGTGGTCATTCAGGAAATGTGCACTCTAAAGCTATCTAGCAGAATTATAGCTGAGTGTTCTGACCTAACTCGCGAGAGTTTTGATTTCGTAAAAACATGAAACCGAGCCAAATACCAATCTCCTCACACGGGGCACCAATTATGTAGGGATTATTTAGACCTCACGTGTGGCACCAGTTATGTAGGAACTTATTCTATTCCTCAAACTTGGTAGCAAATATATATAGAACAATTAATATTATCTATATCCTCAAAAGGGGCGCCAGACGATATGAGGATAATGCGCCGGATGCTAACACGGCGACACAAAATAATATTAATATTCTAAATAAACATAAGTGTACCAAGGTTTTACCCTTAGTAGACTCACGTGGAAATCAGTCTCATTTTAATAGTTAATCAGTCTCATTTTAGATAATTATGAACCATAATTATTGACACTCTAATCTATAATTAAAGATACAACAACTATTAATTCATAACGGTTGAAGGCATTACGTTCAGATTGATTTGGCCTCGGCTCGTGTTCTCACAATATCAATACAGACACAAGGTTTAATAAAATATATTTATTAAACAACAGTGAAAATCCTAACTAAACAGTTTCTATCATCTAAGGAAATTGTGTATGCGCGTGTGTGTGTGTATGTGTGTGCGTGCATGCATGAGTTGGGAACAATAGGCGCGTTCCCGTCTGTATGTGCACGGCGTTTAGTAATGATCCAAATTCCACGGCTAGGTGTGGCAATTTGGAGGAAAATATATAGTTCGTGTTAGTCGTTCCAGAGATCGCATGCAGAGATCTCGGTTAAGAGATTATAAATTCCTGTTTGTGGAAGATATAATTGATAGCTAGTATAAAGCTAATTAGCGGTAGCTAACTAGCCAATACTGTTCCTAACACAGACTATATAGTTATACACCACTATACAGATATTGCAAATGCATTACATTGTAATTAAACAGAACATGAAACTTCCAATGCGAGTGCCTGATGTGTCCGTCTTACGTGTAGTTGCTATCTGGGGATAACAAATACCGCAGTTCGTTCGTCCAAGGGGTTTGTCCTTTTGTCCGTCCGTTGTTGGAGAAGGAATCCCGCTGCTGAACTTTCTGAAATGGCACGTCGTCCGAGTTTGCACGTCTGGTTTGGATGATATTTGTTCGCTGTTGTTGGATGTTCCAGATGCTGTGAAGCAAGCTAAAACAGTGGTTCGGTGTTACCACGCAGGATGGCTGTGGATCCGTCGCGTGAAGTCGGCCAGTGATGCACTGTTCTGTGCAGGATGGTTGCTGAAGCGCTTGCCTCCGAGACGAAGCGCAGGCCTGGAGCAAAAGTTTGTTGCTTGCGTTCCGCACGCCAGAGGTGGACGAGCGAGAACGAACATGCAACAGGAGCAAGAGAGCAGAGCTCAAAGAGCTCAAAGAGAGAGCGAAGCTCAAAGAGAGCGAGCAACAAGAAAAAGGGACAGGAAGTTTGTCTGTCCTTTTATTTCTTAAGTTTTATTGCCCTTTGCGTGTTTCCGGCGCTACAGTATTGGTGTACTGTAGCGGGTATGGGCTGTCTTAAGCATTGAGACTGTTTAAAACACGCGCTCACTGGTGATGTCAGGGTGAGCGTGTGCACATTGGTAGAGCCGTTGTCTAGGGACCCTACACTTGTTTATATAATTTCAAGCACTACAAATCTCACAACGACTACATATAAAAGAAATGTATAGAGCACAATTCAGATGCCGTATTTTTTTATCACCATATTAGCTTCACCATATCAACTAGTCTTTCCCGTCTGTAAAAAGACTGCAAAGATGGACTGCAGTAGGGCCTGAAGTGACTGGTTTGACAGATCATCTCACTTTATTCACAAGCAGAAGTGCAGATAAGAGACTCCGAGACACATTAATTAAAAAGGGAAACTCGCCCAAAAGCCATTATGAGGATAACCCTCGTAATCCTTTTTAACCTAGCTAATGTAAACACAGGACTGCTATTGTAACCAAACACCTACTCTGATCATAATTACAGTTGCAAGTCTAATGCTACTTTCAGCTTTCATCTCTGTAGTCATTGGCTGGCTCAATTTCTCCCCTTCTAGAAGAGAGGAGAGAAAGGTCAGCTTGCACTCACTCTGACAGCAAATAGAAATTCAATTTCAGCTTTCAATCTTTTTCTTTCACCTGCAACTGGCCTTCTTGGCTCTATACTTATCTTTCTATCTACCAATCTATCTATATATGACTCGCACTGACTTAAGCACTTGGATCCCTTAAGGAACCTGGACTCTATATATAACTTATATATAAAGTTATTATATATATATAAATACATCATATGATAAACATTAACTTTAATTGCTGAAATTCTTTCATCTCTCAAATTGAGCCTGAATAACACACTTCTCACACCATCCCTCTGTATTGCTTTTCCTGTTTACTTGTCTTGACAATGGGTCCACTAATGAGATTTGGACACTCAGGTAATTGGACCGTATTCATTTCAAAGGACAATTTAATGGCATTTCTTATTTCGTTGCATTCGGTGGGGGAAGATTAAAGTATATTTTGATGCCTTTTTGCAGTTCTTGTTTTCTTCATTTTGGAGGTGGTCAATTTTTCTAAATTATTTGTTCTTTTTCTTTCATCTCCAGCATTCAATAAACTGTCAGGTCCTCTTAGTTAATAGTGGCAGCAGCCTGAGCCAGCGTCCCAGCCCTGGGCCATTGTCTGGGTCACTGCGGATGGCCAAAAGGCCTTTTATTTCCACACAAAAACATCAAAAGCCAGATAAGCATCAGAGGTGGGGAAAAATACTGGGTGCGGGATTTTCTCCCCTTCTTTTCTGCCCGTAATTGTACATGATTATTTTAATAGAGAGTAGGTGGCGAGCTATAGGGCTGATAGAATGGGAAAGACTGCATCCCCCAGGCCCTTAGACTATAAGCTGTGTGATATCGTGTCTCACGTTCACAGCACTTCCCCAGCACCCGCACATTCAATCTGCTAAACTAATTATCTGCAACAATGGCAGGTGCAATTTCATCATACATTTTTATATATATATATATATGCACACACACACACACACAGACACACACACACGCATGCATGCATGCACACACGCACACATACGTGTTATATGTCCACTATTTTGTATACATTTAAAAATGAGACTATGGACTGCATGTCACTTCAGTGCAACAGATACCTCTCATTATATAAGCCTGAAACTAACATCCTGCCACCATTAACTCAACCTTCCAAAACACCCTACTCCTAAAAAATGATACTTGGCACTCCATATAGTGGATATAAATCCAAACTTTAGATTTCAGATAGGGACCTATATGACCACACCTGTAAATCCACGATTGGTGCAACCAAAGAGCTATTTTTCCAGCACTTGACACAACAAATAATTTAAAATATTATCCTCTTAACAGTCTGCTCTGGTTAATACCTTCATCATGTATCCTGTACTCAAGTTCATACAGTTCATTTAATGAATTTATGTGTTTTGTGTGGTTTGGCAAGAGAATAAAATCATTTTTGTTTAATAAATCTGGATTCATATGCTAGTTGCTGTATTATCTTCTCTTTCATGGAAATATGGGAATATGGACTTAATGATATTCTTAGTATTATTATAATTGAGTAGTTTGATGACAACATAAAAAACTTAATTTTTTACATTTGTACAAATAAATAAAAAAATACTCTGAAACATAATTCTGAATTCAGCGTTTGTGAGACAGTGATTCATAATATGGGTTATAATCGATGCACATTAGAGCTTTCTTTTTTCCTCCAAAGTCAAGAGTCAGAGGCTTTTTAAAGTCTGTGAGTCTCATAACCATTAATGTGGCCAAAAAACTTAGCCTAAAAACATTTAATATCAACATTAATCAAATTTATATGCTAAAAAGAATATATTTACCCCTTTAAAAACTTTTGGAAAACAATCAGCCCCTATGCATATAGTTATGCATATAATTGAGTACTCTCAAACCCCAGGAAACAGAACATGATGGTGTGAAGAAACCAAAGCCAACATGGCAAAATCTTGGTAAGTTTTTAAGTGAATTCCAAATCAGGTATTTATTAATGAATGTGGTGCTGGAATGCCCCCAAGAATCACGCCATTGCCTGTTTGTGGGTAGTAGAATGCAGCTAAAATAAATCAACCTCCACACAGCACCATCAAACTGCAAGCCTTCAGGGGCAGCGGCGCCCTGTTTCTCTAGTTTTAACATCCCTGCAGCTGCACGGCTCTAAAAAATAAGTAAGCTTTTCAACGAGGAAAACAATATTTTAGCCCAGAGGGTCTGCTGTTGCCACATAATATGTTTAACTCAAAAACACCCCATACTATTTATTTTCTGAGCTCATTTAATATTAGTGCTTGTGCTGTGTTTGGGGTTGGGGGAGGGGGCGATGATTTACAGTGTTTTCTAAAAATTGTGAGAAACTTGTTTGTTGAGGGAGCTACATAGAAAAACACGGGAACTTTTAGCTGTTCAGGTAAAGGTAGGTGTTCTGGGAGATTCAGACAGATGTTAAGTTGTGGTAGACAGAAGTGTTCCGTTTGGGGCTGGGGCACGATGGGATGACATAATAGAAGCAGGTATCTGAGTGACACTTTTTGCCTACATGACTTCAGTCATAAAGGATGACAGGTTCCCAACATGGAAGGTACACTGACAAGAGGATTTTCTTTGTTTCCAGCTTTGCTTGCATACTTGTGCCAGCCCCATTCACATATGAAAATACGTTAAAGTGATGGACCCAAGCACAATGAGTGCATATTGCATGCTCTGTGTGTCATTGAGAACGAAGGAAATGATGGATTGCTTTCATTTAGCTCACATGCAAGCACCACCACAATCCGCTTTCAACATTTTGGTAGGGAAATTTCCCAAACCCTGAAATACAACTCACAACCACACATGTGCAGACTATTTGCTACCTGAGTGGCATGTGCTTGATGTCGCCTTTAACTACACTACATTTGTCATTAATCATACTGACAACAATTCCATTTGTGTCAAGGCAACAGAGAACACATTGCTGCTTTTGGAGATGCAGTCAAAGAAGAAACACAAAATAGCAATACATTTTGCTGAATAACCGCACTGACCATCTCTTTTAAACTGCCATGCTGTTGTTCTCAGTGGTTATGGTTATAATAAACAACTCACAATAGAAATTGTTATTTTGGATGTCTGTGGTGAACTGAGCGCCAAACACAACCATGATACATGGTACTGTGACATGGTCACACACATCTAGAACGGTGAGAAAGCTTTACCAGATGTGTAATCTCCGTCACCAAAGACGCATGTCAAGAGTCACCTCACACAGACACATCTACACTTTCACGCTGGCCTTTCTTCATGTCATCAGTTTGCCAGTAAAATGCTACTGGCTCATCAACTCCCTGTTGTAGCTTGTAGTGTGGATTCTTCTTTAAGGTAATCAGACTTGGAACCCATCAGAAGTTACTGCGCCTCCTGTAATCTGGAGCATTCTTGTCTGGGTAGAGATACTGCCTAGCAGTGGTCTCCAGATGTGAACGCAGACTAAATTACTGTGACCATAAGCGTCATGCTTTCTGTATTTTATCAGAACAGAATACAATCTGCGGCAGTTTCCAATGAAAAGGAAAGATGTAAAACCTGGCTGAGGTACTCAGTTTCTGTCTGAGCAGTTAAAACATGGGTCTTACATGAGCAATCTGCAAGGACTGACCATCTTTGTTTACTGACTTCCCTTAGAGTTGTATAAGATTCCATTTTCTAGCATGAAGAGGTCATTTTAAATCTGGACCACTAAGCAATCTCAGTCATGTTTAGCAAGGCCTTTTTTCATGAAAACTAACAAGTTGTCTCACCTACATTGTTTCTTTAGCATGTATGATTTTATCATTCATAAATGATTAATACGCAATCAAAGTTAAGCAGGTACATAACAGGTAGCATATATTGTCTGAAAATCAGACCAAGAATAAAGTTAATACAGATATAGAAACCTTCCAATTATATTGTGAACGTATATACAACATATAAATTGAAAAATAAAGATATAAATGAAAGACAAGATGAAACTGACGCCATAAATAGATGACAGAAATGAAGCTGTTGAATGTTCCATTAGCTTCACTTTTTCTTGGAAACCAGACTGGATCTCAGAGTCACACATTTGTCATGTCAAGTGGGGGAAAAAGAAAACTTAAATCTTCTTTTTTCATCTTTCAGGATGTGTTTGTGAAACAAACCGCAAGAAGAAGTTTCCAATAAGCACCCTGATCAGACAGCCAGACTAAATGTTTTGCATATGCTGTAGCTGTTCTCATCATACATCATGAGCTGGGATAAGTGGGACAGCCACCCGTATTGCTGACAGGACAAAATGAAAGATTACGTGCATTGGGAAGAGTGAAGCAATGATTTCTGACTGTGTGTTCAGCACTATCTATGGGTCAAAAGACAGAAGGTTTGTGTCCTATTACTAGTTTATATCAAAATGAATTCACTTAGTTTTGCAGTTGCAATTCTTAAGCATTACAATTAGAAGTCAAATTAATTCCAAGTTTAAGCGCAATGAAGCATATGTTTCTATACAGAGCATTTCAAAGTAAAAGCCCATTCCCCATTTTGTATTTACAAGTTTTCACCCTTTTAATGCCAGTTTGGACTGACCAATCATATTCACAGGCATTGACCACTGCCACTGCCTCCCCTTTTTCACACCACAATGTGTGGCACTATTATGGTAGATTGTGGTAGCTGATTTACCTGCAGGGGTCACCAGAGAGCGACGAGACATAGACATCCCTGCCAAATGAACAGCCTCTCCCTGGACGGCACCAAGGCCAGCTATCCTGCTGAGCTGCCTGCCATAGCTGTTACTATCCAGATTCTAAACCCAGCCTTTGGACCCCCTACATACTGGAACTTGGCCCCATGGGCCCCTTCAAATGGTGCTAACTGCTAGCCTCACACATAATCAATAGTGGTAACAGCCGCAAACCTAATCACTACACATTACCTTTCAGCTATACCTAACAAAACACACAGGATTATCTATTGCTGGAGGTAATGGTGAATAGGATCTACAACACATCCCCCCATCCCCCTGACAGAACTACATTCATCAACTCACAGGGAATTTCCACTGTCCCACTTCACTATTCTCTAACACCAAAAACAAAAGCAACCTTAGAGGTTCTCTCCCACACGGAATGCAAATGACATACCGTCCCAGGTTTGTTTCGAGTTCTTGGGCTGCCCCAGTCAGCACATAAATCACGGAGAGAGCATTGAGGAGTTTGGCATCATCTACTCAACCTGCCTGCCAGGGATTGCTTGACGGGAGCAGTCGAGACAACTGCCATAAGACGGAGATATTGGGTGTCACACAAACGGTTTTCCTTGCACTTATTTTTCACATACTTGAGACGGCTGTCTGAGGGAATCGGAGCTTGAAGAGGGAACAGGCTGAAATACGTTGTGTGCTGAAATATGTACTAATTAAACTAATCCCCCTGTTCCCCTGTCTGTGACCTCTGGATGGTTGGTGCCCCCCCCCCCAATCTCTACACACACTGCTGATTCATGCAGCCATTGAAAACCCTCACTTTAAACACAGAAACGTATCATCCAGCCAGCTTCAGAAGTCTCTGGGCCGGGCACTTATTTACACGTTGGGGGTTAAACTGTGTTCTGCTGGGTCATGGAGAGTTTGTTGGTTCGGGTGGGAGGTGCTGACAATGTGTTGGTTCAACATGGGCTGGACTGGGAAGAAGTCTCACCAACAAAAACAACGACTCCAACACATCACACTTTCCTAGGTTCAGAATCATTCAGGCATTTGAGTCTCCTTAGTCTGTCTTTCCCCCTGTTTTATACTGTGTCCTACCCAGCCATGCAGCATGCTCTTCTGCACCCATCTGTATGTCCAGGTGTATTTCCCCCATCTTCCCTTTAACCTGCCTGACACTGGGATGAGTGTCAAGCTACAGTGTGTCACCTGTTGCAGCGGAGGAGGGCAGCCTCTTCAGATCACTATGCCGGGAGCTTTGGGCCCTGGGGACGAGGGGCAGGGCAGGAGCCCCACAAAGCCCAGAGAGCTCATCTAACCGCACTCACTTCTGTTGACTGCCCCTCCCCCAGTCCCCCCTCCCCAGCCACACCCTGCCTAGCTTGGGCCTGGCCCAGCCACAGCAATGACATCACCGCCCGAGTCCTCATAACCTCACAGGTGCTTTGTGTGTCATGTGAAACGCCTTTATGACATCAGCCCTAACATCTCCCTGAGTGAACCGGTTTCTTCCCTCACAGTCTGCTGAGAAGTCATAGATCCAGGCTTCTGCCCTTACCTTTCACCTCTTGCCCTTCTTATCTGATATGAAACCATTCTCTTCTCCCCCCCACCCTACTCCCATCAGAAGAGATATCTTGGGAATTTATGGCTGCTCCTAGTGTTCTCAGACACCAAACTGGTCTCTCCTGTTATCTGCCTGTATAGACACAAATCATCCAAACACCATTGACTCACCTCTCATTAACACTGTCAAACTGAGGACAGCCCACCACACAGAGGAAGATCCAATCTAATTACAGTATATGAAAACACTTTAATTATGGAACAATGAAAGTATCAAAATGTTAAAGTAAACAAAGCTACGCTAACTTTTTGTTCAACAAATCGGACAGAACAATTCTTTATAATATTTCAGTATTTCTTTCACACCCACTCACACATACGTAAGTGCATATTATAAATATATGAGTGCCCAAGCAATGAGCTGATTCAGCATAAATATTGCATTTGAGGTAAGCAAGATAAGTGCCCCATTTTTATTCATTTTTTTACTCTTTCCTCCCAAATCACTCATTATTTTAAGACACACAAAGCTACAACATGAGCTCATGGACACCTTTAGTGTCACTAGATCTCTACCGCCACCCCCCCACCCCTCAGAAAGAAAGACCCAGAATTCCTGTCTTCCCCGGGATGTGCCAGGACTGAGAATTTATGTAGGTGACGGGCCTGCAGTTGACAGGTGCCGCTCGGTGAGTGATGACATGCACTTTGTCTCCTGGAGGACGTGTCATCACCTGCGTGTTTGCCATTCAATATGCACAGGTTTTCCCTTGTAAATTTACACAATGAAGGGAATATGAGGGCCGCCGTTTTTAGCTTGGAGCTAAAGGTGCCGTGTTTCAGGTGAACCCGGGCTCGGTGTAAACCCACACCCAGCCCGGGGACGGCAGCCTCTTTGTTCAGTTATCTATCAGCAGACTGGGAGAGCTCAGCCCTGAGAAACACTGTCTCTCACCAAGCACGGTCATAACAGCCATGATAGTACATTACCACACTGTACTGGAATCTTCTACGTGCATATGAATATGAGTATACACATATCTGCACACATACCACTAGACTGAATTCAGTGACTACATTACGGCCTACTAGTACTGCAAGGAACGTGGCACAATGATATGACCACATTTTACGTTACAAAAAACATAAAACTATTAACACGATTGCTATTTCTCTTTTGTGGTATACATTATGTGCAATCACAGCTTGGACTGAAATGACAGTTACGACCATATAGAGTAAAACTCCACTTTAAGTGTCACTCTTGCCATAATGGAGTGTATTAACTTGAGTTAACTGCAGCCACGTTTATTTCAAAAGTTTATGCCATCAATTTCTCACAAGCAGGGTGCCAAAATTATGTAGCTGCAACCGTTATATTACAAACCAAGATAAAATGACCTGACACAGCTCACAAATCTGGGTTTTAACTAATTATTCCATATAATAGTCCTTTTGTATGCAAGTTTGGACTGTCTGAGTAAAATGCTTTGATTTTTTCATTTTTTTCATTGGAGCAAGTTTCAAATGAAACAGGAACTGACAACACATAAAAGAACGTTGTGTAAAACAACGGAGATGTTATGTTGATATAGGCAATTTAAGCACAACACTGAAAAACTACAATTGCCATAGAAGTGAGAACAAGATGAGGATAAAAGACGAACAGTGCGTTGGCAGGAGAATAATGAAATTCATAACCACAGAATAACATGAGCCCCGGAGCGAGGTGCCAATCCATGGCAGGGTGGGGTCCTGGCACTACGAATCTATTCTGCACAGACACCGTGAGACAAAACACACAACAATCAGTACATCTCCCTTCACATTCTCATCTATAACTCACTGCTATGGTGAAAGTTACTGTTACTTAAAAATGGAGAGAAAAACTTGTAATACAAGGATGACTTGAAAAATGTTGCTGTTGCTGACACAATTATTTCATAAGTGTGCCTCATATTTGCTTTACTAGTAGCTCTGATACAAATATTCAAAGGGTTAAAAACACGTGTGGGGGCGACAGACATCTGGGTCATGGTTTCACCTGTTTGGATAACCAATTTTGTACACCTGCTTTTAGCAAATCATGTTATTATTTATTTAATAACCACTTTGATCATTTAACAGATCAGAAACATCATTCAAACACCTACTTGTTAATGCAGTCTGCCTTAATAGTATGCCCTTGCCTGAATATGGAATCTTCATCAATTTTTTCAGCTTTTTTCATTCTTAGTCTTCTCTGTGAATTAGTTGCAGAAAAAAGACTTCAAGGATGACACTGGGTTTTAAATAAAATGACAAGAAGTATTAGTGCTTCAATAACAGTAAATGCTTTTTAAGATTCAGGACCATCCCAGTACCTATGTGTGCTTTAAAGAGTCATGGGGAGATCACAGAGGAAGATATGATCAGAAAACCAAATGACTTGAAACCAAGTACCCATTCACCATTCCTGTATTAGAGCGCTGCAGCGTGACGTTGCAGTGAAAGCAAATAGGGCAAATCTCTCTGCTCTGAAAGTGTTTGCTGTATTTCCAAATGCACAGGGTGATAAATATAATTACTTATTTGTATTGACCTTCACATGACTGTTATTGCTCATATACAGAAAGCACCACTAAAACCAGAAAAAAAAGAAAAGATGGCTGGACAAACCCCTCCGCATCTGAGCATGTGCGATACTATGCTTTTAACCAGACAGGGAATATTGCAAAAAGCAAAGCATCACAGAGGTGTAAAAACCGCCAGTCCTTCAAAATATGTGGAAATTGTCTGTTTTGAACAACCCCATCAGCCAGATAATCTGCTATTTGGTGACATGTACAATTCAGTTTAATCACCAGCTTGCTCAAAGCTATGACCTCAATCACCGGCTAACTTTAAAATAGCTCAGCCTACAGCCTGACATGGCTAACAGGAAGCCATTAGAGCTCCTGCAATTACCATCTACATCCATCCACATAGCCCCTACTTTATTTTAATCTGTTTAAGTGCATTTTCTGCAAGAGGTTAAAATATGAATCTCCCTCTCTTGAATGAGGCTGGTTTTCTGGCTGACTTGAGAGCACAATTTACAGCTGATTTAATTTGTTCTTCACAAACATTCCTAATGACATTACCCTGGTGCATATACTGACTGCCTCCCTCTTATTCCATTAACTCCTAAATCGGGTTTAAAGACCATATTGATGCTGGATGTTATTATGGGTGATTATCAAAACAACAGACAATGGGGCAAAGTGTTTACTAACTGGTTTATTGGTAATTTCGAGTAACTACGACAGATGGCAATGCCGCAAATTATAAATCAACCTTTTTGCTGCTGAAGTGCATACTGGACCTCCAGTGTAAGGAAGCGCAACGGCCACAAACAAAAAAGCATGAAAAAAAAAACATTTTGAGTCATTAATTGAAAAATGTGGTTGCTTTTTTGGGAAATGGGTGCTGGGGCCCACAACAACTGATGAAATGAGTAATTGCATTGACGGTGGTCCTTTCCCCCGTCTCAGCTGCCTCTCCCAGTTTTCCATTACCCCTCCTTCTGTAATGTTTACAGCGCTGTGTGCTGTGGGGAGATGCACACCATGAATGATTGACTGTAGACTTTAATAGTCATCTGTTATGGTTTGAGAACGATGTGTCTTTTTAAACTGTCACAAGTGTAAACTGGCTTCTGTGTATAAGCGTGACTGCATGCGCTACTCAGCAGTTATAAATATGATAAAGCTATTTACCGTCAGAACCCCTGTGACACCACACTGTATTACTGCAGGGAAAACCAATCACTGTTCACCACCTCTTCTCCATTCAAATGCATTCGGCCTGCTTTTATAGCGCACGATTCTATTTTTCTGTGATTGTAATAACTTAGTGGTCAGGACAGAGGCAGTGCTTCCCACAAGACATCTTGTAAAATGCCATCTTTTACACATCGGATCTTATCCTGAAGTCTGGGGTGAAACTTTTTTATCTGCTCTCATATAAACTGAATCCTCCTGTGCCTTGGGTACATAAAAAAACCATGAATTTATGAAAAAAAATTTGCTTTAATACAAATGTGGGTTTATACAAGTACACCAGACATTCATTAAAATATTTTTACTGCAGCAGTAATGGAAGAAATTAATTTCTTACACTCACGTCTGTACAGATTTTGGCGTGTCCAGTCTTTTTAGAGATAAAATAACTTGATAATGCTCTTTTCAAAAAACTCTAAGCTGCCATCTGATGAATGGCGAACTGCCATTCCATATTTTCACAGCCCTTTCCTGGGCACCCCCCACCCCACCCCACCCCACCTCAACCCCCCACAGACTCGCCCAGAGGCGGACCCTCCTCGGAGCAGGCAGAGGGTGGAGAGGCCAGGGGGCGATTCGAGTCACTGATAGATATGCTAATGCCATCATCCACTCCACTTCACTCTCTTTATTCTTCCCAATTAAAGCAAACGCTTCTGAAACTGTAATTAAGCCGTGTGCTGTGGCCCCGGCCCCAGCCCGTCCGCCGTTCTAATGAACCTCTATTGATTTCCCTTTTATTTCTATCTGCCGTCCGGCCACAACGTCCAGGGGGCCGAAACAAATGGACATTTAAAGTGCATCTCCTGACCATGCTCTGTGCAGCATGCCCTGGTCTAATTAAAAGCCCAAAACAACAACAAAACAACACAAAACGACACAAAAAAGTCACAGTGAACGGCATCCAAGTACTAACGAACGGTAAGAAGATATACAATCACAGTAAAGCACTTACGCATGTGAATGCTGTCCAACTTCCACGCTGAGGTCCAGTCGGTAATTAAATGGCTGGTGTTAAGGCAGGAGGTGATGCAAATGCATTGACAAAAAGCTCTTAATTGTTAGACAATGGAAAGCATATTAGCCCATAAATCAATACGCTACAAGTGGAAAATACGGCAGCTGATTCGAGGCCTGACTGGGGAGTCCAGGGGAAAGTGGTTCTATTGAACAGCACTACAGCATCTGTTGAAAACTGTGCTGGGTAAATTATCACCCGGGAATTACACAGTATTTAAGTATCCAGGTGCGGTTTGTTTATTCATTTGCAGCAGGTCTTTTTCTAATTCACTTGCCAGGCTGTGGATGTACGGAGGTATTCTGCTGATACTATTCTGCTGATTACTGTTTCTCTGTCCCTTTCTCTTTCTTTTAAGAGCTGGGGGATTCATTCAGAGAACTACTCTGTAATGAAGCGTTGCACTATATCATTGCTCTTTAGGCCTTCAGCGACAGGTTATACACAGTGTCTGAGCACTTAGCTGATCAATTTAAGCAACTGATTGGACAGATAACTCATCTCACCTAGTTTGTGACTTTACGTGGAAACAGACCACATGTCTTTCTATAGCCAGGTTTGAGGAGCAGCTAGCTCTATAGGCATTAGTGTATATTCATTTCTGCTTCTGCCTTGCTTTCTGGTTTGTCTGAATGGTTCACTCCTTTGTTTAAGGCCATCTAGATCTCATATGTGGATACTGCGTGGCCATTATGATGGTGCCTTCAACCATAACAAAGATGGCAAAGATTGAATCCAGCTGGCCAAAGCCCACGAAGACTAACTCAGCCTTAATCATCTGAGCACAGAATGAAACATACTGACAACAGACTTCTCAAGGATAAATAGTGATTAATAGCTTATAGGTTCCATTCAGATATTCAAACAATACACACAACACAGACAAAGTATGAAAGGCTTTTTTGTTTATGTTTGGATTAATCGCATGAATATTATACAAAAGAGTCAAGGGCACCTCCTTTGGATGACTGCTTAAAAAATGATATAAATAAGTATATTGTAGCCTACAGGTCATCTTTCACTATGTAATTAACTGTACATTCTATGAGTATGTATTCACTCACTGACAGCAATCCAAGAAATCGCAAGAAAACGCTTTGTTTTGTAGATACCCAGTTACATATGAATGTATGCTTAATGTATGTGTATACAAAGCCACGACAGCTTTTTAACTGTCAAACGTTTGAGCAATTGGCAAGTGATGCTTAGTCTGTTAAGGTTTCTCAATTATCAATGCATCACGTGACTTGATCTGAACACTGCTGGGGGGCAGAAAGTAATGAGTGGTCATTGACACCCAATAAGCTCCACCTTACTCTGAATGTAACACTGTTACTTACACCTTACATTCACCATAGCTAACTGCCACCTGCATTCTGCATTTGAAATGCAATACTTTTATAGGCCCACATGGTTGAACCCTGGGTAGAGATCTGTCTTAACTGTCAAATGAACAATAAAATGGTTTATCTGGTGCTCTTGCCTTCAGACATTATAGTCAGTACAGACATTGTATGAGGAGACGAACTGCATGTGTGGCCAGTTTCTCTTAATGCCCCCTTTACTTACAAATGCTGACCATTCAGCCCGGAGAGGGGAATGACGGCATCTCTCATTACAATGTGCATGGCAGAGTTATGCTCATGTCCTCCAGCACTGGTATACACACATTGATCAGGCTGATCAAGAAATATCGCTCCAAAAAAACACAGCGTGTGAAATTATAGGACTGACTTCTCTACTCCAGTGTAACCACATGGCAGTTTTACACTGAGAAAATGGGTCTTCTTTCTAGGAGAGGGATTAGATAATGAGTGACAGTGCTGCTGGGAATTTTAACACTTGGCATGACTGTGCCTCTGACCACAATGATATGTAAACATTCTTCATACATTAGATTTTATGAATGTATACGAATGAATGTAAAACAACACAGAAATGTATCTAAAATTATTCAAAAACTGATTTAAACCTTAGTCTGTAGTGAAAACGATTAGTCCTTCTTCAGCAACATAAAACAACGTTCCAGTGGAAGATGCGAAAATGTACTTCAGCCCTCCAAGATCAGTTAAACGATCTTGGAGGGCCTCTTCGAGACCCGAGAACAGTGATTCATCTGGAATACTGAAACAGTTCATTGTTGTTTTGTTATGCTCTACATAACATCACAGATCACTGCTCTAATCCACATGTATTTTAGTGCAAGAATGAATGAAATGATGAATACGATGTTCATCTCAATACTAAAAAAAGGGAAAATTTGAAAGCTTCCTAAAAAAAGATGACACAGGTTCTGACGAAAAACAGGCAAACCTCAGCGCTCTTCCTGTACCTCCAGCAGGGTCACCTGCAAGCTGGCAGGTGTTGATTCTCTGAACATCACTCTCAATGCTGGCTGATTGCTCAAGAAACAATGCTTTGGCTGAAAAAGGGCTACAAGACGACAAATCATACTGTACTTCTACACGGCCAGCTTCCCCTTCAGCAAGAAAAGCATAAGCCCACTCATTAATGATACTTGTGATTCTGCGGCTATTTCCATGGCCTGCTTCAGATTCGTGGTACTTAAGTAATATGCAATTACACAGAACTTTCTCCATGGCTTCCAATATGTACTTTGCAGTCAATTACTTCAAATCACTGCCACTTTTGAAGAACCATTTCCCAAGCACAGAAATCTGAAAATGGATGTAATTTTCGCTAATTTCAGGAGCAGCAGAAAAAAAGTTGTACATTTTGAAAAATGTCATTATCGCTTTCTGAGTTGTAAGCGAGTGATTTCCTTAAAAAACTTTTCAAGTATGTTCTGAGTCTGAAAAGTCTGAGAGGCACTCATATTTACGATAGTTCCACACCGAGATTCTCAGGGCACTACGTGCAGAGCAGTGCTCTTGCAGCAAACAAATGTTCAAAAAAATAAAACAAATGAGGACCATGCCTTGCTAGTCTTCCCCAAAAAGCTTCATTGTCTTAGACGCACATTTACAAATGTCAATTACAGTTAGAGCCTCTTTAATATTTCAAGGAGGTTAGCAATTTTTAAGAACAACGTACAAGCACACAAATATACAAACTAATGCCGCTATTATATACATTGCAACAAAAAGCATATGCATCGAAAAACACACTGAAAACACATCAGCATCCTGGCTAAAACTGGGCAAAAAACTGCATTTCAACTTAAAACACATTAATCTGATCTTTGAAACAATGTCTAAATCCTTTGAATCCACAAAACATACAACAACAGCACAAACGTAAGCCAAAACCAATGTCAACATCTAATGTGGTAAAACATTTTTTTCTTATTAAAAGGCAAACCAATGCAGAGAACGAAAGAGGTGGGCTTCTTTAAAGTAAGGGCTTCCCACATAAGGCAAAAGGCATAATGGGAACAAATACAATATGTCCTTATTGAAAAAATATTATTTCTCCTGCTCACTGCCCTAAAAAGCTTTATTCCTTTTTCCAGAATAGAAGGACTACAAGAAGAGCACAAAAACTGCTATAAAAGCCTAAGCCTGTACATAGAGAACACAGTGACTGCACCCCCCTCCCCCCTTTCCTCCCCTTTTCTGTAATTAGATGAATTAAAAGCACTACACTGTTAGTATGACTTGTCCAGGACCTGGCTCCTTTTCAAATCCCCAGCCTCCCCAGTCTATTTCAACCCAAAGGAAGCACAGAGCCAGGGCTTCCGCAATGCAGAGAAGTATGCAGGCCGTAAGTAAAATTAACAAGCTTAATCTAAGTGGAATCTGCAGTGACTCAGATGTGAAATGTAACTCCAGCAACAGGAGACTAATAATTCCCCGATCTCTCTCTTTCATAGCCTATGATAGATCTTACACTAAATTAACTGCATTTTAGTTTGTGGCTCTGGTTCCATTAATCAGTACAAAGAGACGTGTAGTCAAGTTACACTGGAAAGAACTCAACGGGTGCATCTCAGATACTGCAATTAGGGCCCATTAGCCTGACTCTAATTAGGCCGAGGATGTTGATATTCCAAGCACTGTTTTATTATGGTGTTTCATTTCTACAGAGCATCTTCGCTGACTGCCCGAGTCTTCCTCTGGGAGGGCGTAATGAGCTCAGGTCGATAAAGTCATCACGGTCACTGAGTATTAAACAGACAAGAGAAAAGAGCAGTGGACCCATCCGTAAAGGAGATGAAAGAGAAAAAAGGAAGTGAAAAAAGCCCTTTGTCTAAAAATTTAAGCGACCTACAGTACACGAGGTGCCAAATCTAATTGTTAGTCGACCAGACGGATTTGACATCTTACCTCCCCTGCCCCCTTCCTGTAGGGTTCCTTTGCTGGCCACATTAGCCCCACCGGTCCGAGTCAAGTTCAGACTGGAGGCAGACAGTCTACCGACTCTGGCCTGCCCTGCACCTAAACAGCCCTGACTCATCACTGTCCTTCTCACCAGTCAAAGACAAAAGAAAGGGCACACCGTGAAAAGGGGGGAAAAGAGACTAAATTTCTTACGCCGTAGCTTTTAGCACAGGGGGGGAAAAAGGCGCATCTCTTTTTTGGAGGGTCTTTGCCATGGCTTTTCCCAGGCTAAAAGGAGAAAAAAAGAAGCAAAGTGCCTGTATTTTTGAAAATTAAGAAGTGGTTCATTTTTCAGATATGACAAGAGCGAGGCCATTACAAGCAATCACATTCATCATGGGCAATTAAGCTCTGATTCGTCCGTCCGGGTAAACAATCAGCACGGCAGAGCGCTGGTGGAAATGGCGTGGTTGACCGTAAATGAGCACGCCACCTGGCCCGTCGCGAGCAGCCCCGCGGATATGAGAGGGAGTAAGGGCTTGCGATGGCCCAGTCAAGCTGGTCTACATAGCCTTGCTAGCAGGTAGGCTTCATCTGAACCTCCTTTTGCCTATGTTACTGACAGTAAACAGTACTGTGTTTTGAAATAGGAACAGCAACTCAATTAACCATGTGCATCTCAACGGGCATCATCAGCAGTGCTGGCAACAGCCACTAACATAATAGGCACATTACTTAATTCATGCGTTGCTTTAAAAGTCTATCAAGGATGTTTAGGATGGTTTGATACATGTCTGCTGCTAGATGAGGAAAAAGGCAGGCAGTGCAAATATATGCCAAGGCTGTTTTTGTGTGCATCATTTGTCCATCCTAACTCCTTATTTTTTTCTCCTTTTTTCCAAATACTCTACTATGTGTTTTTATATGTTCACAGTGTGGATCAAACTAACATTTAGGGATAAACACTACATCCTGTTAGTATACTGTACTTACAAACAAGCACTTTTTTGTGCTAGTATTTTGTTCGGTAACCTTCGTCACAGCATTTTGCCTGCATTAACAATCATTACTCCATAATTTTCAACTTGATTTAAACCATGTCAAGCAACCAGACTGATAGATAGTGGCCATCTGTCCGAACGCACACTGTAAATGGACTTCCACAACACGACGAGGTACCATTTGAATCTCCAACTTTGATCAAACACACAATTTCCCAGCGGTAATCCAATTTCCCCCGGCGTAATCCAATCGAACATCGATGTGTGGCCCGTAATGCTGACGGCCCTGTTTATGAATTTGCATGGCTCTTCCCTGCTGAGCTTTTGATGGGGATAGGCTACTAGCAGGGACCTGGGGGCAGTATCTCCAGCATGTCTCTGTTCTGTATGTGCGTGCGCGTCTCTGCGTACGGTGCGTGTGGTCAGGGGTTTCAGGGCTGTCAATAGTACGCAGTAATGACACAATCCAGTGGCATGCTGCGCTCGCAGAGACAGGAGGACCAGCGCTCAGACCCCGAACGCACAGCCAGGGCTGCTCTGTGACTCATCACCACTGATTACGCCTCGATCCATAGAAATTAAATAAGGCCAGCGCAGCGGTCTCCAAATAAACCCCATAATTAATTAATTGTAGCCTGTTCTGCTCCTTCACTCTCCACCCTGGGGTCGGGTTTTGCTACTACCCCCCCAACCCACCCACACCAAACGCACACATATCCCCCCTCCACCCCCTCCCCTCCCTCAGCTGGCCACTATCACGAAACGTTTGAAGGAAACTTGATTAAAAAAGCAGACTTCCGAGCGGCATAAAAAGCTAGCTAATGTATCATTTCATCAGATGAATGGGATTTATTGTATTTGAAGAACTGGTTTTCAAAGAGGGTTGCTTATTGTTCTTCTTCCACATTCATAAGAACACTGTAAGGACAGTGAAAAAGAAGAGCAATCACCTCTACATAAGATGGTTTCTCTGCCTTGTGCCTGAGAGTCTGTCATGTTACCACAATGCTAAATCTCTATTGAGAAATTGAGAAGTCACACTATAAAATAAAATAAATAAAAACTGTTTTAAAAAAAACTGGTTAAGTGATTGCTTGGTTCCACCATATTGTATTCTCTAAAACCCACCAAATTTGTGCTGAATGCATGAGATAGACAAATAGGATTATGCATTTGAATAGCAAGGCTGAATTGCAAAATAACAGTATTATTCTGCAATTAGATATAATCTGAAAGATACGTATATTGACCACACGCTACAATGACAAAGAGCTGTGGAATACTCCAAAGGTTTCTATTTGCACCTGTCTCTGCTGGTGGCTTTAGTGAAAGCCCTTGTCAGCGTGTGATCTTCCTTCACTCGAAACGGATGCTAGAGTGACAGACCATCCTGGAGATGGTCAGGATTTATCTGGTCTCTGTCTGTTTACAGGTATAAAATCAAATAGGCATCTCATTTCTGGGGCTGAAAATGCACCCAGGGAGCTATCGAGTTTCCCCGATACACTCAAGCATCCCTCAGCAGCGGCTGCTTACTGCGTGCGAGCGAGCCGTGCGTCTGCACAACCAGCATGCTGGACATGCCGCATAATTAAATGCCATAACCCTTCAAAGTAAACATTTTCTCCTTAAAACGAGACACTGCATTACTTAATGAAGATACAAATGCTTCACCCTTTCTTGCAAACCAATGTTATACAGAATAAGCTATTATAATTTACTGACAAGAAATAGGCCTTTTGTTATTTCACTTAGTTATGCAATAGTTCAGTTTTGTAACCTTTTTTTCCTGAGTAAAAGTACTTGTTTTTTGTTACAGTGGAATTCAGCTCTATCTATCTACAGACCTCACCCCAGATACCACCTCCTATACTGGATAATGTGGGCAGACCAATTTAAGGCTACATTCAGACATGCCCGCTTATTTTGACAAAAAACCCAACCAAGAACATAATATCGGTCAATATTATACTATTAAAAACCTCTAAATGTTATTTATTGATACAGCGTTTTTACTTTGATCACGATTGCCATTAACAGTTTAATCTGCCATTGCGTACAAATGCATTGGTCATGAGGGTTGGGGGTTTGTGCACAATGAGAAAAGGAAAAAAAGACGAAAATCAATGCAGCGTTTTCTGTCAGCTTCTCTACAATATTTGGTTTCTTGTGGCGGATTCGTTTCCTGAGCGGCTCTGCAAAAAGACCATCTAATCGAAATGTCAATTTATTATCTGAAAGTGCTCGTTCCAGAAACACCGCATGTTTAATATTAATTTGCACTTTTCCTGGAATTCTGCAGTAGCATTTTCACCGCAAAGGCAAAAAATAAATTAAAAAACTATCTGACCGATATTTTACCGAAATGTAACATTTATCCGACACTTTTTTCCTGCACCAGGGTATTTGTTTGTGTGAGATAAGAGATCACATGAGAATGAAAAGATTTAGATAATAGGTTTAGTGAATGGAAACGATGGAGAAGACAAAAACAATTGCTAGATGGACACGTTACACAGCAAAGGCGTTTTAGGGCATGTGTCTGATGACATCTATCTAAGTAGGATCATGTTTCTCTTTGAAAGATGTTGGGTTGAGGGGGTGGGGGTGGGGGGCATAATGGTGGCCTCCATTTACAAATATTTTTTGGAAAATAACATATCATGTTTTAACACAACACGTCCCAATGGGGCGTTCTGGGCTCACTGGAGACTGGCTAAGGACCGGTGTGGCTCGTATCGAGTACGGAGCAGCTGGAAGGCCGTGTGCCGTGTGGCTCTGATCCGGGACAGTATGGATCCGGGCGCTAGAGTCCAGGCCGGGTGGTCCTGAGGGAGCCTGCCTTCTGGTCCTGCGATAGGTCCCTTCCATTACTAAGCCTAATGGATGCTGCTACTCTTTGTGGACCGGCAGCACATCCCGCAGGACCTCGGTGACCTCTGACCCCAGGCCTGCCTTTACCCTTGACTTCTCTGCTTCTAAAAAAACATACAGAATGTCCTTTTATTTGATAGCGCTCAAATTAAACAGGATTTAGAGCTGCATCATTTGTCACTGGAAATGAAATATTAATAAATGAATTGTTGGCTCATTCTTTTTTATGGAGATGTTAAATTAATGAATAGAGGCTCTCCTTATACAACCGCATTTCTTACCGATGAATTTACATTTTTTCCCTTCAACTAATTGACAGTTGTAAAGCCTGAAATGCCTTAGATCTCTAAAAAGTACCCCTTCCATGACAGACACTGAGGCAACATATTTTTTTAGATTTCCAATTATATAAAACAAATACTGCAATACACAAGAACATGTATCTGCAAGACAATTTATACGACTAACAAACACACCTGCAGTATCGCAAGGAAAAGAGAGATATTTTAAATTCATTATTTTCCACTGTGTTCAGCAGCAAATATTTCATCAAACAGGCAATTTGTACATGACAGAATTGTCACAAACTGACTGTTGGGTAAAGAGAAGCGTCAGACCAGACCCAGCCAATACCGCACACTTAGATGTGCATTTAGCACCTTCAGTGAGAGATTATCTCAAAGAGCATAAATAAAAAAAATCAAACATGGCCACTGGGTATATGTTAACCGGATCCAATTTGGGTGGCTGCCACCCTACCAAGCGAGAGCATCTGGCGTATTTACTTCATTAGGTAAATCAATTAATTGCCTCCCTCTAAAATAAACAAAACAGTAATCCCAGCCACTAGCCTATTAAAACAGCGGGCGGGCTTGATAGGTGCTTTTAGATGCAACATTTACATGCAATTATCTTCTTATATAATTAAGCGCGTTCGGTTAACGAGCATCTTGCAAGCGGACAGCATTGCTTACCAGAAAGAGCGCTCGGCGGCCCAGAACAGCGAGTGAGTAATTAGCGCTTGGCATGCCAATGTTAATGGAAGCGATCCGAAAAATCATCAATGTCAGGGAAGAGGGGAATTAAAGTGGGGGGAGTCGGGTGGTTGGGGGGTGTGTGTGTGTGGGGGCTTTTTGGCGGAGACAAACTCATGCAAAATCACATGGCCAGGCCAGAGATGCCCAATCAGCGATCCCTTCTCACAAAGATGATTCAGATGCAGGATAAAAAGAGTTTCGCTGCAGTGCACGGGGGAATATATGACACATGCACCTGAAAACGGTGCTCCTCTACTTAAATGTAACACAGTTGATCTCCTGTGTTTCTGTAATGCATCCTTCACCACCACTAGATTTTCACATTCAGTATTTAACTGCCAGGTTATCTGGAAACCTTTTACAGACTTAACCTTACAGTGGGTCCAGGGGTGAAATTTGAAAGATGTGAATCTCTCCAATTATCTGGGAAAGAACATCTGAGTCACATCTTATACTGAGATGAGACAAAAAAGGCATGTGGCCAGCCTACTGCATAATGTATATGCCAGATTAAAATTAGCTTTATGGAACTGTGAGAGCTGAAACAGATGAGGAATTAAAGTTATAGCACCCCAGCACATGACCTTTGTCATAGCAGCACTTACAACACATGCAGACAGACATATTTATACAGCTTTCCAAAATGGCACACGTGTAACATCTTTTTTGTCCTTCACTGCTTTGGCAAAGCACTGACAAACCTGATGATACAGACTTCCATTACTCTCTCTGAAAAACAGATCAGAAACTGATCCTACGCTGTTCTAGTGCAGAGTCCTTTCTCCTAGACAGAAATCTGTACAGTAAATACTTGAATTTTATTAATTTCTTTGAAGCCATGGTAACATACATACCATGCAAATATTCCATAAAATCTGCCTACACAGGGCTGGTCTCGTAGCTCTGTGGAGTTCTCTCCTTTGGCTCATTACTGAAAGATATATATGCCAATACAACTCATTGACACCACAGAGCAGGTTAGGTTTGTGCTGTGTTTTAGAAATGGATACTACTTTCTGCAAAAATGTTGCTGATTTTATTATTTAAAGTTGTTCCATCCCATGAATGTAAAGGTATTTAAAAATATCCTGCATTAGTGCTACAGTAATCAAACTCCTCTTGGTTTTCTTGCTTAATTGTTGATATTTTAACGTAAATTTGTATTTCTACGGCACTTTTACCATTTCACCCAGGCAGCTGAAAGCAATGAGTAACATACTCTTAACATATTAATACTTTAACTAATTTCATGGTTAACATAGCTAATGTATTGTTTTTCAAGCTTATCCTTAACTGAAATATCTAAATGTGAGCTGGCTAGGTAACCTGTAATTAAATGCCTTCCTGATCTTTCCAAGTTACCTTTCCCACTAGCATCTGTGTCAGCATAGCATACCTCAGGTAGCCTGAAATGCTAACACAGACCATGCTACTCACTTATCAAGAGAGACCCAACACACCATTCATGAACCCATGTCTATGTAGGTCACCCTGCTCCACTCCCAAATTCTACTAGGCTCTTTCCTACACCAGCTACGTAATACATGATCTTGTCAAAGCCAACAGCATTGTTCTGGTAATATCTGTCCTCCAGCTTCCCTGGGTGGAAAACACAATATAAATGGGCCAGCTGATTCAAAAGCTCAGATCTGAATGGCTGCCAAATTTCTACCCCAGTGATTGCCGCTGCTTATATATTGTAATTACGGCACAACTATGTGAGGCCGTAAGAATATCTGACTCTTTTGTTCTGGGCTTTCTATTGAGTCTAATAAACACTTACCAACTCTCTAAGGGCCTTGACTGAAGGAGTGACAAAGTTTCCTTCCTGAACCTGATACCTTCCCCAACAATACAAAAATACTCTGTGCTCTAAAGACTAATTGGTGTTATTCACCTTTTTATTATTGAGAAAGGGATATTCAAAATCTTAAGCATATTTTCAATGCTTTTGAGGCTTGGAAATTTGAGTACGAGAAGGGGGGAAAAAGGCCATTTTGTTTATTATCTGACCAGAAGCATTTGTATTTCTCAGAAAGAGAGTCATTTGATCAGGTAGCCTTTAAGGGAAATCGGGTGTAAGTGCAGTTGGAACCGCTGGCTATGTTCGCGGACAACCCGTACAACTGTCACTGATACTCTCTCTGTGTGCTCTCCACCACAGCTGTCTCCTGCCCACAACTGCGAAAAGTCTACACCATACCAAAGACACAGAAATGTAGTCGAACATTTCTATTTAGCCAATGTGATCTGTCCAGCTGCTTGATGTTAATACTTGGCTGCAGTGCCATCTACTGGATGGAAGGGGAAAGGTCAAACGGTGTTTCAGGGAACTCTGAGGTAGTGATGCCATGGCACCCTAAGCCCTTCCAACAAGGGGCTCTCGACTGAACAATGGACAACACATGTATTAACTTCAATTATTATAGCTTTAATAAATCAAATGAAGGGGGACACATAAAAGGCTTTAACAACAGAATTGGACAGTGCAATTAACCAAATACGTTATGTACTACTAAAAGAAGGTGGAAGCTTTAGGAGTTTAAAAATGTTACATCAATCCATTGCTAGGCTTAGAAGATAACATAGCTACTGATAACAAGCTAAAATAAAATAGCTATAGTTAATTATAGCAATTAATCTCTGTACTTAATTATACAATACAAATAATAAATATAATAGTACCAAATAATAAAAATAGCACTGTGGTAATATTAAACATAAATGGACTGGTATTTGATCACTAAAGATCTTTTATTTGTTCTCCTGGGTGACATTTGCTGAAGAATAAAGAAAAAGAATATTTTTTCCTGGCAAATTGTTATGGTTAAAACGATCATAGCATGACTCACTATTCAGACGAAAAAGCACCAGAGTACTGAGTGGCACTTTGGGTGTAGGCGGCTAAGTGCCTTGTCTTTGGGAGACAGGATCAATGCTCTAATGTTCTTACTCACAGTGTCTACAAACCAGCTGTCTGTCCTGCCACTCAAAGTGGCCAGAATTTTGTGTACCGCAACAAGCAAAGAGATGAAGCTCTTTGAAGACGGCAATGAAAGCTGAGGATAAATAACTTCTTACTTGAGGATGGTACCATATCTTGGCAGGAGGACTACATTCAGTGCTGGAAAAACATTAAGTATGATTCTGAAGAGTGAAAATAAAATGTGGAATGAAAACAAACATCTGAACAGAAAGTGTACACTACACTTGCCATCATAACCTGGCTGTGAGAGGATGTGTCTCCATGTACTTTTTATAGAACTCCTCAAATACAAACCTGATCTCAACCACATAGATAGCAAAAAAATACTGCAGTCTGTGGAAACTGAGATTCACTGGTGTTTGTTCCCTTGAGAAAATTAAGAGCTCATTTTATCTGTGAGAAATGATTCATGGCCTTGGCCATGCCCTGCAGGGGATTAAAGATATTTACATGTGAGGTGCTATGAACCTGTGTGAAACACAGTCACAGTCACAGTCCCATGTCTGCGAAAGAATGACAGATTTCCCTGAGTTTCCTAGGTCTGCCAGAACCACAGCCGAAAGGTAGGACACCGAATCCAAACAGGCCACAATGAAAAATATCACGCTATTACAAATGTGAAAACATGATGAAAATGGGTTTTCTCTTCCTGCCCTACCCTCCACCACTCCTACCCCCACCCGCCCCCACCCCCAGGGTGGACCTCCCCCCCCCCCCGAGGTCTTTCATTTGTGCTTTCTTATGCTCCCTGTATCTTTGCTCATTTTTCAGCGGTATTGCATTAAGTATTGATATTGATTTCTTGTAAATGGTGCTGAAATGGATGGCGCACACTTTTTTGTTATTGTTCTGCGGGACTTGTAGGTAATTTATTACAGCTTCAATAAGGCCTGTCCCTCGCTGCAAAGGCTGATTGAAAGTGCCAGCCTCACCCGAGGCACATGCTTGGACATCCCTCATTTTCATGGGCGACTAAAAAATATGAACGTACACGGAGCTTGGATAACACCGCGATAAACAAAAACGCAAACTTATCGGCCTTCTACTGTCACCGTAACAGAAGAATTATTTCGGTTTCATTATTTATCATTATTTCTTTTTTTCTTTTGTCCTGTGGTAGTTCTTCAATTGAAGCCTGTACAATATTAAATCACGAATCCCTGCACTCCTTGAAAAACTCAAGTGGATTACAAGAGCACTGTCATTCTAGTCAATGCTTCAGAATCTCCAACAATATCTACAAAAAATTTACATTTTAATTGTATTTCTGTACTTCTATGTATCCTCCTGTCTCAGTACTATATTGATGTATTTCAATGAACTTCTCTTCATTGTTGTTCTCATTTCTGATTGAACACAGATTCATCTTCACATGAAATTATTTCATTAAACATCAAACAGATCCAAAAGGACACACAGATTAGTTAATGGAATTTAGATTTAAAATTCAGGCTGAAACAGACTAGCTTCTTCTTCTTGTTTCAATCACTGTATTCTTATTTAAGAATTGAAGACTTCTTACTTTACACTTTCTGGTGTGTATGTATGTAAGTTTGCATGTGTATGTGCATGTGTGCATATTCATGCACTTGCGTGTGTTTGTTTGTGCATGTGCTTTAAGTGTGAATGCCTTTCTGTGTGCATGTTACCTACAAGAGATGCCTGCCGTCCTGAGTGACATGGCAAACGAGCGAGGTGGCTGAGGCCGAACGCACCTGAGGAGAGTGTCCCAGCAGAGCCCAGAGCGAGCCCGTGGACAGCGTCCTGATCTTGGAGAACTCCAGCCTGTCCGTCTCCTGGCGGTTAAGGGCGATGTGCTGGCAGCCCTGGTAGTCTCCCTTCAGCTGCTCCCCACAGTCCAGGCTGAGCAGGTCCCACGTGCCGACGCTCTTCAGCACCTCCTTCACGTCTGCCAGCTGCCGGTATGACAGGTGACCTGCAGCACAGAGGCGCACAGGACAGAGCATGATGGGAAAAGCCTCTGCTGCATAACCCCACCAAAATGATCCTGTCAGGATCACAGCTATGTCAGCGCATGAGTGAGAATATTCACCCATTACACAACAGGATAGCTATCTGTACCAAGTACAAATACTACAGCTCTGGAGACTCACTACTGTGACTGCTTTGCATCCTAGAGACCTCTGAGCCATCAGAGTGCAGTGCACTCTGTAACTGTTTATGTCTCAGGTATTGTAAAATTGTTGACATGATACAAAATTTCATTACAACGGCTTTATCATCAGACAAATCTGGCCATAGAACTAAGAATTCTATATGAACAATTAGAAAAAATGTGATGGAAATATACTATTTCTACCTATAATTTAAAAATCAGCTAGGAAGAACAAGAAATGACCTCATACTCAATGAACAACCCCTAAATTATACATTTCCTGCCTCACTCACCAGACAACCAGGATGGAGTTAGTGCGTCCGAGACCCAGGTCACATAGCCTTCCTTAAAGGAGCGCACAAAGGCTTCCAGGTCCCCATGGGACACCAGCTCCCTCCTCTTCCTCAGCGTCTCTTCCAGCTGACAGTCGGCCGAGAGAAAGAGCACTCTTGGGAGGAAGAGCGACTGGCGCACGGACACCCCGCTGAGCTTCAAGTGGGTCCACAGGTTGGTCGTTTTGGTCTGGAGGAAAGGAGAGCTTATTGTCATGCTAGTGGAGCCTCATTACAGAATATTCAAAAACACCTCCTGAAAATCTAGCTTCTCCAACAAAAAATGTTTGATCATGATTTGTACTTTTATCTTTTTGTGGTAATATAAGGAACACATCCATGAAACATCAAGAGTTCATTCAGTTCAAAAGACCTGGGTGTTTGGTTTCCATATACTGTTAAATCATAAAATGCATAAATAAAATGCTAATTGTATTTCCTGTGAATCTGAGAAGTTCTCCAGCATATAAAAGTGTCAATATTATTATCAAATGCAGACATAAAAGATGTAGCCTGTTGTTCTCCTTACTGCATGATAATTAAGTATTAAAAATATCCACCAGGACCAATTAGGCCATAGTTGCCAGCATTAGCATTATGCCCTTGCCAGTATATCCTGCTTTTTTCAGATGCAAGGTTTGCATGCGAGCCATGCGCATTCCACCCAATGCTGAAATGTAACTTCTGCAGAGAAACAATTCATGCTGATTCTGGCATAGTAGAATGACTGCCTTTTGGAGCTTTGATGTTTCTCCAGTAAACCTGATTACAAGCAATCCAAACAAACAGCTCCTCATATGTATGTTCTACCCCGGTACAGATCGTACGTTTGAAAAAATGGGACCTGGAAGGTAATTCAGACCTATAAAACTTTTAGGTTGGCAATCACACCACTGCCCTGAGACTTATTTTTCGACTTTTATGAATGAAAACTAAATGGCAACAATAATTTTGTTTCAAAATAAGGTAATGTTAGCAGTCCAGACCAAGCTATTTGCCTGTTTGTTTGTCACTTGCAATCAGCTGATTGATGAAAAAGCATTAGCAAGCTACAATATCATTTTAATTTTTAGGTCAAAAACATCTTATATTTTAGTGAAATTACTTTGAAACAGTGCATATGAGTCACTGCTCTAGACAAACCTAATTTGAATGAAGACGACAAATGCAATAATAAATGAGTAAATTGTCACTTGGCTCTGATCATAGTATTAACCTCCAGCTGATGAGGTGGAAGGATAAATACATTCTCAAACATACCGTTTAAATCATACAAGCATACAGAAGCTGAAAGCACAACATTTTAAGATCTGTCAGTTGCTCTATTTTTCTAGTCCCAGTATACAAATATTGTAATACTGTAGGTATAATTAAACACAATTCAGATTCAACAGATTCATCGCGAACCGATGCTCAAAACAACTTTTAACCAGAGAAGCCTCTCAACATGACAATGGGTCTGTGGTTCGTCTTTACCGTGATGGCCTGGACAGGGTCGGCCACCTGCTGAATGGAAGTGTTGGTAAAGTTTTGGTCTTCTTTTTTTTGCTGTAGATGCCAGTTTTGGTTCTGTGCAGACACCGTTCCCCTCCAGCACTTCACATCAATGCAGAAAACCCCACGGCCTGCAGAATGTAAAGCAGAGGTAATGACAGCAGCCACTAGAAATTCACAGAGTAACATTCTGTAAGAAAATCCCAAGAAATTACTTCTGTTTAAACAAAGCATCACAACAATAACCTCACACGTTTTACTGTTAAGGGAAACTCAGATTATCTATCACTTAAGGACAGGCTTACAATTATCATAACAGATATCTGTCTTTGAGTGTGGTCCCATGGCCATGTCATGAATGGTGTACCAGCAGTTGTACTAGCTGTTCTCTTTATGCAGTATTTAAGAGCCACAGACAGTGAATATTTCAATCAGTACCTGTTAGAATGACTAAGTTGATTTCATCTTTGGCAGTCTGAAACTGATTAGGAATACGTAGGTTGCAGAAAATATCTTCTTTTTTCACTCCACCAATGTTCCTTCATAGACAGAAACATGAAACAAAATTAGATATCATTCACAGTTTAAATTTACCAGGCACAGATGGAGAGACATAACTCTTTTTCCTCACAAATGTTATCAATTAACTCCTCAAGGCAAGGACAAGAACACAATACCCTTCATAAAGTTTCACTGAATGATACTGCTATAATTTGGCATACATACTCACACATAGAAGCAGTCATATGTACCTGATTTTTTCTAGAAGTCCATTAAAACTGTAAGATGACTGCTGGGTGCTGTCATCTTGTGAATGATATTCTGAGGGGTCAGCTGTCAACTGAAACTGGACCATCCTACTCCCAAGCTGAAACATCGTAGGAAGACTCTGACAGAGAAGTGATTCTGAAACAGTATAAAGGTGGTTATTGATAAAAAAATATATATATACAGTTTAACACCATTACGTGTATTCCATTATTCTTTATTTTTTGTATGAAATACTTGGGAAGGTATTTTTAACGTTTGGGGAAATTGGTAAAAACGACGAAAGAACCAAATGGAGAACGCGAATAAACTTTGTAAGTAAATACCAATAGCAAGTTAGCTGTACTTTCACATTTTTCTACAGGTTTAAGAAGAATGTAATCATTGTGTTTTTATCAATGGGATCAAGAAAATGACATCATTATTTGAAAACGGCAATACATGAGTACACTGGACCTAACTTGTACAACGACTCAGCATTTCTTATCGATGGGTCGATATTAACTTTTTCCTTTCTCACCAAATTCAAGATAACCGCGAGTGATGTAAAAACAAGGTAGTACCCCATCTACTCCATCACAGAATCGCTATGTTTATCAGAAAACATACATTTATGTTTAATGTTATTTATGTAACATGTTGCTACTGAGATTGCTAACTAGGAATTTCAACTGATTTATCAAAAACTTGTAGTATGTCTTCGAAAACCTCTAACGTCAGAACAAAGCTCGACGACAAACTCGCAGTATTCCAGCTAGCTAAGTAGCTGGCTAGCAAACAAAACAAAGACAATAGCCTCTCACTGACCTCTCACTGTAGCAAAAGAAGCTGTGATCAGCAGTCTGACATGTGTCTGGCGTTAAAACTGCGCTTACACTTTAAATATGCAATGGCCAACTGTGATGTGTAATTTTATCCAGCACCGCGATTTCACAATCTCGAGTTCTTCCTCTGGTCCCTTTGACATTCCTGATAGATGTAAACAACCAGCCACGTGGAGCCTCCACCTCCCCCTCTAGAAAAGATGTGACGCTGCGTAAGCAACGTAAAGACGTCACTGGGCTAGTTTGTAATTCACTGTAACTTCTCCATTTCATTGCTACTTTACATCTCCCCCCAAGGAAGTGGGTGTCATTTATTTCGTTTACTAGATGTTGTTTTTCTTTTGTATTTCACAATATTTCGGGCTAATACGTATGAAGGTTTGCAGTTTGTTGGTTGTACAATAACACATACTGAATATAGTTCCCATCCCTCACACATGCATGCAGTCACAAACAAACTAAAACTGTAAAATGTAATTAACTCATTTTCCCCTTCTTTCTCACCATTATTTGAAATTTTATTGATTCAGTTTTATCTAATCCATCCCCACAGCCTGCCACAAAGAAGGATAACCAATGCTACTGCGTTTTCCAGCACATGCTGCAACATTGACTTCATTACAGTTACATCGCAAAAACTTTTCAATTACTTATTCAGCCCTAGACCTACCAAAATACCCTGTATGAATGAGCTGTTCAATAAGCAAAGCCCGGAGGCATGTTCCCTGTGAGAGAAAACTCATGGGAGATGTTCGGGACCTTAAGGTTTCTTTAAATATTTATAGTATAATAATGTATAGAGCCATATCTATTTTTCATTTATTTTGTATAAACATAATAAGCTGTCAATCTTTTGGAAAAAAATGACTGACATTTCCATTTGAAAAAAAAAAAGGTTTTCGTATTATCTAGAGGTAATGAGACAGACTTTAGATTAGTTCTGAGAGTGGTTCTCTTGTACAATGTAATTGACTGCAATCTGTTTTTTTTCACATGTACATTTCAAAGTGAAACATTAGAGTATTACTACATTTTTAGTCAACAATGAATGAATGAATGAATGAATGAATTAACTAACTGATTATTTAGCCAAGTATCCATCCTTGGGGCATAACCCTTAAACTGGGAAGGGATGCGTACGTTTTTCTCACCAGAAGATTGCATGATGACTTTGGCAATGAACAAAGAAATGAAGTACCAACCTTTAGGTCATTGTTTTCCTCTACATACTATGACAACCCACGAAATGATCTGGCAAAACTCAAAATAATCTGACCAAATGTGAAAAATGAAGATAATGTAGACATTTTATGATACTGTATATCACATGCATGTTGTGTTTTGCTACACAAGAGGGGGGATGGAGGGACTTGCACAACTCACAATTCATTTTTTTTTCCTACATACAGAATTACTAATACAAGGTAGCAGAGACCATGGCAACATCTGGCTAGACTGAATGAATTGCCAGTTCTTGTCATCAAACATGCAAATTTTGTTATGTAAATAAGGAGACAACATGCATAGGCCTACACTGTAACAAGAGATTTACTGTAACTGTGAAAAATGTTTTCAACATGAAATCACGAAACACAGTCCTCCCCAGCTGCAGCGTAGCCTTAACCTAGTTTGCCAGGGAGTTCCCCAGATGGAGTTCTCCCCTGTACTGTTATTCCAGGATATACTGTATCATCCACCATACCCGCACATACATCGCAGGAAAATGAAGTGTAACAGTAGGCCAGGATTTACAACTTAAGCTTGGCACAGGCCACTAATTCACCCTGACAGCCACGTCAGATCTAGCTCTGTGAATAATTGATACCCAGGGCCGTGAGTGCAGCCAGGGTTATATTGTTTGAGATGTGAGAATTGCATCGACAGTAAGGATGAGAATTTGTCTGTAATATCTGCGCACACACCCACGGCCACGACAGCTCCCCTGCCTCATTTGCATGGGCAGATGGAGATGCCCGGCAACAGAACAAACATGCATGGATGATGGATTGACTTTCTCTGCTGCTCCTGCAGCCCTGTAAATGCTTGATTACTTTTAAATGGATTAGTGTTAGATTATCCAGTTCAGAGGTTAACATGGGCACCTCTCTGCTCATGCAGCATGTCTAATCCCTCCCTGACGGCATGCCAGGCAGGCGTATAGGGGATACAGGGCCTGGCTGTTTGTTGATTACAACACAGCGGAACACTCACTCTCTGCCAGAAGCTCTGGCCTCTTCTGGAGTCATCTGATCGCACACATTCTCGCAGAGGTCTGGAGTCCAGGCACTTCTAGGGAGAACAGTGTGTACTCTCTGCCGCACTCTCTTTTTGCATATCAAATTAATTAAGGCCAGTGTGAAGTGCTATTTCAACATGACGCATCAGAATTCAGCCAGCAACAACAATCTAATTCTCTGTCTCCATTATCCATCAATTATCAAGTTTTAACAATATGAGTATCATTATACTGCCCTTGTGGACCAATGTATTCAATAATTATCGCTCATTAAGTCAGCGTTTGCCATACTGTTGGATCTAACTCTAACTCATTGTGAGTTCCCAGCAGAAAGTGTGTTCAGTTTTTGAACACAATTGAATCATAATATAAAACCAACACTGTATAAATTACTGAAAAGAAAATTTAAATTATGAATAAAGGGGCTCTCCAATTAAGATGAACATAGGTGTAACTATAAAAGTGGAATAGTTCCACTTTTATAGTTACAAACAGGAACTTCATGCTGTGTTAACTCCCACTACTTAATGTAATCTGTATTTAATACAATACAATGTTTCGTCAATAAAAAAATGGCCTTCCTATTAGGACGTGAGAAAGCATCAGAATCAAAGAAAAAATGTGTAACCAACACGATAAATGGATGAATGAATGAATGAATAAATAAATCTCATCCTTGTCCTTCGAACTACATATCTTTGACAACCAACAAAGGGGTGTAAGTGACTTTAAAATCAAATTGCTGATTCGATGGTGGCGGGTACACATAAAATAGCTAATGCGTGTTATTGATTCGAATGACTAAATTCCAAGCGTCATCTTCAGAAGCGTGATTGCTTTCATGACAAACATGTGGGCGATGATATGGATACTGAAACCCGTGTGTCTAGCCCTGCGATCGGGCGCTCTCTCGGCATGGCGCTTGTGATGGATGGAGCGCAAGTGTCGAGGTGAACACGAGCACACGAGTTCCGCAACCCATTACCGCACAGGGCCTAGACGGGCTGCCTGCCAGTTTCCTCTCCCTTCCAGACAGCAGGGCTGCCGCGCTGCGTCTCCTCCAATCTTTCCTGTTTCCTGTTGTGACCTTTCGTACGGAAAAAAATGACGAACAGCGCAATCTCATTAAAGCAATACATTAACTAAAGACTCATTTTAACTAAACAACCGCCAAATGACTGAAAGCTAATAGCCACAGGCAATTAGGAAACGTAACTCATGAATCAGACTGTAAATACTGCTAGAAGCCTGGAGCAGTCTAGGGAAATGTCTCTCTCCCCCTTTCTCTCTCCTTTTCCAACTCTGGTAGTTCTCAAAACGAGGAAGCTCATTATTTTTCACCTGATGTGAGAGAGTGACTGAGTGGGCAATGATAAAGTTTGAATTTTTCAATACTATTAAAAATGGAGGTCTGACAGCTCACCGCCAGTGCAGAGCAGATACCTAGGCATTGCATGGAGAGCTGGCAAATTAGCACTGCCATACATCATAAAATCTAATTAAATCAAAGCGCAGAATGAAATTAGTTTTCTGTGGCTAAAGCCACTGCTGAAAGACCTCTATTAAATGCACTGTAGTGGCTGAACTAAATAATTCACAGTGAGGGATTTTTGCATTCAGACAAAAATTGTGCACTTAATTGTCCATGCTACATTACAGATTTGGGCTTATGTTAACAACCTGCCTAAAGCAGGCGTACTCAAGTGTATGCACATTTTAAACAAAGTGTGAAAAGGCTTAGAACAGAGCACCTGACTATGGTTGTCTCACGATACTTTCTCAGCAAAGCATCAGGGTTTGAAGCAGCCTTAAGGGTTCTTCATTTCTTCCCCTGGGGAAGCCATTAAAGATTCTCCATAGATGCTGATTTCTCTGGATTCTTTGCAGAACCCTCAGAATAAGGTTATACATGGAACCCTTTAATTTAGAGGTATCAGTGTCTCAGAAGAGGGGTTTCCCCAGGGGGAGAAATGCACGACCCTTCTGTAACCTTTTTTCTACTGAACTTTTTTTTTTTTTCTGAGCATGTAGTCATATTCATATTAGCATTCTTATTCTGTTTCTTTAGAATCCCCTAAAGGTCTGTTTTTTCCTTGCCTGAAGCTCCACAGCTTTAGATACTGGGTAGCAGAAAGCTTTATTGTTTTCATGTGGCTTCCTTTGTTAAAATTAGTCAAACAGAAAAATGCTAAAATTTGTCAAAATGTATTGTACCATATTGGGAGTAAATAACTCAATTGGTTCAGGTATTCAAACAAATAAATTCTGTCCATGTGTTTGTGTTGTACTTGTAATAATTTTGGGTATATCTGCTATTCAAATTATAACTAAAGGTAGAGCATCATCAGATTGTAATTCCTTATTACATCACTGGGCTATGAAAGTAATCTTCTGACACATACCAAATTCTGGTAAAAACAAAACGCCTGCCACTTTAGATAAGGAAAACATATTGTACATTCAATAGAGATCTATTTGTTTGTGTCAAGATTCTGTTGGTAAAGACTTTGACAAAGCTATAATTTTTTTCTCCTCTTCCCTCACTTTCTTCTGTCTGTAAGAAACACATTATCACAATAATATTCAGCAAAGATAGGGTAGAGAGAAGCTGAAAACTGGGTTCTACATTCATCACCTATCAACAAGAATGTACTAGATGTCCATTCACTGAACACTGAGTCTTAAACTGTGTGATGATTTGTGGCTTTGTCAGTATAAATATTATTCAATGTCACCACCAAAGCCCATTCTGTCACTTACACGCTCAGAGGCAGGAGGAGGTGGTATAGCACAACGAGCACAGTTTATGGGGTGTGGTACGAGTGCTGAGTGTAACAAAGCTCTGTTTAGTTACAGGTGCCATTTTACTGCTGGGGGATGTCGCTATAAAACACAGTGAGTGAGGCTTGCTCTTTTTTGATCAGATTTGAATCACATTACCAACACTTTTTCATAACCCATACAGCAAGGCACATCAGTAATGAGAGATGTTTTTTACCCATGATTCCTTTGGAGACACTCTTCCTGTACTCCTGGGGTGTATCTCCAGCAACTATGTATATTATCTTTCTTTTCTACAGTTCAATCTTTGTAGCAGCGGTGTTCAGCTCCATGACTTAATCGCTTGGTCACAGCGGGATTTAGGATTGGAAGTAAAGTGGGGATTTTCTTAAAAGGATGGAAAGCAATCTGGTTAGATAATCAGACTTTTTTGTGTTTGCTTTTGTTTGCGGTGCGGAAGTGTCAAGTATCACCCTAAAGGAAGCTGTAGGGATCCTCAGTTAATTTGTCCTAACAAAAAAAAGTGATTGCAAAAAAAGTGGCTTTTGTAGCAAATATATGTGTGCTGCATGGGGTTTAATGAGCTCAGAAATTTCAAGTGTGGATTTTAATCTTCTATTTTTAATGTGGGGGGCTTAAAGTATTTTTATGCATTTTTGGTCAAGTCAAGTGATGTTGATGAGAAAGACTCATCCACATCCTCAGACCACAGCTCGGCCTGCAGGCTAAAATCAAGGCTCCATTGCTTTTTGCCCTTAGTGCTGAATACACTGCCAATGCTCCATTTCCAATCAAGCCAAACTGTGGGTTTTTCAAGACTCTTGGTAATTACATTGAAACTTTGCTCCGGGTTGATCAAGATTTAGTGATAAACTTGTGAACCATCAACACAGGTTAAGGCATAGTAATTTAAAAAAAAATGACCCAAAACTTAAAACTGTGGTCTGTGATGGTGACCTCCTCCCATGATAATTTTAAAACACAGCAGACATCTCACAAAAGCTCAGTGTTAATGCTCATTCACACTGATATGAAACCCTCCAGGGAATGCTCTGCCACCCTTTCCATTTTATGGACTCAATGGTAAGCATGAACATGTCACCCAGGTTCGCTCCATTTTAACCATAAGTGGCACCAGTTGAAAATGTAGTTTATGTACTAATCTAGATGCATTTAAACAGCTAATTAGATGTCTATCATCCTCTTAATTCTTCATTTGACATGTATACTGTAGAATGAAATCTTGCCAGGGTAAACTAAAGCTGAAATAAAACAATTCAGACATCTCACAGTTATTGTATGGTCACATTTTTGCACCAACTCTTAACATGTAAAACATGATTACAGTTCATGAAATATTTGAATTAGGCTTGGGTTATTCAATATTTGGATAAGGTTGGATTACCACGAATCAGAGGAAATGTAATAAATAAATATAGTGACAACAGTGATTACCTGTATAAGTACCCTTAAAAAAAGAATACGTACAGATATTCTGTTCATTGTCATTTAGACCCTGGATATAATTTAGAATGCAGTCATATGATATGGAATACAGAATTTCTCTGACGTTTGACATCAGCTACATTTGCCGCAATCAGCTACCATTGTTTAACCAATTTGCCCAAACATTGACTGCAGACACAGATGCTTGACAGAACAACTTGTGAATTCCCCTCTCTGCTTCCTCTCAAATGTAAAATGAAAAAGTTCAATAGACAGAAACACCCAACGCAATACACCCCAGAATTCCCTGGATTTTTCTCTGACAGGCAGACTCATAAAAAGCAGCTTTTTAAAACCCCATCCACGATCACTGAGCAGATAGAATTCATCCCGCTTGAAAGGTGAACAAAGCGATATTGTAATATGTTTATGAGTTAAAAGGACTATTACATTTCATGTAAGATAATCTTTTGAGCAGGAAATGATACTTACATTTTATGTCTAATTCAGCACAGAGAGACATATTCCATTCTACCGGAGAACATGTGATTTGAGTGATGGGTCTCTCATGGAGCTATCACTCGCCGGTCAGAGGATAAAATGTCGCTTACGATAATGTGATTGGCCTTAAGGTAAGAGGTGGTAAATTACAGTCTGTGATTTATAATCTGGAAATTAAAGACACTCATTTTCTAATCTAATTCTACATCTAATCTAGATCTATAGTGGGGAAATGTTCGCTCTATACTAAACGGGCAGAGGGCATAGCTGAATTTAGATGCAGGGGAGATCTTCAGCTGCTGGTTCAGTTTGTTGAGATTGACAGGATTCTGATGGATTGTTATCCCTCTTATCCTCCCATCTCATAAGCACCATGGCAGTTGTGATGAAATCTTCAGCTACAGAGCAAGGGGAAATAGAATAATACATTGCATTATCCATTTCCTTATCCATTTATTCTACCATCACGCTCTATCTTACAGAATCTCTGGCACAATGTAAAAAAAAACACAATTGCATATAATTTATAATACAGTATACAATTACTGAAAGAACGAAGACAGTTTATAATTCTATGTAATTTATTCTGCATTCCAACTAGGATTAATAATGTATGCTGTCATTATTCATGTGGTTCATTTGTTCATCCTTCATACAATTAAAAATAATTGAAATTAATATATAAAAGTTGATTTACAGACTAGTAAAAGAAAAATGATTAAAATGCAACCAGCTGCATAGACTTTACCTGCATAGAAACATAACTATATATTTTATAATGGATTATAAATAATATATATAAAGTAACACTTGCAAATAGAGCCATGACAAAAATGCAACCTTAAGTCACATTATTTCAATGCCAACAATGACCTCTGCTGCAATGTATTTTATGTCTATAAATTATAAAAGTGTAAGAAGGTATGGAAATGTAAGTAGTAGTACAGTGTATATGTAATATAGGATTAATATTTTCCAGACTCTAATTATAAGGAAACATCCTAACATCATTTTTTTAATAAAAGAAAATAAAACATGCTCATCACAGGCAGAATGTACTTTTGAATATACAAGTGCAAAAGTCTTTACTATCCCATATAAAATAATGTTATAGTAGAATAAACTATATGTAGGATTATACCTCTTTTTAACTTTCTGCTCCAAACTGCTCATACTGCATTTGGCCAATGATTGTGAAGACACGTTTTCTACATTGATAGCAGTGTTCTTTCTAACTCTTACTGATCCATGAACTATTTTGTCTCTTTGTAAGACCTGGAATATCTGCAGGCCTGGTCAACAGCTGACAGTGAAGAGGTGCCCACTCCTGACCCCCTCTTTATCTCATAATTAGGGTTATGTATTGTACCAGAAATGAAAGGAGGGACTTTCTCAGCCCTTCCTCACAGTCTTAAACCTCCAGCTCACGCATTGTTCCAGCCTGGGTCATCTCCTTAAGGGGGCTCTTGGAGAATGCCCTGGAGTCAGCGCGTGCTGTCCCCAGTGTCACCCGGCACACTCTGGGGTCTAATGATGTGTCTGAGTTAATGGGTCTGCACACTTCCCCCTCTCACCGCTCCACACTTCACTGTTGCCCAGGCACTCGAGCAGGACGGGCATCAGAAGAAGCACTTTCTCCTTTGTTCCCGGCCTGAATGACCCGGATGCTGTGGACAGTGACAAAAGGCAATGGATCTGAAGAGACTTGAGAGGTGAGAGGGATTACAGATGTAGAGGGTTAACAAAACTACCTGAGTTGTCCACTGAGGGCCCCACTGAGGGGCCCACTGGGGGCCTGAGCATGTCACTTGCACACTGCACAAGGCAATGGCAAAGCTACCCCTGCACCCTATTCACCATCGCTCTGATGTTCATTTAACCCATAGCCAACACCAGCTATATCATGCAAAAGAAATATTTATCTCAATGGGAATTTCCTGGTAAAATCATAGATGAATAAAAATAAAATAAAAATTGTCAGCAGTGCTCTATCCTTTACATGGGGTTTCCTCTTCCAGGAGAGATGCCAGGTAAGCTCAGGTAAGCCTGTGCCACCCTCAGAACACATGCTTACCTGTCACTAACTTTAGATGAAATCTCTTTACGCCCACGCATGAGGTGTATGAACACAAGTGATGCTGAATCTTGTACACAGACTGCTTGCTTTAGTTCAGTTATGTCTGCTCCACTTTATGGTACATGATGTATGAAATTGGACATGCCCTAATCAGGGTCACAGAGCTGTAGATCTCTCATTTAAGCTGAGCTCCATAGGGATCTCCTTCCCCTGTGAGATTGCGCATAATTTGCTTGTCTACAATCTCTGTTGACTTGTGAGTTTTATGCTCCAGGGTGTTCTCTTCCATATCATGCTCTGCTTTTGACGCAATGCTGGCTGGTGGTCAGTAAATGGTACATCCTCTTGCTCGTGACATGCCCAGTGGCTCGCTGCTAAATGTCTAAATGTCAGACAGGCACCAGGCTACCACATAATTCCAGTATATTGTTTAAAGTATACAAAGGCATGTTTGATTGAGCAGTGGATTTATAAGGTTCACAACATCCGGTCACACATGGGCACACAAATCACATGCATGTTAGTGTGTTAGATTATTAAGCAGTGAATATGGCAGGATACAGACAAATACAATGTGGTATAAATATACAGATCTGGACATTTTTTTTAACCAGTGAAACACCAGGGGCCTTGTTTTGTGCTCCATGCATTAAAATAGCTGAATATAATTTTCAATTTGATGCTGGTATTCAGATAATTAATTTCAATATTTTATATATAATTTTTTCAGATGATAAAAAGCTGAATATACTTCCCAAAGATAGACACTGTGTTAAACCAGAAGAACAGTAAATGGGTTCCCCAGTTAAATAATACACCTCCACCTTAAATATTGGTGAGTCATCTGTTCTGAATAGCCTTTTACAGAGCCAAGTACTGTGCTTCTTTTGGCTTTGATTTTGACTTAAGAGCCCCATTTCAAAAACGTCAGTGAAATTAATGCAAAACAAAATGCAGCCACAAACCAGGCAACTCATTTTTGCTCATTTTGTTTTGAATTATTAATAAGACAGAAATATACCACATGCTTCCACTGGAGCTGTGTACATTTGTATCTAAAACTATTGCTACTGTTGAAGTTAAGAGTATAAGTAGCCTATCTACCTACTCTTTTTGACATAAGGTGACTTTTTAAATTAAGGATAAATCAAGCATTATAATGAGGGTCATATCTTCCATAAAGCTCAACATTCAAGGCTTAACACTCCTACAATATGTAGGCCTTTATCACTGACACATCAATGACTTTAATGAGCTGTGATTAGTTTTCCGCTGGTCGTGTGATTATGAGTTACTGTTATACCTCTCTTAAAGGGCTTGAGAGCTGAATGTAAAATAAAGCTACAAGAATTTCTGTGACATCGAACTGAATTTCTGCTCAACCACACAAATCTAACAAGGAAAAATCAACCCTGTACTGGCACACACAATGCAATTATGGGTCTGTGTCAAACGTCATCATGGGTCAGAAAATTCAATCTAGCATGTAACTACATGTCCAAACCCTTCAAGCACACTTCTTTTTCTCAGACTCAGTATGTGACATGAACTCTATAATCAAATAAGTATAACACATTGATCTCTAATTCCACATGTGGCTACATACAATTGCTAATGATTATGATGGTAACGATTTATGAATCATTTATAAATATTATAAAGCTTCATATATATATAGAAGAGAGGTTAAAACATTAGAGTATGGTAAATAGCTGAAGCTTTGTCATTGCACCTGACTGAACTCATGCTGTATATTATATTATATTATATTATATTATATTATATTATATTATATTATATTATATTATATTATATTATATTATATTATATTATATTATATTATATTATATTATATTATATTATATTATATTATATTATATTATATTATATTACTGGACGAACAAATCATATAGATCAATATCTAGGTGGGGGGAGGAGGTGGGGTTGGCACACTCCAATAAGAGAAATCACACAAAATATATTCATTTCTCAGAACAGTATAAAAAATGCATATTGTCCTTTTGTTCATGTTGATTTGAGGTTAAACCCCTGCTGTAATATTTTGCAGGGTTCTTTATTGGAAAGCAATGAAAAAAACACACCTGCTTCTTTTAAATGTGAATTGCACCACGATTGCTGTCACCTTGGTGCTTTTGTGCCGATGAGAGAGACTCACTCTACATTAAAGGGAAAGGTCACAGCTGAAATCACCCCCAACGCCCCATCTGCAGATAAGAGGCCTGTCTGAGCTGCGTCAGGTACAGTAAGTGCCAAAGGAAATTGTTTTTTACCAGCGTCCGCTCATTACTGCATGCATTGTTACTGGCGCAGTTCGCTGTTACACCAGGAGGGGGGGTTGGGGGCAATTATTCCTTACACATGTGATGGCCTATCTTGAAATGCAAATGTATGATTAGCATCATTATGGACCTCTACAAAAGCTCTCTCCTCAAAACCACAAAGGACACATTCAGCCACCCAGCATGCCCAGGGCAGGACTATGCGAGGGGACTTACGGCTTGCCAATTTATCCATTCATGTGAAAAAGGATTAATTTGAAAATTATTAGGCAGAGGTGTTCATAATGAATAAGACACAGCTAAATGAGTGGAGGCGTCTTTTCACTCAAGAGATAAAATAAATAAGACGAGATGCATGTGTCCATAATGTTGGCACGTACATTGTACTGCAAGGGGGGTTAGGAAAGACCATGGTGTGCTACTTGTGTTTGATTTGGACGCAGAGTCATAAGAATGCTGGAACTCCATCAATATATTGACAGTTTTGATTACTGAAATGGCAAAGACAGTAAAAAAATAATATGAACCAAAGAAATCAACAGTTTAGAGTGAACTTAAATGCATGTCACTTTCATAGACTAAGCCTTATGCTAAGCAGCCCAGCCTGTTGTAGTGAAGTGATAATTGGTTCACCAAAGTTTAATTGTTCAGTCATTATTGGATTTGTTAGGGGGCAATGATGCAATTTCACTTTGTTTGGAAACAATGCTATACACTCCTCGCCACATGTTATTTGTGATGCTAAACAATTAGACAAAGGACCCTTTGGCTAAGTTGCTCCCGGTACAGGCCAGGCTAATGAAAAGCTGTTATTACCCAGCCTGAAGCAGTTGTTAGTGGCCAATTATAGGTCAGCCTGCTAAGGTCTGCATGGCTGGCAGTTATGAAAAATACATAAATCATCTGCTGATATCACAGAGCATGCTGGAGAATTCATCTCCTTCACATCGATTTACACTCTGAGCAGTAACACGTAGTTGTAGTCAGTGAATTACAAATATGGAGGCCAGAGGATGTAAACTGAGAATGGCTCTGTGGCTGTATTTTTATGGCTAACTACCCTGCTGTTTCTCCTATCCACGGTGATGGCACTCAGCCATTTCATCATTTCATCAGGGCAAAATGTTCTGACCGAGATTAAACAAAACTGAAATAAAATTTGGAAGACCACGGTATGTTGGTCATGACATGCATGTCATCATAAAAATGTTTATTTTGAAGACATGCAATTCTGAAATTAGGTACCCTGATTGAAATAAAAGAACTACATGTGTAAATGCTGTGGAAGTTAAACCGCTTTCGCTTGTTCTGTCTTTACTCAGAGCGAATGCCTTCAGGATGCATGACACCATACAGTACAGTACAAAACAACATTGAATAAATGTTACCAATCTCTGTGTCTGTAATTAATAATGCCAACTACTATCAAAACACATACAAATGCAACCCCTTCCTGTACTTTAATAATGAAATTAATCTGTAAACTGGAAATATAACGCTTGGCATACTTGAGAATAGGTTATTCCAGGGTAGCACAACATGTTGCTTTGACAGAGGACCGGAATGCTACGAATCCTTGTCTCAGCTGAAAATATTCTTTTCCTGTCTTAATTAAGCTGGTCCCCAAGCTGGCTTTACCTCGTATTCGGCGAGAGCTGCTGTCTATTCTGTAGGCAGCGCACATATCACAGAACAAATAGTTCTCTGGGCATGCATTCCACATCGACTGGAGCGTGCTAACAAGCTGCGCTCTCAATGCCAGTCCCGCTGAAACAGGGAGAATTTTCCATAACAATGATGAGAGGATGTTAATGGGGAAGTACAGAAGGGTTTATTTCTATGGCTGAGATCTGATTATTCATAAGCCTTTTGGTATCAATTAAGGAATTGCTGACATTTACCCAGGGATATTTGTGGTACCCTTGCATCTAACCTAATTGCAGGGCTATTTGTTTGGACATCATTTAAACTGTTTTTGCAGACATGTTGTCACATAATCAGAAGGCTTTGAATGTCCAGTGCTAACATGTCATTAAGTGCCATATTGTGAGTAACTTGTTCAGTCAGAGGAAATCTGTTGCTGTTCATTTAAATCGCCATTTCCTCTTCGCAAAACACTACAGAGTACACAAGAGACATGACAACATTCTAACTGAAATCAGGGAGATGCTTGGGTTTTGGTCTGCTGCATCTATTCTTCAGGAGACTAAAAAAAACTTACAGCACCTACTTTGTATTTAAATTTGCATGATAATAATTCAGTAGAATTTTCCCAGTATGTACTAGTATGTCGAACCACATCTCACACTTCCCTTATATACGTTGTACTATTTATCATTCAAAGGACAAATAATGTAAAATATTTGCAATCTCATGTAAGTACATGGCTGAAAATAGGGTGATAAAGTAATAATACATAAATCAGTTTTTTTCTATTGTATCTAACTGCTTATGTCAGCTTGTGTAACATGTATGACGACACTACTGTTCGCGATTCATTTTTTTAAACCCCAGACAAATTATATACACATGTCCTACTTTCAATTTTTCAGTTTTCACATTAATGGAATCAATCACTATGTATATTTGTTAGTTTTTCTCATAATGTAAAGTATTTGATGTAGGAAGGATAAAAATGTAAAAATGTAAATCTGCCTAATGAGAGACAATCAAGTAAGGAGGGAATCAGAAGCTGTTCATCCCTGAATTTGAATATTTAAACAGTGAAGCATGATTTGCAGAGAAAAGGTGCATTTGTTTTCTTCCCATTTACTAAGCTCATGTTTCATGGGATGTTGAAGAGCACTGTGGAGCATTCATTTCTAGGTTTAAGGCTCCACAAAGGCTGCTTCTGGCCTTTGGTATGGGTCAATGATCCCAAAGCACAGCTGGTGTGAATACTACAGCGGCTGCTGGAACCGGGGTTCTCCAGAGACCCACTGCACGCCTCACTCTCCACTCAAAAACCAGGAGCTGTTGCCATCTAGAGGTGCGCTGCTGAATCAGCCCTCTCCCTGACTGCTCAAAGTGAAAAGACAAAAACAAATGAATATGACAGTTTTCAATGAAAAATGAATGATATAGAAATTAACATAGAAATAATATATGAATATTGAAGTAATATAGAAAAGATATAGAAATTGAAAGGAAAACACTATGCAATATAAATTTATTGGAATGCAGCTTCGGGTGTAAGTATGTTGTTGATTATCTTAATATTGGCTGTTGCTCAAGGTAACAGTTGGAGCCCAATTTACACCAATATGTGGTCCAATGCAAATCAAATCGTGTGGAAAATCCAATAGGCATAAAGCACTGGAGTTAGCATACAAGTGGAAAATAAAGGACACATATCAAGACTTGAAGAGTGCACTCACCTGTTATTGTAAAAACAAGCATTGCAAAGCATTTCAAAACAAAGCATTGTGTCAATCAGTAGGTATGCTAAAAAATCACAAGTAGACAGAATTTTTCTCTAATACGGTCATTACTGGCGTTGGGAAATTGTGTTTGCGCTCCGTTCAGTACTAATGCATCAATAAAGACCCTGAGCAGGCTTGCTTGTTTGAAGGCCATATTTCCAGAATGATTCTAAACTTTGCCCTACATGTCAGACTACGATATAAAGCCACTCATTGGGCCTCTCTGTAGAGTTATTTAAAGAGAAATGCATGGGCCAGATTTATGCCTCCTTCTCCCCGTCTGTGTTTCCACAGCAGGCAAACGGCGGGGAGGACAGATGCATAAGAGCAGCCTCTCGACAGCAGGGGAGCGTGGGGAGTCAAAGGCAAACAAGCTTTCATCTGGACAAAGGGGCTTGCGCTGCAAATTGCGAATATTTCATCTTGCGCTTCTGTCACGCCTATGTGTGCAGGGGAGCGGTAAGCATTTCTGCCGGTCGCCGCTAAGAGGCCTTAAATGAACAAATCCGTCTCAGTCCCCCAGTGACGGAGCTCCCCGTCCTTTAGTGGGGTGGTGATGGACCAGCCCGCAGCGAGCCCAGGCTGGCTCGGGCACTGGCCTACGTGCTGCTAAATGGCCGGGAGAATGTATTGGCCACATAAACAATAGGCCAGGCGGAGAATAAAAGACCTCCGGCATGTTCCTGTTAGCTGTCTATTATCCCCGGTCTCCTGGGTGCTGTAAAATAGGGGGCATGTGTTATACAGACATTTATCATGTAATTACAGCTTTAGGATCGCTTTCTGAAGGCCTGTGATGATTACTAATAATTACTGTGCATTTCACGCCTCCAAAAAGGCCCAGATGGGGTTCCAAGGCCCAGTCACAAAAGGAGGTGTTTTTCGCCCCTTCTTTTGCCACTGAAGGTGTTCATTAGCTTAATGAATTGAAGCATATGTGTCCAGAAGCTGATTAGTGGTGTGGGAAAGAGAGAGGCGGTGTCTGGGAGACACACAGTGCTTTCCTGTTTCTCCATTTTGTAATGATGTTGATGGGTGCGAAGTGTATGGCACATGCATAAATACCCTTTCATGCTGCGGATGAGATCTGTACAAGAGTTTGTGTCATTACTTCCATTTGGCTTCCACATTTTTTCTATGAATGAAACAAAAAACATTGCTGAAAAGAGAGGGCAGACCGCTACAGAAACAATATTGAAAGAAATATTTCAAACCACAAAACTGTGGCAACACCATTTAAATATTATGAATTAATCACAGTCATTTTACAGAACTTTCACATTTGTATTTTGGTAAATTGGCACAGATTATGCTGTACTATGGATGGAGATGCAAACATATGTGTTTCCATGTGTCTTGACTTTCTACAAATAGCACCAAAGGGAGACCATAAACTTTTATTTGTAAAAAAATAAGTAACTGGTTACACTGGGGTTAAAAGTCAGAAACCGGCAACATTAACATGTAACTTAACATAAATACCATGTCAATATGTTCTGCTTGATGATACCTTTGTGCTTTTGTTTGGAAACACAAATAAAGATTCCATGCAAATTGATGTGAATACAATATAAAAAGTGAAAATAAAATCTCTCACGCACATGCACATATTATCTCCAAATACTATTTCACATGTCACATGTCACAGTTTGTGTTTTTTGACTTTAAAAGGTATAGCACATTCAAATGCATAAGCTTTGATAGACAGCTCATCTTCCAGGCCATTAGCTGAGGTTTTTCACATTTTCACAACCCGTTCCACAATAGACTTTAGTCCCTCTGTACACAGAATGCGACAGAATGCCTTCTATATATCATAATCTGCAGCCACAGCATTGCTGACAGATGGAAGACTGCCTTTGATGAATTCTCAACAGAACTGTGACCCTGTATATTGGTCCATATTAAAGGATGTCTGTATCAAAGAATGTCATAATGTTGTTTGGTGCTTGAAAATACTCTGTACCTCTGGTGTACGTTTTGAATTATTCTTGGGGCTTTTTCAATATCATGTAACAGAAATTTAACTCTCCCACAAAGATGAGAGCTTGGCATTGTGTGTTTTTGGCAAATGAGACATTTAGATTTAGATTGCTTTGATTTGGAGTATATGATTTTAAAAATTGGACTGTTTTTGCAAGACAATGAACGACGACAGATGCTAATTGGAATTGTCCAGGTTCTCTGACTATTATGCAATTTAATAGAACTCAATTACTTACTTTTGTGTTACTTTTGATTATTTCCTATTTTGCTATCCATAAATCCCACCCTACTCCTGTGGTACAAAGCCAATCATATCTTCATGCTGTAGCATGTTGGCCCAAGAAAGATTAGACTCAAAATAGAGATAAATAGGCTACAGGGTCAACCTGTGTTTCTGGCTAGAATCTGTATCTGGACTGTATGAAGCACAATGATTTTATGTTGTTTCCCAGATCTGTGGACTCCTGAGGTAAACAAACAGGCCATGCAGCCATGGCAGTGATCAGGTCAGGTGGGGGGTGGGGTTACCTTGACCCCGCTGTGAACTGGGGCAGGCAGGTTACCCGCAGGTGCAGGCGGACGGAACTCAGCGCTACATTCAGGCTCAGTCTTTGTAGGATCATGAGAATGGAGGGGGTTGTGTGTTTTAATCCAATACCCCAGGGGTCTTCCCCCTCCTGCATTCTCTCCATTACCTGAACAAGAAACGGGAAATTCTTCTCTGGGTATGCACAGCCCCTCTGGTCAAGGCCATCTCACATTAAAGCTTGGCTCACAAAAGCCAACAAAATAAGTAAAAAAAAAACCCATCGTCCTGTTTAATAGAAACAAATTGCTCCCCACTTCCCGGTGACACAGATAGCGGGCCGTTTGTACCTGCTGCCCTTTGTAGGGAACAACAGAAAGGAAATGTACTCATCCCAGGAAAGGATAGAGTTCTGGCTTTTTGTTACACTTGGTTATCTTAGCCCCCCGCCTCCCCCACCCTGAACAAGCACAGCGGTTAAGTAGCTCAGGTGCCTGGTACATTCTATCAGATTAAAGGTCTGTAATTGTGGGCTGGGCAGACACAGCTCAGCTGCAGGGTAAGGGCTCATGAATGGGTGTCCTGTTGGAGCGCACTGGGCGAGACACAGCAGGCCTGCCTCTCTCTGGCAGAGCTGAAAGAGGGCTCGTTGTGCTCTCATATCCCCCTCTTTCACAGCAGGACAAGAGCTGAGCATTCCCCCTACCCTGCCTTTTTTTCTCTTTTTAATCTGTGAATTTGTTCAAAAAGGAATTTTGAAATGAGGAAGTACAGATCCTCCTGAAAATATGTCTGACTGGACAAGCTTCAGGCTGGATGGGGGCAACTGTGCTGGTGCTTCATTTGTACATTTCATATCAGCACAGAAAAGATCTTGCACCACGGAACAGGGATGCTTTCTAAGTGACACAGAATCTCTTCCTCATTTTTGTTACTCAGGAAAATATAAGTAATCTGCATTGTTTCTGTGTGTGTGTGTGTGTGTGTGTGTGTGTGTGTTTGTTTGTTTGTTTGTTTCTGTGCATTTGTGCAACTGTGCATTTGTTTGTGTACGTATGTGTGTGAATGCCTTGGGCGAGCTCCACTCCTCTGTCATACAGACTGACCAGAGCAGCTCTCTCTCTCCCCTCCTCTGCTGAGCCGAGGCCAGCCAAGCAGAAACACAGGTCACTGCACCAGCAGGCCCTACAAGCAGGGGTTTGTCTGTGAGGATGAGAGGTCAAGTGTGAGTGCTGAAGTTTTGCTCTGACCCCACAGGAGCAGGGCTGACAGCAACATGATAACTGCTCAGAGACAGAGACAGGAAGGAGCACAGGAAGTCACATATGAGGAGGGGTGGAAGTAACCTGTCAATAAAGACCAGAGGACCATCAGGTATACATACATTGCTGTCAGCCCTGCTCCTCCTGGGTCAAAGCAGAGCTTTAGCACTAATACTTCACCTTTAGCACATGCACATGTGTACTCACATGCATTTTTTAAATAACTTTAAAAGCAGAAACGTGGGTATACAGTGTTGACATTAACTGACAGCTTTTAAACTGTGATTTAATCACTTAAACTACAAAACCTTTGACTTAACCCTTATGCTGAGTCTCCATTATCATCTGTATGACATGTGGCACATGTTGATTCATTCCTGTTTTAATCTCCTGTCTGTTCAGAGCAGTGCACAGAAATGGATACCCCTGTGGCTCCATTCTGCCACCCTGTAGCTTTCCCTGCATGGCCCTGCCTCACCCCTCCCCCAGTTCCTAATGGAATGTCCGATACAATCAGGCCCCCATTCCACCTCTGAAATAAAAACATCAGCGATGGTAATGATGGGTGGCTTAAACTGAGCTATGAGCCCTTTCTGTATGGCAATCCCAGGCCTGTCCTCTCTGCTAACATGGAAGTGCAGTGAGGAGGCAAAGTGATGGAGTCACAATGACTTTGCCCTAATGTGGTCTGACTTGAGTTGAGCTGTGTCTTGTGTCATCAAAACACATTATTTGGAACTTTATAATGCACCATGCAAAAAAGGGGTCTGTTCTGATTTAAGTTACTCATAATTTCCAGTTTCTCCTTATACAAAATGATTGGAATTCTTTTCTGGATATGGGTATTCTGACTTGATGGAGTTACGCTGCTGGTTCCGAAATTTATGAGACAGCTTTTAGCCGAGAGAGTCTCCAGTAAGCCCTGGGATAGTTTCAAATACATTACATTACATTATATTAAGGACATTTGTTAGACGCTCTTATCCAGAACGACTTACAAGGTAAATTGTCTACAGTTCCTTCATAGGACTGAAACCAGTGTCATATTTACTTACTTTCTTTTATCCTTTTAATGTAAGGTTTGTTTTTATGTAGGAATTTGGTTCTACATTGTGCTGAGTAACAATTTCATCCTCTTTGTGGATGAGGAGTTACATTTTGCATCCATACATGAATTTAAAATGTGTCAGCTTTTAGAAGTGGGAAAAGTCTAATATAGATATTATTTCTTATTCACATTTAATTGCAGAATACATTTATTTACAAGTATGGGTATTTTAAGCTTGCGCTCATAATTTATATTTTATATTTTCAACAAGGATATGGGTATTTATTTACTTGCATGAGCAAAATCTATCCTCTCCTCATCCATGAACTTTACCTTGCTGTTATCTGAGTAAGACTTGTGTAGGTGCAAAAAAAATGTTTGCCAAGCTTAAAAGCTAAAAGATTAGCCAAGCGTAAAAGGTCTTTCACAAGACAATACTGTCTTATGCAACATTTTACATTTATTTTTGGTTACATTAATGTATTACACCATCTAGTTGTGGCATCAAAGTATCTGTCCCAGCTATTCCTGTCAACCAAAATCAGAGGGGCTGTGGGTGAATGAAAACATACAGCGTCCCTCACTAACTTTGAGGAGGGACTTTAGATCGAGGGTCATCAAACGCTGGACCCATGACAAGTATTCCCAGACTGGCCTCATGTCCGGGCCCCAGTGAAATAGCCCTCTATTTTCATGTGTGTTCATATCGATGCTAAGTTTCTGAGACAAGGCCACGATTGTGGTTGTCACCAAACAATGACATATTTCTTTTCTTCCTTTTTAAATTCTTGGTATCATTCTGTGCAGGGGAGCAATTTGTCTGTCATGGGCCCTAAGCAGCGGCCCGGGTCGGCCCCATTAAACTGACAGCGCCGTTATTAGCCGTAAGCGGAGCCAGTGGCCGATGAATTTGGCCACTGTTCGGCGGCAGGCGGCAGGGGCCGGGACAATTTTTTTCAGTAATTAATTTGATAAATTTATTAATTATGAATTGGGTTGACAGTACAATCAGATTGTCAGCCCTCCAGACAGCGCTTTTGTGATAAGTAGCTTTGTGATGGGCTTCTCAGGTTTCGGGAGCTGTCATCCCCCTGGCCTAGCCCCTTATCACCACCTCACCTATTCATGGGGTAATTTCCTGTGTGTTCTAATTAAATGGTGGCTTTCAGATCACAGAGTGAGTCCCTTTAAGAGAAGCCTCTTGGGTTTTGGGCTAGGCAGGACTGCAGTGGTCAGGCAGAAACTCTTCCCCTACAGAAAATGCAGCCTATCTTCAGCATGGTATTATCACTGACATTACAATTTAAGCAACAATGTTAGAGGAAACTATACCCTGGAGTGTGAATAATATTTGAATGACTGCATCAAAAAATGTCTTAACAGGTTGAACAATCGCATCATATTTTTCTCCCTACTGACATTGGGGGAGGAGGGGGCTTTTCATAACGTGACTTCAGTAAAAAAATCATTAAGATATTTGATGTAGTCCACTTTGGGAAAGATGAAGGGCTGAAATGAAGAGTGAACCATAGTACCCTTCTCCCTGAAGAGTCGGCTGTCAACATTAGGCTTGTCTGACAGTTGTCTGGTCCTGGAGAAAGCAGGTTCTCCCTTAATTTCTGCTCATGTCAACAGTCCTGTGGGATCCAAGAGGAAACTGTGGAGCTTTTGTGCGTCTGTCAGGTCGTCCTGCTTATTACAGCAGCAAGAATGAAAAATATTCAAAGATCTTTGATGTCCATGTCAAACTTGAACTGCACGTATGACCTGAAAAAGCCTGATATCAAACTCTGCTGCTATTTTCTTGAATATTTGATGACAATGCCTTTATACTTCTGGGTATCTTCTGAGGAAAAACTACCCTAAACTCAGTGCCAGCAAATGCATGGTATGAAAAGCATGGTTGTAGTGACCAGTGACATAACCTCATTGAGTAATTCAGAGGGATGAATCACGGCAATTCTTCAGCCACTCATATTGACGTTGCAAAGATTTGTGGCCACAGCAATCTCTCAGGCTCACCCACACTCTATTCACTCTAATGTATTTGTCATTCATTGGCTTACTTGCTGTGAGATATTGAGCCTCACACCTCACTGGCATGATGTGAAGGTGTTCTCGTTGCAGTGGAACACAGTTTACATACCTTTCCAAAATACATCACCATCATCACACCAAAGAAACGAAATGCAGTCATGTGGTTTCAGTAAGGCAGCTCATATTCATTTTACAGTTTAACTGAAACTTGTTTGGGAAAATTATATGTCTTTTATAATGGATACCCATTTTGCAATGTGGGGATTTTTATCCTGGTGAAGGACAGGGGTGTAACCTGTTCCCTGCTTTTATGGTTTACTCCCCTGTACCACCTCCTTTCGAGCTTGTCCCCTAAGTATGACCTTGCCCCAAGCACAGTGTTCAGACGTGTTCACCTGTTAGGTCAGAACGGTCGTGTTTTAGGCTTCTCTGCCTCCACCTGTAGCCTGGACAAATACAGCAGCAGAGCCTGTGTGGGACCAACAAGGGCAGCGGGCGATGACAGCAGCTTCTATCTGCCAATCTCCCCCTGGATATTGTTGCAGAGCTGGCAGTCGGACAGCTGGGGGTTTGCGGAGCGATAGATCTTTTCCGTCAGCAGGTTATCATTTACAATTAAACCAAGGGCCTTTCATGTAAAACGCGCAGTCAGGACAGCCGTCTCCAGCCGGCCAGACTTCTCAGATAACTCTTTGAAGAAAAAAAAGATTTTTAAACAATCCTTACGCCCCTATCCCTGACACAGAAACATTTTTAACAAACAAAATATAAATGGGGTCAGATTGTAATGTGAGATTGTGTACAAACAGACATTAAGACATTAAATGGACAATATTGTGAGCTTTTATACTATTTCATATTTTTAAGGACTGTATTGACCTGCAGGTGCAATTTACAAAATATGAAATCATTTTACAAAACCGTTATTGATGCTCGTGCCTTCAGGCAGCAAGTCGTCCAGCCACTCTGAGATGTGATGGACTGATAATTACAACTGAGCCACAAGTGTGATTCACAGAGAGGGGCTTTTAAAGTGCTGCTTTGTGAAGTAATACTTAAACACATATGTCATAGTATATACTTATATAATTGTATTATATACATATTTATACATTAATATATCATACACACTTTTATGTAATTATAAGTTCTTTCTATATTTTGCTGGATTTAATCTTGCTAAAAGTAGTAGCTTGCCTGTGAATCATACAGTAAATAATTGCAGTTTTCAGATCTTATTTACAAGTGGTTGGTGCATTTGGATGTCAACTCCCTTTGACTATAGCTTTAAGGGAGGGAAAGTACATAAAGCAGTATTTGAGAGGCACTGTTCACCGGCTGTGACCTCTAGTGGTAAAGCAGCATTACTGCAAGAATCGTTCACACAATTTTGGAAGGAGCATTAAAGGGAAGTGTTTTCTTAGGCAATCTGCATTCTGTAAATACAATCACGGATGTTAAATGCAGCTAACACTGCCTTGACATTTGAAATGCCTGTGCCTGCCGTTGACTGTTTTTTAGTGGTTCTCTTATCCTTCTCCTTTCCCTGAAACAAACACAGCTCTGCCATGGTGAGCAGTAACTACAGCCGTGGCTTCAGAAGGCTCTCTCTAGGCTCACCCAGAGCGAGCCACGCCAAGCATGAGTCCCTGCGCTTGACTCATGTGTGCTGTGTTGCAACCCCCACAGGTCTGCAGTGACCCTGTCAAGCACTGAGTCATCTCCTATCTTAAATTATCTGTCTAACGCTCGTGACCTGGGCTGAGCTCCAGCTGTCTGAGTTGTGGTACACAGAGACTGTATGTGGAGCTTGAGTTACTGCACTGCGCCACCCATGGGTTCAGAAATAGGTTGTTAATGTCATGGAAGAGAGGTGGACAACCCTAGCCCACGAAAGCCACGGGGTATGCCAGTTTTTGTTTTCATTTATGCATTAGGGACCGATTTAAATAACTCTAATAATCCACTTTAACCGTGTGGCCCCCCAGCTCTGGCCACTCTTACCTTTGAACAAAGTTGTGAATCCAGCTCCATTACAGTGTTATGAAATGTGGGGGGCTTAGCAACTGTATGTGATGCTGGCTAAGAGAGCAGATGCTATAAATATATGCCAAATACATTTTCTCTGTGAGTTGTCATTCCCCCTCTTTGGTTAGATGGTCTGATGAATGTAAAATATGGCTGAGGTGAAGTGCACAGTGCATATGGCCAGGTGGAGGTGGCTACGTAAAATGTTCAAGCTGTGTAATGTATTGTAGGATATCATATGTATGTAATGTATCAGGATATCATTGAGGGCATTTCCTTCCTAAACTTGCTATATGATGTGAAAAATCAGATGCACACACACACACACACACACACACACACACACACACACACACACACACACACACACACACACACACACACACACACACACACACACACACACACACACACACACACACACACACACACACACCTCACACTCACCTCAACACCCTCTTTTGACACCTTTAAAAAAAATCATGAATTTCAAAAATCATAAATGTACCACAATGAAGCCCACTGAAAAGGGACATTCACTGCTCCCTGGATAAGCAGGACCCCAGTCTGGCCACTCTGTGTGGCCACCTGCCCCCGCTGCATTCCCCAGACACTTCCACAGCACTCTGCTCTCTTTGGCTGTGTGTAGGGAACATTGTGCTGGAGAAAAGCAGGAAGGGAGAGGGCAGGATGCACCCCTACCCCTCATTCACCACCCCTCGCCTCTTTGCCTCCATTAATCCTAATCCTCTTTAGGGATATTACCAGCTAATGTATCCAGCCATCAGGCATTACGTATGATTATCTCTTCCGCACCACGGGCAGAATTTAAGAAGAAGAGGAAGAAAAAAAACACATGTACATCGGAAATAGAAACAGAATACTGTTGATTTAACCCAAAAAGAAGAGCATCATTTAATGCTCAATTTCAGATGAGTCCATATCCATTAAAATGGTTTTATAGAATAATTGTTGCTACATCTCGCCTACATTAAACAATGTACATTTTTTAATGTATGTATGAAGTCTTGGAACTCACAGTGAAGTTCAGCAAAGACCTCTCATTTAATGATGGAGTTTGTAACCCGTCCAATTTATGCAAGAAAATCTGCAATTAAGTTATAAAAATCAGATCTGTCTGGGCTAAAGCTTGATTATATATTCTGCAGGTAAATGCTTTATTTTTGTAGCTGCTTAAGCAGAGGATTCTTAGTTTATCACTACATTTCTAGTGAAATTTATATCATTTATATCTGCTAAATCACATACTGTTGAAAGGTTTGTGACAGTATATTCATCAAAAACCATGACAGAAAAAGTTCTGATTAATGAGAGAAAAAAACTGTCAGAGAGGAATAGAGTGCCCCTTAGTGTCTACCTGAGGAAGTCAGAAGTTAAGAAACTTTTTGATTTAATTAATCTATCACATATAACATAATCAACAACACAAAATATTGGTCAAAATTACAGTTGTATTTTCCAATCATCAGATTTAAAGTTGGTTATAGATCTGAAAATAAGGATTTATATTTAATATGGTGACTAAATCCAACACACTGTGAGCATATCAGACACCATACGATGATGCTTTGTGAAAATGATACCCTCATTATGACACTCAAAGAAGGATGAGCATAAACAGAGTTACTCATTTTCCTAGGTTTTTTCGCTCCATTGTATATAAAGACTATGTTTAATTCTGATTAAGTGAGAAGTTACTGTCTGAACCAGTGATAAATGATTCAGAACAGAATCATGGATTGTTATTAAATGTATCAATCACATGCGTGCTAGCAGGCAAACAGTGAACGTTATGCCTTTTATTACTCCCATAATCCAGTTAAACACAGTGCAATTTCAGTGCTGGCCCCTGACATGAGGATTGTGACAGTTACTTGATTAAAATACACAACGCTGCATTTGCGAAAACAGACAAGAAAAGGTGGGTTGGAGAGGGCTGAGGGGAAGGGGAAGCTGTGTATCTCTGCACTCTCTCCTGCAGGTTTATAATTAAAAATACACTTTTTCATATGTTCACTAAATACAGTTAATTTAAAAAGCGGTGCCATTACGGGGACCATTGGCCCCTGGGGCGCTGGAGGGGCCCGCAGTGCGGGTGAAGTGGCCCCGCGGCCGGCGCTCTAATGCGTCCACCGCACATCGCTATTAATTTCAACAGGGCGTGAAGTGGCTCAATCACAGCCAGGGGACTGCAGCTCCCGTTTTACAAAGAGCCGTGCGGTTTAAATGGGGGCTCAGTCTTGGACACTTCAGATTGATCCCTTGCCATTCAAACAAGCCCTAATAATGCTTTCACCTTTGGCTAGCATGGAGACAGAGGCTTTTTTTAATCCAGGCATTTGATCCTTTTAATTGAGTCTGTCTTTTTCTAGTCTACTGTCTCCACTCCTCTCGCCTCTCCCATTTCATTTACCTTTATTTTTCTCTGGCTGTATTTGCCTGCCTTTTTTCCTGGTTATCTGTAACCAACAGAAAGCTCAGGGGCATTTTTGCCAAACAATTTTTTCTTTTTGTTTTCTTTCTATAATCTGTTCTACAGCATAATTGACATTGTGTTTCTATATATGATTATGTTTGTATTTGTGTGCGTTTGTGTGTGTATTTGTCTGTCATTACGCCATTCACTGTGTCGATCTCTCAAACCTTATCACTCCACATGTTATTTAGAAAGTCATGCTCTGTCACTCAGCTCCATAACTCAATATATAAGTGATGGGTCGAGTTCAGTCACCTCAATATATCTCATAATTTGCCTATATTAAGTTGTATTAATTATTTCCAAATAACATACTGGTCTATGCTCTGCTTGTTCTCCGTACTGTACTTACCTATACTAATATTGCTTCGATGCAATATCCTGTGTAAGGGGTTTATCAAATAAATACATAGTTCTACCACAACTACTACTTCTACTAAGACATTGAGTTCATGTTAAGATGTCCCAACCTATATGATATCTAGAATTAAGTTGCAATCCAGAGCATATTGTTTCCAATGTAAACTTGTCCAACACAAAAACCTCAATAACCTGATACTGTGGGAGGACAGCATAGTATATTATTCAGCCACAGGGAGGCAGTATTACTCTGCAGAGAGTGTTGTATCCAACAAACACACACACACACACCTACACACACACACACACACACACACACACACACGCACGTCAGAAGGCCAACTGATCATTAAACTTTCAAATTAGATGGTTATGGTTATAGTAGCCTTTAAAGCAGGGTAACTAGGTGCGATAAACACATTACCTCAAGACAGTATTTGTAGTTAATTCACTGAATCATAGCATAGTGTCAAAGATTAGCACAGTGGTATTTACAAGGAGAATGTAATTATCCACAATTCCAGCATCACAGCTGAGAGCAGCTGAGCTTTTAAATTGGATAGACTATGAGTACCTGTTACACACATACACATGTGCATGCATGTGCGCACACATACACACACACACACACACACACACACACACTCACACACAACACATAGACATATAATATATTCACTCACACACACACACACACTCACACAAACCCTGCATTTGTTATGAACAATTAATCCAACCAAATAATTAGCTACCTGATTTGAAGTATCACCTTTGGTATGATAGTATCGCTTTCACTGCTGTTTGACGCACACACACCTTCTGTTGCAGCCTGTTGTCATCTTTCTATTTTGGGGCCAGCATATCTAAACTAAGCTCTTCTATCAGCTTTCCCCCTGTACCTTTTGAAAGGGCTGAATCTGCGTGAGTCATCAAAACTCTGGGGCTCTGTGCAGCACATTTCAGGTTGTCAGGCTCAGGTGCTTGCCAGCTCAGAGGTAGAGTACATGCTTCTTGTTTTAGCGCTTCGCTTTCCCCCCACACACAGCTGTCAGTCAGCTGGACCCAAACGTAGGGCTTAAGAGGGGTGTTGGTTTCCAGGAGCAGTTCACTGCATAGCAACAGTCCACTAGAGGTCCTGAGGTGAAAGGCCCACCCTGCTATTTTCCCTCCTTCCTGCTAAGTGACAGTGATGGATGGACGTCTCTTCTGGAAGAAGCAGTGTGAGTCTAGCTTTGGGGGGGCTGGAGGTTATTTACATCCCTACTGCCATGCTCATGTCATCCTTCTCTTTGTCTCCCTCTCCATCTGTACTGAAGTGCATATACATGCTCTTGTTAGTGCAGAAGCCAGTGGATATGCTGAAACAGAGGATGAGTATTGGTGACAGGAACATGCTTGTTCTCATGTGTATGTGCATAAATACATGTATGTGCGCAGGTCTGTTTATTGGTCTGCTTGTGCATATTCATGTGTATAGCTGTCTGCTTTGATCCTTACTGCAATTATTGTAACATATTACTTAGCCACTTAAAGATTTTCATGAAGTATTTACAAATAAAGTGTTTAAGAACTGCTTCATGCTTGGTCTGGAATCATCCAAATTAAGGGTGCCAATATTCAAGCTAGGGAGCATTGAGGTGACTGTGAGATCCAAACACTCTCTGTGCGGCCATGTAATACCAGAAGTTTCAGCTAGAGGGCATACTTGCAGTCCATTTCAGACCACAGTCAAGAATGATGTGTTGAAGCACAATTTAAATGGAACACCACATCAGTTATTTTCCTAATAATAATAATAATAATAATACATTGATCATGTATGATTACAAGAATGAACATCTTTATTAAGCTGTGATAAAAAATCATGTGCTTAATTGGGTATGATCTACAAAATGTAACAATTATAAAATCTAATATGGTTAATATGGCCCTACAAGTGCCCAAGAAGTGGTACATCTGTGTATGAAACACTGAATTACAGTTAAGAACTGCTGAAAATATAAATGCAGAGCCCTGCTAGGCAAAGGGAGGTTAAACATATAAAACATAAGGCATCACCATTTAAATTCATATAGATATATAAATTATTCCTTTATTAATGGTTATTCCTTTACTGAAGTAAGGTAGGACAGTAGTGTAAATTAATAGCTATTGGAATTAAGCCAAACATAGAGGTATAATCACACACTGTTATGTAATAACATCTGCCGTTTTTGACAGAAAGTGGAAAGAGATATAGCTATAAAATTCATTCCCTACCTCAGTGTGTCTTCTCATTGTCTCTTTTTTAGGATTCCTGTCAAAAACATGGAGGTGAAAATGAGTTACAGTCTTGGAAAATGGAGTATTTAAATGACCTTCATCTCTTGTTATTAAAAACACCTTGAATTTAATTGATGTAATTAAAATAATCATTGGTATTAGATTGCTTGTGAGAGAAGGCACCTTTTGAGAAATAACATTTCACTTGAGCACAAATCCAAGCATCAGTGGAAAGAGGCAATGAACCCTGTTCTCCCGTCTTCCACTCAACAGAACACCACATAAGCACTAATATGAGCATCTGGAATTATCTACACCTACACTGACTGTGACCTAATCACAATTTCTGCACAAAGCTTTGACAATGCAAAGTAAACTAATTCAGTCCCTCTTAATACTGAGAATCCTATTGCCTAAATGCCTAAAGGTGTCACCATAGTAAGAGCATGTCTCCATTTGTTATTACAATACCTTAATAACATGGCAAGGTCATATACACAGAGAACTGTATCTCAGAATTCATGGCAGAATGAATGGTTAAGTAGAAGCACAGTAATGTTGTACACTGACTTATTACAACTGTGCATATCATTCTGTAGAGGATTGTAATGAACCAGTTCCAAGGGTGCCAGCTAGAGGAAACCAAAACACTGTGTTGTTAATGGAAAACAAAAACCTTGTTTTTCCTTTTTATTGGGATTTTTGGTTTTTGTATTACACATTGAATTTGTGAGCTCTATGTATAGAAAATGTCTATATACATATTCAAGTAATTTATTTAAGAAGCTAATTCTTACTGTAATATTGTGTCTGTGTCAATGCAAAATGTGTTGGTCCTGATAATTCCTTTTTCAGGAATTATCAGTACTATTACTATTCTGTACACAAGTACAGAATAGTGCAGCTACATGGACTGAAAGGTTAACACACACACACACACACACACACACACACACACACACACACACACACACACACACACACACACACACCCTTGGAAGGATGCTTTTTTATAGTGTAAAGGAATCACCCTGACATTGAATTGAAAGAAACTGTCTCAAGCTTGCAAAGGCAATCAAAGGCAGCCAGTGACTTCACAGATCACACAGATAGCCCAGGTACACTTGACCAGATAGCAGGCTTTAGAAAAAGGGAATAGCTCAAGTCAGAGATGTAAAAAAACTATTTTCAAAATTACAAGAGCAAAACTTGTGAGCACCATTAGGAGAGGAACATATTGTATGTGTGCTACTCGTAATCAGTTCAAGGCTTAGAAATGAAAAGCTCATTATATTTCTGACAATTATTTTCCAGCAGAGTGGCTGACTGTCTTATTAAGACCCAGCAGGTCAAAGCGCACATATGCCAGTGTGCATCTCAAAGTGAGAGAGACAATTAAGTCCAGTTATTCTTAAGGCAAGTTCCTAAACTTAGATGGCTGTTGTCCTAACCTGCAGGTTATTGTGATCATCTCAGCATATGGACCTCTGTCCAGTCTGTACTCATGTAGTTCTCAGGTTTTATGCCAGTAAAAGTACTGGCTGGGATTCAATCAAAATTTGTCCTCAACTTTGGCTCACAATTAATTGTTTACTTTTATCTTCATTGACACCGTTTAGCAATCATGGAAATAAATGTGCCAAACTGTTCCTGCCGAGAAAAGTATAATGCTCTTATTCAATTGGAGGTAAAATGAATGACACATTTTGATAGAATTTTAGCCACTGTGTGTATTCACATTTTAGTGATTGTATCTGCAATATTCCCTATAATAAGGACAGAACAGAAACGCCCTGAAATGCCCTGTCTTCAGGTTTTTTACTTCTTAAACTGAACAACAACAACACGCCCACAGTCATGTTTTGGAACTGTTATCACAGATTCAGTCACTGTTACTGGAGGATACATTTACCCATTCCACCTCTGTCTTTCCTATGTAAGAGAGTTGTGTTCAGGGGTCTTTATTACATTAACCAGACAACAGACCTGATAACCTTTAGACAAGTAAATTTGTGCATGAACTTCTGTGTTAAATTGGAAAAAATGGCTTTTTTTGTCTGAGTAAGACAAAAACTTGTTGGTGACATCTTTTGAGGAGAGGGGGCAAAGAAGCACGCAGGCTCCAACCAAACTCTCACAGCCCTGACAGCAGCAGTGCATTCTTGCTGATGAGACGAGACCGAACCCTGGCTCTCTCAAAGAGAGCACAATTACATCCACGGCCCTTCCTGCTTGGTGCTCTCCCATCAAGAGCCTTAATGACTGACAATGCTTGGATGCCGAAGCTTTGCTTTTTAAAAGCAGGGCAGAGGGCACAGAGAGCGGGGTGAAACACTTCTGCACATCAGCGCCATGTGGTCTGTGGTGAGACAAGACAAATACTGTCTAATCTTCAGCCCGGTGTTGAGGGACGTTCGAACACCAGCGGTTAATGACATTGTGAAATCATGTGTGAAATAGAGAGGTGACCCTATATCACAGGTAGACATTTACACTGCACTGGATCCCTATCAGTTACAATTTATAAAAAATAAACATAGAGTTGATTTACACTAGGGTGAATGTACTCTGGCCATATGAATTATTGACAAATGAATGTTAATAACAGCTCTTTCTATTCCCTATTCCCTACACTTTGACCAGTAGTTCTTAGACTCATTTTTTATGTTTTTTTTCTTTTGAATTCTTAACATTCAAGTGGTTCATTTTTACTGTTAAGTTTCTCACACTTTCATTAGTTATAATTCCTCTGATGTCACATGTCAGTCTGTAATTGATCAATCAAAAACATAACCTTGGTATAAAGAAAACATTTGTCATATCACACAAACTGAAAATGATAGCTCCATATGACTAATTAATAGAATTAAAGTAAAAACTGTTTTTTATTTCTAACATAATGTGAGTAAATTATCCCAAATAGTTAACATATTGCCACAACTGCAAGTTTACATTTCCTAAATTAACTAACTTGAATTGATTTAACTGGACCGTATGTAAGTTTCAGAGGTAACTACTATACAGATTTTGGATATCCATTATTATGGCAGTTGATAATGAATGTTGCTCTGTGGTTTGGATCTCCTATTTGGATTGGTTAAGTTACGTGAGGTAAGCATTACTCTCATAATTTCAAGTTTCTGCATTACTAAATAGCCTTCTCATTTAACAGCAATTATTTGGCATTGTCTACAATGATGAAATGTCACATTTGTGAACTTGTAAATTAGACATTGATAGATACACAACATAATCCAAATCCAATTAACCCATCTACATAGTCTCAGAAACAAGTGCCCCCTTGGGTGCTTCTGACAGAGCAGAAAGCCATAGAGACAGTATTACTTTAATCAAATTCATCATTCATTAGTTAAAGGATAATTCCAGTTTGATATCAGGAAGTATTTTACACAGGCTTAACCCTTGACTGTCCAAGCTTGACATACTGCTGGATACTCTCTCAACAAGATAAGCTTAGACTGCCTGAACGGCCTGTTCTCATTCAGAGTCTATAAGAAGACCAGTGAGTATTCCTATGACCATAACATCAGCTCAGGACCACATCCCAAACACATGCCTGGCCTTACAGGCAGTCAAAGTTGAGGTTCTTCTGTTATCAACTTCACAGACATCCACCTTTTCTATATGTCACAATCTTTTAGCTGCTGTATGGTTATAATGTGTGCTTTTGTAGTTTGTAGCACCATGGGACCCAGTCAATTCAAGGTTCTCAGGCCCTGCTGATATTCCCCTGTATGCTGTTTTATTAGACAGCCAGCTGTGCAGCTTGAATGCTCCTTGGCTAATTTGTCTGATGCATAGCAAATTTATTGGTGGGTTCACAAACGCACCAGTGGCAGCAGTCCAGGGAAATTAGTAATGCACTATTCTGGAGCTGATCCATGAGGTGAGGTGGGCTGATGAAAAAAAAATGTCTGAAATAATAGCTATTGACAGACTGAAAAGGTAGCCACCCCAAATAGTTCTGTCCAGGAATCTAATGACTGTGAGCCAGTATATGCAACATTCCAACTTTCAGTCCTTATCCAAGCTCTTATTCTAGTTCTAGTCTATTTCCAGTGTCATTCCCAACTCTCCAGTCTCATTCCCAGCTCCAGTTCTAGTTCCACAAACAGTCCATGGGTCAGGTCTCTGGCTCTCACATTTGTGTTGCTAAAAATGAAAGCTCAGAGGACCTAATTTATCAAATGAACAGATTTTTGGCGTATTTGTTTGAAGTAGTTGCCTTGTTGTTCAATAATGGCAATGTTGCATAAAGCAAGGGTTTATCCATACAGTTATCAAGTCTCTTGATTATAGTTTATTAATCTCTCTCGTTCATAGAGTGTTGGCATGTACATGTACCTAAAAACTATTAAAAACTCCCCAAAAATGTCATGGGACAGCAGATGCTTAACCCTAAATGTGTGCCCTTCAGTTATCCACTATTTTTCTGACTGAATTGAGATTCCATTTAACTCCTAAATGCACCAAAGGGCTCTCCCTGTAACAAAAAAAAATTATACTGTCAATGATAATGAGAAATAGAGTCAGATTTACATCCACAATGAATTCACCTGCTCATTTTAGTGCACACTGTTTACAGCACGGACCTCTCAATGATGGTACTGTTGTGGCCAGTGAAATAGCTCCCAAACCAACGTCCTGAGACAGTATAGCGCAGTCTTGTGGTAATCAGGTTGAAGTGGGGGTCCCACTGTGGGTGGCGTGACTGCCCTTTAACTGCAGCTTCGTGACTGTGCCCAGAATCACTTCAACGTTAGACCCTGAATTTCAATAAGGGATCTGTCCTTTGCAATGAGTCAGAGGCAGACCAGCATAGCACATGAGCACAAGCACAGCACACACTGAAACGTCAGATGTCACCTCCCTCTTAAAGAATTTATAATGTTTCATGACATGCTAACAAGTCCACAATTCACTACACTGGGGAGAAGTTTGGTATTTGAATAAAGTGTGTATATTTTATTGTTAAAATGAGATTAAAATGAAGTGTTTGGATTTTATCATAAAATTTGGCTTGACAAAAATCAACCTTTTTTTGCCTTCCTTAACGTATTGACACAATATTTTATTACATGGAATCTTACCTGCTTTAGATGCCTTGAATACAATTTTTCATAGTGCGCTTTTGCATGAATTGCCTGCCCTTCAATCTTAAATATATTCAGAACCATCTACAGGTGGATATTAATGCAACAATTGCACTGTGTCATTCTTACCCTACTTCCCAATCACTGCAATACCAACAAGCATCACTTTCACTTCTAGTTGGATAGTCACTTGATCTAGTGTATAGTTTTATTTCCAGTGCTGTTTGTCTGTTATTTCTAAAGTGCACACTACAGACAGGGATCATGGAGGGACTTGTGAGAAAGAATGTGTATGTGAATTGAAGCTGCAGCTACCAACTAGCCCTCACTGTGCCTGAGCCTTCTGGCACCAGTCTGTACATTGTTGGATCCACCACAGCAAGGGCTGGGAAAGGGAAGAAGTTTGTTTATATCCTATCAGATTATATGACATTCAAGTATTCAGAAAATTTGAATAGAGTGAAGTGTCTTACCAGAGAGGAATGGATTGAACTGAAATTTCTCAAACCACAAAGCCAACACCAGTCAAAACTATGAGTTATAAATCCCACCTTGATATCCAGGTAGTACAGAGCAACTGCTAGCCCTCTTAGCTAAATACAATACTGTTTTTGCAAAGATATTGATGATGTTGATATTGATGAGAACTACTCTGACCATCAATGAGAATGTGTATCAAGATGATATTCCACTGCACCAGCCCTTCTCATACATTGCTTCCTCCTGTAGGACTTAGTTAGGCCTCAAATAAGTCACATTTTTGTATTTAGAAATTCAAGGAGAATCACAGCCCTACTCATCACACATTGAACTGGTGTGGAAGAAGGACTGGTGGAGAAAATGTATTGAATATCATTTGTACTGCCTTTGAAAAACTGAAAGCAAAAATGTGGCTGAAATGAACAGGTCTTTGATAGCTTTGACACCCCTTTGGGCTTGTTTCAGTTTAATTGCATGCCTTTTGGGTTGTGTAATTATTCTTGTCCATCTCACAAAAGGAATGTCTGAAAACTTGCTATAAATATAGTGCACCTGGATAATGGGATGATGCTGTCTTTCTGACCAAAGCAACACCTTGAAAGGATGAAAGAAGATCGCTCCTGATGACAAAAGCACAAGAAGCATTTTTTCAGAAGCAGGTTAGTCATGTAATAGTGTCACCAAAGAATATCAAAACTTAAGAACATAAAAACACACAACGGACAGAAGAGCCCATTAAGACCATCTAAACTAGGTCTTTACCTAAAGGATAGAAAGTATTGAGAACTACATCAAGTCTAGACATGAAAACTCCAGAGGGCTCTGCCACCACTACATGGCAGACTGCATTGGACATCAGTAACTCCCTGTGCGAACATTCCTGATATCAGCAGGGAATTTATATTGTTTCACTATTTAAATAATTTACATCTAGACTGCTTTACTGTTCTGCTGTTTCAGATGTTGCTTGTGCACTGAAAAGATCAGAGAATGTACAAGCTGGTGATCTGTGATATGGAAGCAGACAGGATGAGCAGCAGTGATCCAGGAAGGTAAAATATCCATTAAAGTGTTTTTACTCTTTAATTTTAACCAAAATCAAAAATGCACAACCAACCAAAACTAAAGAATTTTTGGTAAGGCTTGTTGGCAAGGTCTTCTTTTATCAGAATGCTTTGGTAGATGCTGATTATTTTGGTCAGGGCCAGCAAGTTAACCCACTTTTTTCTAATCTAGAACATCCCGGAATATTATCAACCCCCTTCCCCTTTTCTACTTTGAGGGGAGAAAAAACAAGAAGGTCAATCTCTTTTTGAGTAGTTTTGGAATTGCTGCATGTACAGCCTATTCACTTGGCACGCTTGTATTTTAGGGTAGCCATTTTCCTTTATTGTACATTTTCCACTGGAATGTTTTAAATAATGCATTTGTCAATATTTGATTAGCTTAGAAAAGGCTGGTAGCTGGCAGACAGTGGGGCAATGTCAGGGGGTGGAAAAATGATAGTTTCCATTGGAGGACTTTTTAAAGAGAAATTGCTAGCAGTAGGAGAGAAAAGAGTGAAATAACCTGATACTTTACAGTTGTAGTTTGTGTGGAATTTTTAAATCATAGCTAATATGAAGTGCAGTAATGAAGGGCATTCCAGGCACCACAACTATCAATTGTAGATAATTTAATGAGCCGTGATATCACTTGCATGCACTATAGTGCTTACTCTTTATAAGAGACTATTCTCTGTTGCTGCCAGAACTTTTAGAGGGGGGTATAACTGGCACATGTAAGATTAAACAGCTTGAAGACCTGCTATAAATTGTGTTTATACTGTATATACACACATATGTGTATGTATATGGCCACAGGAAGACAGTGGAAAAAAGAAAGAAACAAATCATAATCTCTGGATGCAGAAAGAAGGGTTTCCCTGCACACAGCTGAACTAATGTGAAAGGACAGGATCTCAGATTGTTCTTCAGTCGCTTTGGAGAGCGCTGCTCAGCCAGGCATTCAGTTAGCTGCAGGCAGGAGAGGAGAGGACCCTCACCGGGAACCCTCTGCTGCTCCACATAGCAGGGAAGGGGAGAGCGAAGGAAGGAGAGAAAAAAAGGAGATGGAGGAGAATGGCATGGAGAATATAACTGTACTCCCTGAGAGATTAATGACATAAACCACAGCATTATCACATTTACCCTTCTAACCTCACTGATGCACTTTGCATAGTAAATTACATCCTGCACTCTCCATATAATAAACAGTTCATTCTATAATGCAAAAATATTTATCTATTTGTTTATTGATTTATTTATTTATATTTGCTTGTCTATTTGCGTGTTTACTTTTCTTTGTATTAAAAATAAAACCTTTGGGATTTCAAGAATGCCAGAATTTGTGGTCATGCTGCTGAAGACAGTTGTCAGTAGGGAGGACAATTCTTCCCAGTTTTCCATCCATTTGCTTCATACTATCTGTATATAGCATGTATATATACAGTACATACACACACACACACACACACACACACACACACACACACACACACACACACAGTGGGAATCTGGGTTTTTTAAGGTGAAGAGCTTGACATCAGAATTGAATGTTCCGCTTCAACAATAAGTGACAGAAAGGCAGAATATCCAGCTACAATGCTCCGCTTAGCAATGTCACTCTGCCTGAGATGACTAAATCTACCTTCTTTTTTTTACCATACTACCCCACACTACTCTTAAAACACTGATGTTTTTCATGGATCTTAATTGGTATCTTAATGATTTCTTTTATGTGATCTAAAACTACAGGTCACCACCAAGATTAAATGCATTACAAATTCTGGGAATACATGCTGGGAAATCTGATTTGAAAGACCACATGCTTGTTGAACAGTCGTAGTAGGAAGAAGTATTTAATATTCACTAAGAACTGGGGCAGAGGGCACCCGTGGCTGTGAACTTTGTACAAATTAGCCACGACGTGGTGAAGCGGCAGACACTTCGAGGGAAAGGGATTGTCTGATTTTCTTCAAACAATGAAAAATATAGCTTATGATTTTATTCAAATCTAAAATTAATTTCCTCTAAGATTGATAAAACGCTTTACTGTCTACTGATTAAAATACATTTTTTAGCAATATCAACACAATGTTTTAAGCCCTTGGCTATTTGATGATTCCCTTTCCTAGAGGTTGTTTTGGTTGATGTAGCTTGTATTTCTTTCTTTTCTCAGTTATCTGCAGTAGTAGGATGCACATGAGAAACATGATTCCTTTCAGTTATTTGGTTTACAGATAGTACAGTTTATAGTGTTTTATCATTGATGTGTGCTGTATGTATCTCTATTCCTAAGAATAAAAAAAACTAATGTTCAAACTGATATTATTTCCCAAAGGAAAAGCTGCTTATCAGACATGGACCTACAGGGCTGCAGGGGGGTGGGGTGGGGTGGGGTGGGGTGAGGTCAAGGAATTCTGCCTCAGAAAACAAAAACAAATACCAGGCACCCACTTATTTTCCCACAAATCACGAAGTGCTGGGTTTGGAGTGGAGTGACGGCGGCCCCGCTGGGAGGCTGTGCGGCCCACTGTGATAACAGGGCATCTGCACAGCGGCGGCGGAGAGGACTGAATCCTCTGATTGGGAATACCCTTTCCTGACCCGCTGTGCCATCATGACTCATTACCAGCCCCTCACGGGAGGGGGTCTGAAAACAAAACATTTTAAGACCCGCAGTGGCTGCAGACAAAAGTACCTGCCGAAGATCTCTGCGGGATCAAAACATTGTCCTGACTTTACTATGTGTTTGAATCAAATTTTTGTGAGCATTAAGCAGTGCGCGGACATTGTCTTTTATCATTAGCATGCTGCCTTTTCAAGAATTGAATATCTAAAACTCAGCCTGATCCCACAGGGAGGGCCTTAGCAGTCAGGTTGTGGTGCTACAGCAGTCGACTGAATGTCATGTTAAAAATTCATAAATAAATTATGTTCACTGTAAATGTGTATGAGCTGGTATAGATGTTCCCTTGCTTATAACAAAACTTTGCTCCCTACAAAGTAGCATGATCTGATCGTGTGATGTTGCTACCAACAGAGCTGTCTTTCTCGTGAAAATGGCAGGTGTACCTAATAAAACAGTCTTTCACTATATTTCCAAATGCTCCCCTTTTACCAGCGCTCACTTGACATAAAATTGGTTCCGGTTGGATTGGTGTAAATTAATCTTAAAAAGCTCTGTCTCTCTGGGCTAATGTAGCATTACTCTGCATTATATTCCTCTGCTTTTGCAGAAATGAGTTCCATCCATCCCCGCTGGAATTTCAGACAGCAGGTCTGTCATTGACAAATCCTGCCAGCGAATACACAATCTTTTCACCCTCAAATGCCATGTTAACAGTTTCCATACACTCCTAAAGAAGACACAAAGCTCAATTTTAGATGTTTACTTGACATAAGAACATTTAATTCAAAACAGCAGTTCCCTTTGCATCTGGTGAATCCATCTCACTTTAATATCTGATGAAAACATAAGGAGAATATTCAAGGTTGGAAACTTGCAGAGAGCAGAAGATGAAGATAACGAGAAAGGCACAAAAAACATTTTTGGTAGATTACAAGTGTGATGGTTTTTTTTAAATGTGTCATTGCTGTCTCTGAAATGTTAAAAATATTTTTCAAAAGAGTACCTCTGATCTTTTTTAACCCTTTGATGCATATGATTACGGCAGACTGTGATTAACTCTTGGCTTATGCTAACAAGAGTACAACCACACCAGAGTGATTAGAATACTAATAAATGTAACATTCTCAAGAAGATGCAGCAAACACATCTAGTCATTATTGAATTATGTTATGAATTTATGCTAGCTTATTTTGCACAAATGCTTCAAACGGTGGGAATGACTGGCAACCATAAAAAAAGCTAAGCTGAGCCAGGAAAAGCTATGCAGGAAGTAATATTTGTTTATGTTTCAGGTTGGTCTCAAAATTTAAATTAAATGAAATTAAATAGTTAACTGAAATGCAAATAAACAGGAAAAACTAGGCACATGGCCAAGATTAAATTAGGTTAGGCCCTAGCTTAATCATTTTGCCGTTTTGAAAAGTACTTTCCATTCCAAAAAAAAAATCCAGTCCTGGACTTGCACCGGAGTCACAGTTTTCATGTCTCAGTTCTGTCTCAGATATGGATGATTCAAACTTAACCCATACACTAATGACTGTGGGTTGGCCATTATCACTTAGGGCATCTAGACTGGTCATATTGGAAGATAAATTCAGAAACCAAGCATACAAACTAACCCTTCCCCATTCTGAAACAAAATCCATCTACTGGTGTGTGGTGTTTGGTTATAAGACACCTTTTCTGTCCCTTTCTCACACCACACACATTATAATGGACTGTTATGTATGGATGTTTTTGTGTACCCACAGACAGTCCAAGGATAACACATAAACCCAGAGTGACACAGAATATGAAAGTGCAATATTATGTGCATCCTGTAGCGAAGTGATACAACATGACATACTCTGTCTGCTCAAAGGAACAACAGCAATGCACCACGTGTTATGTGAACTCATGATCCGTGTTGCCCTAAGGATAATAAAGACCTTGTAATGATTGCATCTGTCTGGGCACTTGCCTGATGGGTCTATTTCTTTTGAAACAATATGTGAGAAACGGTATTGAAAAATCAATGACCATCAAACAGCCTGGATATTCCACAGAACTTCAGTGCCTGTATACAAAGGCCACCATAACTTTCCGTCTCAATCAACGCACACACAGAGCATTGATATTTCTCTCAGTGTGTCAGCTGCATAACACTGAGCATACTCTTTTCATTTCAAACCATCACAAGATTGTGATGTTTTAGTGCGTGAGGGTTGATGCATGTCATTCTGGGAAACCTGGGGCACATTCAATATGTATTAAGTTATTATTAAATCTTATTAAAATATAATTCTAGAAAATAGTATCAATAATAACTGGGTCCTGCTACCACTACAGAATTTGCTTTTGCAATATATTTCAAAGAAAGCACTACAATTTAACAAGCTTATTTCAGGGCACATATCACCTGTAGAAGTTTTCCAACATAGATATTTTGATTTTTGATTTTGATTCATAAATTTCATAAAATCAACTTTGAGGCTGAGCTTCATGTGTAAAATCAACACACATTTAATGATGTACAATCAATATGTTGTGTGAATTTCAACAAAGGTATCTAACTGGCTAGATGTTGTATGGTTCAGTGATATTGATGTAGTCTGTCTAATATTTATTTAAAATCTGAAGGAGCAACTCAAAGCAGATGGAAATGCACCACCTGTCTGACACCAGTCGATAAACCGCCCATACATTTTGATTTTGGCCAGAAATACACATGAAAAGTGGATATAAAGCACCAATATCCATTATGTCTTTCAGTTAGATTAGCCAAGCGTAATAATAGAAGTAGCAAACTGGAATGCATTATTGTTGATCGCAGCAGTAAAATGTCTGCTCAAGTCCAGAGACCTCAGCCTGCTTGTTCTGTGTACACTTCCCCCTCCACTCTTTCCTCCTGCACTCTTGTTTGGTCAGACAATCTCACAAATCCAGAGATGCTCTATTTTCCTGTAATTTAGCTGCAGATCATTTGAATAACTGATTGGGTGACTGGAATGAGCAATATTTTACAATGGTGAGTTATTGGCACGAGTATGGAAAACACATAACTAGCCTGTTAGCTCACATTATACCTTATAAATGCCAATGGTAACACAACTGGATTGAAACTTGATATTAATCTGTAAATGTAACCCCCCTCTGAACAGGTGTTCTATCAGATTTTAAAGAAATCATGTTCAGACTGGCTTTGCCAAAAACAGGAGTTCAACTATTACCTTGTCTTTATGATTTTCTGATTACATGCTCACAATAAAAAAGTGTGAAACCTTGAATTATCTGGTAAATCAGTCTAATTTTCTTTTCTTTTTCCAAGCAACCACTTGGAGACTTTATGTTCAGGCACAGGAGCTTTTGAATGTTGCGTGGATGAGACTCAGCTGTACATAACAGATAACCCAGATGACACATATCAAATGTCTGTGGTGCATGTCCATCTGTATTGTATTAAATGCTAGACATCTAAAAACTCTTCATATGAATACTGACAAAGTTATAGTGTTACACAGGAAAAAATCTTTATTCAAAATATAAAATCCAAGGTTAAAAACATCTAAGTAATTTTAGATACAAACATGAACTTGTCAGACATATAAATAAAATATCTTGTTGTCATAAGCTAAGAAGCAGAGCTGAAGAGAAGCCCACACCCTGCTGTTCATTCCCATTCTATTCTCCAGGCCAAATGCCAAAAGCACAGCATACATTCTAAATGAAGTAACAACCACTATCAATTCCAGACAGAGTCTATGGGCAAACAGCTTAGCCACAAAAATCACACAGTCAACAAAGACTATAGCCTCTTTCCACAAGCTCAAAATGATCAGAGTCAGATTATCAGTGCTCTCAACGCAACAGAGCACTGATAATTTGTGATTTCTCTTGTCAAAGGTGGACTATGTCCTTTCAACTCAATAAATTCACAATGTCTATCCTGCCTTTAGCTGAATCAAAATGCAGCTGCCAGACTTTTAGCAGACTTTTTCCTGACTCTAAGAGCCAATGTTACCCCAGGCATTCTTTCACGGGCTACCGGTAGCTTCCAAGATTCATTTTAAAGTTATTTTTAATAACTTATAAAGCATTCAACTCTACAGCCCCTGAATACATTTCTCACTTATTGACCCTCCTATGTCCCCGGCAGCCTCTTCTGTTTTTATTTATTTATTTTTTTTTAAACTCACTTGAAAGATACTGCAGCTTGGCTTTTTCAGTTGTGCACAACCATAGAATAGACGGCATTAGCACATTAGTGCTGCGCAGTATCTGGGTACAAGCGCATATCTTCATGTTTGATTTGACATGGCTTTATTTTATTGACTAAATATTTTTCATCTTTTACAAATTATTATTTTGAAATCTTACATATACTGTTGCCTTCAATCAGCCGAAGAACATACATGCCAAAACTCTCTTCATTTCTGTCCTCTGGGCAGCTGAAACACATATAAAATACAAATCTCTGCTCCTTACCAATAGGGCAGCAAGAGAAACTGCACCCTCCTTCCTCTAGTTTATTGTCAAAGCTTACACTTAAGCCAGGCCACTCTGATTTGCATCCTGCATTCACATCCCACCTGAATTTATTCTTGAAATTCCCATTGATGAGAAAATGGTGTCTCGTATAATGACTTGTTCATTTGGTAAGGACTGCACTACCTGAACCAGGTGGATTCCACTTTTCCTTTTTTTCCTGTGTTGACAATAATGTCGTCTTTACCAGAATGCTTCAAGATAATTGCTTGAAATCTGATTTTTAATACACACTCACATTTTGGGGGATTTTGAATCCTTTTTCATCAAATTGAATTAAAATGTGTTAAATGTGTTACAATGACCTTTACTTGATATGTAGAACTGGTGCAGGTCTCATTAGTGTCTGTCTCGTTAGTGTGGCTGCCTAGCTAATGTTTCTGGCTCAATTAATCTGTTAACATATCCAGTCTGTACTTCAAAAACTATGTCTGGGTCCAGATCCTTATCTCACTGTCTTTGGGATCCCACAGACACAAAATGGCTGATGAAATTCTTTTCCTTTTCAGTAAAGGAAATTAGAAAAATATCCCTTTCACTCTAACAGGAGTTAGCAATGGTATATCATTATCTAAACACGGCCATTTCAAATCCCTTTTCAAAGAAGCTGAAGCCTCTTTGAATCTAAGACTTTAGGTGCTGAAAATAACTTTCAAATGTAAATTAAAGAGATCACATTGATTTTTTTGTGCCCGGCATAGCTCTAGTAATATTAATGATTTGGTGGAATTGTAGTTGAAGCAGTTCCTTTCTCTCAGGAGTCTCTCCATTTCGATCCACATCAATCAAGATTCCATTTACTGCTAAATCCATGCATTCTGTTGAAGTGCCAAACTGAGCTAAGAGAATGGGCTCTTTTATTGTTTTAGTTTGTGGTAGACCCAAAATCTGTCTGACTGGGAAAAACTGAAACCTCTAACTTTTTTATGTGGTTTTGGAGGAGGCGAATGTAAATACAAGACTGCCTCACAAAGGATTTAAACAGGTTTCCGAAGGCTTTGTCTGACATTGTAGTGGTTACTTATTCATATTTCATAGTATTAGTCTTTGTCATATATATTCTGAGATTAAAATCAGAGATTAATAAATTAGCTACAATGGAGAACCAGGGAATATTTTTTTACAAACGATCTAGCTGGATGTTTCCTGAAGCAAATCAGGTGAAATTATTCCCTCAAGGGTCCAATCCCCTCCAAGGGTCCGTGCCATTCTTGTGCATTGAACCAGTAAGGTACAAGCCACTATCAAAACCATTAAAAAATGACAAAAATTAGAGGGAGTGAGCGTTCTACTCCATTTCTTTGCAATCCATGAATTTCAACATATGTCATCGCCAGCAGTGTCTCTCAGATTTTGTGAAGCAGTTATAAAAAAACATTAAAAAACCCAGATTGTCGTTGGCCCAATAACCTTGAAGATCACCCCATTGTGCTATTTCATTGACCTCTTCCTTTACGTGTGATTTTCACCATCTGCCAAAGCTTTTTCGAGTAGCATATTTCATTTTACAACATGCTGTTTGTGTATACTGATGGCGTTGGATGGAATAAACTAAATAAAGATTATGCCCATGATATTTTCAATGTGAAGGCAAAAATGAATAAATCATTGTAAAAGGTTATCTGTACAATGGAGCAGAGTTAAATAAAGGTGCTTTGAAATGACTAAGCCCTGCTGGGTGCTGTGGAGCTGCTCTTATGTATGTACTTCCTTTTGGCGGTGCACATCTGCCTCTCAGTGTCCCTTATCATAGTCCTCAAGGAGTTGGCTTTCCTGTGGTTCAACATCACCGAGGGGGCAGAGGAGATGCTTAACAATAACATATCACTAGAGAGAACGGTGAGTGCATCCGTACGGCTGGATTAAATGCTGCATTTGTGTGCAGTTCAAATACTGTAAGCATGAATCTGGCCCACAGTACCGGTTTCTTGTTTTTTGAAAGACAGCTTGTTTGAATTTGAGTGGAAACTGATCAATGTGAAACGGTATACTTTACAAATGTAAATAGGTATAAAGTGTATTTTCATGAACTTTAATAGGGTCTGTGGCAATCTACTTGAATTCATCCTGTGTGTATTGATAATTGAATATCCATATTATGGACATTCTGCATTTAACCACCAGGCTGGAATTAAAATAAATGCATAACAGACTGCCAGATCAAAAGAGATAAGGTCAATAATTACAGAACAAGGACATGTATGTGCATGTGCATGTCTCTGGGCATAAACAAAAAGAATACACAACTGCACACTTCCTAGGGTGAAAGTCTGTGTGGAGGGAAAAAGCACAACATTCGGCTCATCACCAAATAGACATCTGTCAGTCCAATGGTGTTACTATTCAAAGACAGTGTGACCTTAAAGCGATCGCCAGCTCCAACCACCAAGGTAGTTAAATGTTAGCTAGCTGGTAGGAGCTGGTGATCGCATTAAGGTGACATTATCGTTGGAGAAACTATACAAATAAACATGTAGACTTTATGTTGTGTTAATAAATAATTTAAAATCAACTGAATACAAAGTGAATGTTTAGATATGTATAGCATAAATGTTTAGCATAATCCCACCTATAATTGGACACCAAAATATGGGCACATGTTACCAGTCACCTCAAATGCTAACATATTATTTTAACATTTATTCAGGAAAAGGTAGGGAAAGGTATGTCCTGTGAAATATACACAATATAAACTACATGAGAAGAATCCACTTCATACATATATTCTTAAACTGCCTCCTTTAAAATATGAACTTTTTGACTTGGCGCATGCTCAGAATTCTTCAGTTTGAAGGTTAAGTGTAACGGTCTGACTGCTTTCATCGCTTCTCAATAGAAGGTCGATAACAAGGTTCCAAAGCAGCTAACACTACTGATGTTATGACTGGGGCACTTCTGGTTTGTTTGTGGAAAAACGCAGAGGTACTGCAGTTTTTAGCCTCCGGCTCATATCTGATTTGGACCACTTTTATATGATACTATTTGATATATCCAACATCTGCTTGGATTTCATTTAGAATTCAGAATTTGTTCGCCAGATACTGTAATCATCATCTTTTGGCGCTGTGCATAACTCCAAATACAGTGTGTAGCTACAACAATAATGGAAGATGGTGAAGATCCTAGCAAATGGAGGCAAACTGAGGTTATATAAGTTATCTTTATTTATGTAACCTGAGGTTATGTAACTTAATTTGTGGGCAGACGAAACAGATGCAAACTACCCTCTCGGCCATTGTCATTATAAGATTGTAAGAAAAGGGAAAACATGAAATTATTTTAAAGTTTGGCCTCGTTGCGTAGGCTGCAATAAGGGCCTTTCTCCGTTATCAGTAGCTGTTTGGGTAATACATTGATGACCTCTGAGGATACTTAAAACAGGTCTTGCAAAATAGTTAAATTCTCAGACATCCATCTGTCAGACTAAGTAAACGCAGAATTAAACGTAAACACAATATGGGACATTTTAAAAGAAGATGTAAACAGTCAGGACAAAAAATCAGTAAAAAAAAATCTGAACTGGTCATCATGTCCCGCGGTGTAAATGCAGCTCCATGTTTATGGTCTCATGAATTTACAAGGTCCTCTCAAGTAATGCATTTACTTTGAACTAACAACAATCATTAATTGAGTGATTTTTGCTGCTGTGACAGATTAATGGTACTGGAAAGAACATGGAAAGCAAGAAGGACACTTTCAAACCTTGCACCAGTTGCAGTACACCCTTCGGCATTGCCTCCAAGGTGTGCAGATATTGTCAAGCCAAGCCAAGCCACTAAAGCTGAAACTACCACTCTATCTGTTCCACCTACCACTTCCATAGGTCCACCTCTACATTGTTAGGCATTCAAGACAACTCAGGGTGAGCAACTGATATGGAAAATGTTGTTTTGGGTGATATATTCTTCTCAAGGAGATATGAAGTTCTTTGATGGATCACAAGCTGCTTCCACATCAATCCTGTCACCATCACTCAGAGAGGAGCTGTACTGAAGAAGGACTTCTCTCAGTCTTCTCATCAGGTCTGCAACTCTGTGCCTTGTGCGTTGCTGTTTAATGCAGCCGTCTAAATGTATGGTGGTAAATATGACAAGAACTTGAAGCTGATGAAGTGTATTAAATAAACAAATCTAATTACTATCTAAATTTAGTTAACTCTCAAGAATGAGCATGATAAATAGCATCATTAACAAAAGCTCTGCCCAGGCAGGCAAGGACATCATATGGAATAGCACACATTCAAGGGTCCTTGCTGGAAAATAACTGAACAAAAATAAGTTTTTTAGAGTACATAGTCATACACAACTGTTCAATACATCAAATCAGAATTCCAGACACAGTTCAAGAAAGACAAAATTTAAATCAGGAACTCCTATTTTGATCAATCACGCCATATAAAACATCTTAAATCAATAAACAGATGCAGTACATCAAAAGAAAATCAAATCACCAGTGTTTACATATCACTCTGTCCAAACAAATCATGTTTCTGGCGTTGAAGACTTACAGACAGCTGCTCGATTGCTCCTCCTGACTGTTTGTAGCTGACCCCTTTTCCAGGAGAACAGTGCAGTTTTGCTTAAACAGACAGTTCCACCATGCTAATAATGAACACAATGCTGCCACTGACAAATAGAATGACTTACTTGTGAATGCTGAGAATTTGACATCAGATACCCACTGCTCCACAGTCCGTGAACGGAGATTCAGGTCTTCCTTGAGAGTCACCAGACCCGTAGCCTCAGCTTCAGCCCTCTCACCTGTCTATGGCATAAAATACACAAAAAAAGAACGAACTGTGTTTGATAAACAGACATTAAATCTTCAAAGAACTGCACAGTCGTCTAATTTGTTTAACCTGCAGTTTTATCAGCTTGATAAAGCCTCATACATCAGCTTCTAAAATGTTAGAATAAAGATTGAAGATGCGTGTTGAGCAACAAAACCCATAGAAAAAAAATCATATAATCCATACAAGAATTGACATGACACATTTTTTTTACTGAATACTGCTAGGAGGCCAATCTAACAAGCAAAAGCAAAATGGTAGCTATCTATGTTAGCTAACTAGCTAGCTAACAATGTAGGCATAACACCAGCCATGATCTAAGGCTGCAAAAGAAGTTTTTACTTTTCTGCTGAATAGTGGAAAATAAGTGCAATGACAGGTGTCTGATGTACAGTGTTGATAATAATAATATTCATTAAAAAATGTCAGTGAAAAGGCTGCTTATCAGCACTGGATTATATGGACTGGAGTGGATTTTAGTCAGCTCGTCAGATCGAGCATCGGCTGTGTTTTCGATGGGGTGTAGATTAAAGGAGCCATTGACGTTTGGTTGTGTGGAGAGTGGGAGTAGAGACAGCAGTCCAACTGTAAGTAACATTTCCAGGACTTCTCTGCTTGTCTAAAAACAAAACAATTTTTAAACTATTAAATGCTGCGGTGACTCATTATTATTTCCTTTTTGCTTGTCATTGGTTTTATGAATACGTCCAATTGGTATACAATAAATAAACATAATGTCACTGTGACAGGGACGCGGGAAGTGAAAGAGCAATCACACCACCTGTTAAAAAAGGGGGGAAGGGATTTCTTTAAAGATTAATAACCGAGTGATAGGCTAAGGCTCCTCCAGCGGAGTATTTCAATAACTAACCCTGAGTTAACGGAAATTTAGGCTTTTCTGTTCCAAAGGCCGAGATCAGATTAATTCTAGGTCAGTTACTGCAGCAACTAATGACCTGAAGCTAACCTGCTTGCTTGCAGGTTTACTTGAACTAACCTGAAGTTACTAATCAGAGCACCTGCTGAGCCCGCAGCATTTAGGCTGGAGATGGTTGCCGGGCATGGTGGTGTGTCCCATTGCTTCAGATTCATAAGGTGAAAAAAAGTAGCTAACTCTATAAAATTTTATAAATACATTTTATAAAATCTATAAAATTGCTATATAGTTAAACACTGGTCAAAGGATTCATAACTAGATTTTTCTTTCTAATAATCAAATTGAGTGTGTAATGTTGAATATACTATATATATGAATAATAATCATTATTAATAATAATAATAATCTGGAACATTAATAATGAAATGTACCCACTTGGGCCCATGTTTAATACTGTGCCAGGTTTTCTAAAGCAGAGCCCTACTGTATGCTTGTTTTTTGTTTCTATGTAATGTTTGACTTCCATGGTCATTTTCTCATGGCTGATCTTGGCTATGACTGTTATTATCGTTTTATCCCAAGAGTGAAATGTTGAAACCTGCCACATGCCTATATCTGCTATTCTGGATGGGATAAAGTCAGTGCCATTTTCTTGTTCAGAGTTCAAAATATAAAATGTTTATATTTTGATCAATAAATGAATATAATATACTAATACATATTGTTAATATTAATAATAAATTAGTACTTTCATCAATTTGTAATCCTTAAAAATGTCTGCTTTGTACCAGAATGTGCTAAGCTGGTTTTCTGTTCAGGCACATATTGGGCTTTCCAAATTTGGAGAAAATCAAACTAAAATGTAAAAGCACAACTGTGTGCGAAACTGGGATAAAAAAGAATGTTATTAAAAGTATGCTCAATAATATAATTTATGAAGCCCATATTTAGCCAGTCACATTGGTTTGAGTATATTTTCACTGTAAAATACTGTATGTTCCCTCGTCTGTCACCCTATCTCTGATTCTGTGTCCTACACAAACAAACAGCTATCTGTTCCTCCAAATTTTAATGCTGCTGTCATTTATAAGTATTCATGGGAACCGGGTTGTTGAAAATCTGCAGCTGTGAGCTATTTAGATATGAAGATATCACATACTTACTAATAAAAATAGAGTTGAGAGAGACAATTAGGCCAGTAAAACAAACAGTATGCTGGCAATGGGAAATGCATTTCTGACCTGCCAGTCATAAACTAAGTCAAGTGTAGAATTGGACCTGGCAGATCATTCTAGCCCAAACTGTCACAGCAGAAGCAGGGAGTGCTGGAGGGGAACGTTCAGACTCCCATCCAGTTCGGTTTGGTCCTGCAGTTCTTAAATCTTCTGACAAGAGGTATTATCTTCAAAGACAGACTCCAGAGTCTTAAGATCTCATTTCAAAGATAATAAACATGACTCCTCAAAGCGTTCTGATTTAAGATACTCATAAAACATCAATTATCATGAGGAAATTAAGAGCCCAAGAGGTGCTCCATATCTACATGTAACTGTGATCAATTTTACTGATGACAAAAACAAATACATGGTCAAGAAAATACTGTGAGACAATTCTGTAATGTTATTGTATTGTCTTATTTTAACTGGTCTCATAATGAAAGTAAACTGAACTGTCTGCTCATGCTGATGGATTTGCTTTAAACAAAATGAGATTTTATTGATAACTTAGTTTGCCCTGCCTAGTGAGGGGCTATTGTGCAAACACGGACAGTTGTGTAACATTATTTTTTTGGCAATTATACATAAATACCAAAATACACTATGTAAAGTTGTGAGTGAACCTTCATCATAACTCAGCCTATTCCGCTAACATGCAGCAATAGGATCCACGCCATTTTGTCATGCTGCAGTAGCCTGTTGAAAAGCTCATCTCATGACATGATGCTTCTGCTTTCTGTCATGCCCTGGTGTCTTAGCATTAGACATCAGACATTTTTCATGTACAACCTCACTGTGCACATGCGTGTGCAACCACATGCAATAAAACCTGTGTTACGCTTTGCTCTTCCAACTTTCAAAGACAAAACGTCATAAAAAATGAACAGACATGCAAAAGAGTCTCTCAAAAGATAGGAAGAATGTACATATTTCATCAGCCTAAATTCAGTGAGCTATCCTTCCAGAAATAACCTTTTCCAATTATGCTGGATGTTTATAAGCAGTTGACATTTTCATGAGGACTCTTTTATATTGGATTCTGTCATTATGCTCAAAAGGGTTTGACCATTATACGCAACTGATTTAATAAAATGTGTGATTGTTATAGGGGGAGAGCTCTTTTCCCTTCACAATTTAAGACACAATTGAAATGACATCTTTCATTATTGGTGGTTGTATTTCATGTTTGCAGGAAATTTGAACTTGCGCACATTTCTGCACTGGTAATCTAATTTATATGCCATATATTGTCTGCAACTCATGACTTTAACTGACCAGGTCATTAATTAAATCCAGTCCAGTCCATGTAATCCAGTCAATTATAGAGTCTTTCCTCACACCTAAACTATTGTGTGGTGCTGAAGAATGTTTTTTTTTTTCTTGTGAACCACATTCCTGTAAAATTCAAGTTCAGCTCCTGCTTAAAACACTCCACTCCTAATGTATTTACTTGATGGATTGTCAGATGGAGGTGAAGAGCTCTAGGACACTGCTGGTAAATTCAGCAGGGACTCCTCCCATCTCCCCTGTGTGGAATGGTATATGTGCGTTTGCTGTGCACATGCTTGCATGACAGCTCTTGCTGGTGCTTTCTCTTCAGGGCAATTGCTACATCATGTGAAGCTCTGTAATTTGAAAAAGCACCTTCTGCAAGCCAGCCCTTGAGGAGTCTCTTGCTCACTGGAAGACGCCCGCGGAGGTGCAGCCCCCGTGGGGGGTGGCGAGGGGGGGTGGGGGCGGAGGATCGGAGGCGAGGGCTTCACAACAGCATCTGCCCGACCCATCTGTCCTTGCTCTGCAGAATTCCTCTGTCTCTCGGGCATGGAACCCGGTGAGGCTTCACCAGGCCAAAATGTGGAGCACCGTGGCATTTCAGACAGCTTCATCTGCAAGCCAGCCCTCTCACTTGTCACCCTGTACCATGCAAAACAAGAGGCTGCTTTGCACAGAATCCCTGCTCGGCTGTACGCTCCTGTAGCTGTGATTAATGATGACAAAGGCTAAGGGGAGAAAAAGACAGCTGCTGAATGTATTATCTTTCTCAAAATGAGAGAATGAGAGCTGGGCTTCAGTTGTAGCTCTGCATATTCAGGTCAGTTGATATTTTTATTGCTTTTTGTGTTCATAAATAGAGAAACTCTGCTCCATTGCGCTATAGCTTGGAGGAAGCAAAGACAAAACTAACCATTGAATATAGGCAATTCAGTAAGAATATTTGAGGTGTTGATTGTGTAGCATGGGAAGTAAACTAAACAACAACCTATTCCTGTGCTGTTTTCAACTTCATTTTTAGATGACTTTTAGATGAAATGGAAGCCTCTGATGACCCTGCTCTAACGTCATATTATATATGAAAATAAATCCACAGTCTTGCAGAATGTTCTGTTGATCATCATTTAAAATTCCTTTTCGCTAGTAGCTTTTCACTTCACCTTGTAGTGTGGGTGCACAGCGCTGTCTCTCCACAAACTAAGACGGTGGGGGATTGTAAATAATGCTCTGGCCGTCCCTGCTTGTTGTCAGTGATGGCGTTCCTTCCTGCCCACGCGCTCACACACCCACGGAGGATTCCTCACGCTGAGGGCTCACGTGCGCCTCTTACGGATAGGTTCCCATGGCCTTAGGATGCGCCGCGTGATCGAGCCATCCTCCCACTGTTTTTTCGCCGGCAGACACTGCAAGCCTTTATGCACGCGCCTCTAAATTTAACACCACATCGATTTTATGAGGCAGACAAGCAGGCAGTTGAGCTGAGCATCAACAAAAGAAATATGTGCCATTTTAAAAAGTACAATTAAAACACATACATCTTTTCTGTGTATTTTCTTAGCTGACAGCCTTTTTGGCAGCTTCCTGACAGGAAGTACATTTACTTCACCAGTTCAGTGAGTTAATACCACTAGTGATCTGAGTTTTCACTCAGCATCCTTCTGGTGGAATGTTCAAGTTCCTATATCACATTACTCATTCGGTAAACCTCAATAATTGAGAAACACTGGTATTCCAGACAGGGTATATGTTCTAGTGCCATTGCAATTACTCCTTATTAATTCCAAATATTGATGCATAAGGACATACAATAAACCATTATCACACTTTATATGGATAAAAAAATGTTAAGTGCAATAATAACTACTGGAAATGTCTGAACAGATAAATGATAAATGGTGTAAATTGGGAAAATTAGCTGAGCAGCAATACATCTGTTTTAATCTAAAGATTAAAAGTTGTATGTTCAGACAAATTAAATCTTCCTGTGACTACTCCTTCATAAATGTATGCATTTGCATGGCTGAATGCAGGACAGAAACAGCTGGAGTATGCTGGATATATAAGATGTGTGCCTGCATTATCTAACAGGAACTCTACTGCTGGTTTGTTGTTAGCTACTAAATGAAAGAAAATAAAAATAAACCACCAATCATGTAAGTAATGGAGGTTCCTTCACAAGATTAAAATTCTTTTTTTGTACTTTATCATCATTTTTTTGTAATCTGTATTTCTGACAGTACTGACCAAGACAAACTGTATGTTCAGAATAAGTGGCTAACCTCACTGTGGCCAGTTGACCTGTAGGTGGTGCAAAATTTTCCATAGCTTCACCAAGAAAAGAATCAACTCACTAGTGACCCCTTTGGTTAATCAGGAGGCTGCAGTATATATGAGTAAGCATTCAAAACTGCACAATCCCCTCACAAAGTAACTGCAGCAACTCATCCTGCAGGTTTTAGAGCAGAAGTTATTACAATTATACTAACTGCATGCATATTTTTGGATGTGCATACTTTTCTGTACCCTCCAAATTTGACAGACAACTTTATTGTGACAGTATAAAAGTAACTTGCATTTTTGTTTTAGCTTATGCCAGTCAATGTAAATTGATTCCTTCTTTAATTTGGAGGCAACTGACACAGATTATTCTCTGCAAACAATTTGTGTGTATGTGTGTGACTTCAAATTGTGTGTGTGTGTGTGTGTGTGTGTGTGTGTGTGTGTATTAAAATAACAATGTGTTTGAAGGTGAAAAAGCATTCAATTTCAGTGACCATTTTCTTCTAATCTGAGAACACACTGCACTCCCCGGACGCGATTCGACCCAACCTACAGTGCATAGTGATGACATTCGAATGTGAAGGCACAAGACAGCACCTCTTGAGTGCAAGCCAGGCAAGCGCTGCGGGGGCAGTGTCAAAATACGTTCAAGAGATGCGAAAATAACTGGATAAATGCACTTTTGTGGACCACCAAAGAGCTTGCGTGCACTAGTCACGCATTTCCTTTTCACGTCTTAGCCCGACCGATTATTCCTGATGCCTTGTAACTTGATGGGCATCCCCGCTGCTTCGTGCACAAGGCTGAAGGCAGTGACGTGGAAAGAAGCAGATCTGCTCCACGGGAAATAACAGGGGCTATCTAGGCACGGTGGTGGATGCGTCTCGCAGCTCACACCATGCCATGCTGTAACAGCTGCGCGTGGCTGGATACAATTATTGCAGCTCCGGATATTTGAGCGGGACACACCATGGACACAGCGGAGGTAATTGTCTCTCTCCTGGTAGTGGTAATCATCATAGTGTCGTTGCTGTCCAACGTGCTGGTGCTGATCTGCTTTCTCTATAGCCCGGAGATCCGGAAGCAAGTACCGGCGTTGTTTACTCTCAACCTGACCTTCTGCAACTTGTTGCTAACTGTGTCCAACATGCCTCTGACTTTGGTGGGGCTAGTGAACAAGGGCCAGCCTGGCGGCCAGGGGTTTTGCCAGATCGTTGGCTTTCTGGACACCTTTTTGACTACAAATTCAATGCTGAGCATGGCAGCGCTGAGCATCGACAGGTGGATCGCGGTGGTTTTCCCTCTGAGCTACCATTCCAAAATGCGCCAGAGATGCTGCTCTTGTTCTCGGCTACACGTGGGTTCATTCAATATGCTTTTCAACGGTAGCCGCTTGTCTCTCGTGGGTGGGATATCATCAACTTTACGCCTCTTGTACTCTCTGCAATGCCAGAGCGAGCAACAGTCGGACTCAGTTTTTTATCTTCACAGTGGTTTTCCACGCTCTAACGTTTCTCCTATCTTTGATAGTTTTGTGCGTTACATACCTTAAAGTGCTCAAAGTGGCTCGGTTCCACTGTAAAAGGATAGACGTTATTACCATGCAGACTTTAGTGCTTCTCGTGGACATTCACCCAAGGTAAGAAGTGATCAAAAGGAATTGTTCTGCAGAATGATTGCAGTCTGTCCAGTTAACATTTGTGAGTCATATATGTCTTGTGATTAGAATTTTGCCTCTTTCGTGAAAAATATAAACAAACTTGTAGCAACCCATTTTACAAATTGCTCATTTACAAATAACTCTATGCGGTCTTTATTGCCATTAGATGTTGCATATGTCGTCTATGGCCCCATGTCATGTCGTTAGCCCGGTCAGCTGTGTGAGTCCAAGTCAAAACACATTTCCATAGTCAGTGCCAAGGAATTTCTCCGTACAGTTGCCAGCTTTTTAAAGATGAAGCCTTATCTTGTTATGTGAAGGAACTTGGATGAAAGCTGAAATCCGCAAGTCCCTGATATTCAGCCTTTTTCTTGACAAGCATTTTTGATTGTAGAAACCGCACATAATTTATCTTTACAACTGTAACAAGAATCACTTGCAAACATCGTATGTGCCCTAGTAGCGATAAGAAAACGGATGCATTGCGTCGGAGTCAGACTGAACAGCTTTTGTAAGTGAGTTTTGAGCGGTAATTATCGATTCTGGTTTGCTAAAAAAAATAAATTATGACGAATTCTGCATTCAACGACCCTTGCTATTTGACGCTGAGCTACTTTGAACGCATCACACTCAGCTGCGGAAATATGGTCCTGGTAATTAAAGATGTTTTCCTGCCCCATTTTTGAAGTGGGGGTGCTGTTTCTTGTCATAAAATATTGTTTTCAACTACTTATGCCCAATGTTGAAAACACTGTTTAACAGCAAATGTTAAAAAGAATAATGTAAAATATGAATTTTTCCCTGAGACAATGCAGTGCAAAGCAAAATAATGTCTGGGGAAATAAGATCTAAAAGCAATGATATTCGTTGACAGATGTAATATTATTTGATATTAATGTCATATATCCAACTCACATTCATTATTTGCATTCAAAGCCAAACTAAGATTACGTTTAGGATGCAAACAAATTATTTTAACGGTTAGATTTACTGCAGTAAAAATGTCCCAATCCCCGGGATGCTTGTCGATAGGCACTCCCGGTTTTTATCTCTTACGTGTTTAATCGTCTGGAAATAATTTACAGTCTTGCTCCGTTCTTATTAGGGAGCTGATCTAAACACAAACAAATCCACGTCACAATAATCTTTGGGGATTTCATATGTAGTTATGATTTTATGCCAGCAGATCAAACTGAGACGGACAAACATGCATGCTAAGGTTTTCCATGAATCAATTCTGTTTAGTAAGCAGCTGCTTAGTGAAGTCAGTTAACATAACACAAATTGTCAACATGAATATATACAATTTATTACATCCGGCGTGGTTGATTTACCTTTTTTAATAATTCTTGAATCTTAAATTGAAGGATTTTTTTAAATACATGACCTAGATTGTTAAGCAGCAAACAAATTAGTGTCCTTCACTGGCAGCTGTTCACGTACTAATTTATACAGCCGGATCAGCTCGATATGTCTTATACAGGTTAGGCTGTGTCAGTACCTCAAACGCACTGTGGTCTGTTACGTCATTCCTATTAAGCAAGTGTCACAATTTCACCGCGACTACACCCGTGGATAAACTTAAGTCTATTGAGATCCAAAAAATATGGTTTATGAAATTTACCATATTACCACTGGGCTACAGAAAATTGGACATAATCTGCCAGAAATTATTATTTAGCTATTTTTTATATTCTTTTCCATTTTATATACTCCATTTCTAACTAACACTCCATGTGTATAAAATACAGTGGACACAGTACCATAGTGCTTCTGCATGTTAGAGGCATCAGAGCCCCACCAGCAGTGTAATGCCCCAGTTTTGCTTTGTGTGCATATATGGATCAAGCACTTTACATTTTCTTTGAGTTTCAAAGAGAAGGAATTCCTTTGTTCTATGTATGGCAATGTGTGAGTCACTCACACATACACACACACACACACACACATGCACACATTCACACACATATATGCACATGCATACTTACACAAACATAAATAAACAAAATAAATGAGTTCTTACACAGACATTCACATGCATGCATGTGCACAAATGGCCACACACGCACAAATTCCTCTTTTACAATGCACTGCATTTTGATATTTCGTTATGACATGAGCCTTTGTGGTGTGCGCAGTGTCCGACAACGATGCCTGGAGGAGCAGAAGAGACGGCGACAGAGAGCCACCAAAAAGATCAGCACCTTCATTGGCTCTTTTGTGCTGTGCTTTGCACCCTATGTGATAACAAGGTGAGTGGTGACAGGGAGCACTGACGCTGTCTGCCCATGCTAGAAATCCCCCATAACCCTCCTGCACGTCAGCCTCATCAACACCACAAAACCCCGCAATGAGATCTCCTGACCAAGTGATAAACGATACCCCGTTGCTTACATTTGCTTTTTTGGCTTTGCTGCTGCAAAACCAATAAACCTCTTTTTTTGTTTTTGACTTTGAATGAGCATATTTACAGTAGAAGTCTTATCTGCCTGCCAGATTATATATAGTTACATGGTTCTGAATGATCATAAATGAAGATTCTGGCAGAAAGTTGGCCAATGTAAATGTATGAAAATGCAACAGAACATGTACAGATACACTGTCTGCTTAGGGGTCAGAGTGTAAATGCTTTTTGAGCATAATTCATCAATGGTGCTTATTACACAAAAGAGAAACTGAAAGTCCACCATGGTTGGTGATTTCACCCAAGAGCCGAATGATTAGTATCCCCTTTGTGGTTAAGCTATCTGAACCTCATGGTCCTTGGTCATTATCACTGTTCAAAGCCACAAACACTGTTTACAAAAGCTATTTTAGAAAAACAATGAATGTTCCTTAATTTGGGCCTGGCCTGCATCTTCTTCTGTAGAACTGCCTCATCCAAAGCTATCCCACACAACACTACTACTGCAACCTCCACTGTCATACTGTGAAAAGTTGGTTTTAATGCAACCACATGTCTTAGTGCAACCCAGTGACATCCCATACAAAGCGTTTTCAACAATTGCAAGATGATTATAATGCAGTATAATTATTTCCACTGAGACAAAACTATTAGTGATAATGAAAAGTGGGTATTCCTAAAAGAAATAAGAACTAGACAATTAACTTAAAAGATCATTTCAGATGAAAATGTGGTTTTAATTGAGAGAATGGAATTTCATGATTTGGAAGTTAATTAAGCTGCATTAACAGTTCTACAAAACTCAGATCTGTGAGTCACTGCATTTTGTGTGGAGTTTTTTTATGGTAATTGTTTTTGTCTTACTGAAGACCCTTAGCCTTCTTGCCTCCTTCTTTTTAGTCAGCTAGAGTGACATAGAAATGATTGGCTGCCATCCATATACATGTGCAACATTTCTGTGAGGACACCCCTTTACACTTCACAACTTACTGTGCTGGTATTTCCTACAGCACTCCCTAGTCTTGTTGCTGTCTGTTTAGCTGTGGTCCTGAATCCTCAGTCAGATGCTTTTGATTACTTCTTAAAAATGATGACTAAGCCTAAAGAATACTAGGGCTGTGATGTAATCAAATTAACTTTCACATACTCTACTAACATAGCATGCTGCATGCAGAACTACTGTCATGTGTCGCTTTTTGGTCATTCTTTTGCCACCATCTTTTTTTATGGCTACAGCATTGGGTGCTGTTTCACAACAGCCATAGTTTAGCCTACATGCTAAAATAAACAATTGTAATAATATAGGTTATTAATTATGTAGTCGCATACTATTTACAATGTATATTCAGATTGGAGCATGCCTGAGAGCAGTCGGTCATAACAGAAACAATGTGACATAAGCATGGAAGGGTTATTCATTTGCGAAGTTATCTAAAATTTTTGATGTAGTACCCTGAAATTGTGTGATATGTCTGCAAATCTTTAAAAAGTTAAAATAAGTAGTCTGGAGGCTACCATAAAAGCTAATAAGCAATAGGAAAAAAATAGGCATTAGTGTTATACACAGTAAGCATATTGTATAATTCCCTATTTACATGGAAAAAACAACATTACAATACTTAAAATAACACTGTCATTCTAATATAAATAATATATGAATAAAAATACATGTGTAAGAACATTACAGAGCAGTTTGGTTGAAATAGCACTCAGTGAATCAAAGGAGTGTTAATTGTCTGTTAGTCTGCAGTTGAAAGAATTGGTACACCCATATGGAATTAGATCATTGTCATAGTTCATGGTTTTATATCAGACAAGAATACTGTTAATTGGACCAGTTTCAGGAGGTGAATATGTTCCACCATGTTTAGTTTTCCCCCTGGGTTCATTATCTACTGCAGCTTTCACTTTGCTGACTGTAAATTTCTGTAACAGTAAAAATGATGGTGACTGAATATGTGGAATTAAAGTCCCAGGGTAAATTGAAAAAAAGTCTAGTAAGCATTCAACAGACATGCCTTTCAAGTAGAAATATAAAGGCAGAAAGAAAAACAATTTAATTGAAGTTTCTTATTAGGCAGCAGTTTTGTTGCTGCTTTGTTTTGTGCAGTAATGGTTTCACACATTAGATAGCCAGGAAGACCTTATGAGTTGCAAGGTAGATCCACTAAATGATTGTGTACTGGTGTTTGTGATGCACTCTTAATATTTCAAAACTACTGTCAAAACATTAATCATTGGGAGTGGATTGATATATATGGGTTGATATATTTTTTATTTTTGTATGCACATTTATGGGTGTATTTGAGTCTATTAATGTATACATTTATGCTGTGTCTTAGTGGAAATAAGAGTAGGAGTGAATGAATGAGGTTTATTAATCTATAACATGTTATATCAGGAATGTTAAGGTCTTAAAAAAGCAGGCTTTAATTCATTGCAGAGTTATTGGCTACTATAAAAGCAATGCATTCTGGAGCCATGGGACTGACAAGGGTTGGCATTATATTTAATGGTATGCCAACCATCCTCCATAAGCTTCATGATTTTATGACATTAAGCAGCAATTTTATTTAATACAAGTCTTTCAAAAAGTTAAAAGAAGTGCTCTGTATTGCAGCATTAAAAGGACACCAGAATACACTTAAGAACATTTCCTTCCTATTGTAGATGCTAGTTATATGGTAGTCTCCTCTTTAGGATGTAGAAGAGGATGTATAGTGGTGTAGGTATGGTTGAGTTGTTCATGCAATGCTGCCAGTGTTTTCCCAGACTAAACAACCCGAGCAGCTATCTAATTTTGGCTTTGATAATGGCATTAGCTGCATAGAATATGGCATTTACAGAGTTTTTTTTCTCAGATTATGGTGGCAAATGAGACATGGTAAGTCTGATTATGTGTGAACTCAATGCGCTCTTAGTGCACCCCCCAAGCCCCCCGTTTCCCTGTCTCAGCCTCGTCTTTTTGTGTCTGCGTTTTTCGTGGCAGGATTGTGGAGCTGTTTCCAGTAGTGCCTATCAACTCTCACTGGGGAGTTGCCTCCAAGTGCTTGGCTTACAGCAAGGCGGCCTGTGACCCTTTTGTCTACTCCCTGCTGAGGCACCAGTACAGGAAGACCTGCAGTGACATCATCAACAGGATCCTGAAACGGAGCTCGCTCAACACATCCGGGCAGCGGCGTGAGAACGGGAGGAACAACATCATCCAGACTGCCGAGGGAACCTTGCAATGAAAAATTAGAGCCGTCTCTTGGGAGTATGTGACTCCAGGCCCGATGTACAAACTAGCCGAGTGCCAAGGCCTGCAAAAACAGGACAATCATCCAAGTGCAGCGAGAGGGCAGTGAGGTTACATACTTCTCCGCCATCTTTGTACATTGTGACTCCGGGTGCCATCACATGTAGCTTTAACTCTTGAAAATAGAATGCATATCCCCAGAAAATAACCCTGAGCACTGACAAACCTCAGACTATGGGTCTGCTGAAGTCCTCTCTGTAATGTCATGTGGGAGATCAACAGAGCAGAAAGAGCTCTCAAGGCAAAAAAATTGCTCTCTGAAGCCTAATTATGTGTTTGGGTATTGATAATTTGTATGGAGGAAAAAGAAACAAGTCAGTATAGTTTGATATGTTCTGTGCTTTAGAATGGTGGATTCTTCACTGAGGTCACACCATATAGCTGCTTCACTTCCTTGTTTGTCTTCAGATTTATTTTACTGAAACTGAAATTGAGACGTAAACTGAAGAAGTTGTGCTACATAAATGTGATCAGAGTTTTTCATAGCTGTTAATTTGTGTAGAAAGTGTAGCAACAAGGACTAATTAGCTCAATCAGAATGCCACAGGGAGACTGTGACATTTTACAGTCACATTATTAGTGGTATGAGCACATATCCACTGGCATCTCAGAGGCCCCTGTGCGATGCGCTCTTTGATAAACAAAGCCTGGGTAACATGGATTGGAAAGCAAACAGTTCTACGGATGAGGCAAGTTGAAACTTTATGCACTGAGCTTTCCTTAGGCATACTGACATTTGTTCCAGGACACGGATACATTTTTTTTTTTTGCTATACCATCCTAATTTACTGCTCTTGAACTGTCACTTATGGCATGACAGACCTCAATGGGGCCTACAGTGTCTCCACTACAGCGCAAAATCTTCCTCATTTTGCAATACACAAATGTCCATACTGCTCAAGAGTATGTACCATAGGGTTGTCCTTACTGGAGCTGAAGTCTTCTGTCTCATAATGGATTACCCATGGGAACTTCGAGATTTCTTTGATTAGTGCTTTATGAAACTCATTTTTGGATGTACCCACCAGCTCCATCCATGGTATGAAAGGACCCCCCCCCCCCTCACCCGAGGGCAGACCCTTACATTGTTAGATCATGTGTAGCATAATTGACTGGGCTTACTCTGCTGGACTGCACAGATTAGACTTTACCTTGTATGTTCAGTGCCTTTCTCACTGCACTCACAGGGCTCATAAGGAAATTCTAGATTTTTTGTCATCCAGCAGACAATCAGAGAAAAGAGGGAAAACAGATTACCCCCACCCAGCCTACAAATAAAATAAATAAATGTATATACAAGCTGTTAATTTCAAAATATCAGAATAGAACTGCTGCAAGCAGTCTGTAATTATAAGTGCAAACATTCTGAAATTCTGCTGAAGGTGCCATCTGAGTGGATAAGATACAGACATATGCTTAAAAGGTTGAAGTAGTCCCTGAAACACATAAAATGTTTTTATCTTTTTTATATGTTTTCTGATATATCCCACAAGGAAAGCTGATGAGAAAATAATCAAAGCTTGTTAGCTGTATGGCTCTGGGGAGTTGGGATCTGGATTGGGGATGGCTCATGGGTTGTGAAATTAAACAGGTCTATTTGTAAATATCGTAGATACCAATGGAGAGAGATTTTTGACATTAATATGGTGAAATAAATATTTTAGGATACAAAAGAGTGCTATAGTAATAGAGCAGACTCACAATATCAGGTTCATCTTTACTTCTTTATTATCATATGTAGCATTCAGGGACTTTGTTAATAACTTAAATATACCTTGATAGTGTTTCTGCACGCAAGATAACATGGTTGATATTTATTGGTCTTCTTAAGTAGATGAACTTATGATAGATTTGTTTTTTTTTTTTTTTTTTTTTTTGAAAAGTGAGGGGTATAATTTCAATATTTGAGTAACTTGGCCAGAGCACTTGGATGTTATTTGGTCTCTACCTTGGGTTGTTTGTCCATTTTCTGTATCAGAAGTAGTAAGCATCTGTATCAGAAGGTTTTTTGTCTTTTGACTCTGACTTGTCCTAAGCGTGGAATAAGCGAATCTGTTGTTCTCAGACCCTGCCGAGCAGCTCGTCGTATTGAGCCAGGCGGATGCACTTTTCAGAATCTATTTTGTGCTTGAACGGCAAATTATCTCACAGGAGGACAATCTCAGTGGAAGCGTAATAACTATAGGGCACCATGCTGATGTCCCACACAGCATGAGACATTGATGGAATGGCAGGACTATACAGATTATGTAGCTAAATAAAATTTGTTTTTGATTTTTTTTTTTTTTTACGTTTTAATCCACGGGTTGTTTACAGATATTACTGTAAGGTGGTTGTGTTAGAAATTGGTGTTGACCATCAAAACCACCATCTCAGAGGTCATTTTCTCATGGCAGGCTGTGGATCTTGCCACAGTACACACTGTACAATGACACCCCATACACTTGATCTTTTTATATGGAAAGTAGTCATAAAAATTAATCAGAAAAATCATTAAAACCATGATTCAAAATGTAAGTTTGTTGAAGAATCTTGCAGCCTATAGAGTTAGATAATTGTGACATGCATGGGCAGGTGAGATGGGGATGTGTACAGTTTTTGCTGGCAGCTACTGAAATTCAGCAGTATTCTGACCTGACCTGGGTCATCTCATCACATTTACCCTTCTGTTGTCCAAGTTTGTTCACAAAGTATTTTTGGCAATTTTGGGACATTTTGACCATGGAGAAAAAAACACTCAAGCTAAGAGCAAAGAGTGGTCTTTTTTAATACTAATAGCAATTCGCTTCAAAATCTTCAAAATTGCAGAAAATGGGCTGGATGAAAACAAACTCAAAATTCTGTGGAAGAGACAGTGACAAAATGTATTTACTTATTAAAAGTCCTTGCTTTTTGATACATGATTCATGATGAAAAAGATGACAGTGTGACTCTAAAGCAGTCATTTTGTTTAATATTTCAGGAGTAAAAATGATGATTTAAAAGTCAGACTGCTAATTATATTGTTTATATTGCATCATATTTTAACGCATAAATTTAGGATGATCTTGGCAATTTTCTCAAATATTTGAAGGTTGGCATTTCATTTTCTAACATTGACTGTATTTTTGTTGTCATTCAAGAGCACATACAAGTTGTTCAACTGAATGTGAAATACCTGACTCTTTCAGCTTTTCAATATTTTACCTTGGGAGCAAAGAAATTAGTTGTTTAAATAATATAATATATGTTTTACTTGAAGAGAAAGGGAACAGATAATTTTCAATTTTTACATTGAAAGGGTAAAGTCAAAATTGCAATTCTGTTTCTGTTTATTCATATGCTGTCCTGAAAACAAATAACCCAAACCATTAGCTATCAGACGTTGTGCTGACATTGAAATTGTTTGTCACTGCCTGCAAACGCACGAGAGAAAAGCTCATCAGTGAGTGAATGAGCTATTATTTTCACTGAGATTTCCTTGATGATGGTCTCCAGATGAATGATGCCTTAAATGTTTTGGTATGGTCCGTTTGCCATGCTTCTTGTTCAGTTTTGGTTAAACGTATGAAATCGGAACTGTCAAACTCTCATACTAAAAATGTTTGAATAGGGAAGTACTTCATTGCCTTATGGATTCTCATTTTCTCCTTGTAGTTCCCTGCAGAAACCTTTTTCCGTAGAATTTCATGTATGGATTTGTTTTGTTTTGGGTTCTTTCAATTGTGATAATAATAAAATTTGGCAATGAAATAGTGAAGAAATATGTATATTTAAAAGCTTTGACAACTTAAATCAGGACATGTTGATGTGTAGTAAAATTGGTGAAATAGTCTGCAATTTAGCTCAAAATAACAACATTACATACAGTGTTAGATTATTGATGAATATGTTTCACTGATGAAGGAACAATTACATAGATTATATAATCTTACATTATTTAATCTGAATACCATGTCAAAAGTATTGAATGTGTGGCTTAAAGTTGTAGTTAGTTCACTTTTAAACTGTGTATGAAGCTGCTGAAATTAAGACATTGAGCCTCCAGTGTTGTTACGACTGAAACAGAAATTGAGTTTCAGACATTAAATAAATAAATACATAAATACATAAATAAATAAATAAATAAATAAATAAATAAATAAATAAATAAATAAATAAATAAATAAATAAATACTACTACTACTACTACTACTACTACTACTACTAATAATAATAATAATATAATAATAATAACAATAATCTTGTGTCTTGTATGGTATTCATGCACAATATAATAAGTAACCATGTCATTATTATGTTACATTATTTACTCTCTGATTCATAGTCTGGGCAGTGCAATACAGTTTAAGTGATGTGATGGACTGTGTCAGATAATTATTCGGTTTTGTACAGTTTTTCCTCAAACCTTGAAATACTTGGCTGACTTAAAAAAGTACTACTTCACCAAATGTATTGCTTAAAGTTACACTCAACCCAAAAAGGGGGAGAAATGAATTTCTTCCTCAGTAGGACTGCTTCATGTTTTAAGTAGGACAAAAATGTGCTGGTTTAAAAGACGTTGAAGGGCATTTGATACTTATCATTTATGTTTGTGTTGAACTTCCTGTACACAAAAGAAAGTTATCCCTATGGCACATGCAGAGGTTATGACCCTCATTAAGGGCCGAATCCAGACCTGTGTCCTAGTGCAGTGTCATGCATTTTCAGTGCAAGTCACCGTTTCAACACTCACCCCAAAATTCACTTAAGCACAGGTCTGGATTTGGCCGTAAATATTGCAAGTGACATAACAGAACATTAGAATCAACATTCTGGCCTTCACATGCCATAGATATGACTGGTAAATGTTAGCTTGAAATGAAACTATCCTTTGAGCCTCAAAACAGTAACACAACAGACTTGGTTACTAAATGGCACTCAGCACTCTGAGAGTAATTTTGTGTATTTAACAATGAAAGTGTTTTTCGATTTCCTCTGCTGTGCGTGGTGTGTGAAACAATGTAAAAAAATGGTGGTATATATTTTTGTTAAAAGCAGGCAGTGTTTACAGTGCTGAAATCTATTTATTGTAAATTTATCAAAATAAATTCATATTGTTTAAATGAAAATTCTGTTTACTGGAATGTGTTTTCATTGTTTGCAGTTTTTTTCTTTCTTTATATTTGGAATGGTTTTGGTCATGTGTGCAAGCAATACAAAAGGTTGGCATCATGTTGTCCCAAGGAGAAGTCAAGGGTCCATTTACTATCTTGAAGTAGTGAAGATTAAATTACAAAAGAAAATAAGCACTAAATTTAATGAAAATACAACACATTTAAAAAAAAAAATTGTATTGCAATCTTCCAATACTGTCTATGCACATCTGCAGAGAATGGCTAGTCTGTTGCCACCTCAAATTAGCCGATGTTTGCAAGCTGACGTAGCTCTTATCTGCACTGCCTTGTTAGATAATTAAGCTAAACTAATTTTAAAATGTGGCCTACCACCTCAATGGGACACTGTTCCTGAGTGGTATGTCAGACTAAAATGAAGATTTACTTAATGCTGAACTGATTACACTCAAATATATGCAGTAGATCTGTATGGGGATAAATAATATAAAGCATGATTGGTGCATGTTTTGAGAATTAGCATGCTCACTGTGAACTAACTGTTCCATTCACTGCAGCTCTCCAGGTTAATTAATTCAAATTTCATGATAAGAACAATAAAACGACATCTCTTATCATTGTCTGCATGACTTTTATGTTCAATTTACCAATAAGTAGCCCTGAAAAAAGTACATCTGCCTTTTCAAGCTGTTCAGTTGTAACTATGCTGGTTTATGAGCTTTATGTCATACATGACTGTCTCTATAAAACATCTCAAAGAAAAAAAAAATTCTGAGAGTAGAGTAAAAAATAAATAATGGAAACTCACATTCATAGTATACTATAGTAGAATCACAGCCTGCATCATCTGCCACCAACAGCAACGTCTGCTCCGAGGCTGTCTGCTAGCACCATGCTGCTCCTGGTAATGAAATGACAACAATGACTGCGTAGCCTGGAGCTGTAAATCGCAGCTTTTCCCAACACTGATTCTCACTCCTGGTGCTCAGTGTCGCCTCCGTGGAGGAAAGAGAAGAGCCTAGCTCCAGGGTCTGAGTTGTTTTTCCCACTGCGTCGACAAACATGCTACTGTATAAACCATTGAGAGACAGCAGATGAACTGTAGAAACCATGTTTTCAGGTCATACCCTCCATGAATTTGAATTGCATTCTGTCCTAAACAAACAGCCACCCAGCTTTGCCTATCCATAACCACTTACACTGGAAAGACGGTTAAAAGCACAGCATCAGTTTGGGACAAACAACTTAGCCTGTATTCATTGTGTTGAGTTGTGTTAATTTATATGCCTATTGTTCTGCCCCACTTTGTTTTTGCTTCCCCTAATTAAATTGCCACTGATTTGCATTACACTCACTGCTTCTTCTTCAGTTTTTGGCCGCCCACAACAATTCAAATGGTTAGAACACCCTGTGTGCTGCTCCACCTGATTTCAAACCAGTTCAAAGGAAGGAGTTTCCACAAACAATGCTGTTGGATCATATTTTATATTATGCAGTCCATTACTCCCTGAAAAACATAATAATACAGATTGTGTATAATTATACTGATTATAAATTTGTAATGAGCTCCAGTCTGCCCTCAGCTAAATTTCCACAGAACCAGGAAATATTATGCAACTCATTTTCTGGTTCGACAACCATTGGACATACAACCTTAAAAAATATTGTATCTTATATGCCATAACAAGTAATATAAGAAATTAAGCAAATACGTACCCATCTGTGTCCTTTTCCCCTCCTTCCCTATTGCCCATATTGACATTTATGATGGTGACTAACCCACAGCAGTCAAGTTTTGCTGGTTAGCCACAGCCCACATGGCCCACAGAAAGCCAGAGGGATTTGGTTCCATTGGAATTGTGGCAGTAACCAGGAGAGTGTGATGATCACATCTAAGAGGTATTAAAATTGATAATCTTTCACTGGAGGAACAGGAAAATTTGTTGCATGTTTCATGAAGGACCAGCCTAGGCACGTAACCCAGATAAACAGCATCATCTGTGTATAGAGAAATATGATAAGCAAAGCCCTTATTTTGTATGGGTTCAATAAACAAGCATTGTCTAGAAGCCTTCATGAGATTTCCATTGGCAAGTGGCACTGGATTGAGGTAAGTGGGCAACCCTGCCAGGGTCCTCCTGGCATCACTCTGGTCTGTACTGTACACAAGCAAAGGAATCACAATAAAGAGTCCAAATCAAAATAATAAGGGAGATAGAGCCTGAAACCAAAATGCTGACGTCCACAGACTAGTCTAGGTGAATGAAAGGCTACAAACAGAACAAACAGACTATTTTATTGTGAGCTCTGTCTCTGACTTTAATGTTTTTTAATGTTCCAGAGATATTTATATCCCTCATCTTATCATTAGGCAGTAATTTTGACATTGGCTGTTTGATGTTACCAGATCCCCTGTGTGCCTAAATCTATTTACCAACACAGGAACGGCAGCTGAAATAAAGGGTAAGAGAGTGTTTACAGACGCGTAGTGCCAGTCACTCTCATAACGTCCAGCAGACAAGCATTCACTTCAAAGGCTGGAACAGCTCCTGAGGAAGCATTGGCCTTTGAACTGCTATCAAAGTCAGATGGTCTCTCTCTCTCTCTCTCTCTCTCTCTCTCCCTCCATGCACATCTGCATGATATTATGGTGGTAGGAGCAATCACTGCAGCCTCCAGACCCTCAACTTTTATCCCAAAGAGAGTGTAGAATGAAGAGTTGGACGGATCCCTCATTTACCAGCGATCTCCCAACATTTTGAGAGGAGGGTCATTTCACAGCCAGCCTACCCAGCACTGTGAGGCACTGAAGATGAAAAAATTGTTCTACATTATGATTTTTTTGTGTTGAGCAAATTGTCCAATTTTATCAAATGAGATGCTGCTTTTCTAGCTGTGTATTTTAAATGTCTAGCCTAAAAATGTATTAAGACAATAAGTTATTTTTTTCTTTTTAGAATAATTAGTTTGCCATGCCAGATATGCAATAAAAATAGAATGAGAATGGATGAATCAAATGTTATGCATTTGTATTTGTTTACTGTGCATCTGCATTTGTTTGTTACCAGAGGTTTGTTATCAGAAAGTGATCTTTATTATGATATTACTGTAACATACTTGTGTACCTCACAATGTTACTCCTAGATATTGAAATGTTTGCTCAAATTTCATTTCATACCATTACTTGTCTTCTAAACATAAATATTGCCTAAAAGCATAATCTCAAAAAAGATGGAAAGATAAAGTGTAAGACAAAAATAATACAATTATGGTTTCAATGCTCGTTCACTTCAAAGTTGCACTATTTTCCTCTCCACAAAAAATGAATCTTCATTAAATGTTAGATAGTAGAGATTGAATACAAAAAATATTCCAGAAAACAAATGGTGAGAGACCAGAGGAGGTAATTGGTAACCATTTAACATATTTTTCACCCACTGCTCTTGTGAAATTGTGACAGGTGTTTGGCACATTTATGATAACCCTGAGAAGGTTACAATAAAAGCAGCTGGGAGTTAAGGGTTTCCCATAATTGCAGGTTTTTCAGCCCCAGAATGAGGGGGCGGCTGCCTCCTGGAGCTGGTGAGCAGGCAGCCGTGACAGCAGCAGAGGATGCTGGGTAATTAGTGCCTTGTGTTTCAGACAGTGGGGTAGATACGATATTGTACAAATAAGAAAAGGATAAATGAAACAATAGAAGTGCATGTTACAATGACACAAAATGCTTGAATTGAATCTCCCTGCTCAAATCTACTTGGTTTTGTGGACTATCAATACTGTATTGTTACAAAGAGCAGGGCCTACAAGTCAATTAAAAAAATCATTTTTTAAAAATCTTTTTCCTCTCTAGCTAGAGCATGTATCAAGCAAAAGACATTATTTTGAAACTTCATGTTTGTTATAAAATGCCCTAAACCATATTGCCCTCTTATGAACCCAAAGTCATGCAAACCTTGACTATATTACACTTATTACCTGATGCATTGACACCTTTTTGCTTCTGATGCCTCCTTTAAACATATGCGTTGAATGCTTAAATCAAAAACTAAATCAAGATGAACCTTCACAGAGATAATGCCCTGTCAATGACACATTCATAAACAGCCATTTATGATTATAAGATTCAGAAATGATACATATTTGATCATTCCAAAGGCTCTTGGTGTATGCTGAGGCTGCTTCTGGAATGGAAACAGCTTGCTTGAAGACATGAAAGCTGCGTTCAGACACCTTAAACATGTCTGTAAATTCTTCATGAACTTTGGCTCCAGCTTTCACTCCAGATTCAACTGTTAGGCAGATGTGCGGATGTATAAAACAGTCCCAGGTTGTAATGTTGTTAATCAGGAATTACTGCAGCACTGAGAAAGGAGACTGGTAGAAGTCAGAGGAACACACATGTTCAGCAGGTCAAATGCATCATACAGACAACCCATCGACTTCTACTGTGACTTATCTTCCAGAATTTATTAAGTATTTGCCACAAATATGTCATTGATGTTATGTATTGTACATGAAGAATACAGATAACAACTTGTAAATTACATCTGGATTTATGCTCTAAGTTCTCTGCCACTCTGCCAATGGATATTAAGATCAAAGGGGATGCTATAAACAAACACACTCAAAAGTAAATCTGCAAGTCATAAAGTCATGCATTCACTTGTAATGTCCCTGCACATCAGAAGTATGATGAATTGTCTCATACGGAACAATTAATGTGGCAATTTAACTGACCATTTTCTTCTTAATTTCATCATAATATGAATTACCCTAAGAAATAAATGTTTTTAATTTGTGAATGGAAATGCAATAGTTCACATAAAATATGTTCTTTTGTAAATATAATGAGTTATCTTGCAGTTCCTATATTTGAGCACACCCCTGCAGAGATTGGGTTATTGTCCAAAACCCTTTATAGTAAGGTGCAGTCTGTATGAGGAATATTATCTGAATAAACTTGTAATGAATAATATACCATCTCAGAGTACAAATCCTTACAAATATACATAAACCAACAGTTCACAACTGACTTCACATGTAACATGTATCTGTAAAGGCACTCTATAAAGGAAGTGCAAACTGATTTCCAATGGGTCAACTTTGTTGTTACTGTGATAGAATAAAATCAATGTACCACATTACCTTTTGTTCAGCTATGACATACTGTATGTGTAATTGAATTATAAAACAGTAATAAAACGGTTGGCAAAATGATGTGTTAATATAAAGCTTTTATATCTGGCATTTGAAAAGCTGGTTATTGATTTTACACATGAATTGAATTAACATTAAATATATTAAAGTTTTGCCTTTAAATAATATTCCTGGTTTCTCCAGTTTGAAGATATACATTAACCTAAAAAGCCATAGAAACCACAGGGGAAGGTCCCATAGTCCTGCGAAAATAAAAAGCACCATTTCTAGAGACTGAACACAAAAAAAAAACATTTTTCATCTTAAAGGCCTCTTCTATTATTGTTAATATTAATATTATTATCATTATTATTATTATTTAAATTTTCATCAAAAAGAGGCTTTGAATCGATCAGTATGACTCATACCTGATATATGATTTTCCATATTTTGTGCATTAAAAGTACTTAAGATGTGCTCTTCAGTCTTTTGAAGCACATTCCACAGAAAGTGTAACTTTTCATACATGAAATCAGTGCTCAGGCTGTATATTCCAGAGTTGTTTTGAAAACATAGTACACCCTAAAAAAGTATTCATAAACTGCAATAGGTTGAGAAACATTTGATTACAATTGTTCCTTTGAACAAATACTGGACCTTTCATTTCCTTTGAAGCCATTGAACAGGACTGCAGCTGAAGCACAGATGTCATGATTAAGCTAGAGGTTACATTCTGATATGTAATTACTACTTTATACAGGTTTCATAAAAAATAAGACCTTGTACCAAAACCAACAGCCTTGTTTAATTAAGCTACATTTCGCTATCAGAGAATAAAAGCCTGTTTCAAAGAGGGCTGGAGATGACTCAGCTTCACATCCATGCTGTCCAATCCATGGCACCAACACTCAGGATGATGAGTGCAGTGTGACCGTCTCTTTGAGTCCATTGGACAGTCATAATAAAAACAGAGTTCTCTTTGAGTCTTTTCTCTGCGTCTGTCCCTGTTTCCCAGATGTCCCTAGGGTTCCCGGCGTCTCTGTCGGGGATGATGCTGAAGCGGTCTGACTGGCAGGTTGATTGGCTGTTTGCCAAATTTCTCCATGATCTCCTTGATGCGAGACAGGTTGGTGCGGCTGACGATGAAATCACACCTGCTAGCACCTATGTCATAGCCCACCTCACACACCTTACTGGCAGGGGTGTAGCCATGCGCCCTGGCCATGACCTTGTATTCCCCAGGGTTCAGCAGCCTCCAATAGTCCCCATCAGCCGCTGGGAAAAAAACACAGAGAATGTGCGAGACTGAGAAAACCAGCAAGACCGAGAGATGTGGATATTTGTCATAAAGTGTGTATGTGTCTTGATGTATTTTTGTGTAGTGTATATGAGTGTTTGAAAGTGTGTGTGTGTATGTTGGGAGTGCATGAGATGGCTAAGTGAATACATGCACATGTACTTGTACGTGGGTGAATCTGCTCACAGTAATTTTTGCATATCTGTATTTGAATTAAAGTCATCTCATAACATTTATTCTTAAATTAACAAAATAAACCGTTTAATGATAATTAATTAAATTGAAAACTTGAGTACTTTTTCTTGAGGGCTAGCATACCTATTAACTCCAGCAGTGGTATTCTCAATAAAGACATACCTCAGTAAGTGATTTTAAATGCTCTTGCTTGCCTGAAGGCTTTATGACCAAGTGAATGGAATGTTTCGATGGAGTAGACTTAAATACTGACTGTGATTTAAATCAACCAAATGTCACTGTTCCCTGATCAGCTGAAAGCATTTGGCTTTAACACTGTTATCCTTCTAAAGACTTTAATTAGTTGACATATGTTTTAATGATTTTATAAGTGACTTAACATTCATGCAGTAATGGTTACAGAAAGAGTCAGTGTGCCTTGCAGACACATTCACATGCTGGAGTACATGTGGAAAATGGTTTTTACAAAAAAATACTGTCTCTCCGTAAACTTACAGCATTTTATATACATCTACTAATCTGGCACTCCTCCATGCTGCATGTTATCTTCAAGTAACAAGAGGATTTTTTTTTACATGGTCAGGCTTTCAAGATGGAACAGAGAAATGTTTTCCTTTGGTTTTCCACTCTACTGTTGTAGGGATGAAGTAAATCCACGCAGAACAACCCTCCTGTCCTGGAATTGTTCTGTTTTTTAGCTGATATTTACTTGAAAATACAGGACCACAACAAGCCTATGCTTCCAGGGGGCATGGGAACTGGTTGATCATGTATTTACACATTCTGTTGAACTGAAATCGTCTTTGACAAGGAGGGAGGCTGGGCAGAGAGAGTGCAGAGCTGCTTCACTATTGCTTTCATAGTGCACACTTTCAGAAAATGAGATAGATATCTATACTTGAATACTCAGATATTACTGTAAAATACAAAATACAGTTGACCACAAAAAGCTTAACAATTGAGAAATATATAAATTCATTTGGATCTATTTGCACCTGATTGTGTTCTGGGAACAAAGTCCTGAATAGATCAACCATTATAAAAACATAATAAGGAAACTAATTGCTCACTAAAGTGACTTTGTTCTCTACACATCTCACTTCTTGAATTAATTTCATATAGTTATACATCAAATCAAACATCAGCAGTTGCAAAATCCTCCAAATAATCTATTTATTTTTTTGATCACACACAATAGTCTTGTGAAACTCTTTTCTTGAGGATTGATTTTATATTTTGTAATAAACCTCCCACTCACTCTGTCATGTGTGAGGAATGCATTTCATGACTGAGACCTGTTAAAAGACCTGCAGCTGTGTAAACAAACAAGAATGGGCAGAGTTAGTTGGGAAAATGGGTGGGGGTGGGTTGGAGGGGTTGACTATTTTGGCACCGATTGCTTAATTCACACTTGATTTGAGAGCCTTTAGTGACTCTTAGCTTGCTGCATTATAATCACAAAGAATAAAGTATTCAATAGCTTGTGGCTGCATGGATATTCACTCCCACCAGTGTTTCAATGAGACAGGTTGTCAGCCACCCTGCTCTATTATGGTCTTTTAAATATTCATAAACATATATTAGTTCTGACGCTTTCAAATAACCCCTTTACTCAAAAAGCATGTCAAAAAGTACCTCCTGTGACAAGGAGCAGAAATGCCAAGAAATATTCAAGTGCCATGAAACAAATTAAACAATAACTGATTAATCTCCGGTTCCCTACTTCCCATGTCTTAAAACCTGAATTCAATATAGGGTTAGAAAGCAGTGAAACTGAGTTTAACCAGTTTATCCACTAATTATGTATATATTTTTTGCTTATGTAGCATGTACACTCCATTGATGGACTCATCCACAGACCAGTCAATATTCTACACACTACAGGCCATGGAGAAGTACAGGACAGATGAGAACAACTGACTGCCTGTAGGTGCCTGGTACACAGTTGTGAGGATTGAAACACTGCAGGTGTAAAATGAGTCGCAGGTTAAACCAATCCTGCCTGATGGAGTTCAGCCTCGTATAGCTGTTCACAGCTGACTGATGAGGTGCAAGAGCAAAATTCAAACCCTCTATATCTGAGCTGTATGACCAAGCCTGATCTGCTTGTGAGCGCTTCTATTGTCTGACTGACTCATAAGCTGCGGATAGTGAACAGAATAACAGAAAAGAGGGAGGAAAGCCTACAACAGTCGTGTTCTACTTTTCATATGGCAGACCTTTTTCCCTCATAGGCATTAAAAATAGCAGTGCGCATTGTCATGCCGCATCTACCTGTTTGATCTCCTCCAGGGCGAGGCACTGTGTGGGCTGATCTGCCGTGAGTGTGGGCCTTGTGATCTAGCTCAGGAGTTTCATTTCTGTGCAACTTTAGGCACAGTCACACTCAGATGCATAACTACAAACCATAGTAATAACAACTGCTTGCTAGCAGTCACAATAGACAAACGTTCTTTTATTATTTTAGTTCAGCAGACCTGTCAGTCAGTCTCTGTGAAGACCTGATTTTAAACATATAGCTCTGGCTGAGGTGAGACTTACTGTATTGCTGGAGCACTGTACAAATGTAGTTCTGAAAGTGATCCAAATAATATGCTTCATCCACACTACCAGCAACACATAATCAGTAATCAATGGCAGAACAATAATCAATGCATTTATGACCTAGAAAATTCACATTCTTTGCCAGATAAACATTCATAAGCAAGAGAAGTACCTAATCCCAAATTCCAAAAATCAATCACAAACATCTGAAAGATTCAGCTTTCATATTGACAGGACCTCAGAATGATTCTTATCTCATCTTTATATCTATTATTTCCAACCATGAATTTCTCCAAAATACAGGGGGTCCTCAACTTACAAACGAGTTCCGTTACTACCACGTGCTGAAAGCCGATTTTCGATGTAAGTCGGAATTTATACCTAAATTATACCTAAATTGATACCTAAATTGTTACGCCACGTGACTCTGTGTTTGCCACTGCACGTCAGCAACTAGTTCTCACGTGAGTTTCGTATTTACGAACCAAACCACTGAGGTCGAAACTAGGTTTTTTAAGTAATTTATGGGAGTAACCATGAAACGACATAACTGGAGACCGTCATAACCCGAGGACCCCCTGTAGTCATGTTAGAGCCACAACTGGAAAACTCTCTACGACGTGTAGTTTCTGACAAGTTAGCACACCTCCTTGTGTGTGTGTGTGTGTGTATGACAGGAGGGGGCACAGACTGTCTGTATCCAGTAAGTACATCATTATAGACTCATATTACTGGCAAACCTGGTCAATGAGACCCTTTAAACTGACAGCAAGAATCCTATGACTGTAGATGATTCCTAATATGAGTGAAATATCTAATTTTGTCCCTCAGACTCCTCTAAAAGACCCCGAGTTCCTGAGTATGGAGCCTCTTAAGGAAAATGTGCATGGCAGACAGACATTCACAAACAGGGCATTTATGAAAAGAGTTCAGTGTGTTCTCCTACTCCTAAAACAGCAGTGTCACACCATGAGCTTCAGTCAAGGAAAGAGTGAGGATTTAGATAAAATTCCATCTTTGCACACTGAATGCTCAATAAATAGAAAAAGCAGTGAGTAAGAAACCATTAGATCACTCTGTACTAAATCCACAACATATTCAGAAATGTCAACTTTTCTGGTCACTATAAACACTGTATACATACATGAATGTGAGTATGCGTGTTTCTCATTTATAATACCTGTGTAAATTACTGTACACAGGTACTGGTAATCTATTACATAAAAGGAACATATAACACATCACGTACTCTCAACTCTCATACAATCAATGTAATTTCATTGACCTGTTATAGTAGAAATAGGAGGAATAAGTGTTATAGTAAAAGAGGAGGACTCATATTAAATGTCACTCAATAAACGTGCCAGCTATAACTCTAAAACCACATTTATCGGCTAATAAAATATGCTGCAATTTTAAATGGCAGTCTTTGGCTCAGCTATTAACGTGATGGCATCAGATAAATTATGACAGCTCTTAAAAAGTGTCATTCAGATGGTTTGGCAGTGTACGTGGCACATAGACATTATGATGCTCCACTGTACTGATGCTTAAGTGCCAGTGGCAACCCCTATACATACACAACATTAAAACAGGCATGTGAACAGGGTATGGACTTAACTACTGTTAATATTCAAACAATGTTCAACCAAAAGCATCATAATATAGTTGAAATTACAGAGTTTAGCTCATGTGTTCCGGTGATTGAAGGTACGTTTTCATCATGGCTTTTTACTATATTTCTACTATATTGACTGAAACAAAACTGTTCACTGTTACCCTTGTCCTGAAATCGCCTTCCTACCACTTTGCACTGTTCTGTATTGCACATCTTTATGAGGTTATTGGGAGTGGGACCTGCATGGAGTTTTGTTTATGACTCACCTGATGGGATTAAGTTTCACTGCAGTGTCATAAGACCTTCCTAAGCCCAAGAACAGGTCTTACAGTTTTTATTGCAAAGAATAAGCTTGATGGATGGATTACTTCTAAGCAATCATCAAGGATAAATTTTGTTGGAAATTTGATGGACAATTACTTAATCCATCCTTACTGTATCCTTTTATTTTGAATTACTTTTTTCATTCATTCGGTACATCAGTTTTTCACTCAAAAAGTATATCCTTAACACAATGTCATTTGAAATAATGAGCTGAATTGGGCTGAAAGGCCTGATGTCATTATTATCATAATTATTTTTTCTTATCTTCTTATTTTCTTACACTTTTCTAGCACTTCCCAATCTATACTGGAGTGCTCTATAAGACACCATACACAAGACTTCAGCTGAAATTACATCCAAACTGGTGTGTACTGGGTATTTTGCCATGGATAGACATTGTGAAATTGTACAAAGTCTGGTGGTACCCAGAGACAGCATAGTCAAAACAACACATAACAAGACAAAAAAACAATGCTACAGTTAACTTTAGACATTACAATGGAATGTGTATAGAATCTTTCCTGACCCATTACTGAATCAAAACATGAGCCTCTCAGGAAGACCAGTATGCAGCTCCCCATGTGAGTGTAATTGTCTCACCTGTGCGAATGTCATGGTTTATCCCCTCCACAGAGATGGTTGCATTGGCAATGCCCCGCCCTTGTATGTCCCTCACCACGCCTTTGATCCCACGATGCACCTGTGAAAGACACTTTACAGTCAGCAATCACACAGCCCACTGCGTTACAAAATGCTGTCAAAGCAGCACCACATGGGTATGCATGAACAGCTAATCTGTCAAATGTTTGGTAATTAAGAGTGCAAACATGACTATTCTTTTCCAACCGTTTCAGCTCAATTCATTTTCTTTCTCTTTGGATAACCACAAGTGAAATCATAGTACTGGTATTCAGTACACAAGTCTAAAAATGTGTGCTGTACTCTTTCCTATACAATTAACAAAAACATAATTTTCAAGTGATGGTTCTAGCTAAAATAGATCTGACACACAGCTGTTTAAGAGTTGACAGGTGTTCATCTGATAATAGTGTAGCTGCATGCAGTTTCTAAAGTGCCTTAATTTCCATAATTGCACATACGTGCAGATGTATGTACTGGGGTAAGCAATACAGTACAAAATGACACAAAATATTTAATCAAGGCTGGTATTGAAAGGACTTGAGGCATAACACCTGAGGAAAATACAATGTCAAGACACTGACAAGCAATGTGACAGTGACTCAAAATTTAGTGAGATGGGTACATGTCTCTTAAGTGAGTTTATAGTAGAAGGATAAAAGTAGATATTCACAAAACTAAAAACTAAACCTTATGCAGAATTTACTATCACCATTCATACTTTCAAACAACCCATTAAAATAACCACATTAGTTATATTTAGTTAGGTTAGTATTTGGGGGAAGAACAGTACAGTGTACTTATATATGACATATTTTGTCATATAAATAGACTGGCTATAATTACATTTCTTAACCAAAGCTTAATAAAGTCATGAACATGCAGAGGAGAAATGTTTGCTCAAAAAATAAGTTGTATTTTTAACCATACAGCATTTAAAATAAGTGGCATTTGGACAGATTTCTGAGTCATTGTGTGGGAGAATTGGCAGCAGATCCAATAAGCAGGGCCTGCACACTTGATTTCTGTCATCTTGGAACTACAGCCTCCCCCTCTTTGGAACAATCAAAATAACACCTGTTAATTAGCATCTGGGTACGGAAATAACATTTTTGGTGCGTAAATGCTTCTCCTGATAAGGGCATCTGACGTATGAATAAATAAACAAACGCAGATATATGAATAAACAGATTGATAAGGCAGACAGGCAGATAAACAGACAGACAGATGAAAATTGTTTTCTTATTTTGATCCATTATGGCATTTTGTAGGCTCAGACAAAGCCATCAGCACTGGCAGGACCACTCCTCATTGGTTTCTCAGTGAGGCTGTGAATGCATACATTTTTCTGCTCACTCTTTTTAGTAAATGTATGCATAAACTAGATCTCATCACAAATGGGAAACTCATCAGGCACAGATTGGACTGCAATGGATAGCTAAATGGTGATGATGCCATTCAGCTCTTTTGATTGTCAAGACCTTTAAAAATCCCAATTAATCAAACACTGAAAAAAATTGATTAAACCTTCGTCATGACAAAGATGTGAAATGACTTTTTCTGTAGGTCCAGCACCTTGCACACCTTGCAGCCCCTCATCAAACCCAACTCCAAACATTTGTATGAGTGAACAGCCACCCAATTATTCTGTGTGACACATATGCAAGAACAATTTCTATCACACCTTTCAGCGCCAGGATATTTGCTTCCTACCAGCCATGCAATGAAATTAGCTCAGTGCAGTGCTGATTTCCTCCATTTTGTCACTCAAGCACCCAGCACAGGCCAAAATACGCCCACACATTCTCCCTCTTATCTCTGCAATCTATCTGTAATTGTTCTTGACCGTTTAAGCAATTCAGACAGCTCTCTGCCTGTTTGGATCTGTATTTTCCTCCTCCTTGAAGGTTTATGTTATATTGCATGATATTATTTTCTTTTGGACTTTGTGAATAATATAACTTTCAGGAGTTTTTTTGAATGATTTGAATTAGGGGGAAACTACCCAAAGCAGAAAATTACATTACACAAATGACTGTATCTTTTTTTCTATTATTAACCGTACTACCATTTATTTAAATATATAGTTTGCCTAACAATTATTTTTGTGAAACATGTTCAAGAAAATTCTTAACAAATGTTAGGTTTACTCACAAAATGCTACCTTATCCAGAAAAGAGCAACCCCAAGAGAATGATTCTTAGAAGCCCAGTGCCAAATTGTTAGATGTAAACCAACAAACATGGATAAATCAATTAATTCATAAATGCTGGAGTTGTCCAACTAAACACTTTAAAATTGATTTCTTTCCACACAGTCCAGTCCCAGGTGACGGAGATTTCATACATAAGTATGAGCAAAACCCAGAGGGAAAGAAAATGCTATGACATAGTCCTGATTTTGACACAATGGTGGCTCCATTGCCCAAAATCTTCCCTGAACTTAATTAGCTTTGACTGAGGCTTGGTTTCGCAAAAATAAATTATTATTTCTTTGTTTTGCATCAAAGCAAAACAAAGTTAACACAACTCAAAAAGATCCAAGCAAACTGTTGCCCTAATTTTGATGTATTAATTTTCACAGTGTTCCCCTCCTCTCTGTCTGTATGATAAACCACAGATGAGGCTTACGGAGGATAACCTGGAGGGTATTGCGTAGTTAATCACACGTGTGCTCTACAATGCCCCGATGACCCCATCCCCAGGTATCTGTGCAGCTGTTCAGTGTCAGCCATGTGCATCTCTGCTCTTCAGAACAAAGTGTGCATGTACTCAAATCACATGACCCAGAACATCATCTGGACCACATCAAATCACAAATACACTCACATGTACACTGACGTGTAAAATGGATTGTTTCGCATATTTATGTTACCTTTTTTTGGTTCAGATATGAAACTGAATGCCATTGTAATTAATAATGCCATGACACACACTGAAATACCAATATACATAATTATGCAAGACTTGTTTTTTTTAGGAAGCTGCATATGAGCTGTACACACAAAACTGATTACATACACTTTTTACATACATGCCCTAGAGAGAAGGTAATGAGGCATCCCATACACTTCTTCATGGTGTGTGAGTGTGTTTGTGAGTATGTGTGTGTGCATGCATGTTTATGATTGAGTATGTGTGTGCACACTGTACACAGTTCAGTGCATCACCCCTGTCTGTACCTGCTCCATGAAGACGAGCAGCGACTCCCGGTTGTTCTCCCACTCTTCTGGCAGTTCACTCTCATGAGGGAATTTGTCACAGCCCACAAACACTGACAACTCAAAGCAGTTGGTGTGCAAGTAGCTGAAATCATTCATACCTGCCAAAACAAACAATTTCTCTGTTGGCCAACCGCCTAATTAAGACATCAAGCTGAGATTCCACTCCTTTTCTCCTTTCTCTAGCAGTCACTATAAAAAGAACACACATCTTAAAGAATGAGAGGCAGCTTGTCTCTCCCCCATGGCTCCTGTACACTGCTTCACCTTAGCAGCCTGTATGCCTGGGATGTTTAAACTCCTGAGAAACAACTTTATGGCTTGAAATATTGTATCTGGTATTTATTCGTTTTGGAAGGCAGAAAGGTCTGGGGCGAGGTATGAATAATACATAGAGCAGAGTGAGGCAATAGAGCAAGACCTTAAGTTAAAGAGAGGACACTGTGACATCTGGGAACAGGGCATGGGTAAAGGGCAGCGCCAGGTCGCAGAAGGAAGCAGTGAGCAAGGATCAAAAAATATGTAAATGGGGTTTAAATGACAGAAAATGTCATGAAACACTGTCGAGCAAAACACTGGTGGAGAGAGAAAGAGTAATGGAAAGTGAGAAAAGGGGCACTTGTGTATGAGAGAGACAGACAGACAGACAGAAAAATAAACTGAGGGCATAAGTAAACAAGGAAGAGAGTGTCAGGGACAGAATGGGAAAGAGAAAGAGGAAGTGAAAAAGAGAAAGAAAGAAATGGTGTGAGGAAACTGACTGCCTGGGGCTGTGTGCCAGGATGCCCCATTGATGGTGCCATCCTCCTTGGCAAAGTCCTCAGTGTGGCAGACGCGGCGGCTGGCATCGGTCATGAGGCGGTGGGTAGAGGCATAGGAGAAGGCCAGCCACCGGAAGACATGGTCGTCGGGGGTTGGGGTCTGCTCCCGGGTTTTCCCCAGGGTGCGCGTCTTGTCGTAGGGGTAGGTCACCACAAGCTCTCCTCCCTGCAGGTTCCCTCCCAGCACAAACGGAATCTTCTCCATCCAGGCTATCAGGGCCCGTGTTTCCATGGCAACCTGCCCGGGCACAACCAGCGGTTTAACAGACTTGTTCCACACGACTCCAAAGCAAATCAAAACATTGACACTGCTGTTAAACTTTGATAAAATAATGTTGGGTTTGGGGCCAATACTTTCCCCCCATAGACAGAAAGGCCCTGTTGGGAGCTATGAATGTTTCAATGACCACAACAGTTTCATAATTCATTCTCAAAGCAGGTGTTTGGCACCCTTTGAAAAAAGGTGGAAGAGCCAAATAGCAGATGTTCAGAGCCCACTATGACTTGTTGAATTTACTGACAGCTTTGTACTCCCAATAATTGGTAAATTTAACAAAGATGGGTGAACATTTTTGAAGCCAGGTCATTGTTAAATGGTTAAATGATTACATGTATTGGTCCTGTTCAAAAACAGAAATGAATGCATTTTTCACAACTTCCTGACAATGTTTTAATGGTGCTGGCTTTGCTTGGGCAGAATAAAGCTGTAGTTTCCACAGCTGTACTGAGAATCTATGAGTCATTGACCATGCAGAATAACCGAAGAAACCTAGCTCCGGGAGACAGACATTTATAGACATATAAATTTTAATTAATTTAGAGAAAACTGATAAGATTATTCAGAGAAATCTTACTATAAACCGCTATACATGTTTCATCAGTCATCTAAACACCATTTACACAAGCATAGTTGTGTTCACCCTTATTTTGGACCACTTAAACATGCTGAAAGGTTTACCATAATTGTTCATAACCATTTGTGACAGCGAATTGCAAATGATTTGGTGCTGTGATGAAGGTTAGTGTGACATGCAATTGCACACAGCTTATGACAACATGTTATATTGTTTATTTAAAATGAATGTTATTTATGTAAATTTTGTATTAAATGTTAATTCCCAGTTTCGTCCGGTAGTTTATAGTGCCTGAATCCATGCAAGCAAGGTCCTGAGCGCTACTTCTTTTTCTTCTGCTGTCTACCAGTACAATCATTGCTTTTTATTGAAGCCAGAGTGAAAGGACATAATTGTCCAGTGAAAGTGCTCTTCTGCAATGGGGAGAAATCTATGGCCTGAAACCCTGTCTTCATGGAGGACGCTATAACCATGTGGCACACTGCCACTGGAAGCACCCAGGCCAGTCAGCACTAGTCCAGTCAGGATTCAATTTCAGAGAGTGTGATGCATCACTGCACCAAGAACGTCTTTGGCAGAATTCGCCCTGATGGCATTCTGTACACTTCAAAATTTATTTTTCTTTTCTGCCCAAATCCATGTCTATATAATTAAGCAGACATAAATGATTGATCTATATATCAATAAGACCTCCAACCATGTTAGTTTATATAATGCAGTGGTTCCCAGCATCGCTCCTGGGGGCTCACTGTGTATGCTAGTTTTGGTTCCAACCACAACTAAAATCCCAGGATGTGAACAAGCTGGTAAGTTTCTTAATTAGGTGCTATTCATATTATAGAGATTATTTGTATTCTAAGCCATGTAATGTCTGAAATAACATATGCATGCTGTGAAGAATAATTGTCCTCTATTCACATTGTGCCATATTGCAAACAATTACATAATGACAAGTACATTTTTTAAACTCATATTAAAGACGGGAGTGAATCAATGGGCACTTAACTGGAAAGATTGTGGACACATGACCATTAAAACATCTGGTAGACAATGAAGGGTTTGAAGACAAAGGTCATTATTATGAGCCAAACCTACATTGTGTTAATAAGCATAAGGGAAAAGTACCCAGAGCTTTTTCTTTATGACATGTAAATTATCTCTCCAATCATGAAAAGCAACTAATTATGAACAATTAACAACTTGTTTAGATTCTGGGGTTGTAGTTGTGGTTGGAACGAAAACCAACATACACAGTGGGCACCCAGGGCCGACGCTGGGAACCAGTGAAATAATGTATTGTGTACAGTGATGAGCAATATGTAGAAAAAATAAACAGGTCTATTACATATTCAGCTCTTACAATTCAACTGCTAACATCTATAATGCAGGGGTAAAACAGAGCAAAGACAGACTGTCACACATCTACATATTTGAGCAAAAACAAAAGTATGCCGATCCATTTTTGGCTTGCATATTGAATGTTTTCTGAAAGTGGATATGCCAAAGTTTGCTTTACTGTACTGTAACTCTTGAGCAATGAAAACATCAAATGAACATTGAAGGATGAAGGATGAATCCACATCCTCAAACTGACCGTGGCATTTTTCCTCTGGTACCATTCTGGGATTGGCACGTGATGGTTGAGGACTTTCCGGGGAACCCAGTTCTTGGCTTCAGCCTCCCAGAGAATGGAGTTGAGGTCAGGGAAGTTGTGATGGATGTCCAGACCATCCTGGCTCCACCGGCCCAAGGACCAACCTACCAGCTCAGAGCCCTGGAGTTACCCCCAATGGTTTGAATCACAGCAAGAGGCTGCAACAAACTTTACCATATGTGTGGTCTCATACTGGTATTATATACTTTACTTCCTCTATCAACAGTATAAAACAAACGGTGAAAAAGGAGACCATTTCAATAATTTATTTATGTCATTGACTTTGTTATGCCATTGAATTAGGAAAGGTTTTTATTTTGAACAGGGCATTCCACTACATTCAGTACGATTCTCTTGTGTCTGTTGCTGTACCTGAAGATACTTTTCATCTGGACAGTTTATTATGAAATAATCTCTCTTATGCCATTAATATTTTAACTTTAAATTCATGAACTGAAATGCATTGGCAATTTCATATGAATATTTTCGCTATTAGTTCACAAAAACATTACAAACCAATATTAAAATATCAAATTCCAAGATGTAAAATACCATCAATGTGGACTCTGTCAAGGAAACTCTCTTTGGCTTTCAATCATTCAAATATAAATCAAGAATTACAAAGCTGAATATCATTAGTGTAAGGACAGTAAAACAGTATAGCATGTGTGAGTTTAATGAGGAGAACTCCAGAATGGTCCAGACTGGGATCCCTTTGAGCATGCCAGTGTGTATGCCAGGGACCAGTAGGTGAATGCTGTTATGGTGTGCCAGACCTACCACTTCAAAGGCCTTCTCATAGCCATCAGGGTTGACAGAGGGCAACAGGTGGATCCGGGTCTCCTCCACCAGGTGCCGTATCCGCGGGTTACCGGACAGGTATTCCTGACACATGAACTGCATCAGTAGCAGCAGCAACTCTCGACCTAGCACCTCGTTGCCATGGGAACCGGCCGTGTAGCGGAACTCTGGTTCACCTGGGTTGAAAAAAGTTGGATCCTTGTATCATGCGTTGTTATTTACCTGAAAATTATGAATCAGGCCATAAGGTATGAAATAAAAATGCCATCTGCCGTTCATGAAGGAGCATAGAAAACAAAAATACACACAACATATTGTTTCTGTTTACAAATTCCATTACAATAAAGATGCAGTTTCTTTGATGTAAAGTATGTGCTATTAAGCTATACTTACATACAGCTGTGAGTTGTAACATATTTCTTACCCGCTTCATGCTCTCCAGGGTTGTCGGAGATCTCAAAGGCATAGAGTTTCAGTCCATTGTGGCTTTTTCCAATGTTGTAGATCCTTGTGATGTTAGGACACATTTCATTCACCACCTTCATCAACTGTTAGAAATGAGATCACAGCAGTTTTGTCATCAGTAAATCAAAGCTCAGTATTGTCTCTTTTCAGTCAAATCTACTTCTTTCTACTCTTCTCAGGAAAGAATGGAAAAAAAGTTTAATTTATGTAGCCATAACTGTCTCATTGTGATCGGAAGCCATGATACAGGCCGACTTAGGGAAGTGGGGGTGTTTCTGGATGACTCATCTTGTTAAGGCACTATTCCAGTGTGTGAATGGGCCCCATGGTTTGCTCTCCAGCCAGTCATAGCCTGTGCTGGCTGTGCCATAATTAGCCTTAGCATAGCTCAACATGAGTGAGATTTAAAAGGAATGAATGCCTGAACAGCCTGCCTTTACCAACCTGCACATTGTGTTTCTTCCTTTAACTCATTTCTGTGATAGCACAAATTGTGGTCTATGGAGTGAACAAGCAGCAGTAGAGACATTTGTCTGATATATTTTTATATGTAGGAGAATGCAAGCTTCTCTCTGGAATCAACATCAGAAGTGTGACTGAATACAACTGGGCACGACAAAGTGGGAGAAACAGAGGGAAAGTGTACAGAAGGCAGATGTAGGAGTACTTGTGTTAATTAGTCATAATTTTAACAAATTGTTTTTAAACAATAACTTGTCATAGAAATATGTGAAATAACAATATACGATAAGATAATAAAGGGTGAATGACCATTGTCTATTGGGACCTTTGATATCCATCTAATGACCTCATGTAAGAAAATAAAAAGCATTCTCAGTTATGTTTCAGTAAGTGCTGAACATGAAAGCATTTACAGGCAGGGACAGTGGGTAATTGGACCAGAATGGCAGCTTAGCTGTAATTTGTTATTAAAATATGTTTGTGCTGCTTGTGCCAATCAAACTAAGCATATGAGAATGAGAAGAAATACAAAAATACAGTTAAGCAAATGGCAAGCTGTTCAGTCCAACAGCACCATTTGTTATAACAAATCAATCCTTTGCTGAACAAAACAGCAGCTGCCGAAGAAATAAACAATCACTAAAAAAGATTTGATTTTAATGAATTCCTCTGGAACCTTAATTTAATTTGGTGAATCATTACTTGGCTGCTTCTATTCACGAAACAGAGATACAAGAAATAAGAACCTCACTAGTGTTTGGGATCTAGTAGTAACTATATCAGCCAGAAATTACTAGATGAACACAAAGTGTACAGTTTACTAAACATGGGCAAGCCTACAAAGGATGCGATTGCTACCATTTCTGTCTTGTGGTGAATAGAGAATGGCATTACATTATTACTCAGCTTAGAGCTTATGTCCAAAATCACCCTCATACTGGGTTTATTACCTTGTCCTTTACCCATATACTATATATCCCACATATCTGGGGTAAAAATTGTACCCTCTCAGCTTAATATACTGTACTGTATATCACTGCTTTATGAATTTTGCAATTTTTTATTAGTTGTTTACATGCTAGGGACTTGAGGACCAAAACCTTGACCTGACATACATAACCTCTATACTAGTGATTCTCAATAGGCGGCTTCCGCCAAATGAGAGAATTTTCATCCAGCCCGCGATCTTTTCAGAGCTGAGCAGCCTCTTTTCCTGCTATTATTGTAAAACTAGCCCGTATAAATTTGGTGATCCCAAGTGCTACCACAACAGAACAATAACAACCAGCGCATGCTACACACAAACTGAAAAAACTTTTATTTTGACAGTGAAAATAAAATTCATGTTGCTAGTAACTGCAAACATACCGCGGCACCTCTCAACCAAACACACAGGTTTGAATGCCAACTCCCCACCCAAATCTGTGGTATGTGAAGGTAAAATTGAGACTCTGTTAACCTCTTACAACCGATCAGTGCTTACCATCCACAAAACCTCATCTGCTCAAGAGAATGCGATGGCTGCATCTTTGTCTAAAATGCATAAATGCTATTCTGCAAAACACTACAAATGATTAATAGATACAAGAAATAAGAACCTTACTAGTTTATGTGTAATGCTATATTACAGTAAGGTGTATTTATATGATTCATGTGTTTTTAATTTTCATGTAAAAATATAATTTTGAGAAGAGGAGATATGGTTGTTTTACTAGTGTCTCAACTCTGCCAGATATTTGTGGATTTTTGCCAGCAAGGATCATGGTTTTGTGGTTTGTGTTTAGAGTTTGGAGAAAACTAGGTACATTTTCAGTTACTAAAAATTTAAAAACTGCAAAATTTATCTTAGCAATTAAAGTTGTAATTGCAGCATTACTTTGAAATTAAACCTTTATCCATAAAACTTCCTTGCTGACCTCGCCTTCCTTGTTTACGCACCTTACCAAGACTATGCCCTCAGTCTATTGGCTGATGCCACAGTTGTCACAGATGTTGGGGCCAATAAGCTGAAAACAGCACAGAGGCAGAGGTCAGGCACAGAGAGGCCTGAGGCTGACATGTTGTCTCTTTAACAACATCCTCATTACTCACAAGCGCACCGCACAACGCAAATAAATCTCTCTGCTCTCCCCTTTCATCCAACTTTCCCATCACTTGCCAGATACAGCACGATCCCAGCCCAACATTAAAAAAGCAGACCGTTCTACTAATCAGGAAAGGTTTTTATATCTCCTACAAATCAAACCACTGGCAGGAGGGTTTGTTTAGGCTGGGCGCCAAAAGGAGATCTTGGTTTTCCTTTTTCTTTTCACTTTCAGGAGCACATTTCATTCTGGTGAGAATAGATGACAGTTTTCCGCTTGTGTCTGCAGTCTGCTCAATAGCATATCATGTGCAGTGACTGCTGTGAATGGATAAACAAGACACACTAGCATGGTGTGTGAGATCATGGCCAGGTGAAGGAACACATGCCAGGACTTTTAAATGGGTAGCTCTGTCCCCTAAGATCCACACAGGGAATGCTGCGTCACTTGTCTTTCCACTCTGCAAGTATCTTTTATGGGATGTTTTTTTAAATGAAAGTCAAGCACACATGTCTTCAGATGAAAATCTCAAAGTCAAAGGCACTTCAATAAGTGTCCGTGGTTTTGATGCCTCATATTTCACAGCTGTTACAGAGGAGTTTATGGTTCAAAAAAGCATCCTCTCTGGTCCATTTACTCACACATTTACTCTTATGAAATAAGGGGTCCGGCACTCACAGACCAATAATCTTCTGTCAGTGACAACAAGACACTTTTTATGGCATGAGCAATACCTTTTTGTGAGGTGTAATAGTTTTTTATGACCCTGACAAGCAAAATGTTCGGAATGTATTGTCATTATAGTTATCATCCGACACAGCCTGTTTCATTAAAAAAAACAATCTCTTTAAATGTCTGTCAAACAAGCCTTCAGAGTTATACTTGCATGTCAGGAACTTCTGAAGGACTTCTGAAAGTCTTTTTCAGGCAATAAATGATGAATAAATAAACAGCCTTGTAGAAAATGGTAACTGTGGGCCAAAATGCACCTCATACACAGGGTTCACAGTGTGCTACATATATGTAAAAACATCGAAATCCACCCCTTCAAATAGCCCCGATCCACATTCGCCAGACTGTGTTGATTTACATCCAATGTTTCCAGTTCAGCGGTAGGGCTTGCTAGCTCCCACCACTGGTCCGTCTGCCAAGCACTCAGCTTACCTGCCTCATTTCTTTGTAATTGTGATGCTTGAAGTCCAAGTTGTCCGTGGTTGTAACCTCATTCCGCCGATGGTAGTAATTATTGGGGTCTGACGAGAAGTGGTTGAAATTTGCTTGTTTAGTAATTTGACAAGTTTGACAGAAAAGTAATGACTGTACATTTTTCCACATTTTATGACATATTTACTAAAGTGGATGGATAAATGAATGAATGAATTCTTGAACCCTTTGTGATTTTTTTAGTCTTGACTTGCTTTGCGGGTGTAGAAATATTTCATTATTAAACACAATGCCAGAAAAACCATAGTGGTTCTTTGATATTAATAACCTGCATATATTGAATAACAGAGACAAAAACGTATTTTCAAAGGCCATACGGAAGCAGGCAGGTTTTCCCATGCGTAAATCTCACTCATAACACTCCTACAGCTTCCTGCAGCCTTACCTGGCATGGGGCAGCCCAGGATCTCCGCTCGCATGCAGATGCTGCCACTGCTGAACCAGGAGCGTGGGTTTACACGGATGTAGCGGGCGACCACTGGCACAGGCAACATATTCAGCACTGGAATTTCCTTTTCCTTGTTTCCAATGAAGATCTACACACACACACACACACACACACACAAGGCCATGGTGCTGTTTCCAATAAAAGCTCACATTTATTTCCCACATGCCTTGCAGGCTGAATGTTTTGAGCTGTTAGCTTACACAGCACAATTCTCCATAAATTCTCCTGTCCTGACTTTATTTTTTTATTAGGAAAAGGTTTTGTTTAATGTCATTCTGGTTAGAGTATCTGTAAGTCATCTGAGTGCTGTGCATATGGAGAGTAGAGGACTCTCTGACTGGTTACTCACCATATCCTCTGTTCCATTTTTAACAGTGACCCATGTGTGGCTGTCATTGCTCACCAGGACTTTGTATGATGTCACCCAGTCGCTTCTGAAAACACAGTGACAGCCATAAATAACCGTTCTGTCAGCTGAAACCACAAACATTTTATGAACAATAGCTTGTATACAAAACTATAGCAATCTCACACATATGCTACTCTCCCATGAGAGACAGTATATATGGTCCTAAAAAATGATTATATACTTCATTAAATGGAAAATTCCCTTCTCTTAATATTATATCCATCAACCTGTCACCATGCTGTGGCTTTGGCATTAAAAAAGAAATAACGGGAACTCATGAATCCCCTAATGATCACAGCTGAAGGTAGTCTGCCGCTGAGTTCAAAGAACTTAGATAGTCAATTCACTTGGGTCAGAAATATGAGGGCTGAACAGAAGATTAAATCAGCCTTTATGGCATTATCATACAGCCCAGGCTGTTTCAGTTTTCTGCCTTATCCGCTGAAATGTGTCAGCCACCTGTTCTTTCTGTAGTGGGAGATACATTAGAGGGAAATTCCACTATTCTGGAAAATAGATTAGAAGCACAAGCATGTCTTTGTCCTTGCGGAGGAAAGCAACATTAGAAATGTCAAAGCTGTTGCCACGCTATCAATCTCCGTAATGTTTGAATTGTGACTGCAATGAGAGTGAGATAAAATCAGCATAAATAAGAATTGAATCTATGACTCTCCAGGTGACGCGTCTGTGAAGAGGTCTTTACAGACAGGGGGATCTCATCCCACTTAGTTTCACTTTATTAGACATGGGTTGTCATTTATCTTTGAGAGAACCAGAGCCCCTGTTGTTTTGCTTCAAATTCCCAGACAAAGGCACTGAGAAAACATTTATTTTCCTTTCTTTTCCCCACCACATTTTGGAGCCACTAGTTATGTCTCTTGAGTAACTGCTGTACCACCCACATCCATGGAGAGAGCAGTGTTCCCGATGCACGTGCCCTCATTTGGCCAGCACCTATTTTCCACACTACAGATCACAGAGTGACACACAGCTGACACTGACCAAAGAAGAACCCGCACTGAGGGGACGAGCCTTTGGCACGGAAGCCACTGGGGAAACATTCACATGTGATATGGTTTCAACCCATGCCTTCCACATGTGAAATTAATATGTATGCTTGTGTGTGTTGTGAGGCACCGGTAAAAAATAAATTACAGTATTATACACCATGTCGACGGTGTATTGTTTCTGTATTAATACATAGTGCTGCTGGACATGAAGAGGAAGCTGTCTCAGAAAAGTGTTTCTCCCCTGCCCACATTGGGCTCTGTGGTGCTGACATTTGCCCAGAAAGGGCTCCCCAATCCCGCTAATTAACTGGCTGTAATGATCTTCAGTCTGCAGCCAAACAAGCGGCTCCAGTTCTATTAGAAATAATTGCTGAGAGGTAGTGCATCTGACACCTGCATTGCTGACTGTATTCTCTAAGCTGGGAGGTGGTGTGGTGTGGGGGCAGAAATTGGGGAGGGGGATTCACACTTACATCTTGGCAGAGCACACCACTGTATATGACTGTGAAGCTGCAAAAAGTTGTTGAACAAGTCCAGAGTCCACATCTGCACTCCCAATTAGAGAGTATATAGAGCGGAACAGGACAAGTTTGAAATAGGTTGACACTGGCGTATGTTAGAGAGTGCTATTATCTAAGAAGAAAAGAAGCTGGACTTAATGATATTTAACGGGGTCATTATGGCTGGGTCATGTTTAATCACACCTTGGATCAAATCAGCCATAAAACCTGAAATGTAATAAAACATCCTGACATGTATTCACACTGCAGTATGTAACATAGCTCTCCTATTCCGGAGGAAAAAAATGGATACATTTTGCATATTTGCTGATATTCGACCCGTAAATCAAAGCAGTGTTTTAAAGAGATGCCTCTGAAATGATGAGCCCTTTTTAATTGTCAAAGGATGGCTCAGCTAGAAATGTGACACTCGGCTCTTAAATAATTCAAGGGTGAACAACTATGACTAATCCCCCCGCCCCGCCACAGTGCAGAGCTCAATCGCAGTGCTTTGTGAAGTGCTCATGAGTGGATTGAATGGGGCCTGGGGAAACACATGTGTTTGTCTGTGCTGGAGCTGATCTGGGTATGGGGGGGGTGGTGGATTCACGGGGGGTTCTCAGGGGAACCCTTCATCCCCAAGCCCAGAAAATGGCACCTCTACTCGGGATTAAACACCCCGATGGAGGGAGAGAGGCGGTTTTCTAGAAATCCACTCCCAGTGTTGCCATGGTTTCCTGTCGTTTGAAAGTTTTGTAGCATAGCAAATAAGCTGCATGAATCTTGAAAATGTATTATGAGAAACTAGGGGGGGAAAGATGGTTAAGAGCATCACTTCAGTGATTCATGTAATTCAGGCACAGAAGGGGGTCAGACTCTGATCTGTTATTTTTAGACCAAAGTAAGAAGATTTACAGACAAGACTGTACCTTCTTCCTCTACAACTTGATGCAAATTCAAACAGGGATAAGAATTTCATCTTTCCATTTTGCTGTTATCTTCTCATAGTATTATTTTAGTTTTCACAGTGTTGTAAAATGATGTGTACCTGAAACTGCTGTACAGGAACAAGAAATACTACTTTTAGAAAAACATATAATTATTGTTAAATGCAGTTTAGAATAGTGGGTGGCACAGACAGGATACTTTAATATTAAAACCACCAGAAAAATTAAAAGAAAATAAAAACAGATAGGGAATTAGTCATTGCAACAGAATTACAAAAACGACTGGTGGGATCATTTTATCATCACCTATAACTTAAGCACAGACATTGCAAAAAGTGTGTGAGTTTGCCAAAATCCATATTAGGTTAACAGAGTATAAAAAGGAAAAATGACTCGAGAGCCAGAAACTGCAGTGGGAAAACCTGAGGCAGCTGTAGCTACATGGAGCTCAAAGAGTATCAATGTGCATGTGCTAAAGATGAACAGACCTGAGAGACATGATCACCATACAGGACCCCAGAACTCCACGGCAGAGTCAAGTGGAGTCAAATAAGCCAATGAATAAAATGAGGGGTCTGTAAAGGATCCCTGAGTCTGGGTCCCTGAGCCTGGTGAGGTCTGACATTTAGGCTGTGAATAAAAGCACTAATGAGAGGATGGGGGTGTAAAAATGATAGAGGGATGAGATGAGAAAAGACAGAAAGGCTTAAGCACACAGCAGACATGGCGGCAGGGATCTGTGAGGTGAAATTGCAGTCACACTGAAATATCATATTATGAGAAGAGCAATGAGTAAACCTCCAATAAGCATCGCCAACAGTCAGAAGTAAGAGCAGTCAATCATTGACAGAACTCAGTGACAAAAGGGGTATTTCAAGGCAGTTTTACAATGGGAAACAACTGATAAAGACACCTGAGCTACTCAGACAAGAATTTACATTTCTTTCAATTTTTTCTAATTAGTCAGCTTACTATTCAGGAAATATGATCATAAACCACAATAGTATGAATTATAATTTCTAGTGGGTTTAGATATATTGTTAATAACAAGAGAAACAATGCCCTTAAATGCACATTAGTGAAGAGAAGAAAGTGGTGTGATAAATTAAAGGGACTAACCTCTGTTTTTGCAAGTAAAAGCCAGTGTTACGTTAATATTTCAAATTGAGAACTTAAATATGAAAGTTTTAATTATACCAATAGGTGGTATCATATTCATTTTGTTAAAATGTTAGGCTAACATGGTTTTAACCAATAGAATTAGCTAAAAGAAGGCTGCTCACACTGGCCGGACAAGGCTGGGTTTGAAAAAGAAGAGGCTAACTGTCATGCTTGTACTGTACTGTAATGTGATATTTGTTATGGTCTCATGCCATTTCCCCCTGCTTTTCACAAGGAGCACCACAATGGAAATAGGTTTTATGACTTTATTGTGTTATACTGGATAATTTTTTGAGTGCAATCATTATGCATCTCCATACAGATTCTATCTATCAAAGGTTGAAAACTGCATGGGTTTATTCACAGAATAGAAAATAAAATGTTATGGAGAATGCTCGATTTAGGTCCTCGGTGATAAACATTATACGTAGCTTCTGCTAAAAGCTGTTGATTGAGCAATGGCTGAGCAGTCCCAATGCTGTGCAATTTGATTTCTATGCACTTTGATTTCTATGCCGACTTGTAGAATGCTTTGCTAGGACAAGCAGAGTGACCGTGAGACACTGGAATATTCTGTTACTTTATTTCAGCATGAAGTACTGTTTTAACAAACAGAAACACTGAAGAGGGCATCTCAAGATTCAAGTGGAATGAGAGATGGAGAGGTTGGCCAAAAAGAAACACAAGCCATCTCAAACTTGACAGAAAGAGGACTGTAACGGGGTAAAAATAAAACCAAGAGGAACCGTGGATCAGTGATGTCCTCATTTTCTTGCAAGGGAAGGAAGTCATGGAGCCATGAAATGGATATTGAAAACGGATTAAAACGCAGCTCATTCTTGGTCTAATCTGAAAGCTGAAACTGCTGAGTGAAAAGTGCACATGCATTAGTTGGCATTCCCTACCCCTGGTTATGTCATTCAAAATGAATGCCATTCGATACTATTATGAAAATGTAAGCAGAACTTATCATATCTGTGAGGCAATGCACACCAATCATCCTCTGAATTACCCCGCATGAAAGAATCAGGAATTCAATCTATCTGTATCAGGGTTATTGCAATTTGATGACATTTTTTTTCATTTCAAGGAGCTGAAAAGATACTGATGGAGTTGAAGGTGCTACTTTATGGCCTTCAAATCAATTAACCTTCTCCATCCTCCCAGCTCCATTTTTACTGTCATTCGCTACACTCTGATGAATCCATGTTCACATCCACTCCCCAGAGGTGTGAGCACCTCAATGAGGAAGCCATATCAGTAATACCTTTTTTCAATCACTGTGATTCCAAGGACTTTTTTCCCACACTTCTATGCAAAAGAGGAGCAAGCTACTCATAAGTACTGCACATTGGCATTTTGGTACGGCTTTGTAAAGGATACAGTTAAAGTATTCATTTTCAAATGGCAAGAACTAAGAAACCAGAACAATTACATGCCCCATTTATCAATAATAGCATTATTATATGTGATATTATCATATCTTTTCTGAAAAGCTTTCTGTTATTCTGGGGTCCTGGGTACAATTATTATTATTATGACTATTGTCGTTGCTGTTTTGTTTTGATAGATGAATAGCTGATGCTATTATACCTCTTCTATAATCACAGAGGGTATAAAATAACTTCACATAAAATGGAGTTTTTTTTCTCCCCATTCAGTTGAGGGATTACAAGAAAGACATGTTCTACTGCCTGAGACACAGGGAAATATATAGCAGCAAAATGCTCTTGACATGCACTTACAGTGGATATGAAATGCTAGCTGCTGCTACTTATGACTGCAATTACAATAAAGCTAAAAAGAAAAAACACTCAGTGAGGCTGCTTAGCAATGACTACCTGTCCATCTGTCAATGGTTGCTAAAGCAAAGTCACATTGCCTGAAATGGTATTTTAGGGGATTTGTCACAGAAAGCAGAGCACACAAGCCAGAACAACACTGCCATTATTGAATAGGATGTGCACATGGGGATAATTTCACAACCGCTTTTTTCCACAATTGTTCATTAACATACACATGACATCTAAATGCTGAATACAAAACCGCTGCTTGAGCTACTGCACACATCTGTTAACCATGGCTGCCAATCAAATACAATCAAAACATTCTGTCATGCCGGGCATTGATTCATAGAGTCATTGAAGGTGAATTTCTTGTTTCCTTCTGTTGGATGTGTTCTGTCTACATAAAATTGTATTATTCAATACAACACAGAAACACTGCAGAAACATTTTCCACCTCGGAGGAAAATGACTGAATTAAGTGTATGCATGCTTGCATCTAATTGAACTGTGAAGTGTGATGGCTGTGTATCCAGGAGATGCAGTAGTGCTGTACTCACGACCACAGGGAGCTCCTGCCTTGCGTTATGACCCCTGTGAACTTGGTTAACCTCCTGGCGTCCACCTCCAGCCACTGCTGGGGGTCTGTCCTCCCGGCACACCAGGCTCCATCATAAAATTCATCCTCATACAGACCAGCCTATCAACACAAACATCAGTGAGAACCAATACAACACACAAGCACAATGTTTATGCATATGATGGGATTGTTAAGGTTGGGGCAGGGGAATGGGGCGGAGGAGAGATGGTGTTTTGGTGAATATTTGTTTTGCATGCATATTTTTCTTATTTGGTTTCAGTTGTTTACAGGTTTAATCCCACTGAAGATTACAAAACATGAACACATATACAGAAACCTGGAAATTTCTCAGGATTCTTCCACAACCAACAGGAGAATGCTGGGAAAGATTCCATCCCTGAGAATCATTTCCTTTTAAACAACAATTTGACAATATATTTAAGGCAAGAGGGAGGGGAGCCTAGTCCCTTGGTTTAATATTGAAAAAGGCGACATTTCCAGTGTCACTCTCTTATACACGCACATACACACACACACACACACACTCACACACACCAGTGTACACAAATACCAGTGTGCTTATTTTCCACAGCAGGAAACAGGGGCGTCTTGAGGTGATCCTGCTGATCGTTGTCATCATGTCATTATTCATTCTATAAAATAGCTAAATAGCTGTTGCCACTCCTTGCTGTTCCCAGCTGGTGCCACACCTCATTTAATTAGTGAATATGTAGCTGCATGAAAATGTGCAGTAAATGGCTGTGATCAGTTATGCTTCTAAATATCCTGGGGGAATACTATTGTATTGGAGATGGCTGTGCTAAAGAACATGCTGTATGGTCTCAAGATAACTTCCACAAAATGTTAGATATAGTACCTATTAAAAACCTTATTTGATTTTGTAGTGTAATATAGCATCTCTGTTGTGTGCATGTGTGTGAACAACCTTTTTGACTCTTTTTCCTGGGGAAAGGGAGAGACAATCAGTATGGTCTCTAATGCTGAAAAAACTTCTAGTACTTTTTGATTATCCATTTAGGCTGTTGGCATATTTTGTGGTCCACTGGATTTAATCCACAGAAACTGTGACAGAACCAAACAGTGTAGCTATAAAGGGTCGATGGTCACCCCTTTCAAGGACACCTACAGCTCCGTCCTCATTATTCTGCAAAACAAGTCAGCTGCAGCCCCCAGCAACCAAACAAGCAGATAAGATTATGTTCAATTTTGTTACAGTTTCAAATGAAATATTTATCTTTTTTAAAATTTACGATAAACAAGACAGTACTACTATCAGATGGTCGATTTGAGCCAGAGATCCCCAGTTTCACAGCCCTTAAAACTTTGCCGTGGCACTGGCTCCTTCCTATATATGGATCCGTTCAGTACACTTACAAATAAACCCCTCTGGTAGGACTTACTGTGGTTGATTAGATCCCACCACATCAGTCATTACTGAGAGAGACCCTTCAAAGGCTCAGGCCCTGTGGACTGCTAGCCGGTGGGGACTGTATTGACAGGGACTTCAGCCAAATTACTCAGGGGACGCTGCTTAATAAGCTGCTCTTGCGTGATGAGGACATCCTCATTGATTCATTCCTAAGACCGTACCTGTAGCCCACCGATCGGTTGATAATGGAAATCATTCTAATGTGTTTTGATACCAGAAGTGAATCACTGCATATGGCAGATCCACTTTATCACTAAAACTAAAACTGCTTCAGGTGTTAGTATTTGTATAGTGTGGCTTCTAATTAGCTGAGTGTCTGTGTTTTATTATTCCACCACTGTCAGATTTAATTCAGATTTAATTTTAATTGCTCTCGTGTACTCGGAACGGGGATTGTGTCTCATCTGCTGTGCTGAGTGAGATTACCTTCTTCTATGCTCATTTCTTCTCCTTTTCCCTCCATAAATTGTTTTCTATTTAACAAGCATGATGGGAAAGACAGATAACCACTGGCAATTTGCCACTCATTACTTCCTTTCAACTGTCTCCATTTACAGCAGATGATGTTAAACACTTTCCGACTGAAGAAATCAGCATGAGTAGGACAGCACCATATGTAGTAACTGAGGTCAATTTCTTCTAATAGTAAATCTAAGAATTATATTCTGTGCATATCATATCAGAATGATATCAATTTATATCTCAGATTTGTAAGAATGAAAAAGGCCTGTCCTGATGCTTAGCATAACTCCGCCTTGCTGTTTTTCTGTTCAGACACAGATTTGTGAGCTTGGGCAGCTGAGCTCACTAAAAGTAACTCTTCCATTCTATTGCACTGCCTTGAAAGTTTTATTTTTCATTTAAGACATTTGTCTGTTAATGTGAGTTTCCCTGTAGAACACATGAACCAATAACACGGAAATATTACGGGTGGTGAAAAGACAAAATGTGTTATTTTCTTCAGCACCATTCTGTTCCCAGAGAAACACCCAATGCCAAAAGTATCTGTGAAATACTTTTATTCTTCCATCACTCAGGCAATGTCCTCTAAACAGACCAGCTCAGCAACACTCAGCAACAACTAAAACTGTTTTAAACTTTAAATTGCATTATTAATGAGATCTCAGCAACTGATGTAACAGCCACATATATAAAATAAAATACATTGTGTCATCAGACAAAGAGCCATGAAGACGTGTGGAGATGCAGCACTACTCTGTTTATTCCCCTGAGGTTGGGTGGTTTTTCTGAGCACTGTTTAAAGCCACAGCTATAGGCATCTAAATTTTACCCATTGTCCTCAGCAAGAGAGCAATCCAAAATGATGAGACAACAGCCTCCATCCCATTTCATATCCTCAGTCAGCTTCTGTTTCTCACAGGAAACACTTATACCTCCTGGTGATATTCATTGCAGGTCCAAGTTGGCACTCGCTCTCTTGCAATAAGCTGTGTGGCTTACAGTGTGGAAAACAGTAACTGGCGTGGGTGAGAAGCATGGTGCAAAAAGATTATTCAAAAATAAGAGAAGAAAGGGAAATATATATGGTAGTTGATATCTGTGGTAAACTTTCTACTGGGAAAACTGTGGTTGGGAGCCTATACTCCTGGATGGATTAAGTTGCACAGCTAAGATGATTAGCAATTCTGCTTAAACATTGAATTTCAATCAAGTTGACAGTTAGCAGAATAATCCATTGAGAGCTACACAGAGCAGGATAGGCAGGTTGCAGTACACAAAACACTTTTGACAATTACAAATCCATACAAATACAAAGGGCACAGGAAATGGGCTACCAGCCAGTGGAGAGATATAATATCACCATCAGGAGAATCATCTTTCAACCTTTTCTTGACAAATAATAGTCCTGGTTCCAACAGTGAAGATTTTGGACAAATGTTACTTAAGTTCACAACATTTTTATGTTTACATTTAACTAACTAGCTATCGCAGCTAAGCTGGCCAAAGTTAATTGAACTGACAGTAATCAGTTTATATTATTCTTTGAGAAAAAGTTGAAGCTAAAACTTAGTTCAATCATGCTTTTGCCCACACAGCTGTTTGGTGTCATACTCCCTAACATCTTGCTAGTATAGCAGCCCTTAGTAAATTCACACTGCCTCTTTCATGGAAATGAAACATTTCACAAAAAGGCTTTTACTTCTCAAATATTATTCACTGCAGTCTGACTAATGCATAACTAGCATTTGTTCAAACAGCAGAGGCTTGCTTTAATGATTATGAGCCACTGATCATGAGCAATGATCAGCAACTTTCCTCCCCTGATGGGAGTATCTTCCAGGATGAGTTATGTCTCTTCCACAGCCTGCAGTGGCCCAGCCCCCTGCTGTGTGAATACCTTTATCAACATCTGTTGAGCCATTATGATAATTGGACATTGATTTTCATGTCTTAATGCTGAAAGTATGGCAATTGGGAGCGTGTGCTTCAGTGTTCAAATGAGTGTACGCTAGATAATGAATCATGCAAGAATGAATTGTAACCATATTTACTTGAGAACCATCAAAGCTCTAAATCGCAAACATACGCAAGGAAGAAATGGGGACCAAAACACTATTTGAGCCAGGCGTTGGCTTCTTTCAAGGTCTTGCATCTGTTTACTTCATCCACAGCTCTGCTTTTGGGAGACCGGTCTCTCAGGTTTATACTTTACCTCACAGCCTCTACCTCCCTAATGTATCACGTGCATTATGATTGAGAAGAGACGTAAACAGCCGGCATAAAAGGTTTGTTTATGGGGTTGTCTGTGGATACTGTAGTGAGTGCTGAGTAGTGTGTGGAAACCGTTAGTTTAATCTGTTCCAGGACGGTGCAATCCAAAATGATGAGACAATGGGTCTGCATTCTGTTTCATATTCTCAGTCAACTTGTCTCTCTCACAGGAAACACTTCTGCCTCTTGATGCCAATTCAGTTTTATTAGGTTTTGGGTTTTTCCCTGCATTTTATGACAGGGTTATTACTTTAGGTTACATTAAGCACAAGGAATATGATCTCATATTCAGATGCAACTGAATCACAGCCATCTTCATTGAAAATTTTTTGAGTTGTGACAAAGAAGTTTGTTTTTTGTTTGTTCCTTCTTTCACAATTTTATGTGTTTGGGCTGTCATGCAGATGAACTGTAAACAATATGCATTTACAAGTATTGAAAACAAACTCCATAGAATACTAGCCAAGTACCAGGTTTTTGTAAACATTTCAAAGCCTTGGCTGTCTGTTTTCAGCCCAGAAAAAGCCTTTACACCATAATGAAAAAATCTAATTAAATTCTCATCTGGAAATTATTTATTTGTTTTAATCTTTTCAAATCTCGGTTTGTTTTTCTTTAAAATGGATTTATTTTTTCTTTTAACAGTTAGGTTTTCTTTAATGTACCAGATAAAAGCTAAGGGAGCTATGACACTTTCAATAAACTGTCCAAACCCAAACAAGTCTATTGTTCAGACATCAAATACAGCCAGAGCAGTGAATCCAACCTGACGTCACCAAATGGGAGAGACATGGAGACACCAGCAAAGTCATTTATATAAGAACCATATGGGAAACAGTTTGTAGAGACCTATGCCAGCCAATTTTTCACTTGTTTAGTGGTTACCATGATAAATGAATCTTATTCACAGTTACAGTTCAGTTGAACAGTTGTCTGTGTTATTTTTCATCCCTATACCTTTTTTGATGCATTCAGCTATAATTTATGAAATAAGCATGTGATTAGAAATAAGAATGTATGTAAAAAAATATCAAAAAAATATTAAAACTACTATAATTAAGTAAATTTGGACAACCAAAATGTGGGCTCTATTAATAATTAATTACTTGCGTAATAAGCATTGTAATTACACATAGTACACATAGTAATTACACATATTAGTTTCTCTCTAACATGCAAACTGAACTCTTGTTTTGGTGACACACAATTTATTTGCGTAGTAGAAATCTTTAGCCAACAGAGTTAACAATTTTCACATTACCCATTTATGCAACTAGATTTTTACAGTTGAGCTAACTGTTGTTCTCAAGAGCAAAACAGCAGAAACCTGTAAAATTCTGTATAGCACCCCAGACAAAATGTCACACTTCCACTAAAATGAAGCTGGCCAAAAGGCCAAACCACAGAGGCTTATGAAAGGGATTAGATTTCCAAATAACATCTCTACAGCAGTGTTTTCATTTTATAACAGAAAAATAGTATTAAACATAGAACTGTGTGTCATATACAATGTGCACTCATATTGGACTTATTCAGTAAAAAAAAAACTGTGAATGGCCATTGTCAACAATGTGCACTTGAAGTGCAATCTATAACTACTGCATATTTATAATACATCTGACAAACATCCAAAATCTTTTCTAAATTATGCCATACATACAACAAAATAAATTGTTGTAATAAATTCATATCATACTTGTGTGACCACCATAGAAATGTTCATGTTCAACCTAGTAATATGATCTGATGTAAGTCTTAAAATCTATACATTTATATAGGAAAGAATATGTCAATCAAAGAGGTGTAGCATTAGTAAATGACATGCATGCACACAGGTATTTCTGTACACACCTGGATATTGAGGCGTCCTCTGTGTGCTCCCAGTCCATAGCGTCTCATTGTGGAGGCATGGAGCTGGAAGTCATCGATCTTCAAGGTCTCAAGTCCCATGGGAGGACATTCTGGCAGAAAATAGACCTGAGTTTACATTTTTCAAGAAAACAGATATCTGTGCACCTTCATTGATCCTTTTATGATTGCTTACCATCTTACATTGACTTTGAAAGCCATTGTCAGGCGTGGTAAAGGAAATGTGCTTCCGGATAAATCTAGGACAAGGGGCCAATCGAACTGTAACTGCTCTTAAAGGGATACATTTGGATATCTTGCACATTTAGGTTTTGTAAGCATGCTGCGGTAGATGCAGATCGCTGTCCGCCACATTGATACGGCCTGACAGTACGGGCCTACACATTGTGAAGTCTAATTAATTTCACAGCAGGACACACTTCTCTGCTGGGGATAAAGGAGGAGCCGGACAGCCGTAGCACAATGACAGATCAGATCCAGCGGCATCATCTGACTTATCTCTCTGTCTCTTTGAGTGTAAAATTAGATGTGAGGAAGCTTATGAGGGAACTGAGCCAGTGAGGCAGTTAAATACGGAATGAAAATGGCATCTGTGCGCAGCATTCGAGGCTCTGAGTACACACTGTACATGCCTATGGGCTGTGCACCATTAATTATAACATCTGTAATTATCATACATTTGTATACCCAGTACTCACATTGCTAGTATTTTATGGAGCAGAGAGGAGCAAAGACTCATAGAGGAGATAACAGGTTTAAAACTCATTATTGTTGTGTTGCACAAGAGGAATGCATCTAATCAGCATTATTTACATGTCAGTGTATAAATCTTTAACTGTATTACAAATGCAACTGCAAATGTGTTATGCCATGTTAGGTATGGTAAACATAAAATGTTTATGCTGAACAGGCAATTTATTATGGCGTATGTTGCTATTCTGTGAAGGTAATATCCATCATATTCTATCTATTTGCCTTCAATTACAGATGCTTAGCACAATAAAGACATCATCTAAAATGTTGAACTGAAGACTTAACAGAATTGTCTGCATACTTTTTGAAATTATGCATGCAAGTAGACCCCAAAAATACCATGTTCTTCATTTTCATATTGGTCAGGCCCATACATTTTTGACAATTTATGGGGCTGGACACAGCAAATTACCATGGACAATTTGTACTATGAACTATATGAGGCTGCTGGTGGGTCATTCAGTTAAAGCACTGGTCTAGATGTGTTCCCACAGACAAGTAAGGAATGTGGACCATGTGATGACTGTGGCCAGGTGCCCTGCATGGCTATACATAATTAGCCCTCGAGTCAGCCACAAATGAGGGATTCACATTGCCAAATAAACAGAGTTGAAGCAAGCTTGTGAATATCACAGGGCATTCCTAACAGGAAGAATAAGGCAAGATTTTATTTAATTTTATTCTCATAAAAATGACTATAAAATGTTTAACAAGCTGAAAATGTATTGCTTTTGAACGTGTGATTTCTCAATGGTACCCACGGCTGTTATTACACATGAATTTAATAGCACCACAAGTCTGTAAGACACCAGCAAAAAGACAGAGGAGAACAGACAGAGCTCAGCCTCACAATCCAGCCTTTTCACTTCAGGATTCATGTTTTGACTTGCCCTTGCTATTTTTCTCACTGAAAATTAAATCACATATTTTCCTATACTGTCGGAAGGACATGGAAAATGCTAAATTCAGAGAATAAAATGCTAAAAAAATTCCCATCGAGTATGAAAATTGTTGAGGCTGAGGTGGGGATGACAAAACCAGGTGGTGCCCGTATGTGTAAAGCATCTTTTAGTAGGAGTGTTTATCTGGATCCGGTTTATCCTTTCTCATTATGAGCTGAAAGGAAAAACTGATCCTCAACCAGCATCTGCCATAAATCTGTCAGACTTGAGCCAGAGAAGATCAGGGTCTGCATTCATAAAGCCTGCTTGAGTAGGAGTGTTGATATGGATCAACCACACTGCTTATTCATTATAAACTACAAGGCAAAGTTGATCCTCCGATCAGGACCCACACAGAGATCCTTTATATGCATGAACCCACATTTGAGTGTGAACTCTACGCTAAAACTAATGTACACTATTGCTACTTGGTAATAGTTCACTGAATAGTTGAGTTCACTGAAACCTGAATGTAACACGTGAACATACAGTTTCACTTGTGCCATTCTTGTCTTAAATCATGGACATTTCAGCACACTTGTGGAAAAAACAAGTTCACATGTGATGGGTCTGTATACCATATGTGCTGGAACAAATAAATTTGCGATTTGCACATGTTAAATTTTGAAATTCACACATGGCTTTTTATAAGGGTATGCTGGGCACTAGATTAAGGGACAGCAAGCAATTGATAATAGATTTATCCAATACAATCAGATTTTTGCTGGCAGCTGTGAAATTGGAGTTTCACTGGAGCCAGAAAGCCTCTGTTAGTGTGGCATGAAGGTATCCCTCTGCAAACAGCCATCAGAACAGCTGACTGCTCCCGCCCAACGCACCGTCACTCAAAGGTGTTTACGTAGTAATCTAAAGAAATGGGCCCACCTTCACGGAAATGTACACAGCGTAAACAGACAGGGCCTGAGAAGAAAAAACTAATATTAGAGGGGAACCGAAGTGGTCAAAACAATGACCATGCGTCACATGTGTTTAGGGATGGTATACAACCACAAAATAGCCAGCTGACAAAGTTGTCTTTATTTATTTATTTGTTTATTTGCATTCCATATAGAGATTCCAGTGTTTTCCTTCTGCTGTGTGTGTGTGAGAGAGACAGAGAGAGGGGGGGAGGGAGGGGGAAGGAGAGAAAGAGAAATTACCACATATCATGAGAGAATAATTGTCTCTTACTGGGACAGATCCAACAGTTTCAGAGAAAAGCAGAAATCCTTTGTGCAATTCAGCTTTGATGTGCATACTATGTGTTACTGCTAAAGTAGTCATAGAATTGGAAATGTACGTAATGAAGTGGTGTGGACTGAATGAAACTCTGCTTTAAACTTAATTGTTACATTCTGTCTGATATAAAATGAAGCACAGGCACATTTATCAAAGTCTCCAGGAGGAAGAACAGAATGGACTTGGTTAAAGGATGTCTTGGTTGGCAAGCTTATGCACACAGTAAATAGTCTTTCCCCAATGAAACATGCATTTATTTGTTTTAGAAGACACAATCTGAACTCTCTGTCTCTCTCTTTCTATCTCTCTCTCACTCACTCTCTCTCTCTCTCTCTCTCACACACACACACGCACACACGCACACACACTCACTCTACAGGGGCTCTTGTTTTGCAGAGATGGGATAATAAACCTCCTGATTGTTGTGGGCATTTGGAGAGCAGGATCTGGTGGAAAGTACTTTATGCAGGGTGTGATATTCACAAGGCAGACTCTCCCCCCCAGGGACCCTCACAGTTCCTACACCATTACATCTCTCTCTCTCTCTCTCTCTCTCTCTCTCTCTCTCTCTCTCTCCCTCTCTCTCTCTCTCTCTCTCCTCTCTGTAACCCATTTAAGCATGCAGCTTTTACTCTGAAGGTGACTTTCAAGCAACTTCCCACAATTTATCTTGGCCCTCATGGAAGAAAGCAGAAAGTACTACATTTGAGGCTACTTCTAATTCCCTCCACATCCTAATAGTTAGTCATTGACTGGTTCTGAAATTAAATCACCAGTCATTCCAGGTAGAAACATTCCTATTGTCCTCTATTTTAAACAATAGAGTGTATAAGGTTATTGCTTCTTATGATTGATGTTATATGTCAAGCAGTCATTACACCTCCATTGTTAGCTACCTAAAAGTAAATGCATTATAGATATTTATAAGCATGTATTTAACTGTAATTCAGTTCGCATAAACCGTACTTGTGGGAAACCGGGCTGAATCCAGATGTTCTAGAGGAGCGGTGTGGGAGAGGTGCGGGGTGTTTTGGATTTTCTTGTCCCTGAACTGATCAATCACAGCTGCTGAATGCAGTGTACTCACCTTAGCTGGGTTCTTGGGTCTGTGCTGGTGGTGGAAATTAACACCAAAACAAAACAAAAATAACAGATCCTGCAGTTGAGCTGGTCCAGCATTAAAATCTGTTGTTTCAGAGTAAAACCTAACAGACGCAGATACTTTAAGTATATCGTAAGGAGTCTGCAACTCAGACAGACGACAAAAATACCACAAGCAGAACAGCACTCCAAAATGTGAAGTAGATTATACAGGATATAGACGTGTCAGACAATATACTACCACTTCTGATTAGTTATTGGTAGCCTCTCACCATGTTGGGTCCATATATCTTAAAATGAACTCATTTAAAGCTTCTGTTTATTTCACTGCGAAATTTATGAAAGTGTCAGAGATTATTAGCTTTTATTTATTTATTTGTAAAGTCCTGACAGCTACCAGCTATTTCACTGGATCCTGCTGCTGGGAGACCTCTCCAAACCACAGCTATGGGATTTCAAAGCAGGTATTTCCTTCTGGGCATATGTCTGTTTGTACATACAGCATGTGCAGCACATGGTTCCCATTACTGCTCTGTCTCACGGCCAAGCCTGTCCTCACATGAACAGAGGAGCCATGGCAGCCCAGGAAACGACTCCACCATGACTTCTCTGGGAAGGAGACCTCACTTTTTTCATTTCTCTGATTTTTTTTAACCTTCCTGCACTGCCAGACAAACCATCACAATACGTGTGTTTGGTCTGATTGCTTGAATTAGCAGTACATTAGTTCCAGGGTTAGAATTGAATGTTAATTTTCATAATCAATCTGATAGCTGGCATGCTTAGGACCTTTGTCTCCATCACCATAGCAAATACACATAGTTGCATAGGCCAATACAAACACATGCATGCACACACACACACACACACACACACACACACACAAAAGGATACTGGAAAATTCTATTTTGGAAAAAAAAATCTAAATATATGGTTGTGTAAAAAATCCTGTTTAACATCTCTGCTTGTCCTATTGACAATTCCACACAAATCATTACAATTACATTTAGAATTTTATGATGCCAAATTTATCTTACCAAATGCATGAAGCCGCACTGCTCTCTGGAGAATCTATTGGTCACACACACCTGATCAGTTAAGGGATGGTAAGTTGAATAAGGATAGACTCTGAATTAGAATCGCAAGATGACTGTCCACAAATAGTTTTTCAGGAAGCTTTGGATTACTACACATACATAACATATATAATTGCAGTAGTATGTTTCCTTAATGCTTTAATAGAATACAAAACTAGCCATCAATCACATTGTTGGTCACTTTGGCTAATCACAGGCAGGAACTGAACGCTTGTTATTTTGAACAGCTTTCCTGACATGGGCTTTGGCAATTTTATGTGATAGATAGTTTAGTTCAATCAATATTTTCCCTGAACTTTGGATTACAATTTAATCTTCTACCCTCACACTTAGACAAGCGTTGCAATCATGAAAATAAACTCCCAAAACTGTTCTTGTAGATAAAAAGCATAACACTCTTATTCAATTGTAAGTAAAAACTAAGGACAAATGTTGATGGAATCCGACCCAGATATCAATTGCAACATATCTGTCTTCTACTACACATGTATCTTGAATCTTTTCATTGAAGAAAAGCTCCTTTTGGCTGATCATTTCATGAATGACTAATCCATTATGTAGTAGTATTTTTATCCATTGTGATTGAACTGCTGGTTTCATTTGGCATATTTTTGAAAAGCCAATAATATGAACAAATGTCAATAACTTGTGCACAAACAACTGCTTTCTGTTATTTTGTTCACTGCTCATTTAGGGCTAAATCAAGCAAGACATTTCTGTTCTGGATCTTTATTCAAAAACAAAGAACTTTTGAATAAAATTTTGAAGATGGACAACCAGTTTGTGTGCTTTTTTACTGTACATGCTGGTAGGCCTACGTGTGGCGAGCTGAAAAACCTGAGCAATTATAATATGAAAGAAACTGTTTTTTCACACATGCATATGGGCCTCAGTAAACAAGGCATTCATTTATTTAGATTCTTATGTGCACATGGAAGCAAATAAAACATAAATGATGTATGATCTTTCTATTTGCCATCATTACTGTGGGTATGTGGTGTTTCGATCAGTATGCATGGCAGTAAAAGATTTGTAATTTTTGTCCAACAAGCTGAAATTTCCCTGGACACCCTGACTGGTGCCAGGTTTGTCTAGTGGAAACTCTGATGTGGATATCACTGTGTTTTATTGTGCATTCACCACAGAAAATGCTGTGAGTCATGTGTCTCAGGAGGGAGACACCAAACCGAAACCTGGGAGTGCTAATGATCTGCTTTAGAGCCACACAAAATAGCACTGTGTTTTATCACCATGCAATTAAAAACACTGACCGCCCAGCTCTCCTGACAAACGTTAAAACAAACGTTTAAAACAGAGATTTATTTCACATTTACTGTATATCATCTTAGAATTAATTTAAATACTTTATAAAGCACACATAACACCTCTGTGAGCATGGTGTTACTACTTTATAGAACAGTTATATACTAATGTGAAGTAAAGCGACTTTTGTAAAGGTATGAAATAATGGAATTCATTACTTTACATATTTAAGCTAAATATTTTACACACCATGTGCTGTATCACTATGTATAACGTTTGTGTTGTTGGGGAATGCATTATGAAGACATAACCTGTATGACAGTGTTTTACATTATGTTTAAGGTAATGAATTACTATTAGTCACTATAAAAGCCACTCATGTTGCTCTGAAGAAATAGCTTTATGCTGAGCCACAGTTGATCTGTAACGCATTAAAGTTCTAGAGGCAAAATAGTATCATGCAGGCTTTTGGAATTACAGCCAAACCTTTCCACACAAAACAGAGATCGCAGTACAATTAAACAGGGACATACAAATCAGGCCACATACTGCAGTATTTCAGTAGGTTCACTTGAAACAGGATCCGGTTACAAATTTCATAACAATAGTCTAGTTTTGTTCTGGTAAACAAAATCCAAGGTGAAAAATACCAATACATTTACCAATGATAACTACAAGTAAAAAATAAATGTAGGACTTCAGTTATGTTAAGATATTAAAGAAGCTACAATGTCATTGTTTATCCTTAGTCGTGAACAAAAATAAAAGCAATTATATTTTTCATAACTTTGTGTTCTGTATTGAGCCTAAATAACCATCGCATTACTTTGCATTAAAATAAAGGCCTGATGATAAATTCCTTCTATACATGGCTATGTTTCATAGTTTCTCCTCTGTGAAACTGACAGTATGAATCATATATAATTACATTTATTTGTAGAAGTATTACATTCAGAATGGAAAGTAACATCACCATCGTAAAGTAGCGTTTTTCCAAAACAGCTGCCGATGCCCTTTAAAAATAAGAGCTATTTATGCGGAGCCAGTGTAATTCCTATGTCTTGAATCAAGTAATTGTATGACTTCACCAACATGAGTACAAAACTACATCAATCAAACAAATGAATTAATTATGCTGAATCTGTTATGAATCACTGCTCCTGAAATAAATGGTCCCAGTCCCCACTGCCAGAGAGCTGCACCTCAAAAATGTTTTGTGAGAACATTTGATGATGAGAACAGGCCATCGACCCTATCTAGACTCATCATTTTCCGCCATACCTAAAGTGCATCCTGTCCCATCTCAAGCCAACCAAGAAATATATAAAACATAGTTTTCCTTGGAAAACTGTAATCTGGAACATCCTGTTCACCAGCCTTATGGCCTATTCTGTATACTAACAATATGTAAATGATATTAGTTGGTTGCCAGCTTTGGACAATGTCAGCTACTGTCACAACAGGGGAAATCTACAATGTCCCTTTAGATCATAAGCTTCCTTTAGACATGCAATACAAGCCTGCCAACTTCCATGCTTGAGTAATTAAAACCATGTTTCCCCCCTGAAAGTTGTTAACAATCTTCTGGACTACACAGCGCAATATCTTTGCTGATGTCTCTTTCTAGAAAGTAGGACCTGCCATTCAACACTAATCCCCTTGCCAAATGTTCCATCATTGACTGATATGAAACTGCCAAACATGGCAACATAACTACTGCTCCACTACTTTTTCCATTCCAAAATTTTAACTACAGGATATTTTAACAGTATCTTTGGGAGTTTTACATGTCTCTCTCATCAGTGTTGGCTTGCCTCTGAAACAGCTCTTTAGTATCCCTTCCCAGCGTACCTTTCACAGATCGTGATGAACTGATGCTGGAATATTTCTTGTGTCACCATCCCCATGGCAACAGCAACACAGCAGCACCCTGCCTTGCCAAAATGATATTGTGTTCCTGACCAGTTTTCACGATTCTCAGCTACCGTCCTGAGAGGCAGATGTTTTGGTGCAATAATATTTCTGCTTGGAACAATATCTTGCTGTGCAATCTGGACTGCCGAAAGGACAAAGAAATGGCCTTTCCATTGATTCTGGCTTCTCTCAGACAATTATAACATGATCCATGGCAACCAGACAAGAGGAAAAAAAAATATTAAAATTATTTTCTCTTTTTTTTTCGAGTGATGTACCTATGACTTCATTTAATTTGAAGAGTGTGCTTCCTAGCCAGTGTTTTCCTTGATGAAATATTTTGTTTCAAAAGTCTCCCTCTTTCCTAGAGGAGTCAGACACATTTGTCATTTCCGACTTTCCTTTGCTCCCCACCCATCTCTGCATGTGAAGTTTCAGGCGCCATAGTGAGAGACTGGGCCAGTTCGAATTGTGATCGAATCTCCAGTAGGGAAGCAGATTTAAGCTCTTGTATTCTCAGTCACGTGCTGCAGTCGAGTGTGCTGTGCTGCTCACTTACCCTCTGCAGTGGGCTTACAGTGTCCCTCTCCTTCACTGATGCTGTTCGGTGTCTTCAGACTGCCTTTTTTGTTCTTCTCAACCTTATTTCCAGATTTCACTGGGTGGGGAAGATCAGATGTTTTGTTAGTACATTCATATGCAACACGACTAGTGTGTGTTGAGGAGCACTCACGAATGTCCAAGCAGCACTGAACAGGAAAGAAAACCCTGGTTTTTCTGTACAGTGTCTGAAGCCAGAGGCACCCATGGTTGATGAGAGGTGTCTCTATTATTGATCACATATGCTAGCCTGTGGACACTTACCACGTGTTTGGGAGGAGCTAATTTACTCAGGGAACAATGACAGACTTGCAGTAAGCCCTCTGTCCCATCAGAGTCGGCTAACAAAAATTCCCAGGCTCAAATATGTGGTAGCTAGGCTGAAGGGTCTAATATGGACATACAGGGAGCTCATCTATCATCCAAACCACTTATCACCCAGGAGAGCCACTTACATAAGTCTTACTGAGGAACTCAGTCTGCACCCCCAGTTATAGAACTAACTTTACCATCAAGATGCACTTATCCTGCATCACAAATATACAAAGTGACAAACTGATACCTATGCAGATTGCCCTTATAATGACACTCTTACAAAGAGTTTACAGACTGTGCTGTCCTGTCAGGCCAAATTACGTATTCCTGGAGGCCATTATTTGATATATATTCATGGAAATTAATACAGACATGTTATGGTGAAAAGGAATATGCATTATGTAAAGAATACAAACAGAGAAATAATGAGATATGTGAGCTCAAAGGGGCAATGCAAATAAAAGATATAATAAAAGAACCATTTGTACATAAATAATCAAACATCTATCAGAGTTAGTAAGTGTGTATTTCCTGAGCTAAGGGATGCCACTATCTCTCACAATATCTTAAACAGAGACGAACATGTGACAGAAGTTGTACCTGTACAACTACAAAACATTACAATTTCCAAGTTTTACCGACATTCTTTTTCTTCGTTTGGTGTAATTTCTTTTTTTGTGTGTGTTGCTGAATCATTTATCTAAATTCAGTCTGTATGCAGTAACCAGGTCCAACAACTCTGTGATTGCTTATTTATGCCTGTTCTCTCTACTCTCGATTGCAGCAAGTATCTATGAAAAAAGTAATTAGAGATGGTGTCATTTTGGAGACCTAATAAAAATAGCAACACTGAGATGTATAAATTGGAGACAAAAATGTTGCCACCTTCTGTAGTTCTTTACAATTATACACTTCTGTCAGTTGAGAATTATTTCAAAGGATGAAAGGGAGTGAATTAAGATATTCTAGATGGACGAGCAAAAGGACACAGCCCAGTGAACACAGCAATAAGCAGCAATATCTCCAAGATGAGAACTGGAGCCCCTGAAAAGAACCCAGGAAACAGAGTTATATAAGAGAACCGGTGGATCATAAGACAGCTTGATTTATTAGGTAATCAGTTATACATGTCTGCTTCCATGAAAATGCTGCAAAATTACTAAAGAGGAAAATGTATCTTTGCAATTTTGTAGGTTATCTCAAAAGAATGAAATTACAAGACTGCTCAATCTGCTCACCATTTTATCATATCCATAGCCCATAGAAAATGAGTCTACCATTTTGTTTCAATATTTTTTGTTATAGCTTCAGTCCCAAAACTTGTGGTATTAAATTTGGCTTCACACTGAACTGAAACATCCAAGATAACCAGCTACTTGCTTCATCATGGCAGGTGAGGCACCTACAAGCTTTTTTTTTCCGAAGTCAAAGCTTTCACAGGTTGCAGGTAAAGGATTGGAAAGGCAAAAACCGTAGCACAGAGAGGAATTACTATGGCCTATGAAACCCAAGCTGTTTTTGCTGTAAAATGTACACCTGCACCAGGTATCCATGCTGAGGCACGTGTGCACAACATGCCTGAACATGTCTGTCACACAAGAAACAGCTGCCCTTAATTACCCTCCTGTCTGCTCTCAGCTTGACTCTTCTGGACTTCAGGGTTTCCTTCCAAACTGTACAAAGGGTTAACATACTGTGCAAGTGAGAGCGGAGAGTGGAAATCATTTTTTAAAGTGTTTTGAGGTAAACATGTCTGGAGACCTCATGGTTCAGGTTGGCTTCCTCTGGAAACATCCAGCAACTGACACGTGGTGCTGTGCGTCAGTAGCTTTTTAATCTGTTCCTGATTTACCCCGATGTGCTCTTGTGGGGACCACCTGGTTCCTGGCACTGCTATGCTCTCATCTCTCATCTCTGAGCCTCAGTGTGAGTGTCTGCACAAGAGGTCACTGAGAGTATACTCATTTTCAGATGAATATATCAAAACAAATAGAATTCAGACTGACTGTGCATTTCTGTCTTCAATTTACTCCATTACAAAGAAATAACAGCTTTCTCAGTTCATCCTCATGTCTGCATCTGGAACAGCAATATTAAGAAACCAGAATTTTGTTTGGAGATTCACTCTGTAATAAACACTCTATTTGCATTACATAAAGAAGCTGATTTACCACTAATTTAAAATGAGAAATCATACCTTTAATTTTTGCTGCCTTGAACAAAACTCAAATCTACCATTCTACATATTGGAACTTCGATTGTCCTGATCTGTGTTTCTCAGTCCTGGTTTCACTTTGTGTGTGGGGGAAGATGTTTCTTCTTCAAAGTCTTAATTAGGCTTAATTAATTAAGCTTTTTAAAAACACTGATTCTACGGTTTCCTTTGCTAATCCCTCCTTTGAGCTGTTTAATCAGAATAAGAAGTTTGAACTCCACTTCAACCCTGCCACATATCCACACCTTAAGGGGCTGAACTGCAAGTATTTGCTGACAGAAGGATGTATTTGTTCAAACTACACATCCAATTGCACATTTCTCCTTGTCTCTAAGAACTCTCAGATAAAAGGTGATAACCACAAAAAAGGTGTTGATCAGCTGTCGATGCATAGTCACTGAGTACACCAAACTAAGCTACTCATCTGGAATAAAACACAAATCGACAGTTTGTGGGAATACAAGGCGAAGGATAAAAAAATCTCTCTGAAAGGTTCATAAGTGCTATCAAGATAATTGCATTTATGAAAAGGTTTTCTTTGGCCAGAGACATTTTCACCTTCATCCATATGATCTTAAAGTGACTTATTTTTATTTATTTGATTTTTTACAACATTTAAAGATAGAAAAAAATTAGCTGACACTTATTTCCCAAAAGAGCAACCACTAACTGCATATAACGTCTGATCCCAGGCTCACGCTTTGATTAACCACGGAGCAGTGCAATAATGACTTCAGATATAGTCCTGTGAAGTAAACAGTGAGGGCTCCAACAGAGCAGGGTGGTGAGTATTCTGTACTGGGATGATCAAGCAATGAAAAGCACAACATATGACCAATGTAATTCCTATGACAGTATTTACTTATTTTAAAACTTTGGACAAATTTTTCAAAGGGTTATAAAACAGCTACATTTTTTAGAAGGTCATTCATGATTTAAAATTCTATTTCCAAAAGTACATGCAGTCATGACACATTTTGTCAGACTTTGTGGAATTTTTTATTCCATACTTATGAAAGTTATATTAGTGATGGAAACAAAATGACCCTCTGGTAAGGTCAAGTGAGCACAATCAGCTGAAAGCAGGGAAATGTTACCTGATTTAGCATCACTGGCCACTTTGTCTGTCTGCCTGGCTTTCTCCCTCTGATCCTTGAGATCTGCCTTGGCAGTTTTGGGGTTAGGCTGAGGCGCCTCAGAGGAGGGTGCTGTGTCGTCAGGTCCCGGGACGTGGTAGTACATCTCCCGGGAGAGGAGCTCCTGCATATAGTAATCCTCATCTTCAGCGGCGTGACCGCAGGTGACGTCCAGGAGTGACCCCAGCAGCCCAAGCACAGAGAGAGCCAGCAGGGAGCGACGGCGTCCCCTCTGCATCGGGGAGAACATGATCGGCCCCATCCCGTCTCTGCAGAGCCCGCTACAGCCTGCCTGCCTCCCCCAGCCCAACTCCAGCAAGGGAGAGCACAAAACTTCCCCCAAAAGCTCAGAGTCACTGACTAGCACTAAGGAGCCAGAGCCAGGGGGTCAATGTGAATTCTTGCTTTGGAGAAAAAAAGACAAAAAAACTGGGAGAGAGAGAAAAGGGAGAGAGTGGGGGAGAGTCTGTGTGTGAGAGAGAGAGAGGGGGAAAAAGACAGTCGGGGAAGAGAGAGAGAGAGACTGAGAAGCAGAAGGAGACGTATTTTCTGCTAAGGATTTTGGCAGGTGGTTTTGAGCACAAAAAATTCTCAGAAAGCACAGAGGCTTTTTTTCCACAACTTTTTTCTTTCTGACAAAATGAAAACACTGGGTGCAATTGTTATAACAACCAACTAATCAAATTAAAATCCCTTAAGATCATGCATATCACCACTTGTGCTTTTCAGCTGCATAAAAAGTACAGTCTGACAGGTTTTTCTTTCATCACCCTCCCACACAGCCTGGTGATGTTGTAATCGGAGGAAAGTTTTATGTTCATTGCAAAGAAACGAAGGCATTTTTGAATGTATCGAACACACAAGCCCACCCATATATCTACGAGCACTGAGTCCTGGCTACTTTTCCGAGCGCAGAAATAACCTGAGTTATTTATAACCCAAGGTTCTCGAAATAAATAAAGCTATTTCCCACTGTAAATCAAGTTTATGCAACAGGTTCCTTCAATGAAATTCTAAATACCACTGTGCACTGAGCAGGTGGTACAGGGTGTGGCTGTAAAAGTCATGTTTTAAAAAAAATATTTAAAATGTAATCACATTTTCCATTGCCAAAGATCATGTGTGGAAAGTGCCATGAATGTCACATTGAATATATCTACCATGCACACATTCAGTTATTCCTATGCTTGACTTGATTTTGGAAAAAAAATGTCTTTGCTTTTGTGGCATTCCCTGCTGGCTCTCCTTCATAAAATGCTTACTTTAGCTTTATTCCCAAAACCTGTTTGGACGCAGCTCTGCTTCAATATAAGCAAGCAGCTGATGTAATGCAGAATTTTCTTCAGAATCTGGACGTGTTTGAACAGAGAATGGGAGCTCTGCCCCTGATGTCACAACCCATCACATCACCAGTGTCTGGGGCTCGCTGCCACTCAATGCACAGCCAAATGCACAGAGAGAAAACCCTGCATCAGTCTAATGACATTTTACCGGTCACAAAATATGCACTCTGCTCTACGGTGCAATACCGGCCTTCCCTATGCCTCCTCTATCAGAGTTCAATTGCTCATGCTGGAGAGGTAGTTCATTTCTGTTGAGAGAAGCTCCCAGGCAGTGAATAAGTAATGCATAAATGTTCTGTCCATCTCTTCTCCAGAGTGTAATCTATTCAGACTCCTCTGGCGTAAAGACAGGTGACTAGGGATGGGACAGAATATATGACTGTGAGTATACAAATTGATTACCCTTGGTCAGGATTTGAATTTCAAAATGGAATAAAAATGTTAAGCAGCTCTTGCTGTGTGTGTCATAGAGAGATGGGCACAGATGTCTTGTGCCAGACACTGGGCTTTACAGACAGAGGAGAGAGGGAGAGAGAGACAGAAGAAAGGAGAAAGCCCTGGGCACCAACTGTGAGGTAGTAAAAGGAGAGAATCCGAAGAGATTATGGTGTGCAAATAGCATCCGCTCCTGACATTTAATCAGTTCAAAAAAAATAAAAATACAGAACACAAGGTTGCCAGAGTGTGCAGAATCCACCATGCCTGCACTTTAAAAATCCCCCCTTGTCCACCCAAATGGGTTGGCATGCATGGAAAACAATTTAAAGTTACTGCTTCATTATGATTTTGGTGCCGGTGGTGATGGGGGGGAATGGGGGGTGGAATCGCACACAGAGCGCTCAGTAAAGGTCGGTGGAAATTGGTCTGCCGCCCACACGCTCGCAGACATCCGCAGGAGGCGGTGGCGAGGGGTGAATAGAAGCGGGGATCAGGAGGCAGCGTGGGTGGACGAGGGACAGGGCGTGGGAGGACGGCTGCCATGAGTCGAAAGGGAGGCGGGGAGCGCGGGGTGAGTACGCACACGCTGGCCAGGGATTCCTCTCATTAGGTTTATGATTTAGGAGGCTCCCTGTGGGCTTCCCCTGCTCAGGAAACCGGCTCACAGACTCTCCAGAACACAGAGAAAAGAGCTGGGGGTGCTTTGTAGTTTCTACTAAGACAGAGACGGCAATGTCTTCCCCCACCTGCTGCTATGAGATTCAAATCCTGCTCTTTAATTATAGCAAATACAGCTACTGCTTCCAAAGGCCTATAGGGAACTACGGTATGCAAGAAACTGTTTCTCAACCTTATAAATCTGCTCCACTGCGCCACCTGCTGAATCAACAGACAACAGACCCTGAACTGAGGAATATAAATGATCAGCTACCATGAGGACCAGCTTCCAATGATATAAAATAAACAAGGCTATAGTTTCTGTAACAATTTGATTATTGAACTACAGCTGAGCCTCCAGCTGGGCAGAGATAGACACCACACATGTAAATAGGTCCCTGTCCAATTTTCCGTCTCTAAACTCTAGAAAATAGTCCATAATAGAGGAAAAAAGAAAAAAAGACATTTAATGGAATAAATAATTTAAGCTGTATGCTAGCTTCATTGTGGCTAATCAGAACCAGAGTCCAGAAACCAAACTGCTGACAAACTAATGCAAGTTAACCTGAGCCAGCAGTCAGAGCACATAGATTTTGGGAACACTACCATTAGCCTCTTTGACGCTTACAGTTACTTGACATAGTCAAACCCACAGCCAACAGTAAAGAAGATCTTATCTCATGTACAATGTATCATAAATTAATGAATGATGCATTTTTCCTTTAGCTGTTCAAAAATTCCCAGAAAATAAAACAAAATGTAATAAACACATACCATATATAGTTATATAGTCTACACTGTGTTTTAACATAGTCACTGCGCCACCTCCCTGAATGGTGTGTACAATATTATATGACATGTTACATATTACCAGTCATTTTATGTGAACATACATGAAAGCACGATGGAACCAGGCAGATGTACAGTATGATGTGTATGAGTGCGTGAGACTGTTACTGGTTACAGGTGTCTCTGGATCATGCTAGCTGTTGCTCTATCATTGCAGACCATTTTTCCAGGTGTTCTTATTCTTCCTCCAAACTGGAAAGAGGCACCAGAGCACCTCATCCCATACCCACACATCATGCGGAAGGCAGGTCCATTGACAGCGTATACTTACCAATATGAGGGAAAGGCACCCTGCAGCTCTCAGTTAACACCGCATTAATTGGATTCCAAAAAGCCGAGTGACAGGTCGGTGAATGAACACCCCTGAGCATTGTCATAACCCCCAATCAGCTCCCTCGGCTCCACAATTAATCTGAGAATAAGAAGCTCCAATGTGTGGCAGGAGGCACAATGAGATGTCTTCATTTACATAGAGGAGAAAACATTCACTTTGTCACTGTGGTAACAATGATCAGAGGTATAGTGCAGGATTCAGAAGGAGAAAAGAATAAATTATGAGATGGTGGAAAAAAGAAGGTGCCCCCTTTGAAGAGTTTATGCTTCTGATAGCAGCCATAGCCTCGAGAGGATAACATGGGCAATAAGTCCCACATTCTCTGTATAATCTCAACTATGTAAAATCAGAAACTGTACACTAAAAAACCTATACCTTCTAATTCAACATATTTATATATGTTCATTTATATATACACATTTTATGTTTGCATGACCTTGTGGTAATTTACATGCCATTTTGTTAATTGAAAAGTCCAAAATATTCAGAGATTTGGGCTGAAGAAAGTTTCATATCATATCATATTTCATATCATATCCTATCATATATGGCAGTGGGATTAAAAAAAAACACCCAGGCTACCAACTTGCTTGAGGTCAAGAAATCCAGATGAAACTTAAAAAATGTATGAGTTGGTTAGACTGAAATTTATTTTTCTGTTCAATCCATTGGGGTTGAAGACACTGTGAACTTTTTTGATATTTTGTTCCATTTTTCAATATATTGACAGTTCACTATGGAACTGTGCTGACATTGCTACAGTATTTTTATCTTAGTTGCCATTGTTTACACATGCGTGAAATATTTGGGAAATACAGGTTATCATACTGTGATGGCACAGAGAATAATGCACAGGGCCGCTTCTACCCTTTTACCATGAGCAGGGCTCAGCCTGCAGGAACTGCACCTCTCCTGTTCCCCCAGAGGGAGCCATGGCCCAAAAGCTCCTTCACCTGTTCAAAATGATAGCCCCGTGGGTTCTGAGTGGCTCAAGGAGTAAGACACTTGCCTGGGAGCCCTGAGATTGAGGGTCTGAAACTCAGCCTCGCCATTTGGCAAGGCAACAATTGGCCCAGCCTCGCCGGGGATGATGGGGGTAAACCGGCCAAAGCTCGTTGGTCTCATCTCTATGGCACCCGCTCTGGTCATGCTGGGAGCCTGTGGTGGCACAAACTGACAGCACGCTGACTGCATCATCCTCCAACGTCACAGGCAGTGTGCAGGTAGTAGTGCAGCTGCTGTGGGAATAGAAGCAAGAGTGTCGTCACATGAATCGGAGGAGTCATGTGCTCAGCTTCTCCTCCCAAAGCCATCAGAGCAGGTGCTGCGGTGAGGTCAACCAGTTTGTTTGAAAAAGTTTGGGTTGGGATAAACTGGGACAAAATCAGGGTAAAATAAAAAAAATGTTTAAATGATAGCCCAAGATTAAGTCTTCATAATACAAATGAGAAATGTAAAAAAAGGTTTTCTTATTGTGTCCTGACAGCTGTAGCTAGAAATAAATTTACTGTTGAGAGCAGGCTGGCTATCTCATAGAGGGTCGATGGTAGTGCATTGTATAGTGGTCAAATGTTGTGAAACAAGGTATACGCACATTGCAAACCCATCTATGTACATGGAAAATGACAACTGCATCGATCTGAAGATATTTGCGTTGTACCACTGCCTTGTACCGAATGTGAGATACAGGCCATAATAAGTCTGCTACTCTCAGTTCATTGTTTAATTCTCTTTAAATAGAATTCAAATTTTATCCATCTGATTAAACATAAAACAGTCATAATTTATGAAAACAGTCCTAACATCATGAGAAAAATCTTTAAAATGTCATGAAAAAATGTAAACAGCAAAATTCAACTGATCATGACCATTTAAAAGTGTTCTTTTTTATTCATTACTATATATTAAAATTGTAATGAATGCTGAGAGTATGCAGGGGCCCCTCATTAAAATCACTGTGTGGGTTCCATAATTAGGAGGCTCGACTGGTTTAATCTCTTGGCCTGAACTCCCTGTGTTAAAGCAATTTGGCCACACAGAGGAGCTGATTATGTTGAGAGTTATCACACTGAAGTAGCATTTGCTGAAATGTACATTTAGAGAAATATTATAACCAGTTTGGAAGGATGTCAGCTAGTATGCAAAAAGAAGAACATTGACTGCTGAAAGATATGTTATGCAAAGACATGCTGAAAGTCCCATGTCTAATGGTTCATTCGCAATTTAACTGAAATTCAGGTCAAAAAATTGTTTAATGACTATAGGCATGGGTCTCCTTGCCACAGTGGGTGGTGGGAAGGGAGCAAGATTCTGCACAATGATTCAATCGCTTAGTCATGGTGCTATTAGCTTTGACTTATGTGGAGTGACATCAGAAGGGTATGGTGGCTTTCTCTTTTGCATATGTATTACCTGCAGGAATGGCAATCTCTTGGAGTTATAATTGGTATGACCATGTACAACAATGATTGTCTTAGCAGGGAATTTTATTGGCTCCGAGAATATGTTACTATGTATGATATATACAGACAAAGGTGATTTTCAAAACTTACAAACCCAAAACACATGCATACTTCCCTACTGGAAATGTGTTTGCATGATCCGACGTACAAGATATAAATAGTCCAACAGAAACAAATTACCTAATAGAAATCAGCCTTTGCTTACCAAAAATATAAGCCATGTGCTTCTTTGGAATATTACCCCATAACTTTGAGGGAATAATACATATTAGTTGTCCAAATGGCATGTCTTTAGGTTTGGTTATGCAGCAACTTCTGACTGACAATACCAAGTTCCAGACCATAAATTTTTTTATAAAGTAAGTGACACATTCATGGACCTATAACTGGAAATATAACCCAGTTTTAGAACCCAGGAATGTACACCGACTCACTACAGTCTTCAGGATTACATTATACATGACCTACTTCCAGTATAAATAGAACCACATTTAAACCATGGACAGAAAAGTTATGGACGTTTTTTGGGAATATTCAGAACATCTTGCAGTAAGTTCTGCCTTGTGCTTGTGGTTCAGGTTTTAAAAAATCATGTATTCTATGGTATTTTATAGGTATGGCTACCAATATGAATGTGAGGGTTTCCCCACAGACTTTGCCATCATGGTCAGACACTCCTACTCCTGACAAACATTAGCTTCTGTGCCCTCTGCTTTTATGTAAACTCTTGGTATTTAGATCATATAATGCCGATGTTTTAATGCTTAACTCGCTATGTTATTTGATCTGACTTATGTTAACAATACATTTAACGTGCTACTTACGAACATTTGTTAGCTTATTCAGTCCAGTGTGGAAAGCCACTGTCTCTTTGTTACAGATGTGAAATGCTGTTGTAATCCAAGCTAGCAGAAAGTATCTTAGGAGTATGTCACTAGTATAGAGGGTCGGAAAATAGCCTCATCTTTATTTAATGAAAAACAGACACTCTCACTTTATGTACCACTGCCAGTCTATTTTCAGGTTGTTTCTGATAGTAATCCTGTATGTTGTGTTCCACCACACTCCTCGGTGGCCTTCTCACGCTGGACCGTTAGAGAAGCGTAAGACTATGGGCGACTTCAAGGTCAATGCAAAATCAACTGTGCGTCAGAGTACACTATGCATAAACTTGTGTCCGCTTCTAAATCATCCCACGGGAAAGAATATTTCTGTCTTTATCAATGTGGTTACATAAAGCTTTACTGTAAAAGGTACTGTAAATGCACTGGAGGAGGTGCTGCATCGAAGGTATTTTAAAAAGGTTAATTTTCGCATTTCATCTAAGAATAGATGGTTGCTGTGGGCTACATAATGAAACATGTTTTAAAAAATTATTAATTTTAGAAACTGTTGAAAGTCTGCATGTCTGCATGTGCATGACTACACATTAACTTGTGTGTGCTTCTTTGTCATCCCACAGTGTTTGGGATTGGATAATGGCCATGTTCCCCTAGGCCTGAGGCTGGTAACACTAGCAATGCAGATTGTTTGCTTGGTAGCAATTTTGTTTAGACTGTAGCTAATTATATGGTAGTAGGCTGTTCAATCCATCCCTCCCTCCTCCATATTTGTAATTGCATTTGAGCTCTGCTGGTTTTTGGTGCAGCAGTAAAGTCTCTTCTACTGCCTATGTATTTGCTACTGTTTTGAGATAGACACTACTGCATGGATTCAGGAACAAGTGACCATGTAGAAACCAATCGCTGTTGTAAAATGTGTTGTTTATAAAGTGAAATATATTCCACCTGTTTGAAATTTGCAATGTCTCAATACTGATATTAATTGGTCTTGTAAGATGTTTATCTTCATCAGTGGTGAAATGAATGGCTACTTGATGCTTGTAGGTGGTAAAGAGCTTTATTGAATTTGTTCATACTGAGAACTGCAAGATGTTAAAAATTCAAATTGGGTGACAGGCGGGCCTATGAGTTCACTGTTGGCTCAGTAAAAAACCAGGAATGCTCTCTTGATCCAGGAAAACGTATGGTTGGCACTGTGCAGTGGTTTATTCCTAATCCTGCTTATTTTAATGTAGATGGGTTAAAAGTACAGAGAGCATATGTTTTTAAATCTTGATATTATTAAGTAAATCAAACAGCACTGACAATACCATGGAACGTTTTTTCTGGGAACTGATTTCTATTATGTGACATTGACATTGACAGACAACTCAACTTCAGTTTGCAACTGAGATTATTTCTGAGCACAAGTGTGTGGACTCACAAATCTGCCCCTCTGTTATATTGTATGCTTTTGCTATTATTACTGTTGTTTTATTTTCCAACAAATTATTTTTTTATTTACACCCAGGTGTTATTTTCATTTAGACATACACTGAATCTGTTTTTCCCATTCACTGAATTTGCTACCTTCAGAAATGGAATCCTTAACCTTTCGTAATAGGACATACATGAAACATTACCAGGACAGCTCTATTTTAAATGTATGCACTTCACCTACCTTTTCCCTTCACTTACATTTAGTTTGTCAATAGCAATACAAACATATTTAAGATTTTTCAGAATATGCTTTTTAACATCTGAGCAGTTGAGTTTACTATGGATGAAAAGACAGCAAAACCAGAGGAATGAAATGAATCCTATTTCTGAGCAGCCATGGAAAGAACATAAGGCTGAATTCTTAATTTTTCCCAAAAAGCTGCTGTGTAAGACACACTGAGGGAAATGTTTCATGCCGTGCCAGCTGCATTTGGCAAGTCCCAGTGCTAGGCTAACGGGATGAGTCTTGGATGGCAATGTATGCCAAACAAATGAGTAAAAACTCTGTGATGTCAATGAATTCCATATAACCTAGTGTGCACCATGTCCATTTCCACAGGATGCATTTGAGTCTGGATCACGTAGTGAATCAATCATGTGATGAAGAACCATGACTCGCATCAGCGACTGGTGTGGTCTGACTTACTGCAGCACAAAAGGGCCCTGTGTAGTGCAGACAGCGTGAGAGGGAGGAATCTGAACTGACTCGGCTGTCCAAGTGTAATCCATCTGAATCAAGTCTGGCATGAGAATGCTTTTGTTCATCTTGTAGTTGAAATTTGCCTTCAAAGGCAGTGGGCTAGTTTCAAGCAAACACACATAAATTTATAAAAGCATATCATGAAAGGCAATATAAACAGACATTAGTTTCTTTGTTGGCATATGATATTCTAATTTGTGAACTGTCCATCTCTCCTAATGTAAAGCAAATAGTCTGGTATTGGATGAGAACATCTTTGGAGAAGATCATAATGCATTGCTTTAAGAAATAACAAAGACAAAGGGAAATGCACATCTGCAATTTTCTATAATTGATCACAATCAGAAACTCTTCTTGTTTTTCCTCTGATTTTATAATAAATATTTTCGAATATCCATAAAAGCATTTGGATTATTTGCTCAGTGTGAATGATAAGATAACAATGCCCAATTTTGTAGGATATGGGGAACATTATATTAACTCTCCCAGGCCGTTTACAGTTTAGTCATACACATTACTCTGGATGTATGCCAAACAAAAACCATCATCCCCCTGGTCTGTTTGAGTATTCTGATCATCATCTGTGATTACTCAGTTGTGTTCACTACTCAGCATTATTCTGTTTCAGATTTCCCACAGACCATCAGTCAGTCCCTATAGAAAATAAAGATCTTAGCAGAGCAGCTGCTGATTTCATTTCCTGTTTCAAACTTTCAAGGCACCTGCTTTTTACCTACCCATTGTCCACTGTTCATTTGTGAATTGCTCTGTCTGATCCAGGCAATAATTCAATAATTAAAAATGTAGAATCCACAAGTGAATTATTGAGTGAAATTCAAATGGTCTCTGTTAATCATATTTCAAAGCTGTGGGACCTGACCCCAATATGAATAGGCTCTTTATGATAATTAAAATGCACTGTTCTCCCATTAACTTTCCATAACAATCCATTATTCTTAGAAATCTGATGTTTATTTTGTCTGTCATTGAAATGAACAGATGTGCTAATAGTTTACAATGAAGGTAAATTAATTAGCACAACCTTGCATAACAAGCCACTTATATATATAATATATAAGAATGCACAGCCTAGTGTAATGAGTGTGACACCTGCACTTCTGAGCATTGGTGGAAAGTTACTGAGTCATCTTTTCCTCGTTTTTGTCCGGTCAAATTCATTTTTAAGGAGACAAAACCCATGTTATGCTCACAATGGAAAAATTGTTGTGGATCGCATTGTTATGGGTGTCCACCATGGTATGGGCAGCCATGGATTAAGAGTCAACAGGTATGATCATTTCTCTGCCATGATAACTAATATGCTATTAAGTACATCTGATACACAATGTTATAGAGGAAACTGAGATTAAATAACTACAGAAACTTAAGACAAATAAGGCAGCAGGCCCCGACAGAATACATCCAAGAGTATTCTGGAAACCAGGGGATATTGCTTATAAACCTCTTTTGATTTTGATCAGCTTCATAAAACTAGATGAATAAATACCAGATGACTGGAAGTTTTACTGACCCAGGAAATTGCAGGCCTGTCAATTCAACTTGCATCACAGGTAAAATACTGCAATATATGACAATTTTCAGTGCGAATCTGCTTGTTTGATGTAGTGTGTTTTGTGCTGGGCAATTAAATGGTTAACATGCCCCTTTGTCACTGTGAAATGTTAATCATTTAATTGTCCAACACAAAATACATTACATCAAACAAGTTGATTTTCTGAAAGCCTTAAGACTGTCACCTCTCAGCAACAGTGTACCATGTGTACCAGTGTACCATACTTCTCTAAAAGTCAATCAACCAAAAAGAATATGCTCTTTACAAGGTGAGAAATATGAAATTCAAGCTCCAGGGCCCCATGAAGATTATAGATCTTACAGCTCTTACAAAGACCTGAAGCACTCTCATTTTGTGTCTGCTGAAGCACAGTATGAAGACAGGTATAGCATAATGAAGGGATCTGGGAACTTGTAATTCCCCATCCATATGGACTTGCTTCCTTGAGGTTTTTTTTTCTGGACTTCAGAAGTGAAATCGTCCATAGAAGAGCTTTGCTCCAGTTAGAAAATGAAGGGCTGCTAAAAGAGCACCCTATTTTCATCTATCTTTCTTTACTGAAAGGTATGTGGGAATGACTGTTTGGTACCTTCAAAGCTGCAGAGCACTTCTTCAGATCTACAGCATAGTGTTGCTGTCTACTCTGTTCTTGCACTTGCAGTTACATTTTTTAAATTTGCAATATGTTGTGTGTGATGTATAGGCCTTGTAAGTCACGACAGATGAATGAATGAATTGAATATACAGTTGTAAATGTGGAGTTCCACATTAAAATCTCAAATAAACATCTTATTGTTTGCACAGTAAATCTATCCTGTATGGAGCCATGCATCTAGGGAGGGCAGTGAGCACTTTCAACAGTGGGCCCATTTCTGCAACAAAATTATCGCAGATATTTTTTTAATTTATACTATTACCAATGAGGTAATGCATACTGTGCTATGTTAAGTAAGTATGTAGTGTAGTGTTAACCAAGAGTGTAACTCAAAGGTTCCAAAGTGAGGTTGCACAATTGTGTTCTTGAGCAAGGTAATGTCTATAGGTGGAGGGGGAAAAGTCCATCTAGGTAAATGCATAATAGATCATTTATAACAAAGGTCTCTTTGGATGTCTAGAATCTCAAAGGATGCTGTGCAAATATTTATCAAACATATCTCAACAATATAGGGGCCAGCTGATATGCCTGAGTTTCTTATTAATTGACAATTACATGTAGCCTCAAACACCTAATTTAATTCATATGAAAATAGTTTTAAAAATTTATATTTCACAGCTAGTATAACATCAATTAAGGATGTAAAAGCATTTGAAATCCCTATCATCATTTTCAGGAGTGAATGTGGATTTCCAGAAAATAAACATTGAGCTGTGCCAAGTATAGTAATTTTGCTCTTTGAGCATTTAAACTATGCCCTGACATTTAAGAGGGTAACAATCTAAGAAATACCCTTGTCTTCAATTCAGTGTATGTGAACATCAAATCATGCCCGTGTAGCAACAGCATAAGCAGTGGCAAAATCCATGGTTCAGCATACAGTAGGTATGGCTGTGTTGACGGTTTCTGTTAAGCAGCTGTTTTATACATCCAAGTGTACAAAACACACTGGTACGCTCAGCTCGTTCCAATATCAACACACGATGCTGGCACTCAAGCAAAGGAAAGCAGATTCAGATGAATAGCTCATTAATTATTCAATCAAACTTCATCAAATGTCTTTTTCTGGAATTTCTTACAAACATTTGCATATAAGTATATTACACTATATTTATTTCAGTGCGTTCATTATACGCTCCAAGGAGGGGGATGCAGTAACACTGTAACTGCTTTGCAATAAGCCATGTAAAGGTTCTGGGATGATTTTAAACAAGCCAACAGAGGAGAGAGCAGGGCTGCAGATAGCAATGAGAAGGAAGCTGTTGCCCTCTTGCATCGGGGACAGAGAAAGCGGTGTGGAATTTCATTAGCGTTTAAGCATTTAATCTGACAGTTCCATGAGGGCAGAGTGTCCTGGGGAGGGAGCGGGCCTCACTCGCCCTGTTCAGGGCACTCCGTTCTGGGCTACGGCTTATCTGAACTGACAGACTAAAATGAAAAAGGAGAGCAGTGCTGCATTGTGTGGCGGTCCGCTCCGGAGATCTGGTGACCCGCCTCAGATCCCACAAATCAGCTCTGAGGTAGGCCGACATTTAGCTTATGGACAGGGGCCATCCGGCCAAACCGATGCCTCTGTCAGGGAAAACGCAAACAGACCTGGAGTCAAACAGGCCCTGGAGTGTCACGTGACCATGTGGCCTCAGTCAAACTGAAGCATGCACCAAGAATAAGACACTGGCCGCCTTTGCATTATTTGATCTGGGTCATGTTGCATACCAATCCAGTGATCCCTGTCCCGTAGGATGCACTTCTAGGTCTCAAATAGATGCAATATATGTCCTCTTTTTTCATCTTTACTGTATAAATCCAATTAGGCTGATAGCACTCTCTCTTGCTACACTATTATACTTGCTAATCTGCCAAAAATGATTAATGCACCGACAATGGTTTACTTTCCTAGTGTGCTGTGTTTTCTTAGCAGGAGGAGGAGAGTCATCTGAAAGGAGGGCCTCTGAGGCACCCCTCTGTTTTTTCCTTGTATCCTCTCATTAATCTTTTCTCTCTCTTCCAAAAATGTGCAGCTCTGAACTTTTCTCGCTGAAGCTGCTCATTAAGATGTATGACAGCATCACTGTTAAAACCTTACCCCCGACCCCAGTGCAGTGGAAAAAGGCTTTTCCTCCACCCGCAGCTGTGTAGTCTCACTTGAGTCTGTTGGATGAAATGAAAGTCATTGGGAAAAAAATGTGCTGATTGACTGCTCTCAGTGATTTATGTTGTATATGAACAGGAATGTACCTTACCTAATTCAGGTTCGTGCCTGCCGTTATTATAAGGGCAGGTACAGTATAGCTGGTGTTTATTGAGATTTCTCAACTGACTTCATCAATGGCACTGACTGAATTTGCATTTCATTTGTTTGTGTTCTGCCTGTGTCATAGCTTAGGCCTTTTCACAGAATGTTTTCTTTCTGCTTTTTCCCAATATTCTACAATATCCTCACATTTTTGAAGATCAGTGTAATTTTAACCATTTTCAGTTGCTTCCATAGCTACGCTGTTTTTACTGATCACTGTAAATCACCACTCCATGCATTTTAAATGTAAATAAAGTATTTTTAATCAGTCCGGGCTCTATATGTACCAGTGGAAGTCTGAACAGTGCTACACAGTGAAGTTTGTGAGCATAGTGATGACTCATGTACTAGCAGCTTTCATAAGGCATGAATAAGCTTTTGTTTCTGCTAAAGCATGATCCTACAATTCCCCTTAAAATTGCTTTACATGAGTAGCTGATAATATTATTTTCTAATATGTGCCACTATGGCAAAAACAAGAAAACTACGTATGGAACTTGTATATCCTCAGAGTTGTCTTCAATCACTTATTAATTTAATGTTGAGGTGAAGAAAGCAGATAATAACTAATCACAGAATTCTAAAATGTATTATATTTATAATCTGATTCTTTTAGTCTGGCATTTTTCTCCAACCCATAAGGTTAGAATTACATACACAGTTTTGTATATGAATAAAATATTTTTTATTAAAAAATATATAGTAGGCTTCATGACGTAATAATATAATGCAACACTTATCTGACTTTATGGCAGATTAATTTCAAATCTTTTAATGCCTCTTTATTGCTCGCGGATGACCAAGGGAGGTTTTATATTCGATGTTGACAGTTTTATGATTATCCTTTTTGCAGTAGCCATGCACACAAATCACTTTAGTAGTTATAAATTATAGAAACAACAACCTTTGTGTAAACTTAAGTCATAAAAACAAAACTGCAACAAATACAAAACTCTGGCTCCTTCAAGTAGTTTTTCCTTTTTTTGAATGAGATGTCAACTAACAAGGATAAAATAAATTGGCAGCTATTTTGAAAAGATAGTAAAAAAGATTTGTGAAAACTCAGAGACCAACACCACCGGGCCAAGACACAACGCTCAGAATGAAGGTGTTTCTCAGTCTTGGTGTACTTTTCTTGATTTTACTTGCCTTTAAACAAGAATTTGAATACTGAATCATGTTGGACACAATGCAGATTCTTTCAGGGACTTCTTAAATATTGACTTCTGGCTGGAAATGATTGATAAAACTGAATGAAATGATGTTAAAATGTGCCAACAGGGACTTCTTGATAAAATAAATATACAGATCTTTTTAAGTCATATCATATCATTACATTTTCTTTAGCTTGACAGGATGACCTAAATAATTTGTCACATTTGCATATTTGAGTGTCCCCAGCAACTCCTATGTTCTGTCATGCCAGGTAAAAAGGTGATCTGCATTTTCGTGAAGACTTGTGTCAAGCAGTACATTCATGCATGAGGCAGACATGTTATTTTACGGTAGAAACTGAGGCTACACTGCACTCTAAGGCTAGCTCTGCTCTCAGGAGGTAAGATTTATGGATAGAGGTATACTAAATTTAATTACTATAGCCTGCAGTCATTCACCCTTAATAAGGACACTTTAAAGAATTTGAAAATCTAAGGACAAAGTGTTATGAAATAAAAAATGAAGTTTTGGTCATATTCGCTACTCAGTGTTACAAGCTTTCACAGGGGCCTAGGAATTCTGGGCCGCCTGAAAGAATATTGCTCTTAGCCCTATTCATACATTTGACTGGAATATCTGTGGGCCTTCTCCAGCTGTGGGCCCCTAGAATTGTCACCATTTTGTACTCCACTAGCGATTACAATGAACATATTACACAGAACATATTATTATTACTATTGCTGTGATTTTTCTTGCTCTTGTTTTATATATTTATTCATTTAAGGTGATGACTGAACTTGAAAAACATTTCTCTGTAGAAAAAATAACAATGGTCTGTAAATGCGGGTCAAACTTGATTGAACCCTGACCCAAAGCAGCATGGCCCTTGTGCCTCCCTATTTGCAGTTGGATGCAGTTGACTCAGTGGCTAGATGAGGCTGACAAATAGGCAACAGGACATTGACTTGTGTACAAGTGTCATTATTGTGACAGAGCCAGGGAGACTATCAGAGCTGGCCTTTGGAGTGCTTTGTATGATACATGAGCTGATTTATGAAGGGATGTCTAAGTAAGAATAATTCTCTCAAGGAGAGGTCAATGAACACTTAGCACTGCTGACAACTGCACTTAGACCTGGGCTCCTCCACAGACTGGTAAACAGTATCCTGTGGCTGCCTAGCACAGCATTTAATAATAGCACATCTTTATAACAGCTGCTCATTACCTCATTTATAATGCTTCCTAACTCATCAAATTATGTTTGATATATAAACTGATACCCCCATATTAAAATGAAAAGCTCTGATTTTGTACACCTGTACATAACAGAAACTTTGTGATTAACAGACATCATGTATTAGTGAGTAGGTTCTCTCTATAAATATTTAAAGAGCAATATGTTTTTCATAAAAGAATCTGATCAGTAGTTTCAGGAAGAACTAAAACTAGTTCTGTTAAAATGTAATTATAATACAGCCATTTATTTTGTCTTTTTCTGCCCCCTGGTGTAAGGGAGGTAAAATGTTTTGATATAGATACCAGAAATATTGGCTGTGAAAGCCTCTCAGTTCTCAGGCATGGTGAATGACATTCTCTGCAGTTGACCGATGCGGACAGGGCATGGCTCCAGTTGATGTGGTTAATAAGCTCTCTAAATTATATAGAGTCGTTTTTGGTATTCTGTAGAAATATTACTTTTAATTAAGGTTTATGTTATGGTCTGTAAATCCAGAGTGAAGTTTAAATATCCTTCCAGGTCTTGCAGACATACTGAGCCTAAAAGGTAAAAAAGTAATAATAATAAATAGAGAGAGAGAGAGTTTGAAAGCTAAAAATTAGATGATTTTAATTTTTTGGAGCTTGTTATCCTTGTCCATAAAACAAATGTCTGTGGTCAAAATGATATATGATATGCAAAATCACTTGGAATAATGACCTCCTTTATATCTAAGCCTCTCAGAATATTTCGGAACAATTGTCATAGAAAGTGTAATAAGAAGGATGAATAATACTTAATGGATCATCACTGACCATTGGTAATTAACTTCCAATATGATTATAAATACATATGTATGAAAACATACAATATTTTTTTAATTACAGTAACAACTGTTAAATTTGTATTCAGTAAACAAGTGTTGCATCTCAGACAGATAGTAATTTTCATAACACCAATAAGACAGTAAGGGTATGCCAGTGGGAATGCCAGGGATTTTGCTGTAGACCAATATTGTTCCACATTGTACACAAATATGCTATAAACTGGATCTAATTTTAAAAAAGCTGTTCAAACATCAATGTAATTCAGATACTTGGTAAAGCAATATCTATCTTTCATTATCCCACTAAAACAAACACCTAATTTTAGACATTTTAATTTGGTTACTTTTGTCTGAACTTATATGTCCTCAGGGAGAATTAAAACCCAACCTGAGGAAGGATAGTAATCATGTTGGCTTAATTAGTCCAACTGCAGTTAATTTACCATTAAAACTCACTGCATTGCTGTAATTTGCTTATTGTGAGGGGTTGTAAGCTTACAAATCAATCCCATTCTCTTGCTGGCTCAGATGTGAGCGAGAGTTAATTGGAGCAAACTAATGATATGTTCCATTCAGGGTACAACTCCTTTATGCAAAAGACATCATACAGGATTTCAAAAGTACACACACCATTCAAAATGTCAAAAATACATACAGGATTTCAGGATTGTGTGTGTGTGTGTGTGTGTGTGTGTGTGTGTGTGTGTGTGTGTGTGTGTGTGTGTGTGTGTGTGTGTGTGTGTGTGTGTGTGTGTGTGTGTGTGTGTGTGTGTGTGTGTGTGTGTGTGTGTATAGAGCATTCTCCAGATTATTGACCAGTTTTACTGTCTTGAACAGTTTTTGAAAGTTTTTTTACATTTAATGCATCATTAAGTGTAAATTTTGTTACAGTTTAAAATCATTCATGATTTCTCATTCATTCCAGATCTTATAAAACTTCATATTCATTGTATGCAGTATAACTAAAGGGATGAACTGAATGGCCCTCTCTCTATAGTGCTCTCACAGGCTTGTACACTAGAAATATACCGGGTTAAGAGTGTACACTTAAACTGGCAATTGTCCTTTGCCTATTTCAAGCACGAAAGCCACTAGTAGACCACTGTACCACTCAATATTGTATTTATAAAAAGAAAACAAGAGGTGATGTAATAAGAGGATAAAAAGTAGTGACCCCTTTTATCAGTACACTCATTCACCTTCATGCATTCATGGATATTGTACACATGTAGTCTGGTGTTCAATGCCAATGGCAAACGCTGGGAAGTTAATAAAAATTATTTCATTGTAGTCAAATGCAGAGTATTTGATTAAAATGTAGTCAAATACTCTGTATTTGTTTTTTATCATAATTATACTCATAAAATACTCTGCATTTATTTTATTATAATTATACTGTTAAAATGACAGTGATGAGACTGATCTTCAGTTAGTTTAGAATGAGGTAATATTACATCTATAATACATGCACATGTTTCCACTAAGGAGTGGCATATGCCAAGGACACTTACAGCCTTATATTAGATAAAGAGGGATAGACTCTTTTAGGATTTAATAAACTGATTGCAGATACATTTATTTAACCTTTACTTCCTCAATATCCTTTGCTTAGGGCAGTTTTGGGTGGTAGTTTTATTGAGTGACTTATGACAGGATATGTTGTTTTGTCAATTGTGAATAAAAAAAGGATTTTGGTCTGTAGGTGGCAGTGTTATAAAGTTTATGCTTTACGTAGGCGAGTAAAAGAGTATACTGTGTATAGAAAATGCTTAGGATTCTGATCGTAATAATTACATTTTATTTGATTAATTGAGTCTCTCTCTGTACTTTCTACCAGTGCGTTAGAGCATACAGTTACAGTTTGGAAAATGCATGTTCTCAGATTTCCTTTTCATAAGAATTTCCATTAAAATACGATTGTTTGTTCAAGATGGTTCCATTGTGCATATACGATGATTTATGCTTTAATAATACCATGCAGATGACTTTGGAGGGTGTCAATAAAACTTCATACGAATGAAATACATTTTGCACAATCGTGGTATTTTTAGAACTTTATTATTATCAATGACACAATCATTTAATAAGCACACACAAGACTCCAAAAATGTAGAAATAAATAAAAGCAGACTCCTTAATCATTATGTAGTATTTTATTTAATGCAAGGCAGTTCAAAAACAAAGCATGACCAAAGGGAATATGTATCCCCTTTACTGATATGTAAAAACTGGGCTTGACTGATCAGATAAAATGTGCTGTGTCATTTTGCATCAGTGATTCTTCTCAGTTTCATAACTTAATAATAATTTAAATACAACAACAATTCCCGGTGGCATTTTTACTGCAATCACTAATGTGTTTTTTTGCTCCTCCTGAACTGAGTATTATCTATGGCAATGATTTGAGTGGGAGTGATTCACGTGAGTTTGGAACGGCTCTCCCACAGGAAGGACTCATTCCGGAGCACTTTGGCCAGCTTCTCATTGAAAGGGAAGTAGAAATCCCGCAGGATCTCCTTGGTGATGGGAAGCATGGGTCCAAGATTCTTATCAGCTGGCCTCCTGGTGTTGGATGCTGGGCTTTTGGTGATCTCTGCCTCCTTCTGTTCTGTCAAAGGCCCTGAGATTGACGAAAAGACATTCTCAAACTTTAAAAGTGAAAGAACCACCTACTTTCATTGCGTTACTGTTGTTGGTAGGCCTTGCACTATTGCTGTTGCTTTTCAAAGGTGTGTTCATGATATACATTTGTTCCAGTTGTCTTCAAAGGCACAAATTTTTTAACTTTTTCATAAAGCATGACACGGTTTTGGTAAGCAAAACTAAAGCGTGCAGTAGAGAGAAACTTGTAGAAAACTTTCTAGATTAGTTCCGTGTGTAGCAATCACCGAAAAGTTGCGGCTCCGACTTTGTAATTTCACACCTGCTTGCGGCTGCATCCCTTTGAAGAAGTGAAGCTGAGCTTTGGGCTGTCAGAGCCCCTGTTAGGCTGATTCTATAGGGGCCCGTGACAGACCTAGGCTACCTCACAGCAGGAGAGGAGTCAGTCACTCCTCCACTCACATTATAACCCCCCCCACCATTTCTTTAGTCTCCAGAAACTTTAATGTATAATGAGAGAAAAAATTGTCATGGCAACTAGTAATAAGTCAGGAAAACAACGCATCTCCACACAAGATGCGGAGATACAGGAGTTCTGCCAGAGGTGCATTGTGGGATTGAGCAGATATGGTGAGTGTGATTATACTGCACCTCTTGGCTGCAGGCCGAACAGTCTCTCAGTAGAGAAGCAGGATGAAACAGGCATGTCCATGTTGTTTGATCCTTATCAAAACATGATGTGTGATGGAGAATGCTAGTGACTAGGCATGAAATTAGCATGGAGTCTCAGAGACTTACCCAGGCTGAGAAAGTCAAAGACTTGGTGCATGGTATATTTCCGATTTGAAGCATGGTCTTCCAGGCGAAGGACTAAAATCTGATCCCGGTGAAATATGGACAGCCAGTCCAATATGTACACAATATACAGCCCCACCTGCAACCGTACCTGGAGAAAAAGACAAGGACCTCTGCTTAACAGCTTTATTCCCTGAGGATGTTCAATTTTTCACCAGTATTAAAACTGAGATGCACATTAGCGATTGTTTCACACCTTTTCTTGCCACAGCGGCTTTGAGCAAAGCGCCAGGGGGGCTGTGCAGGAATGCATTCACCACCCACAAACTCTATTTATGGCTCCTATGCACAGCACAGCGGGCTAAAATCTGCGAAGGCTTGGTTGGATTGCTCCCTCCAGGTGTCATGTGGGTAGTGCTTGGGGACGCAGACAGCAGCCACAGACAGCAGCGCCATCGGCAGCGGCATCGGCAGCGGGGACACAGCCCAGCCTGCTCATCCCACGCACTTCTTCCCCACAAGCTCCTGTGACCATGAAACCGTCCAGCTCTCTAACCACTCACTGTCCACACACAAAGAATGTCTGAACCCAGTCTGCTCGCAGCCCACATTCCAGAGCACAGACCCGAGTGCTGTAATTACCTGGGGTCCTTGTGTGTGGTAGGAGGGTATGAATAAATACCACATGGTCACCACACTGTAATGCTAACACTTGTGTTTCAGCTGCACTTTCACAAAAATGTAAACACGTCAATATTTTGTATTTTAGTTATTATGGATTCTGCAAACACTATAAATGTGCTTTTGGCTATAGAATGTATGTAGTTATGGAATGAATATGATATGGAACACATAGGCAATTTACTCATCCCCTTGGGCAACAATTTAAGCTTGTGTAAATACAAGTACAGACATTGAACAAACAGGTTTTCTGACTATCACTCGATACTTGATTTGTAGTATGAAGTTACATAGTGGCACGAGTTCAGAAGAATTAGTTTTAAACTTTAGGACTAGATGTGCATTAAAATGATGTTTATAATTAAATGGTGATTTTGCTTATTTTAAAATTAAGAATGCTTGCCAATGGCCAGCTTGTTAAGGATATGTCAGTGGATCATTCTTGTTGTTCACACATTAATCATTATAACTTTCAATTTAATAAATGTAGTCATTTGTTGGCTAAATTTCACCATATCCGTTCAAGTCCAATGTAACCATTTGTATGTTGTTTAGCCTTTTAGCCATTATATTTTACATGTCATTATATCTTACCATGTAACAGCATGAATTGGCCAAGTCTGATCTGTGCAGTCCCACAGATAATGAGGTGGGAAGAAAGTTATGTCTTCATAATGAACTGCTGGGCAGGAGGATGACAGAAAAACGAGCTCTCTAGGAGGAGATAAATAGCCAAAGGTTCAAGGCCTGGGGCTGTCTGACTCTGCTGGAGGCTGGTGGTAAAGAGGGGCTGAGCTCCTCCCCCTCACCCTCCAGCCCAAGTGAATTGTGGGAGTTTGGCTGGTGGCTCCACACCAGGACCTGCTGCTGGTACTTATCTCTTCTCTCTGAGGGGAGCTTGACCACAGAAAGCGCTCAGTGCACACCACTGCTCACTGGCCTATCTTCTGTAGCCAGTTAAGAAATCCGCTCCCCTCCTTCGTTCCAGAACATTCTGTGAAATGGCTCTGGTTTTAGAATGGCCTTGTGGTTTGCATGTGCTTCCAGTTTCTACACTGACCAGTTTGAGATTGATTTTTTTTTCTTTCACAATGCAATGTGCTGGGCTGACAGGAGAATTTGGCTCCTGACAGGAGTGCAATGGTGTATCGCTTCCTTTTAGTCCCTGATCCCATCGCTGTCCCTGAGACTGACGTTCTCTTTTTCAGGTCTCTCTATCTGAATATTGCTGGTGTTTATCATTCTTTGTGCCCTAACCCCCTCCTCTCTGTAACTATCTCTTTTCTCCCCTTCCTTTTCCAGCTCCCTATCTTCATCAATTTCAGATTGTTTGTTCACCTGCATGAGACTGTTTGAGTGAATGTAACATTGTGACAAGAGCAGTCTGTGCCCCCTCATACGCATACTCACAGGCATCGCGTTGTTGAGGGTGGTGTTGTACACACAGGAGCGCATTGAAAACTCCCCCAGGCACCCCTCAAACAGCTGCAGGGACTCAGACACCTTCTCATGGAAGTCCTCCGCCGACTTGTTGGTGATGCCGAAGTAGAGGTAGTCAGAGTATAACCTGAGAGAAATCGAAACACAGACGAAACATTCTCATTCCAGCTGCCTGGCCTGCGGTTCTGTTTACAGAGGACTGAGTTATAAAGGCCATGTTGATTCAAATCTCTTAGGATAACAGTGTATCACTCATACTTAACAGTTTACACCATTACTCAAAATAAATTCAATGATGCTTGGGCTCAGCAATGAAGAGTCATCATTGGTGAGCTCACACACACGAGCAAACAGCAGGCTCTACCGCAACTTTATCATGAATGAAGAAGTGAAACAATGTTCTGTTACTTTATTTAAGAAACATCTAGCATAGCACATGCAATTGAGTTTTTATTTAACGATTTAAAAACTAAAGAATAATAATTAGCAGTATGGAATTTTGATGGAAAATATAGTTTTTGAAGAACAATTATTTTTTTTAATTCATTGCATTACTTTCATTAATGTCATTTTTAAAGCTGCAAATTATAGGCAATATGAGGATCATTTTAATGTACATTTAATGTAATGTACAGTTGTAAGCATGTACTTGTAGGTCATTGCAGCTCCAAGCTCTCTCTCAATAGCTCTGCATTCATAGCGGCCACACTTTTACCTTGGAGTGGTACAAACTGCTTTCATTTTGCATGTGCAAAAATAGCAACGAAAACAAGTGTTTCCAAATTGCTTTTTGTTGGGAAAAGTGGTGTCATGTAGTTTTAGCAGGCCAGATGCAGCTGCAGCAGGAAATACTTCATTAATCATTTGCAGGTGCAGATGGCTGACTTTTTAATGCAGGTGAGCTGCAGGGGTACATTTTTGACAAATTATAGTAGCAAGTTGCCTTAATGCGTGTGCAAGCCAGTTATTTTGTCAAAACATCCAGTTACCTAAAAACAGATCATGTCAAACTATTATACATGAAGGCAATATACTTTCTGTTGTATGCACACATTGTATGTTCCCTTCAAGCAGGTCATGTTTCATTCAACTGGGAGTTGACGTTGTAAACCAGCGGAAATTGGCACTGAAGCGTAGAGCTTAAGAGGGCCTGATATCCAGATGTCTCACCTCTCCACAGGGTCCCTCAGCATCACAATAAACCTGGCGTCCGGCTGGACGGCATGAACGAAGTCCTGGATCAGGAATGGCGGCTCGCCGTCAGTGGCGTTGTCATAGAAGTAGACCCAGGCATTGTTGTCCCACATTGTGGATGCACTGGCCTCCCCTGTCAAGAAAATACAGATTTGTATCACCACTGCCTAGTACTGTGGTTATTAAGCTGTCATCCATGGACTGCTTCAACCTTCCCCTGGTTGTCCCTGAATGAAATAACAATCTTATGAATTATTTTTGTGAAAAATCATATTTGTTAAATGTAAACCAATGTAGCTTGTTTACCCACAGTTATACTGATACTGCAAGGCTCTGCCAAGGCAAACAGGTATGTCCAACCCACTGAAAATGTTTGCACTTATTCTGCTTTTTAAACATGCTAATGATACATTTAAATTTTTATGTGGTCTGCCAGATCTGGTTTTAGTAGCTTGTGGAAAAATTAGTTTTGGACCACTTGTCTAGAGTAGCAGGCATTTTAAGAGTAAATGAGCTGTTGTCATTTATCTGTAAATTCTGCTGTCTTTGGTTTGGATGACTGCTGAAATCAAAGCTCAGAGCCAACACTCTATGTACCAGTTCAAAATTCAAATGACTGTGAAAATTACAAGAATGTTTTCCAATCACAATTTCAGTGACATTTGAATTGTGTTTCATTCAAACCACTTTTAATTGTAATCCTCTAGTTTTCAGCCCTCTGACTTTCAAATTTCCAGTTTTAGAGAACTTGCTTTCCATTCGCCACAAATGGCTGTTCATTTGCGGCAATCCTTACACGATTCAGTGGACACCCTGCTCTTTTTGGAGCATTTCCTGGAATGTCCCTGAAAAGTGTGATTAAACTAACGGAGAACGTGGATAAGAAACATAAAAAACCCGCTCAAATCTCAGAGGCTTCAGCGGCCCTGAGTCAAACAGCAAGCTCTGTAAAATGCCTTTAACACGAGAACAAGGGGAGGAAGAAAGACCTTGTTTTCCATTTTAGCAGGACTGCCTCTTCATTGAGATGGCAGACCATTTCCATGAGGTGCCCCTGTGAATACCCAATGAGCTGCAGGGGTGTGTAATTAAAGAATGCTTTCTGCCAGCAGCCCCTCCTTGGTACAGTAATATATCACCATACAGCCTTCCTGTGACAGGCCTGCTCTCCAGCGTTCATTCTCACAGCACTAATATAGAGCACTACACAAAATGCTGCTTCTAATTACTTGCCATCATCACCAAAGATAAGTAAAAGCCATTACAGCTCCTGTAAGTCTTATGCCCGCTTGTTCAATGGCTAAATTTCATCAATCAGCAGTCAAGGACATGGTTTAGCTAAGAGGATAACATTCAACATGCAAACCAGCAGCAACAGCTAAAGAACTTCAAAAGGCTCCTCAATATAAAGACACAGAGCAAATGAACAGTTGTTGATAAGGTTTCATAATTTGTTCTTAAGGCTAGTAAGAACCCTATCTGGTCATTTTTTCCCTTCATAATGGTCAGCAAACCCTGTAATGGATATTAAATGCAGGACATTAGGAGGTAGGATGAATGAAGGGTGATGTCATAGCCTAAGTACTTCCACCATCTCTTTTGGTTTTTTTCAGGGGTTGATTGTGGTTTTTAATGCCTGCACCCCTGCTGCTCAGCCTGGCCCCTGCCTCACAGCTCTGGCAAGGCCCTGTGTGGATATTAAAATGGACACTGGCATGCTCCTTATCAGGGCTTATTCATTTTACTGGGGGAGGCAAACCTGGAAGCACACTAATCTACCTTCCCTGCAAACAGTCTCTGATGTATGAAAATGGCATTCTTGGAACCCTATCAGTTTTTCATTAGTGTGTCCTTTAAATACCATGCGGGGGAAGGGAGAGGGAAGAGGGTGATACAGGGGGAGATATATGGATAAAAATGGCGGGGAGGAAGGTGGGGGGTTGTGAGAGTTTCATTTATACGCATATCCAACCCAAGGCTAATAGGATTATTCTGAGACTAAAACAATTATTCCAAACCTGTGTGGATTTGGTTTAATCCCATGAAATCAGACACAGAGAAAAAAGCAGAAGCATCTGTGTCTTACATTGGAGTGCCTTTCAGCTGTTCTAATTGGTTTACTGGGTGTAATGGGGCAGTCAATTAACTGTTACCGATATGGAGTTATACTGACACATTTCCTGCTCTTTATACTCCATGTGCACATGCTGATTACACTGCCCTGCTTATGGAAATGCATATTCTGACTATGACTCTTTCTCTTTTATCTGATGTGAAAATTCATGGCAGCAGAAAGCAGAAATTACTATAACTGAGATATTAAAGACAGCAGCACAGTAAAATGTTCAATGTTAATTTAACAGTTTATTTATTAGACCAATAGAAATCCCGTGCTAGAAAATATACCATATAAGAGTTGATGCAACAGTGATTTAAAAACATTTTTATTTGACTGTAGAACTTGAATATGTGGATCTTTGTTTATTAAAATGGTCACAATGCTCCCACCATTGCACTCTGCTAGGCTTAATGCATATGGGGGTTTGATAGAATATCAGGCATGGATAATATACTTGCTCTTGCCAGCTCCTAATAAGCCTGAAAACAACATTCTGACGTCCTTGTATGTGTCTGTGCACATTTATGTGTATGTGGGTGGGTTTTATGTATTTAATACTTTTTATTTATTATGGTTGTCAATGTTGTGTTTGAGATCAAAAAACATGAAGGAGCATAGCATAAAATAATAGCATGAAAGTGAACCTGAAAGTAAAATATGGATTTATTTCTCTAAAGCTGACTTTTTTTTCTTCAAATGGATGAGGTACTCATTGGCTCCCACTACGGCCTGTGTCTCTCTGTGGTGTGTACACAAAAACACAAATAGAATGCAGAATAGGACGGGTTTCAATGAAAAACTACTGTATACTTTGTTCTAATAATGGCAGCAGGTGTAGAGCACTGCAGGTAGGACAAAAAAGGTGAGTCAGGCAAAAAATATCGTGGACCAATTACAGCACAGCCTGCAATGCGGGAAGAAGCGCATGATAATGAATCTAAGCTTCACTTTGAATCCTCCCAGCTCTTTCATGCTGGCGTGGACTTTGCTGTGGCTACCGCAGTCCCAAAGCAGTGCTTTAGAACAGCCAGCTATCTGTCCACTGCTCCACCTGCCTCTCTAATAAGAAAAAACGGCCGCACTTTCCTCTCAGAAGGGACCCAGCTTGAGGTCACTTTCAGTAAGGAGCTGGCAGCAGCCGCCAGCACCATAGTGAGGGACACACTATGGCACAGTGACGTCACAGCTGTGACACACTGTGACTTGCAGATTATTGCATCACAGAGCTCCATTTAACTGCTCTGGCCCATCAGAATGAGGATGACAATGTAGTGGGAAGTTCATATGTTTCAGTGGGTGCTTTGAATGAGATGATAATATAAACATTTGAGATGTTGTTAAGATGAAACAAAAGATATTTGACTATAACTTCTACTGTGTATAATCTAACCATTCTAAGGTAAAGTATGTAGATATATCTAGATAATACATTTACTGTTCGTAAAAGAGGAACAATAATGAAAAGTCAACCAGAGAATGATGACATGGGACCACCCCCTAAAGAAGAGAGTGGGATGGTCAGAAGGAGAGGCATGAAAACAAAACGTTGTGAGAGTTCATTTCCCTCATCAATGAGCTGACAAGTCCACAACAGCAACAAACAAAATGAGACAAGGAAAAAGGCAATGGTTACCTATAATGATGTTGTGTTTGTTCAAGCTCCTGGATGAATTTCCCTGCAGATGATCGTGGATCTGGTGGGCGGCAGGATCAAAGAGATCCAGGTAATCCTCGAACGGATAGCGGTCGTGGAAGCCCTCGCTGAGCCTGATGATCCCTGCGGAAAGGAGAGTGCGTCATTAAACAAAGCCAGGAGGGCCCATAGATCCTGCCTTCACTTCAGAGATGGAGAAAGAGAAAGAGAAAGAGAAAGAGAAAGAGAAAGAAACTCTCTGTTGAACATCCCTTGGTCACATATTTGCAAAGCTGGGATGCTGGGCTGCTCAGGTGAATAGATCAAAGCTTGGCTCTAGTTACAATAATTACACAAGCTCCTCTTTTTAATCCTCACACGGAAACGGAGACGCTGGTCTGCTTATGGTCCAGGGGCAGCGTTTGATGGGATTAGATGATCATACGGCAATGATTACAGGTGGCCATTTCCCCTCACGATTACAGCCTGAGCTAAAATATGGGATGTGAAGACTGCCTCCCTTTGAATTTGTCTCAGGTGGTAGCACAGTGTTTGTGCTTCTGCATCTGCAGACATACTGGACATGATGTCTCAAAAAGCTTATTTGGAGAGCCAACTGCATGTGGATTACAAAGACGTAGCACAAGCTCCACTCTGACCATCTGTAATTCACAGGCAAGGATATGTTAGAGTCATAAACATACATGCAGCTTCAGTCTCAAATGTAAAAATGGAAGCCAGTCCTTATCATTTTGAAAAGAGCAAAACTAATTTTGAGTTTGCTCTGGAGTAATCTGATTATGGGAGTGTGATCTGTAATTTCTATGAGCATGCAAGGGAACTGTCTGAATCTCAGTAATTAGTGATAGATATACATTTTTCTGACCTCTACAGCATGCAGGTCCTTGTGCAGGAATAAAATGTACAATTAACATTGTTTTTTTTCTGAAGACTGATGAAAATAACTGCTGAATAATATGATGTAATTTAAATAACTATGAAAGCAGAACATTTAATTGTAAATTCTGAGTAATAAGAGTAGTCTCACGGGGGGGGGATAAGAAATGTAAGTGCTGATTACGTGTGTAATAAAAACGCCTGTCGTGCCCCTGAGAGAGAAAGAGAGAGAGAGAGAGAGAGAGCGAGAGAGAGAGGATAAAAGTACGGTGAGTATCAGTGAGCTACAGAGGAACGTGGTGTCCTGTGTAGGAATTCTGCTCCTGGGGGACCACAGCTTCTCCACTCCTGGCTTCCAGAGCAAGAGCAAGAAGAACAAAACAACACTTAGCAACAATGCAATTACATAAGGATCAAACTTCATTTAAGCCTTCAGTGTGACGTACTGTATACATATTATGTTAATACATTTTCAATTCCGTTCTCATCAGCTTGTTTTTTTTTAGTAAAGCTAAGGTGGAAAGAAAATCATTCTTTGTCAGTTAACATGGAGATTCAAACAAAAACAGTGACTGTCCTTAATTTCATTCAGCTTTTTATCACAATATATGTATAATGACTAAACACCCACCAATTTTCCACTGAACTCTGTTTGTTTCAGAAAATGAGAAGCTATTGCTATCTCAAAATGACTTTCTATAGTATGACTCGCAAAACAAAAGGCCCTTCTTCAAAGTGAATGTTGTTGCTTTGAATGGGTTTCTTTGCTTTTTTTGGTAGAAACCATAAGCCCTAAGCTGCCTAACACAACATGAAAATGCATCACAGCTGTCTTCAATGTGTGGATGAAAACAGCTTTATGTGGTCAGCAGTCTCACTAGGGTCAGAGTCTGAGGTTAGATACAAAGGCTGAAAATATCCAATCAGCAGCGATGTGAACATTAAGCCATTAGCAAAGAGCCAGATTGTGTCAATGTCTGAGTCAGGCACCACTGCAGCCTCCCACATGCTTCTCACACAGAAACCAACCACAAATCAGACCCTCTTTACAAAACCTCCAATTATTCATGATTTTTATCCTCACTACATTAATTGATACAAATTCCATAAATGCATAATTCTATAAAAGCAAGATGTGCATAATATCCTAGAAATTCACTGATTACTGTAATTCACACTACATACTATTCCCTCCAACTGTTCTGTTTAAAATGAGAATCATTATTTTTTACTGCAAGAAATATTTTCCACTGAAATAAAGATTTCCCCACAAGATATGACTTGCTTAGTATGATTAAACATAAATACCTTAAACTCCAAAAGGGGATTTCCATTCCATTTTAATTTTTTTAAATGCATGAAGGACGATGCATTTGATTTTTTTTTTTTTTTAAATTAAGCTCTACACAAAATGTGCAAAACCCTGTGGGAAACAGGCTACATAATTTTGCTAGGTGATTTATATGCTGTCAGAGTCCATCAACAGCTCGACAGACCAACCAATGGACCCACCCAGAAATTGCATGTTCAAAAGAATGTAGATGTCGGCAACGGAATAAAGACAGAAAAAAAGCTATGAGGGTGGGCAAAGGCTGGTTTGGGAGACTGGTTTTGATTTTGTGCCAAGGTGATTGCTTTTGTGTAATTGCAATGAGCATACAAGTATGCATCTTTCATATTCTTCTTTAAAACAAGAATGCCTTTAAAGGGCTGTATTTTAATTATCACAACTCATGGCAGAACAGTCAAAACAGAGTGTGTTCCCTTGAGTCATTTCTGCGGTGTTTATTTTGAAACCATGTCAATTTCACAGGACTAGAATACACCAGTTATGTGGCTACAATGGTTACGTTTCAAACGACTGCACCATGAAATGAACTTTTCCCTGGCCCAGACATCCCATAGAACTGAGTTTTGAAATCAGCTATGCTCCATCTACACCTATTCTATATAATATTGTTTTTTTTAATCATTGTGTTATCTGTACATTATAGAGCCCAAAGAATGTTGTGCTAAGGATATTTTCCTCTGAAGAAATAACTTCCTGCAGTGCACATAATACAGTGTTATGCGTGCAGTACATCCTAGAATTTTATTAATTTTATGTTAATCTTATTCCACTGGACAAAATACCACTAGTTTTCCATTCATCCAGCATGCTTATGACTTCAAAGAAAGAAAAATGTTTTCTCAGACTGAAACAAAAACATATCACGTTTCCTCTTTAGAACAAGATTTTTCTTCTTATTATAGAAGCTCAAATCTAAAACCTAACCGCTGAGCTATATGCATTTCACATGATCATCATTGACTTCTAGTTCTGTACCATATTTAGTGGGTTGGTTAATTCTATTTAGATCAACATTCAGTCCCGTATTATTCTACAAGTGCAATGCAGAAGTAGCAGCTTTTTTTAGAATAGGAACATGCACCATACAATTATAAACACTCATTTCTGCAATCTGAAACTGTCATGTCTGCTTCTTGTCTGCCAATAATTTTGCACCATTGTGTGTGACTACAAATATACAATTGTTTCAAGGGGCATAGTGCTGGTATAGAGCACAGGTGATGTAACACTTCTGGTTAGTCTTAATGAACAACATAGAATCATTTTCTGGTATCCCCTTTAAATCTGAAATTATAGAGAAAAAGTCTATGTAGAAGTATTTGAGAGAAGATGTTCAGCTACCACTGTGGTATGCCTGCCATGTAAGTATGTAAGTTATGTTCACCAACATGCTATAGGTCTACTTATTACATAAGTCTGTAACTGTATGGCTGTTAGATTATTAATTAATCATCCCAGTGTTCATGCCTTTGAGTAACCTATGGTCTTACACTAGAACTGCTTTGCATCACAGAGCTGGAAATGAAACATTTTATTCACTTAAATGCACCTCATGAAAAATTAACAAAGCAATGAACAGGAGATTCCAAATCCGAGCAAGAGCACACTGAAATATGTGGGACTTCTCTGCAGTCATAACAGCACTCTTTTGAGCCAGGCCAGAAGAGCTGCTGGGGTTATGAAAACAATCTAACAAAAACATTATTATTCAGCTGTCATTAATACATGAATATGGCCTCCAGTCAATTTGCTTTTAATGCTTTTTAATTGAACCAGGGCGAAATGAATGCACTGCATTTTTAATGAACTTTTCGTAGTTCATGAAGCATGTTCCAATTCGATTGCATCGTTAACCACTTTTCTTTTACAAAATAAAGGTGCTGCTAAAATGGCAAACCAAAGAGGTAAAATATATCACAGATATGCAAACAACTTTTTTATTAGATTGATATTTCCACCCATTTATAAAAAGGTGTTTCTGCCGCAGTAAATGGCATATTAATACGAAAGGGGTTTACACATCACAGCAAGGATTACTGCAGTGGAAACAGCAGATAAAGTGTCAGTCGAGCATTTGCCTATTCAAAAGTGCGCTCTGCCGCGCTCTCTTTGCTAAAAACGTTATTTTCAGATGTAATGGCTCTCCTCCCCTTTTCATATGATTATGGTGATTCACAAAGAGACAGGTGGTGTTGTAGCACTGCATAAACAGGAGAGTAAATTGCTAGCCTCTTCCTCTCATCCTGTCTTTTGACAGTATATTACAGAACATTTTCAACTAGAATCAGTATCTCACTATATAGTCAGTGAGATACATTCCCATATCTGTGTACTTTCTCCATGATTTTCCCAAGCAGTTGTGAAGACTTCACTGCCACCTCCTCCCTTGATTCTGACTATTAGACCCTCTGTGTGGTTTGCTTAGGTCACCAATATACACAAGTCATGCAGTCAGTTGCATTAGGCCCACATTTTGCTCTGAATGGTCTGTCACCTTGGACGTTGACCAGATGTGTGGGGGCAGCGCTGAGCAGTTCAGCGACTCGTTGATGTGTCTAGGCTTCCCATTACTAGCACTGCACCATGCAAAATGCTGCAGGCCCACATACAGGACCTGGATTTGGAGGTGAACCTCAAGAAGAACCTCTCAACCACTTGACTTTTGTAGTGATTGAACCAGAGTATTGTCACCATATAAGTCCGGCTGTCTCCGCAGCAAGTAGATCAGCTGCTGTGCCGTGTAGCCGCGTTTAGACTGAATGGGACAGTGCAATTGGTCAACTGCATGAGTCTCTTGGACCTTGTTGCCTCATGTATCTCAGATCTGCATCTCAGCCATATGACACATTGAGCAAGCCCCCTTCCTCCCTCATGGGACCTGTTCATGGTATCCAGTGTATTATGTGTTCCTCCATTTGAGCCACTGGCATTACGGTCTTTTCATAGAAGACCACGTTATTACTCATGTTAGCTCCAGCTAAGTGCGTTGGTGGCCAGCCCACCTATCAGCTCATCCTCCCTCCATGCCTCTTGCACCAGCTGATGTCTGAGATCTGAGCTGGGATTTAGTCAACATCTGTCCTTAACTTTGGCTCAAAATTAAATTCAAGCATTCATTTTTATCTTCACCAGCACAGTGTTATGAGTTCAGCAATCATGAACAATTAACTTGCTTAACTGTTCTTGCAGAGAAAAGCATGATTCTCTTATTCAATTGTGAGTAAAAGTTAAGGAAAAATGTTGTCTGAATGCTCCATATGCTCTTTGACCACCCATTGAGAATATGTCTGAAGAACATAGGAAGTCTGTCAGGCCAACCGGATGTTTGCCTGTTTTTCAAGCGAGGTCACCCCTGTCCAAGCAGAGGCTGTCACATAGCCTCATAGAAGCCAGTCTCCTTATCATATGTGAGCTCTGGCCATATGCTACCAATGAGTGTTAGTACATACTCCACTAATGCTGCTATTATGTCCAGGGCACTTCTTAACAGTGTTTCTCAACAGACCAGATGTGTGCAGTGTTCCCACATACGTTAAACAGGTTTTACAGTTTAGTCGTGGCAAGTGCACTTCACCAGTGTGGAGGATACCTGCTCAGCTGCTGACTCCATACAGGCAGGTGGCATTTTGCCCTCACTTGTGAATGCTTCCTCTGACCACTGAAGTGGTACTACTGGGTTTCCGAATCTCTGTTCTGACTGAAACAGAACACCATGGTTCTGAGTGGAATCGGTTTTCTGCAGCAGGAGCTGAGATGAAACATACATAGGCCACCTGTTCACCGAAGCGGACTTGCTCAGGATGGGAGTGTTAGGTGGCAAAAATGATGCATGTACAGAGCAATAAATACTGGAGAGAGTGACATCCTCCTATTTCATGTTTCATTCTGTCAGGAAGGATGCAATTGGAGCCTTTCATATACATCATATTCAAAGCACATTTCACATCACTGGTTGATTGTACTACTGCTGACTGAATCATCATAATAGTGCACAGCGGGTGGTAAATTGTTTTATGAATTAGCCTAGAAAGCCAACACTGAGATTTAACTACCACCACCAACTTCTTTAGCAACTCCTACTGAGCCAATCTTTAATAAGGCTTCAAAATCTTCAAAAGGCCAAGCTGCCTATTCCCGATACAGAATAATTCAAACCAATTACAATGTCAGTGCAGATAATACACAGTCAAAGCTGCTTGTATTTCACATAGCTGCACTAAAATATAATGAGCTAAGCTGCCATGGAATAGAAACTCTTTATAACAAATCTGTGATCATGACACTTTACATCAAAATAGAATTGTTTGAAAAGGTACCTATTCTGATTTCAGCTGCATCTGTCCCACTTTATTGAGAGTTGTGAATCTGTGAATCCAAAGAGTAGAATCAAAATGCCAAGTGCACTATAACTACTCAAACCCTTTAAGCCTCCTCTCCTGAATAAGCACTCAGAATGACTCTGGGGTCCTCTTTTTGTACAACAGGAGGGCTATTGGTTCGCCGATTGAGTGTGAATAGTTCAGTAACACTGAGGTGCACACATTTGGCTGCTCCAGTTAGAGCAAAATGCTAATGATGAATCTCCTATAAAGCCCTCCTTGTTTTAACTCATAGACAGTCTTTGTTCTACCACATTCTTCCTCCATTCCTAGTAAATCAGGTTCATTTCTGATGTGCTGTGAATTAAATTTATTTTTGGCGGCACCAGCTTGTGAAATAAATTAGCAATAGATGACCTATGGGTTACAGCATGTCTGTTTTGAAGGAAGTGGGTACAGTACGGTGTGCCTGCGAGCATGTTAATGTACCAAACATTTATATGTCTTCTCTATATCTTAGTTTGTGCTGAGGTTAATTTTTTTCAGCTGTTGATTAGAAGATATGTTTGAAGCCCCAACTACACATCCATTTTCAATTAAACTTTTAAGGCATTTTAAAGAGCAACTGCACAGTTGCTCAGGGAGCCGTTGCAGATGGCCTTTATACAACAACACAGAGCAGTGGAGCATCATTCTTCCAGAGTGAAGAATGGGGTAATGAAGCCCATCAGTGCACACCAGGCGTGAAAGCAGTCTGCTTACTGGGTGCCATTCTCAGCATGGCAGTGGATTAAATTTTAATGTCCATAAATTTTGATGAGACAATGTGAATTGGTCTCACACACACGCGTCATGGAGTAACCCATGCTTCATGAACATACACCTTCATCTCCACTCAGTAAGGTTGAACTAAGTGTCTAGATGCTTAATATATCCTGACATTTACAAAAAATTAACCTTTTTTATTTCATATGTAGAAACATGCCTACTAACTGTACTTACTTTAGCAAATAGTTTGTTTTCTTGCTATATATAAACTTTGTGGTGAAGATGAGTATTTATTAGCATTTTATGCCACATTACACTGACTGACAGTGTTTCCTTAGTTGATAGCATTCTCTTTTATTTGGTCTGATCAATAGAGGGCAGCTCAACCCCACCACTTCCTAACAATTGGACAGGAGTCAGTGAGGGGATCAGGGGAACCGGGGAACCGCATGCTGGGGAACTTTGGACCTCATATGGGCTTGACCTTATCTGATTGGTCAATGAAACAAAACTCCTTTAAAGTAAGGGACTGGGTAGTGAAAGGTACTGCATCAGCAATCAGGCCCAACCCCCAATGTGGCATGCAGCAGAAAGCACATTATAAGCGCTACACTAAGCATGCACAGTGGGACATGAATGAATCTAGGCCCTGTGTTCCCTCCAATCCTGCTTGTGCCAGGTCGCATGCTGGATAATTAACATTCACGGTTAAGTGAGAAAGACACCTTATTTGTAGTAAACCGAGAATTGCCTTCAGGAAATGTTTAATACTAGTTTAGAATACACTGATAGGGTAAGTCAACCCAGAAAGTACCAGGGTGGATCTTGGATGCTTATACCACAAGGTCAAACCACAGGACCCTCATGCATGTATCAAAAAGTGTAATATATGCAGTGTATGAAACAGAACCAGTGAACACATGAGAATCAATCACAAAAATGTGTCTTTAGCTGTTGTTTTATGGTTAAAGAAAAAATAGTCACTTACCAAACCTTTTCCTGGTCCACCAGTGAGGCTCTTTGCAGGTAGTGAACCTCACATCAGGATGTAACCTCAGTCTGTCATAAAGGTCAGTTGTACCACATTTCGGCTGACCTATGATGTAGAAGTACGGCAGGCACCGCAGGCGGTAGTACTTGCTCCCACGGTGATACAAATGTTCTCTGAAAGTGTTTCTCAGGTGATCAAATGCGGTTCGGTAACGCTTGGAGTAACGGGCGTACAAGTTTGTACCGTAAGGGTCGGTAGTGATATTCCCATTGTGCTCTTCGTACCAGCATGGGTTCTTGACATCTGGCAAGAATTTACGGGGGAGAACGGAAAACATCTGCAGAGGTAATAAAAAGCATGTCACAAGTCAAGAGATGATTTTCTTGCATTCAGTCATAGGATAATTCAAAACATGTAACATGTGTTTGTACATTATATAAGGTATCCTGAATGCATTTAGTACAGATACCACCAAATAAACCTTAAGGAAAGGCTGTGGTTAGACATTAATAAATCAATTTTATCTGGCCCATTTGCTGGTTCTGTGATCGGCATATTCAGTGGAAAAACCCTGGGTTATTTAGTGAATAATAATGACACAAAACACAAGTAAGGTAAAAAATGCCGCTAAGATAACATATGGTGATAATAGTGAATTAATGGGCAACAATTACAGCCCAAAAAAAAGCCAGCACTACTATTGTATTCAGTGGTACTATGCCATTCTTTTTGGTTGATTTAATATATCCATCATTCCATTATGATGTGTAATGTTGTGCACACCATAGGTGGAATGGGAAGTATGATGGTATGAGAGGGGTTTCTTGCTTTGTATAGCAATAGCAAACATGCTAACAGTGCATGTTCAGTGTTTGCTGCTATAGCTCTGCTCTGCTCCTCTGACCATCTGTCAGGTAAACCCAGCCACTGTTGGCCATGCAGTTTTCATAACTGTTTCGCTGTGTATTGCCTGGTTTACTGACAGTTTTTGGTGTTCTAATCCAAAATCCATGGCATAATGCCAGCCACAGGGGGAGTGGACTCTCAGTCATACACTTACTGTGCAGAGTAATATCATTAGGCCTAAAAAATGCATTCATTTCCCCACTCAATAAGAAATTAGAAATATGAACATGTAGCTGTCAAAATCCATCTTTATTACTGTAGAATGAACAATTTGATCTGAAAAGATCACAGGCCCAGGAGTTTTAAGGTATTGTCATCTGACCCTTTCACAATCTTCTGTTCTGTATCAAGGAAACTAAACTATAATATAGCCACAAAAGCACCCAATTTGCCTCTCTGCCCGCTGATTAAATGGACCATACAGGAATGAATGCACAGTATAAATGAGCACTTAAACAAATGAACCTTCATCATATGATGCATGCTCATTTTTGAGACATATTTCACAATACTTGTCAACATGTAATTTAATCATTGCTGATATAGATATAAACCTGGATACATAGCAGTCAGTATATGCATTTAGTATCTAAATAGTATCTCATAGAGACTCAAAACACATAGGTAATCATACTTGTTTAAACATTAAAACCATCTAACACAATATATTGAAGAGAAGAGAAAGGCATGCACAATGCATGATGATAACATATAAAGATTTGCTGAAGAATAATTGTAGTACATGTTCCTTTTGCTTCCTCCTGTGAGCATTCAAACAGACATCAGACATCCAGTACTTACGTGTGGCTCACTGTGGACCAAGTCTTTCCGGCTGGGAATTGGCCTGAGGCTAAACTCCACTTTGGATGCGATGGTTTTCACCACCAATTTGATGTTGGCATAGTCTTTAGCCGAGGACAGGTTGAAGGTAAGAGGCCCTGGGTTCACTAAGGTAGTGAAGTGGTATGGAGACGGGGTTAGCAGGAGTCCCTTCTTGTCCCCTGTCAGGACGTAAGAGGCCATGATCAAAAACATCACCATAAGGCCGAAGAAGAAGCCATAGAGCCTGGCCTTTCTGAAGCAGATCAGAGCGCTCCACCGCCTGTGGGGGTCCCTCTTGACCTCCAGCACTGCAAACAGGTTCATGGGGCTGTCCTCCACCTGCAACAAGAGAGGCCTCTCTCTGAGCAGGCTGAATTTGTAGTCCGTCTGGGTCATGTTCCCAGGGTGTTTTGGTGGATCGGTCTCTTAGCGTGGGTTCGGGGCTCTTGCCAAGGAGTTGGTGTGACAGGGGGCACGTTGAAGTGGGCTAAGACCCCCATCCATTCTGGGTCCTCAATCAGTGGTAAAAGGATAGGATTGATAGGTGTTATGTCCAGAAGTTAAACCTAAAGTCTTTGGCCTCCCTGTAAAGAATAAGAACATTGAATAAAATGAAACTACCATCAGAAGAGTGAGCAGCATTATATTGCATCGAAGATGACCTACTCAGTACCTGTGCACAATCTTAACAGGTTCATGCAGCAGGGCAGCTTTCCGAAGCATTGTTATGCTTTTCTAGCTAATGGAGGCACTCAGGCTTAACTGAAATATAGAGCCTAAAGCCATTTGCAGAAGCACTGAACCGAAACTGAACTACACTGATCAAATAATATGTGTTGTATTGAAAAGCAAGAGAACAAAGCATAAAAAGGGATAGAGTGATGGAGATTTACAGTACCTCATAGACTCACCCTGAAAAGAGAAATGGTTCTTAACCATACCCCATTTAAAGTCTGGTTTTTTGCAAAGTTAACCGTATGTTACGTAGTACGCCTCTTCACAGTTCAAATTATCAGTGAGTCACACAAGAGTGAACTATAGTTCATATTTTGACACAAAGGAGGAACTGTGTTTCGGATGTTTGTCACATCCTGTATAAATGCTGTCTTTGCAGATTTGTTGAAACCTCCTTAACCTAAAGCGGCTCCAGTAGGGGTGAGAAGTGCCTCGTTTTAGTCTGTTTATGAGTCATACACTGCTACTCCACCCCTATTCTTTAGAAAAGAAAGAATATTGCTATACTGCAATATGGTGCTTTAACAAATACAACATTTTTCCTCCATTCTGAGAAGAGAATATTTGAATGTCTGAACAATAAACAATTACATTACATATTGTAATGTTGACTGAAAGTAAATCTTTACAGAGGCAACACCATTGATATAATAAAATGTATATGGTACTTTTAATTTGTTGCCAACCTCAGCTGATGAAGCCACGCACAGTATTTTGGGAAAGCATTTAAAATGTGGTTCATTACTGCTTGACAGCTGCAGCTCACAGACCAATAAAAGCAGGCAGAACCCAGCTGCTGCCCATGCAGCGTGTGGCTGGAATGGATTCCACTCGCGCATCATCAACAAACAGCTTTCAGAAAATTCCCTACTCAGCTCATTCATGGGTCTTCATCGCCTTTCACCTGCCAGCCAAGCACTAGATCTGGGGTATTACATTCCAGCACCTTCCAGGATTTAGGTGTTTTACTGACCTAAAGTGTTCATGTCAGCACAAATTTCCTTTTTCGACTAGAGTTCAGATAATCTTGATTTTAGGTGTCTTGTTTAATTTAAATTAACTTGTTTTCTTTAATTCAAAATGACATTACCATAGCTAAAATATCACATACTGTTTTAAATTATTTGTCATTGAAATGCAGTTGCTAATTGAAGCAGTTGCCCCACAGTTGTACATGCGTGGATTTTGGAGAGACACTGATAAAATGGTTCTGACAGATGTTAAGTTAAAGTTCAGCTGGTCACGTAGAGCTAATCTAGTTACTTTTTTTCCCCACAATTGATTCCCTCTCACTATGCCTGAGTTTCAGAAATCCTGATTAAACTGCAACACACAGCTCGCCTTTCCTTTCCACTGCACTCCCCAATCGCAATGTGGAGGGTCCGATAAGGACGACTGCGAGGTACAATATTGCATTCCCGTTCCCGCCTCCCAGGGAACTAGGAGGGGATGTGAGAGTGATCAGGTGTTGGGGGTGAAAGGATTATATTATCAGTGAATGGCATTCCTCAGTGACCTGCCATACCGATCAGCAGGTCTGCACTGATAAAGAGAGAGCCTTCCATTTCTGTAAAAATACTGAAGCCTTCTGTGCCAACACAAATTGTTTTTTTTATACCTCTCTAGCTGGCTAACTTAGTATATCTTGGGCACAAAATTCCTCATTTTCACTCAGTCCAGCTGGAGTTTGAGAAATGAATGAAACACAGTGTAAAGTGTGTTTTTCAAATAGCTGGATTTAAATAAAATAAATTGGAAATGCTGCATTGGCATTAAACAGCAGCTGGCACCACACAGCATGCCGACCTCATTTTGTCTCCTCTGAATCTAGCACATGGTCTGCGCATGAGGTGTCATCACTGATTACCAAGCGTGTCGGAAATGAGTCACCACTCCTCGCGGGTCTTGATATTGCTCTCTTACCATCTCACCGCAGGGAGACGTGAAGATAAGAGAGCGGACATGGCGCACCCACGTAATGCAATTTACCTTCAGACCGGGCCAAGGCAGCTCCACCTCCGTGCCAGGCTCCAAGTGAAGGGATGGGCCAGAGCAGTCAACCAGACTAGCTGAAACCAACACGAGATCCGACAAGGTTTTTGGCTTCAGAAATTCATCCAAGAATTGAGCTGAAACATTTGCTCCTATTAGATGTTACTTACGCAGTAACAGCAAATGGAAAATTAGGTTTCATCAATCTAAAAATAGATGCAGCTACCATACATGATTGACTTACTAATTTGAGCCAACCATTGAGGAGAGCAATGTTTTAATTGGTTCACTTGAAGCCAATGAGCAACAGATCATTATAGCTCCATCTCACAGTCCCATAAAGCTGGTTTGCTAACCAAAATAGCTGCAATCCAAATAATTCAAATCAAAATGTGTTTCTACATTAGTAGTGTCAAACATTTTCAGTTCACACAAGGTTCACAAATGTGTTTTTTCTTCTTTTGTCTGTACAAAAATCTCCAAAAGCATATTTTCATAATTTAAGATTACAAACTAGGTTCCTTCTCCTAATGATGGTAATGAACAGCCTGCCACTGTAAGTCTTCATAGGATGCAAAACATCAATTTTTATTGACTCTTAGTCTTCAATCAAGGCTGAAGTCAATATGATGGCAGTGCCTTAGGCTTTAAAGTAAGAGAGAAAGAAAGACAGGCTTGGGGTGGTTGCCAAAAATCAATCTGCAGAGGAACTGATGTGGGAAACAGGAAAACAGGGAGGAAGACATAATCATTTATACAACTCCCTCCCCCTCCACCCAACTGAAAACACAGGAAATAAGACTGTGCTTAAGTCATTATTATTAAAGGAGGTTTTGATTCCTAAAAGTGAAATACAGATAAACAGTAGGATTTTGCTGATGTGTTTGTGGGTTCTTTATGCTATAAAATGTAATTTTCCTAGTCTGTTTATTCAGTCATTTTATTACCAATTGTAATGCTTCTTTAAAGTTACAGGGGCACCAAACGGATTCTAAAAACGTGGCAGTCAGACTGTTTTGAGGTCACTGCCAGAGGCATAATCCAAGGAACACATCACTCTTAATGTAACATGAGCACAGTGCTACACTGATCATATACCATACTAGTGTGAAAGCCAATTAAGCCCATGACCTAGAATTCAGTTAAATTCACTTACACTGTAAGTGTTAAGGAGTATTTATTATTATAGTTAACATTTGAAAGATATTTGAAATATTAACAGTAATTAGCTTTCATTGCAGTGGTATAGTGGTTACTGAAGAGGTGGACATAGTGTGTTTCACAAAGTCTCCCCAGTCACATTGACCAATAACAAAATATTTCATGCAATTTTTTACAGAGCAAAATATTTTATCGTCAGTTATCATGTTACTTTCCATAGTACTTATTTCAGTTCCCTTTTATCTCTAGAAGGAAGTAAGCCCTGCCCATTTCTGGGCTACATTCCTTATTTTCTGTACAGTGTTACATGGTGTGTCCATATATCATTGTTTTGGTGGGCATATGCAGAAGAAAGAAAATTCAGTGGGTTTACCACAGCATATACTACACTTGTGTTTGTTCTGACCTGCACCACTGCAAGTTTTACACATGATTAATAAGTAATTAAGGTATGTGGCAGTAAGCTGTATTCTGAGTGTTTTCACAATAAAAAAGGAACATCAAACACACATATTACACTTATTCACTCCTTTTGCAACATTATTTGCTATGTGGTCAGACAGAATCTGTGGTTTAGGTTATCCAGTTGACTACAGTTTTCTCATTTTGTATAAGGAATACTTTCGTGTAACTAATGGCATTTGTTTAGATTACATTTGTGATTACCTGTTATGTACAGTGGACATGTATCAGCAGAGTGAGATTTTCTGAAACTGGACTGAAATGCATATAAAAGACTATGATTAACAATATATTCATTTATCTGTTCATATAATTCTCTCCCTGATCTTTGATAAAACACTTAAAATTGAAAGTGGTACACAGAGTTCCTAGGATCACATTTGCTACCTTTCTCACATTATTTTTAGCTCATCAGGGACTTTGATTGTCTGTATAGAAAGGTTAATTATATGTGTGACATAAGGAGTGATCTCTTCTGCTGCTTCTCTGAGGAATCTTGCAGGGAGATTTGCCAATCTGGTACATTTAGTGGGATTTATGTCACTTAACTGTTTGAACACCATAGCCTCTAAAACTGGAAAATGAAAATGAATTTTCTTCTAGCCCTTTTTGTGGATAAGACTGTTTAACATGATCCTCTCCAAAAACCCTTGAGTGAGGCGGAAGTTTGTTGACTAATTTCTGAGCAACTGTACCAAAATATGAATTGAAATGTTCAGCCACTATCATTCTGTCAGAATTTACCTCTCCATTTATGTCTAGACTGATAATACTAGCTTTATTTTTCAATTTAGTGTTATATGCTAATTCATTTAAACATTTCCATAGTTTCTTCAGCTCATTTCTGCATTCAACTTTATCACTAAAATAATCATTCTTAGCTTTAAGGAGCAGACTATTTACCTTGTTTCTCAGGCTCTTGAATTTAATGAAAATTGCATCATTTTTACACTTCAGCTCTGCAACACGTTTATTTCTCAGCCTTATGGCTATCCAGGGTTCAGTTTCATAATCATTGGGGCCACTGTATTTAATCTTTCTCATTGGGGCCACTGTATTTAATCTTTCTCATTGGGGCCACTGTATTTAAACTATCAAAAAACATGTTTTAAAAACTTAAAAGCCTTATCGACCGCTTAGTATTTCATAACCTTCGAAATGCCTAAGCACCTCAGATTCTCAAGCATTATATCTTTACTATAACCTTATACTGTCCTAAATTTGCCTGAATTTTGTTGATAAATACCCAGAATTTCCTTGTAACATGAATTGTGGAATAGTCACTCAAGCCGTTGTGAAACACTCCCCTATTTACAATTTTACCTTTGTCCGATCCAAGAATCAGATAAATGACAGTTTCTGACTGATAAGTTGTTTGAGTTTTGGGAAGTACTTTTTCCAAAATAATGTCACCAAAAATAATTGTTGCAGAATTTTTTTTTATTCAGAGCACTCAAACAGTTGGTAAAATCCCTTCATGATGAATATCACTCCAACCATTAACAAACAGTATCGGTCCTCACATAGGCACACACGCATCCTCATTTCCGATTTCGGTCCTTCTGTGTTATGACATTGTTATCTATCTCAATCTCCGAGTCATTCTCAGAGCTATCAAGCCATGTCTCAGAAAAAAGTTTAAATATCGGCCTTGTGTTTTTGTACCTTTCACCCAGTCTTTCTGGTTTTGAGCTGTGCCTGTTTTTGACAATGTTTTCTGGACTTGAATTTGGCTGCAGTTAACTTTGGTTCACACTGCACCCTGACATATACAGTGGGGTACAAAAGTCTGAGACCACAAGTGTAAGTGAATTCTTTTATAATGTAGTACAAAATTTCTTTTTACAAATTATACTAACAATTTGAGTGAAAAATGTAGTCTCTGAAAAATGCACATGAAATTCAGAATGTTTCAGTTTTTGGTATTTCCTCCTTTTGCTTTTATGACAGCGTACACTGCAGCTGGCATGGACTCCACAAGTTTGTGCAAACTTGATGACCCTTGTTATGCCATGGTCTCTAAATGTCCAAAAACTTTCAAAGTGCCCCAATAAATGTTTGATGAGGTCTGACCGTTTTGTAAAAAGGAGTTAATGTGGTCAATGTCACAAATTTACCTAAATATGAACCATTTTATTTTGAATTTTAAATATTTGATATTTTTAATTTTAAATATTTCTTAAATCTTAAAATCAAAGAAAAAGTTCAATGTGGTCATATGATGCATATGTGTGTATCATTTCAACTGTGAGAGCAGAAAATATGCGTCAAGAATTGTGAAACTGTAAAGATGACAAAGGAGAGTAATGCCTTAGAAAATATCATCATACATGCACTATCACATGCTTCTGCTCCATTAGTGCAAAAATGAGAAATGAAAATTTCAGCATAGGCATGCAATAGTCTATGTTTGGTAACAATTTGCATTAACAGCACCCCCATAATGCATTCGTAGTGCAGTCGTAACACATTCAAAAGCAGTCCATAAAATTACATGAAAGCTTCATAAAGCATGCATAATGCTTTCCATTGGCATTACATAAATTAGTAATGAACCTTCATATTGTGTTCATTATATTAAGCATTTCATAAATGCAGTCTTCTTCAGCCTTCAGTCTTCTTCTAATAAATGGGTGTTCACATAAAACCGTCTATACAGTGTTTTGGTGTCTGCTCAGAACTGTTCATCTCTTAGTCTCTCACTCAGAAACTGTGATCATCAGAATCTGTCAGGTAAAATTCATTGCATACAACATAATGACTAATATGCTATCATTTCTGCTTATTACAGGTGTAATGTCATGTTTATAACAGTGTTACATTTTATGGAATATGCTTAATATGGTTGAAGAAAGTAGTACTTATAATTCTACATCATATGGGACACTCGGTTTGTTAAGGCGTGTCCTTAATGATTCATAACAGAGCGCTTTAACTGTCTCTCCCTACCCTTCAGCATGCAGAGCTGAGGCAATCTATGTGTTGTGTGTCTGGGGCATCCGGAGCACAGTCTGCCCTACATAAATTCTTAAATGTTGTTCACAAAAGAAAAAGTTTACTTCTGCTGCCTCCCAATAATGAAGCATGCCTTTCATTTAATAGCATACAGTTTGCATACCTTCAGCTTGCAATGCCAACACAGTGCCTAAAGCACAATACCATTAACAATGCTGGCAAGACTTCAATTGCACACAATTGTACTCAATGTAAAACACTGAATTTCTTTACTTCATTGTTACACATATCTACTATTTACAGCATCCTGTTGCTGAAAATGATGCTTTACACATTAAAAAACACAAACACAGTAACAATTTTTAATTACAAAATACTCCAAACATTTCAACAATTGTCATTATGTATGTACATTGCTCTACCTTCAATGGGAGGGAAAATAGTTCTACTGTAGCCAACTGTAAATTATATGACCTATTGAAAACCACTTAGGCTGCATTGTCTCAGTGATTCTGTGAGAGCACAGATACTCATGCTCAAGCAAGTGATCTTCCCCATGGCTAAGCAGCAGAAAAGTGCATTTCGGCATGACAGAGTCAACCTTGGTATGATTCTATAGATATATCAACACAAGATTAGCAGTATACATGGTAGCTGATTGTATGTGAACACATTTTGACCTTAAAGAAAACCAGAATGTGCTTGTATTTCTTCAGAAAAAGAGGTGTGGTACATGAGTTTAAGGGTGTGCTCATTGTGTCTTAGTTCCTTATTCTACTGTGTAAAAACCCCAAAAACAACTCCAAGCAGCATAGTTGCATCATGTGGTGTTGAGCCATTTCCCAAAAACCTCAGATCCACCGTAGCATATTCTCTAAACAACTGTTCAATTCAAGTGTATAACTTTAGTATAAACTTCCAATTCAATCCAATATTTAGTTTCTCCAGCATATTAAAAACACATAAAGGCACCTATTGGCCCTCTCAGACAGTTGATATATGTGCTCTAAGTAAATAAAATATTAGTGGCAATACAGATTATCACACTATTACAGTGTAATTTACTCTGTTGTAGATTACAGCTGAGATGTTCCTTAATTGATACATAGTCAAGCCTCAATTTTTTGCCTTGATAATGGCAATGGTCAAAAATGTATGACCTGATGTAAATAAACGGCAATGCTTGGGTCTCATTTTACTTTGGGGTAAAGACAACGGGCTACATCTCAAGCACACAGGGTGGGATTCAATCAATATCAATATTTGTACTTTAACAAGCAGTTCAGTGATGTCAAACAGGTTTTCTGACAAATTTCAAGATTAAAACCAACAGATAAATGTTGACTGAATCCTGGCCATATTCTTTTTTAATAGCACATGTTATTAAATCAAAACCAACTTTAGTCTCTTTAAGGGCAAATGGCATTCTTAAGTGAAAAGAACACATTCCAGAGGACATGTATTCAAGTTCTCAAAGAAAATGATGTCATAATATAGTTTCTTTTTCATTTACAATGCCCTTACAGAGTCTAAGTGCATTTGACTGAATCTGACCCAAGATAGTTCTTTTTATACTTTAAACTATTCAGACCTTATAAAAGATGTATATGAGGTACCAAGTATGAGAGAGACATTTTGTTCTAAAAAGTTATTTTCACTGCCACCAAAACTTAATAAGTGCATGTCCTTGGTGGCCAACATTTGTTGTGACATGAGTGTCAAGTTCAGAGCAGCGATCCACATTCATTATCAGAGAAAAACACGGCTCTGTCCCAGTTCTGAAATCCTTAGGCACGTACAACAGACGAGAATGATGGCAAGAGCCATGCTTGAGTCTGCTATCTATTTTGCTTCTCTTTTATTCAAAGCAACAAACATCTTCAGAGGCTTGTTCTGAGAGATAGCGACTGCTTACTGTATCACAAGGGTGCTGCTGGAAATATCAACTTAACCCTGGCGGACCCACTCTTCCCTTTAAACAATGCTGCGACGGATTGCTGTGATCATGCCATTTATTATTGGGTATGACCTATTTATGAAGACGCTTTTGTTATTATTTAAAGATTTCCCTTACTGTGCTTCCTGTGGCAGAATATTTTAGGTCTCCCCATTAGAGCACAAATGCTGCAGGAGAGGCCAGTATGTTTATGAGACAGATTAAACAATGCTAAATGGAATGCTAGCTCGGCCACTAAGGTCAAGGAAGCACAATCTGTGGCCCTGAACTCTCCCGATCCAAATAAAGCTCCTTCCAGTCACTTTGCTGGTTTACCAGATGTAGTCAGCCCCAGAGTTCTCTGGAATTAGTGGCTAGAAATGGAGATATATTGGCTGGGCAGCAGAAAAATCACAGCACCACCATGAAGCACAACAACTCAATTACCAGACATCAGTAAATAAAAGAGAAACAAAAAAAGTTCTACAGCTGCCTCTTGGTTACATCCAGTAAGTCATTCATGACACTTGGATTGTTGTGGAGGCTGTGAGCTCTCACACCAGGGAATCAATATTCCAATACTCTGACTTTAATTGCATTGAATGTCTGAGCCAACCATAGGTCAGTGTGCTCGTGATAGCAGGGGAATCCCTCTGCTAAGGGCCGTTGAGCTAGCACACTCCTATTTTAAACAGAGGACAGAGGGGCTGTGTTTACGCTGGAGCACACCATAAGTAGCAGGGCAGGGAGGAGGGTGAGGCTGCAGAATATGGGAAAACTCTGCTGACCGACAACTGTCACCTGACAAAAACAGAAATGCAGAAATGCAAATTCTGGTTCTTTTTAAAGTCATGCTTAGCTAAGAGGTCACCAGGAACAGTGTGGCAACTGAATGTGTGAAGGAGTGAGTCTAGAGCATCTCTCAAAGATTCCTCCCCCAAAAATGCCATAATAGTGGCCTGTCCTGCCATAATAGCTGTTTGGAATTTGGACCAGTGCAAATTCAAAACAAATCTATTTCTGTCCACCTCTCCGAGATGCAATCCACAGTAATCCTGTGCACCGACCTACATGGAAAAGTCTGCACAACTTTGTGTTTCATAACAAGTAAAATAAAGGTTACATAATTGCACAAATGCCTCTGCAGAAAAAACTTCAAGGTTTCCCCAGGAAACAAACAAGCAAGAAACAACAGAGGAACAAGTGTAGTAAGACATTCCATTTACTTCAATAACATTTTAATCAAATCGAATGCCATTGTTTACAAAACTCAAATAAGTTATGCTATATGTGCCTATTCCCCATTTACATAAAGCAAAACTAGTGACTTCATATAAAACAGAGTTATGGCTACCTGCTCAGTATTATGTCACTCTGTTACCAGCCTCTGCCTGAGAATGTTTTCACCCAGCAACATTAATGGACCTGATACTGACCTCTTGCATCACTTCTGGTTCTTATATCAAGCTGAACGGAAAATGCTTTTTGCAGTGGGAGTGAAGACCGTGCTGACAGAGCTCTCCACACTTGACAGGATGCCCTTGTTTGTCTTTTGTGCTAGTCATGGACAGCTCTCATAGTGTGACGTTGCCTCCTCTCTCCTAATTAATCCACTCTGACAAATACTGAATATGGATCTGCATAACTACCAAGAGGCATGAGGTTGCATTTATAGTCAAGAATATGTGTGAAAATTGTTGGAGTAATTATAAACCTATTATTGTCTTTTTACATACACCAAAAGAAAATGTGGAACAAAAAATCTTTCATTGCTCTTAGAAAAAGCAGACTGTAAGGACTTTCTATATGTCTGGAAAAGTTTGTAATCTTAACAAAAGCAGCAGTTTTTCTTACAAGCATCACAAATACCGTATTCAAAGCATGATGGTGCACTTTTGTGCATTTATATATCATGCTTACTAATTCTGCTTTTCTAATTATTGACCACTGGTGTTAGACACCACTGTTTGACAATGGATCAGTGAATCACCTGTGAGTATTTTACAGCTCAGCATTAATTGTATTGCACAATGAATGCACTAATAGAAAACCTAATAAAAAATTGCACAATATTAAATTTATCAGAACATGAATCTCACTCAAAGCCTGTATGAAAAAAAAACTGTCATAAAAACATGCTGATCGTGATAATTAGCCGATCCCTATTTAAAGGACCATTAGTGCTTATATCACTGATATAAGATGCATCCACAAGGGTCACCGCTATCTAATGAATGGCATTACTGAGGGAAAGAAAATCACCACTGAGTGCAGTCAATTTTGAACCGCTGGAAATATTTTATTCATAAGCTCAACATATTGCTTTTAAGTAAATTATGCTCTAGCTTTACATCGTACATCACGAAGACTGCAAACCTGTCAATTAGAATCAATGTTACTACAGAGTATACTCACTGCTCATTCATACATCGCATCCATCACTTCTCACACTGAGACCGTAGGACTCATCTCTGGTTTTTCCAGCGGAAGAAGAAGCCAGACACTGGTACTCTGGGGAGTTTGGGAGGGGGGAGGAGGTGCACTCAACCTGACCTTGAACCCCAAGCAGGCCAATGACATTGAAGTATGCCCCTGTCACAGTACTCTTTCATCACAGCCATGGTGCCGGAACACATCCCATTCCAAAGATTGTCAATGTCTTGAACAGAGATCAGAGGAGGAAGGCCACTTCAGTCTTTTCTTGTCTAATCTTTTATTCATTATAATAATTTCCTTAGCTGCAGTGCAGCCCCTAAACCAGGACTCACATGAGGTAGATTTGCACTTATAATGGTGTCATAAACAATGTGGGAAAAAAAAAAAGTAAATATTGATTTACAATTATGATAATGGGTGTATGCTGTATGGCCAGAGGCATGGTAATTTTCCATACAAAAACCTGACACGGCTTAAACAGTAATAATTCTGATTAAAATTCAGGAAAGAAAAATGACACCCCATGTTATACTCATACACAAGTGCTGAAGGTTACATGAGGATTTACATAATTTGAAGTTAAAAAAACATGAGGTGAGTTAAATTTGTTTGAAGTTTTAATTAAAATGTAGTTCATTGTTATGTAAACCCTAAGGAGGCAGCTTTTCATGTAACAATGTAGCAAAATCAAGAATATGCCTAGTAATGTCCAAACAGTAACAGCTATTCTCATGCTTTTCAATGAATAATTCAGTACATAATAGACACAAAAATAGGGTCTATTTCTTGTTTACGTTGCCTAGTTCTTGATACCATGACTTACTAATAAATTGAATGTCTTGACAGCCCTTTTTCTCTGGATTTATAATGTATTTGCATACTTATTTACATTTTATTTTTGTTTCTTTCCCAGATTTTCATAATGTCCTCCTCATAAAGCTTTCCTAACAAAAAAATTCTTGCCATCTAAAATTCAAATTCATATGTCATCTTATTGTTCCTCTTTGGCTCTTCATATCTGAGTGTAGACCTCCCTATGCCTCTCCCCTCCAAAAACATGAACCAGATCGAGAGTGGGCGCAGCAGCTGGGCACAGGGGGTCTTCAGGACACAGCCCCCTCCCTCTCCTTCCATATTTTACTGTCTCACTTCAGTCACATCTCTTTAAACACTGTTTCCAGAAACGTTAATTTTTCTGAGAGTGTGTTTACTGTAACTCTCTACCCTAGCTCTTGTTATTTCTCAGGTTAATTCTCTATCTGCTGTTCTCCTTGCCTGCACTTCCTGTCCTTTTCATCTACAGCAGAATTGTTCCACTCATGCTGTTTGTCTCTTCTCCTCACTTCTCCCATTTTTGGAAACCTCATTGATATGCATTTGTTTTTCAGGGCAGGGTACTTTGGGAGCTTAGAGTGTGAAGCATGGAGAATTAGAAGCACTCCTGACAGCGACATGAATTGAGTTCATTTTCCTGTGAACACCTGAAATACTTGTTATGATTTTTATAACAAAACTAGGCCGCCATTATTCCCTGCTGTCTACAGAGTGCACATGACCAACGTACAATGATTGTGTGCACATAATGGCTAGTGTCCTACAGTGGTTCAGATATTGGTGGATCCCCATGGGTTAACTACATAAAAATAGACAAGCTGATTTAAAGCACTCAGTATGTGTCTACTTGGGTAAGGGTCCCATAAGTGTTCGCTTGGGTACTGTTACTTTGATTCCCCAGCAAGCTAAACTGTGCTTACAAAACAAAAAGAAGCAAAAATGTACACCAAACCCTGGCAAACAGTTTTCAAGTCCTTTGTGTAGGAACATTCTGGTGTACATTTTTGATACTGAGGACAAACCTGTGGATTGGACCTCATTATGTAAACAGTCCAAGCAAGTCCTTAACTATCCCTATGATATACGTGAAAAGCCAGTTAGCCTATTACTTTTCTTTACAGGTGTGGGCTATAAAAAATGGACACTAGCAGAACTATCTAGGGCCTATTTTCTTCCAAGAAAAATTGAACAATAGGCAGTGATTTTGTTAAAATGGCTCATTGCCTTGAATGCAATTGAAACCTCTTTAAAAGAAGGAATACTTGTCAGCCATACAAAATGAGTAATTCCCTTGAGAACCAGTCGTCCAATTTCTGTTGATGACTTACATCTGTCAAAGATGATAGCTACACTAGAGTGAAGCTTCCTATCCCCAACGACATAAAGAAGCCATTTGTGTCAAGAATGAAATCACTGATGCAACACCTTAACCATGTTCAATAGTCCTGCTGGTAGTTATTAACAGCAAATTGCTAGCATTAACGGTATGCTTGGGCAGGTCGTACCTGGCTGTTTGAAATTCATTCCAGATCTGCCAGTCTGTCAATCCCATTCTAGGGTTTTCTAGACAGCCAACAAATGGCTGTCGCCATAGGCAACAAGACTACACTGCATGTTGACATGAATCAAGTTGCCAGCGGCTGTTAATTGTTGATCAATATGGAATGTATAATTCATAGATGCTTGATTTGTATCATCTCGGATAATGCATGAACACATAGTTGGCTGTTTAACTAGATGGAGATTGGTGTGGTCACATTCAGTCCATCTATCGTAATGCTTTAAATGAAGGAGTATTCTGACATATATTTCTCAGACAACAAAACATTCACATTGAAACCAAGATCCTGATATATTTTTTCAATGCCTATCTTGATCAGTGTTTTCAATGTCAGTCTTACCCTATTTATTCTGTCGCAATCTGACCCAAATCTGGTTTGTCACAGATTCACATGCCTTGTTTTGATATTGTGTGCTTATCAGTCATAGAACTGCCAAAGTTTCTGGTGCACTTTTTAAGAGCCTGTTTGTTGAACACTTTGTGCCTATCACCACACAATGAAAAAAGACAGATGCTTTCCCTTTGACTACAGGCAAACATTAATGGAAGGTGTCTCTCATTGTCCTCCATCTGTCTCTTCATATCATACCCAAACACCTCCAGCTGTGTTTGAGAAAATAAATGCCAGCTATGGATTATTATGCCTTTAAAAGAATTTTATCAATTCCCTTTCTTTGATGCCTCAAACATTATTTTAAGTCTAAATCCATGTCTTGTGTACAGTACGAGTATACAGTCAGAAGCTTTTTCCTTTAAAAAACCTTTCAACAAATGTTCCTATTCACAAAAAGATATGTTGACAACATCTGTTGGTAAAAACCAGTTTATGTTGTTCAAAGCCTATCGCAATACATAACAATGACTGCATGGAAAATAAATCATTAGACTGTCACAAGTAGGGAGTGCAGAATACTTAATAGTTCTCTCTCTCTCACACACACACACACACACACACACAGACATGATTAACAATAAAGAAAAGACATGTATATTGTCTTAAAAATGTTTGTCATTGGAAGCAGGAACCATCAAAGTTGGAAGACCTATGCTGCAAAAGTCAATGGTTTGGAAAAAAAAGTGGATTCAAGGGGAACAGGCATGTTTTGAACGAAGGAAAAACATTATGTACTGACAGTATAAAGGGAATGATGAAAATTGCCGGACGACGGGGGCGTGAATGAAGAATGGAGTCATATCAAGAAGCCGGTCAGAAGGAAGCAATGCCCTAGAAAACTATACCATGTTCTGTATTATAAAAACACTGGGTCAGGGAAAGATAGTCAGTCAGACTTCGTGAACTGACACACTCTGTTGTTTGTGACAGGAGGATCTCGACCCAGAGCTCTGTATGCTTTATTCATTTACTGCTTAATAAAATGAAGGATTAATGACCAAATATCTTTTCCTATCGCTTCATTAAAAAAACACGCGGATTTCGCTCTCACATAAAAAAAAAATAAGAATGTTGAGTAGAATGGGTGGAAATCCAAAAATGACTGTCAGATCCCCACAATATGCCCAGAAGCTTTGGTTGCATTCCTGCACCTAACGCCAGGAAATATGCTATTGACCTCTTCACAAGCCCCTCTACAACATCAGGTACTGCTACGGTTTACAGATGTCAGGCTGTCAAAAATCCAGACTTGGGAAAAGCAGCAAACCAGGGGATGAGAGATTTGTTGACCCTGTTTGAGAGTGAGCTCAGATGCTGTGGTTTGGCTCTATTATCCTCTTTCATAGGCTGTATGAAGCTTCTTTCATGAAGCTGCCAGTAGCTGAAGAGAAGAGAAGAGTTCCAGTCCCTGTTCCCACCTGCATTTTACCTAAACAGACAGAGGAAAGAAATATTCTTCCTTCCTCTTTAGCTAGTCTTTAGTTGTTTTCTCCCCTTTAAACACAGGCCTGCTTGAGTTTGCTGTAAAAGTTCATTCCTCTCTGCATTTTGTGCCCTGCCTCAGTTTAACATGTGTGGAGACTGAAGAAAGTGGGACCCTAATTAACCCAGTGTTTACTGTTTCCAGAGGAATGTCTCAGAACACATTGTGCATGCCTGCTGGCTACAGCCCAAAAGAGCTTATATAAAATTCAGGCATTTTTATGGCTATGGAGGGGTGGGGGGTGGAGGGGGGTCCAACAATGGTTTGGTTTTTTGTTTTGTTTTTTTGTTTGTGGCATGCTATTTATTTAATGGCACAGCTATTTTAAGTCTGTGGCTTTTTAATGTATTTTAATTTATTTTTCATTTCATCCATTTACTTTTGTGTTTCAGTACAAATGGTTATGCCTACTAAAAATGGCAGAGACAAAATCAGCCAATCCCCAAACTAATTCGCATACACTTCACCTTACAATGCGTTTTATTTAATTATGTTTATAAACTGGTTTTCATGTTTATAAACTGTGCATCTCGTTAAAGTGTAGTTATTTTCTATTTGTTATATGCAAAAAGTCCCTGCCTAAATCAAACTTGCTTTGTGACTGGCCTTTTTCTCATGGATTATCACAAAATTAATGTTGAAATACTTTTTTGTTTATATTTTGATCACTATATGGCAAATAAAAATATCAGGAATGAGACAATTTACAAATTACAGAAAATAAAAAACAAACAAATGGGATTTAAGATAGTGATTATTTATGAAGCTCTCTAGAATAGCATTCCATAATAGGTAGGCCAGTGCAGAGACACCATGTCTGCCCTTTGTTTTTCAGATAGTTGCTGGGACTCAAAAAAACCCTATTGGATTAGAGGATGTGTTGTGGAAGACCGTGGGACCGAGCACTTAAAAAATGTACTCAGGGGCTAGTCAACTACATGCCTAAAAAGCAATCAATAAAAGTTTTAAAAAACTATTTTTAAAACAGTATCCAATGTGGAGTAGTCCAATTTCATCTTTAAGTTAATAGTCTAGTTGCAGCATTCTGCATCAACTGAAGGCCAGATAATGCATTAACATTTAGATTTGATCTAAATCAATATTGACAACAAAGTTTTTGACCTCAGCCTTTATTTTTGGGTTTTAGGGACTCAGACTGAATGAATGAGATCTGATTGTTGAATTGTCTCCAAATTGGCATATATTTATCTGACTTCAGCTGGAGACTGCCAAGGCATCCATCATTTATATTATACAGATATTTTACTGAAGCCATCCAGGCCATTCTCATCTGCCATTTTTATATGTGAGCGTAAAAAACCTACCTGCTCTGGACGATGTAATACTGTAGAAAAATACTGAAAGAATTTTTTAAAAGCATAAGAGATATAGTTCAAATAAAGTAAGATAATTCACTATGGTAATCAGCGATGGCAGAATCCATCTTTTTCTAACCTGTTTAAGGTGAGGCTGGGTAAGGGAGAGTTCAAGGCTGTAACAATGGAAGGGAACTGGCCTTGAAAGATGTTAGACAAAAAGATCTATTGGACTTAACAACTCTATTCAAATTCAAGAAATCTAACACATAAAGATCAGAGGGATTGTCTACATTAATATTTTAGTCACCAAGCTTAAAAATCCTCTTATTCTGCAACACTGTCAAAGAAGAGAAAAATCAGCACACTTAGATAAAACAATGGGTTTATTTTAACACTAGGGGGCTATAAGCTACGGCAAACCAAATAGGCAGATGTTTCTACACAGGGATAGTTAGCAACTTAAAAGGCACTCAAAAGATAAACTGAAAGAAAGAGACTCTCTCCCCATGGGTGGGGGAGTTAACCCCAGAATTCCCCTCAAATTCTCATAAAACTGGCTGACTACAACATAATCAATCACTAAATCAGAGTAATGATTAAATGAAGGTTAAATAAACAGAACAACAACCAACTGAAGTACAGAAAATATTATGATTTTAGACACTTCTTTATAGGATCATGCTTTGATCTTTTAAGACAACACGAACCACATATCAGTTAGCAATATAAAATGAAGAAAGAACAGGCAGGTAAACCAAGGACATCAACAACACAAACTGAAAGATCTCTCAAAGGACCATAAGGCTTAGAATATTACCAGCATTTGAGGCTGATCCTCTAAAATTGTCTTGTCTCAGTGATAGTCCGATACTATAAGGGTCCATATCACCAGCCACTACATTCTACTCTGTAAGAATACAATCCAGAATTTTTTCAAGCTTGCAATAGGTTATCTGAATGAATGAATGAACCTCTTTGGTTTGGATGTGGACCGTCCCTTTTAAATGACCCAGGTCCTCTCCAGAAACAACCCTAGTTTTCTATGATCCTTACGCTCTGTTTCACATACCAACCAGAAAGGGGTACTATTTGTTACAATGCATCTTAAGAGTAAGTTTCTTTCTTGCCATCTAACAGCTTAATATTTACATCATGTATGATGGAATGACTGATCAGTAGCCCTGAGCCCTTCTTGAGGCTCAGTCTCAACATTCTAAACACAGTCAATCAAGTTCCTAGACCTATCACTGAGAGGAAGAACAGTTTGGGCAGATCCCTCCCATTCAGTAACACAGGGCTCAGCAGCAATGGAAGGACTGGAACAATGTGAATGACCAGACCCCAGCCTCATCCATAAGATGATATCAAAGTATCCATGACAACTGGGCTCATACTTATAAATCTCTCTTAAAATCAAAACATGCAAAATGTCCCCGACGCACACTTCTAATGTGAGTCCCTGTGATGGATTCTCTCATATTCTCTCAGTAAACATGCAAAACTGACTGTACATAGTATCCTTTTAAGTAAGTCTCCATGATGCGTTTGGCAGGGTACTAATAGACGAGATAAAGCCCTTACATGCATGCACACCAGAGCATTTCGTTGTTGACCGAGTTTATCACAAGCAGGCATGCTACTTCCTGCACACGCTGAAAGCTGACCTCCCACGAAGCCAAGGCCAAAACAGGAGTACTTGTCCCCTGTAATTTATAACCTCTCCACACGTGTCTGAAACCACAAGCACCAACATATGGAACAGATGCTAACCAGACTCAGGCAAAAGGTCTGTTGCTACGAACAGGAGTGCTTCATTAAAATTTCTCAGGAGCAGAGATTATAACAAACAAAATTATATCTTAATTCATCTGTTTATTGTGCTTTGCTTTGGTCTTAACTCTGGCTCCGAATTAAATATAAGATCTAGATTGTTTTCTTCTCAAACTGTTTGGTGAGTTCAAATTTAACTGTACAAAGGAAATCTCCCATTCAATTTGAAGTCATTTTGGACAAACCCAAGCTTATGTAGGAAAGAAATAAACGCCATAATATAAGCAGAACAGTATGTGCGTCACAGTACAATAGTCATGCCATGTTTTTTTAATGATAAAGCCCAAGATATTTATTAAGTTGTACGATTACATTATTCATTTGACATAAAGCAGCCAGATGTATGTATAGCATATCTTTGCAGTTGTATGTTCAAATTAAATATATGTGTGAGATAATGTTCAGCAGATTGTTTTCAATAATACATTTTGAAATTGTGAGTTGAAAAATATGCAAAGGTGGAGCAATGCATGTGAGTTTCAACTGTAACATCAGACTCTAACAACACGCCTCAAGTGCCAGAAGAAGAGTGCAATTAGTTTTCCATGCTAGGCACTCTGGTCTTCATCGCAGCAAGATAATGGTATCTCTTGTGTCGTGCAGTTGACGGTTGCCTGCGGCTCGAAACCTCCATTACAACGATGCCACGACCTGGATAATGCAAACTGATGCCTATCAGTTGGCTAGAGGATTATGGGGGGCATAGCAAGACTGAGTGGCTTGAGACAGCACGTAAGAGTCAGAAATATGGTGTAATCCGCTCATTTGGCTTGGGACCCGGTTCTTCACTAGCCCTGGCGTGCCATGCAGACGGCAGGTTCAGTGCTTGTTTCCAAATGAGCAGTGTATCGACCTCAGTTACACATGCACTCTCCCTGTGCACAAAAAAAGGCAGCATATTTTTTTCCCTAAATTCCTACTAACAAAGCAGCCATCTTAGTGAGGTCTGAGCTCCTCCATCTTTCCTCTTAAGCATCTAAACCAATAATGCAATATGGGAACTGTCACTAATAATACATCAGACAAAAGCAAGAGGTATTGAGAGAGCCGCATGTGGACTGCATAAAAAGTTAGATTGGAACCTAACAATCAGGGACCCAAAGTCCATCAAGTCTGTGCTACTCAATGAGACAGACCACGAGTGAAGGTGTTTACAACACACAGTACAGACACTCAGCTTGCTGACTACAGAGGGAGCCTTATTTGGGAACACATGCAAGGACCATCTCCATTTGCATTGGTTGCTGGCGAGAGGCTGGCCCCTCCTTTATGTTTACACAGACAGTCAACTGATCTCTGTAGCCCGGGGATGTACACATGAATGGGCAGCCAGCAGCCCATGACCCCCCAAGAATGCGTTCGGATTAATGAAATTTATTACTGGCTAGTCAGCAGCTCCCCTGAGGTGGCACACTGTCCGGGCAGGTAGAACAAGACGACCTTGAAGAGCTTGAGAATAAACCTGGCAAAGCACAGGGTGTACAATTCAAGTTAATGATCACTCTACCTATGCTTCTGCTTTGCTCTAATAATGTGAGGAAAATAATTTCCTAAGCAAGAAAGAATTGAGAGTTAATATTCATTGGCAAGGGAGTGAGTTTAAAGTACACTATTAAATCAAATGGAATAATTTAGTCAAGCTGGTACCTCTGTACCTTAATTACGAGTGATTAATATTCACTTGCCAATGATCTCCTTTTTGTATGCCTCTTACAAATATTCCTCCCTTGCAGAACTCCTGCTGCAAAAAAAAACCCAAAAGGTGCTTTTGTGAGAATAAATCTCAATAATGTATCCATTCCTTCAGTGTGTGGACTGCAAGTAGATTGTAGCGCAGGCAATTTAATCACAACTGTATCTGCTGGGCCAGCTTGTGACAAATGGAGCAGGAAACAGAAGTTATGACAGCGGCAGCACATTCATCTTCCCTGCTTAAACTCCCCATAATGCTGGCCTTCACCGTACCTGCTACGGTTTACATTTGCCACACAAATAAATTCTCAGGAAAAAACAACACACCCCGCCAGGGGGTGGGTTCTAAGCCAGTCACTCCATGCATGGGAAGACATGTCACGGTGTTAAATGATACAAGGACTGCAACTATGCACACAACCTGTCCAGTCCTTCCCCAAGTGTTTACCCTAACTAAGGATCGCTCATGTCTAGGCATACAATCATTGAGAGCCTACTGGAAAGTGAACGGTAGCTAAGGATGGATAGGAAGGTGGCCCCTAAAGTCTAGGAATGAAGAGATGATCAAGGCGGGGCAGGGTAGCTGGGAAGGTGACGCTCTCTTTGGAAATTCTGAGCCTGTCTGACAAACGGAACTGAACACTGACCTTCCACCTTTGTCTGACACCCAGGCATAAAGAAGGTCTCTGGTGTGCAAACAACAGCTAATGTTTTTTCTTGTCTCAAAGGTAACAGAGGGGTGCCGAGGAATCGAAGAGATCTTTACTGAGGGAAACATCCAAGAACTTCCACAGAAAAATAAACAAGTCACCTGACTGCAGACGCAGGCAGCGTGCTGGAGCTGAGCACACTGTGCACTTTGATCAATCATAAGTTGATTACTTTTAACATGAGGCGGAGACAGGCTGAAGTCCCCAGGGTTACCTGAACAGCACGGATTTCAGTCTGGTTTTATGAAGCGAAGAGCAACTGAACATACCAGTTGTCATGCAGTTTGTATTCGGAAGCAGAAACATGAAAATTCCCCAGATGACAGCTTTTCATTTGCTTGTTTCCACAAAAGACCCAGAGGTACAGGAACAGGGAAATTAACACATCGTTTTGGATGTGCAGAGGCCAAGCTCCTGACAGGTTCATATTGTACACATACATAAAATCCACATCTGGAAGACAGATGCTGTAAAGAGGCATACGCAGAAGCTAGCGTGGTGAAGCGTTTGTGCTGACTGTCATCACTTTGCATATATATTATTTATACATATTTTTTCCCTCTTAGCAGGGAATTCCCTCTGCCTCCTCAATGATATGCCATGCTGCCAGGCCTGGCACACCATCAATCTGCCCCTGAGGTACAGCATTAAGAGAATTGCTGGACTGAAGCTATTAGTGGAGATCGCCAGTTTGGGCTTGCAATAAAAGGAAGGTGTGGAATTAAGTGGAATTAAAAGCAAACTACTGGGTACAAAGCATACCTCAGGGTTCCACCACAGCTATTTCCAGCAATCTGGCCAACGCAGAGCACCTGCAGTAACAGTAAGACTCGGTACCAGTTACTTTCAAATTAAAACAAGGAAATCCACCCTGTAGTGCAGATCTTTCTGACAAAATCACAGAAGATTTTGAATTCCTAAGATTGCACAACAGAAACACATCAAAGGTAGTGCAAATAACAAATGCTGGAAGATGAAAAAAAAGCTCTGGAAGATATTTGTTGCAAGCCCAAGAGAAATGATAAAAATAACTAAAACCTATTCACGAACAGGATGCATACATTTTAAGATATATAACACATACTGTAGTATTACTGTGTTGCTGTAATTGTTGCCCTACAGTGTATAACATTGTGAATGCCAATAGGTTAATTCCCCCTTTGGCTGTAACAGTATTTTCTTTTCAATTCAAATCTATTCTATTTGGCTCATAATTCCTCTTTCTGCCCCTGTGAGACATGTGCATTTGGATTGTAAATACAAAAACTGATTATAACTCAACTTCAAAGTCTCTGCATTGGCAAGGAACCTAACTAAGCCATATGCCATTTTCCATGCTTCTCTATTCTCCAAATCACAGGCCATGACTCTACCATCAACTGCTGGATGTCCTCCCTAAATGTTAAAGGTCAGCCATCATTTTCATAATTGCCCAATAAAAAATGTGAAAGAAACATTCAGTCACCTCAGCCATGTTCTCCCAGTGGTACCACTCAACACAGAAACACAGATGGGGGAGAGAGCGTTGATTTTATATGCCCTATTAAAATAGGAAACAATCTGATTCTTGGCAGAGGAACCTCGTGCTTCTTCACAGAGAAGTTGCATTTCATTCCCTCGGTTAGAAATCCACCTGCCCCTCTCTCGCACTCAGACAGAGCTGAGGGGTCGTCAGGCCTGGGTGGGCCATGCTACATTGGGGTCGATATTCCCTAGCTTACAGTCTATCAGCAGTCTTCAGGCTTATCTGCATATTTGGAGGGTACACCAGACCACCCCCTCTCTCGCACAGCTGCTCTCCAGGAGCCGAGCTGTATATTTCCTACCAGCCCCCCAGAGATAAATCACCAAAGACAGGTCAATGCCCAGCAGATCTCTCCTCCCCCACCCCCACTCGTGAAGAGGAGAGGAGAGATATCTGTTGGAGAAAGAAAATGGCCTCCTACATTTTTTCAGCTCCATTTATCTCCTCAGAAGTGAAGCATTTGTCCCATGTCTCTATAACACTGCATCCAAATGAGCAGTTGCAGGAAACCTTGTGAAAATAATTTATTCATTGTTACACTGCTCAGAGAGATTCAACACTGACACAAATTTCCCTGCATGCTGAAAGGGGAAGACCTATGATGAATCAGGAGGAGAGACAAGTGTGTAACACCTTCTGGTTATAATGTCACATCTTAATCCTGTTGTCAGGTTTGATTTGATTTTCTCTGTTACTCTCTAAATTAGGTTTTGGATCAATGCTCCAGCATTGTGCACTGTATCAAGCAAACAGAGCACGGCATCCAGCCAATTTATTTCAGGCAGTTTCACAGGCTTCACCTCATAAGCTGGATTTCCAAGGCATAACGTTTTTCACACAACCTTCACTGACTGCAACACCAAAGCCTCATCATCAACTATGTAAAATCACACTAATGTTTTTAACCATCCTGATATGTGGCTAAAATGTGGTAAACACCAATCCTTTTTTTTGTTAACCGAACACAATGACATTTTGCAAACCTTGTACCGCTGGGTGCATACATTTTGATTATATGAATATTGTAGGTTTGCAAATTAGAACAGATTTATTAGGAATTTTATTAAGATTTATCAGCGTTTAGTAGGGAACTTTCATAGTGTTAACTACATAATCATCCTATGCAGATGAATCATATTGTATTAAAAATGATGCTTCAAAGAGTGAATTATGGAGCCCTGATATTACTTGTGAGTTGGCCGTTATTGATTGTGGGGAACCTCAGCACTTGATCACTTGTACCTCATCAATCAACAGGACAAATGGCTCTGGTGGACTGGAGCTGAACTGGCAGCACTGAGTATCAGAGACTCAGCACTGGCCTGCAGGCAGGGCTGCTGATCCCACTAAATGCTTCAGACGGGCGCATGTGTCGCGTACCCCCACGAAAAATTACAGGAATCTCTTTACCAATTACAGTGCATATTTTCCTTTTCAGGTCCAACACAGCACCATACTTGGCTAGAAAATCAGTCCCAATCAATGCACCATGGTCAGAGTCGCTCACACTAATGTTTTTAACCATCCTGATATGTGGCTAAAATGTGGTAAACACCAATCACTTTTTTTGTTAACCCCGAACACAATGACATTTGTCCAAACCTTGTACCGCTGGGTGCATACATTTTGATTATATGAATATTGTAGGTTTGCAAATTAGAACAGATTTATTAGGAATTTTATTAAGATTTATCAGGGTTTAGTAGGGAACTTTCATAGTGTTAACTACATAATCATCCTATGCAGATGAATCATATTGTATTAAAAATGATGCTTCAAAGAGTGAATTATGGAGCCCTGATATTACTTGTGAGTTGGCCGTTATTGATTGTGGGGAACCTCAGCACTTGATCACTTGTACCTCATCAATCAACAGGACAAATGGCTCTGGTGGACTGGAGCTGAACTGGCAGCACTGAGTATCAGAGACTCAGCACTGGCCTGCAGGCAGGGCTGCTGATCCCACTAAATGCTTCAGACGGGCGCATGTGTCGCGTGCGGAATTACCAAATGAGCGCCCTTCATTGGAAACATCACCTACCCTCCTCCTCTCCCGCCCCACCTTCTGCCCTAAATCGCATTCTGCATCTACATGCTGCTGTCAGACATCCATCCTGAGCCTGAATGTTGCTGTAGGAATACAGGCTTCGTGACACAAGCACAAAGCCCTTCCGTTCTGCAGCCATTTTATTCAATGAAAGCTTCATCAGTGACAGCAGTACCACTCGATGGACCCCAACTCTGAGCGCTGTGCGCTTTTATTTTTTTTTGCTTTTGTTTTAAAAATTTGAATTTGAAAAGAAATCCATTTGATTAAAATCAATGGCTCTTGCCACCTCCATGTTTTGGGTCCTCATCGGTTCTTTCACTGTTCCCTGTCTGATACTGACCTGAAGCTACATTCCCTTTAGTGAAACAGTGAATTGCCATGGTACTTGATTCTTTTCTGCACTGTGAGTGGCACCATTGTTCTTATAGGAAAGGGATCACACCACGCTCTCACTAATGAGCTTTCGCTTTTGGAAGATTTAACATTCCACTGAGACGAAAACAGCAAACGCACAGCTCCGGGAACCACGCAGTTACAACGTGCACACTTTCCACATCACAATCCCAGCAACAACGATCCGGGAAAAGGTCATATAAACCCCACCACAAGGATTTCAGTGCTGAGGAAAATATCCGTGAATGATTTCATGATCGCAGGTTCATGTGCAGTCAAGCATGGCTGGCACAGTGCACAGAATCTCTTTTCAAGCTGCAATCACTGCATATGCAGCCCTGTTGCAGCTGCTAGTGTCAGCTCCGATTTAATTAAAGGAAAACATATTCTTCAGAGATGTATCACTCTCAAGCCCTCATGAGAACCCATCATGATGTTAGATCAAATAAATATATGGAAACGTGCTTTCAAGACTTGGAACAAAACTATCACATCACAAAAATGCAATCAAATGTAGCATTTTGCAACTTCCAGCACATTGCGCTTATTATGTAACCTGTATTGTAATATTCACCCAGATAATGGCCATCGGCCATTTTGCATAGGTTATCACACATCACTTACAGCGAAGAGACACCGACTTAAACAGCCAATTAAGAGTATGGAATGAGTCTTAGGCCAGAGTGGAGAATTTGGTCAGCTAATTAATCCTAAGCGTCATTGGTCACTGGGCTGTTATCCTACTAATGCCTTGCGATGAAAGCAGTATGAAAATGTATCACAGCATATGGGATAAAGGGCTAACATTTTTTGTGTGATAGCAACCTTTAAAGGGCTGAGTTTAGTATTTGTAAAGGTTGATTTTATGCACTCACAGCAGAATGTTTCCATACTTCCGAATAAGTAAATTGATGTTTCCTGCCAACGTACTTATCAAGTTGAAAGGTATGGCTAGATAATATTACATTGGGATTGTATTTGTTTCTCTGTATCTTTATGTAGATTAATACACATGATGCTGTAATATTAGATTACATCTCATATCAGGTATAGCTTTTGTTTGGAGGTCATTGTCAGACAGCATTCATTTACAGCACTGCTGCAGATCAAAACGATCCGTATACCAGATGATTCACTCAAACATTCAAACCATTCAAACATTCAGCAAACACAGACGTGTATCCGTGTCCCACATAAAATAAACATCTACCCGAGAAACCTGAAAATGTACAAGGAATGATAAACAAGCAGTAGAATGATGTCTTTTCTGTTACTGTGACAAATCAACTTTAAGGTAAGAAGATATTCTGTAGTCATTTCCAAAAGCATCTTGACAGCATTGCTATGCCTTCCTTGAGGTGGCACACACACATATATTCCCAACACAACTCATGTATCTATACTCTATCGATGGTGAAAATAGCTAGAGTTTAACAATGACAAAGAGAATGACTTTTCTGTCTGTGATCAAAACAAGCTCTTACTTTATTTCCAAATATTGCATGTCTATGCCTTTTTCCTCTGTAGTATCATCATTTGGACTTTAAAAGACAGAGGAGATTAAAAGCCAGGAGCTAGGATTCAGAAAGGTTTGCGCTCCAGGCAAAACTAATACTCTGCACAGGCCATTGAAAATCCTCTAAGGGCCTGAATATTGCTCTGTGCTTTCTTCCCTTTATAAAACATGGTACCTTGGGAAAATAAAATGATTAGAGTTGAAATTAAAATTGAGTGGGCATGTTTGTCCAAGCTGCAGGGTGATTGGGAGGGTTGGGGGCATGGGGTCATGTCTCTGTCCTCTACGACTTTAACCAACAGCAAGGAATGGGCCTGAGATTCTGAAATGTTATTTATCTGCTCGGAAAGAAGAGAAAAATAACAGCCCTGTCCAGGAGAAGGACACTACATGTCCATGGCCCCTCGTTCCGCTCCTTCGTCTCTGACAAGGCTGACCCGTACTTACTGGAAAACTAAATGAGGGGACATGCAGAGAAGGAATTTGGCAGCCAGTGGCCAGGATAATGGGGTGCAACACAATGGCTTTAAGTGGTTTAAATTTCAAACCAATGCAGTTTGGCCAATAAATTTACATCACTGCAGGAGTGTGAGAGGGTATTGATTTCTAGATAAAGCTAATATTTGGATTTGGGAACTCTGATGCTGGGATCCCAGCAGAGCAAAAGTGTTCATAAATGATTTCTGTAGCAATGCAGACAAGGCTTTCTGCAGTCCTCAAGAGATTGTCAACTATATGAGCTCAACCCCTTCCTAATTTGACAATTGTTCATGGACAAAATGCAGCTTACTGAAATCACATTCCGTATCCAGCTGAGGCTGTCTGCATCTGTTTCAGTCTTCCTCAGTTTCAAAATCAATCTTCAGTGTCCAACATATTCCTGAAAGGTCTAAAGCATCATCTAATGTGAAGGAAACACCTGTCAAGCCAAATTTAACAGGGCATTACACCTCATGTTTAAACTGAGACATTCTTCCTTTATATGACAGGTGAGATGGCTGCAAAACACAAATTAGATTGATCAAAAGTAACTTGTGTTCAGTATCATTACTCAATGCAAGTCTGAGCACAGTAGTTTGAGAACATGTAATTTAAAGCTGGATGTCCCTGTGTTTGTCATTATGAAATAGCACTCAGGGGCTATAATGGGACTTCAGGCGCTGCATTGCCTGAATAACGTCCCATTATCAAATTTAACTTGACCTCATGGCACAGACTTGTAAAACCATATGAAGGATTGTGATTTTTTAATGACCAGCAGCCATGTAATTAACTGAGCCTGCGGTAATGTATATCACATGTACTGTTTTGTGTGCGGCCAGATTCCTTCCACTTTTCATTATGCGATGGCAGTAAAATAGAGCCAATTTAAAAAGAGGAATCCTACAGTAATGGAAAATACAAACCCTGTTGTGAAAAAAATTCAAAAAAAAACATAAGAAAAATGTTTTGTTTTTGTAGGTTCCCATTTAGTAGCATAAGCTGGTTTTTGCCTGACAAGAAATGAACATGTTCAATCACTCATATTTTGACCATTACTGAATGGAGCTCTCATACCGTGATCATTTGTGAATAGCAATTTCAGAGCTGAGTTTCAAGGGTTGGAAAACCAATGATCCACATCCTATTGAAATAACATGCTGTAGAAAATTATAGTACGAATGCACAATTTTGGTTTGATATCTCATACATAAAAATATATTGGAAATTGAATGGTGACTTTTTATCTAAATAGAACCAGATACTGCACTGACTCAAGATGACAATAATGGCAGTTGCAAATATATAGCACAACGACAAAGCATGCAAGTTTTTTGTTTGTTTGTTTGTTTGTTTGTTAGTTAAAGATGATAGCAGATATGTGAAACACAGTGTTTGTCTTCAGCCCATCACCTCATTAGCATTTGTACCCTGGATTTACATCACATACAGGGAGGCCATTAAATTGTGATGAAGGAACACCAAGAATCCCTTTAGCCTGCTGGATTTACTCAGATTTACACAGGCACCATTTAATGCTGTTTATACACAAAGGAAAGTATCAACCTTCGCTCTCTATTAAAGATGCCTGTCACATTCCATGGGGACTTTGCCCATTATTTCTCTTCTTTCACTAACTGAAAAAGGATAACTATCAATGGATGATTCATTAATTTTTGCACACACAATCTGTGTCTGCCTTAAACAGACACAAACACAAACGCAAAGCACCCTTAGGTCTACTGAAACGATCATAGAAAGCATAACCATTAAGTGCTACGCCGATACAATGCTACATGTTATATATATTGTAAAATAGAGATACCCTTTCTGAAGCCCCATTTTTTAAAATTGGTACTATAGGCCTCATAAAAGTAACTGCAGATTGTTACTCAAATTGTACAGCTCATCCCTCCCCCTGTGTAATAATGCTCTTCATAATATTGCTCATACTGCACTGTAGAAAATGGCACTACTTTATCACCTCGCCTACATGACATTGCTCTCAGATTCATTTAAATGATTGTAACTAACAGGCACAGAATGAGAACAAGTGGGTGGGAGAAACAAAAGAGGGCAATTCTGTACCCTATAGTATGTGTCATTTGCTAAACCTTTAAACATTAGCAAAAGTGAACTCTGCAAAATACTAAAATTTGCATTCATTTTAGAGTGCTGCACTCAGATTACAGTGCTGACATCTTGAGTCTTGTGAAGAGACTAACGGAGAAAGGTAAAACAGGCTCTCGCCTACATTGCAATTTGTAATGGTATTTCCTGCTTCTGAAGACCTGTATGTAGTTGCAGAGCAGAAGTCCTTACCCCATCACTTGACCCCATCTTCCCTTCACTGATTCAGATTCAGGTTAAGTGTTCATGGTCCATTTAAATAACCCACATCCCCCGCTCTCTGTTCTAAAAACAAAATTATCACATTTCAAACCACGGGAACCTTTGTGTCCTTTCATGACCTACACCTACAACAACAAAGCTAATTCTTACATAAAGTCAGCTGCACCGCCAGTATCTTTAGGGAACATTTCTATGTCATCACTCAGTCCTTGTGTGTAATCATTCCTCTAACCTTTCACTCCAACCCCCCCCCCCCCATCTCCTAAGAAGATGCCGCAGCAAGTTCTCTTCCCAGAGACAGACATTCTATCTGAATACAGAAGTGTGACGGGAACAAGCAGTCCGTTTTATATGCAGGCTGTGCCATGCTACACCAAGGACAGAGCCACTCTAGTATGAGAGGACAAGAATCACCTTTGCCAATAAAAAAAACACATGAAAACATAATATGCAGATTGCTTTAACCTTGCTTTGAAATTATGAGTTATACACTCATGGTTTTGTAGTACAAAGTGCTATTTAATTTCAGGTTTTTGGTCAATAATTATTGGAATGTATAATGACTACCAGAAACCAGGAACTTGCAGGTTTAAATCCAGAGGCAGGAAACCATCGTGCTGTATGAGGCATTTAACCTGAATTACTTCAGCAATTTCACAGATATAAAAATGAAAAGCAATAGTATGCAAGTGTCCAGAAATACTACTGTGCAAGAAGACTTGAATGAATCTGACAGTATGTGAGATATAAGCAGTGCATCAGAGGCAAGGTAGGATTTGAGCAGTATTATTTTATTTCTTTGATCCCTGCACCAGTTATATCTCAAAAGAATATGTGGATTGCTATGAAGCAGATTAAATTGTTTTAAATGAATTATTTGAAGGTGTACTTTTATTGATCAAGCCATATAAGAAAACTATTCCTCTCCAGGACATCATCTTAAGAACCAACTTCGCTCATAAAGGAACTTGTACCAGAGTACATAGAAATGTGCGGTCTAGCCCCACTGACTCGAGGATGCTGGGAGGATACCTTCTCAGCTCAAGTACAGGAAACTGTACAAACAATTGTCTACCTCCTCAACACATAACAAATACTAAGACTTCCAATACAGGAACATGACTGCATGTTCTTTTGTCAGGAAATTAACAACTAACTATACATTGGGAATTTGCTTTCATTCCTTAGTTCTGTAACTGAGGAGTGACAAAGTAAGTAAAAGACCAGGAGCACGGAGAGAACAGTAACCTGGAATCAAAAACACAGAGACAAAGACATTTGCACAGCAGGGCGTAACAAGCGTTTCACAGATACAGCCCACTCATCATCCTGGAAGCACGGCTGATCGACCATAGGGGAAAGTAATGCGATAAAAACGGGCATTTTCGCATTAATGTTTGACACATGTTCCCGTTTTATTTGAAGATGTACTTGCCAATCAACCGCTCTTAAATCCATTGTTTTTCCCATAGATTTGCAAACGATACACAAGTCTGGACCCACAGCAGTATATGTGGTCGTAAACGGTTGCACAATTCCCAGAGTGGGTCCGTTCACACAACAGCAAGTGGACGAACCCCCCACACTTTCAGAAGTAGGTGGGAAGTTGTCAGAGTTTTTCACATAAAACGGCGATGTCCCTGTTGGTATACAATGTTCTGCAAGTGAAGCTAAAGCGAGCTCAAGAAATAGTACACATTCCCAGCCTTCTCACGTGTATGCTTCTGTTTTAACGCAACCATTTCAAAAGCAAGTCAGTAAAGCATGTAGAGCGAAACGTTTTATTTATTTTAAACATTATTTAATGCGGGGGTGCTACTGGTAGTTCCTTCTTAGGTAACATCGTCAATGTATGTTTATTCCTCTAACCACTGCAATTATTTTACAACTCAAATGATACAAATATATTTTATTATGGATATGAATGCATTTTGGTACAGTGATCAGTAATCTATAATAAAGTGCACGTGAAACCTCGCCAGTGACAAGCTCGTGCGCTTCATTCGGAGAAACAGAGCAGATTTGAGTTCAGCATTCAGCTGTAAAGATATCTGAATACATAGAAAGTCTTTCATCCAGCACCAGACGCTCGCTAGTGAAAGACACCCGTTATACTACTAAGTCTGCTTAACATGAATGAAACGCGAATGGAAATGTTATACTAGGATGTGATGTAAAAATGCGTGTCTTCCAGAAACATATATTTAGATTAAAAAAAATAAATGGGATTAATTGTCCGACAAAAACCGTAGTAAAATGTGGACAGAAACTAAACTTAAAATCATGACAGCAGGAGGTAACCGGCAGCTCTCCAATTGCTTGCCTCAATTACATCTTCTGAAATAAATCCAAAGATTAACTCATGTATCATGGAGTAACACAATTAAAATGAAAGGTCTTAAATAAGATTTCAAGAACATACCATCAGTGTGGATAGTTCGCTCTGTAAGTTCCCAGCTTTCAATACGGCGACGCTTTAACAAGTTCCTTCGTGAATACGTTTAATCCCCATACTGGTTAAACAAAAGAAAGAAATAACAGCGCTTAAAGATCCTTGTCCTTAGGCTTACTTGCAATAGGTTCAGAGTCATAAATTTCGTGAGATGGCTTGTGTCTGTTTGAACGTCGCTGTGGAGCGTACTCTTTCCATCCTCCTCTCTGAAATGTGTTTGAATCTATAGGGCTTTCTCTCTCTCGGAGTGATTTTCCGAGAAGCAGTCAGATAGTCGAAGGGGATAGCTTGTGGGGGAGGGGGCGGGGATGAAGAGGGGTAACAGGACTGGACAGCTGCGCGTACCGGACCCCACTCGTTTGCTCACACCCTCCCTGGAAAACCTCAAATCCTGCGTTTTTTCATGTGAACTGCACAATGAAGATACACCCTCCATGTGTTCGGTAGCAATATTGAAGGAAAAATATGAAATGTTGGTACCATGTGTGTGTATGACAAAGATAACTGACTTGAATGTATAAATATGAATCCTTATGTATCTTCAAGTCGACTCCACACCCAACTCAAGTTGCCTCATTCGATTCATTGTGCATTAGTTCCTGGCATTTATTTGTCACTGATCAATTATTAGCTATTGTGGAAAAGTCCAAAAGCATTTGAACGTGTCATAAATTTCCTCCCTACGTGAAATGGGACGGACAGATTGTTGTTGTGTTATTGATGCAAAGTGGTAAATAGGTCCTGTTTCTTTTCATTAATAGGCTATAACAATGATAATAATAATAATTGTATTGTTTCCTTATATTAGTTGTACATGTAACCATGGCAACAACAAATAGCCAATTATACTCATACTCGTGCACAATGTAATACATAGATTTTTTTTTTTTTGACAAGATCTCTTGTGGTAGGTCTTCAAATAAATAATAGACACATTTATACAGACTATGAAAGACCTAAAAAAAAACTGATAATCATTAGTTGGTAGGCTTACCCACCAAGTAGTTAGTAGTTTAGTTTAGTAATTATGAGGTAGGCTGTTGTTTGTTGCTCCAAAATCAAAAAGCATCTATGTGTTACACTTACTGCCCCCTACGATCTGGCTTGACATCTGTGTGTGTGTGTGTGTGTGTGTGTGTGTGTGTGTGTGTGTGTGTGTGTGTGTGTGTGTGTGTGTGTGTGTGTGTGTGTGTGTGTGTGTGTGTGTGTGTGTGTGTGTGCGTGCGTATGTGTGTGTGTGTGCGTGCGTGCGTATGTGTGTGTGTGCGTGGGTATGTGCGTATGTGTGTGTCTGCGTGCGTATGTGTGTGTGTGTGCGTTCGTATGTGTGTGTGCGTATGTGTGTGTGTGTGTGCGTGCGTGTGTGTGTGTGTGCGTGCGTATGTGTGTGCGTATGTGTGTGTGTGCGTGCGTATGTGTGTGTGTGTGCCCACCTACATATTTCAGCCTTTGCTGCTGCTTATTTGGCTGTTGTTGCTGTTGTTGTTGCCTAGTAGTTTAAGGCCTCAATGACAGGTAAAGGGATTTAGATCATAGCCTATTCCTGAAATAGTTAAATCATGTTACTTGTTGAACATTTCTGAGAAAAAAAACAACTTTTGAAATACCAAACAAAAGAAACTTGACACATGCAAAAAACAAGGTATAAAAGCAAGTCAGTGGGAACAAGTGAAGGCAGGCTCAAACTTCAGCCTGGAAAAGGCCATTGTGGATTGACGGATTGATGAAGTCTGCTGTGAAAGGGCCTTCAAACCCGTCTCTGCCTCTAGCCTTGGCAACCAAGTGGTAATTATCCTTATTTATTATGATTGGGTCTGTCTATAGCCTATTTTTTACCCAATGGGGTACATCTAAATGTGCTTCAACTTGACAATCGAAGAGGTGATGGTTGAATTTCTCTGACATGTAGATAAGATCAAAGGTTGTAAGAAAACCCAGCTGGAGATATATCCTGTTTATGAATGTTTTGTTCACTGTTGTCTTCCAGTATCTGTGATTTCTTGAACCAGTACAGAGTTGACATATTTAGCTTGCCATAGTTGGACTGTCCTGTACATGGTGTTGATAACAACTGATTTAGAAAAACATTTGGCGTGAGGCCTAAATATCCTTTGAATTCTAGATGTGAAATAAGTAACCATGTCAAATCTGTGCTGAAATAAAAAAAAATTCAAGTGTATTTTTCAGCATTTTCAGGACAAGGTTTACCTTTCCTACCTCAGCGAAAGCCTGTTTACTGTTTTTGGGATTAATCTTCACCTTAGAATGGAGCCTTGTCTTGTTGTTTTTTTCTTTGAGTTGCTCGGCTTAACTCTGGATTATTTAAAACTTCTGGATGTCTGTACACCACCAGGGCATCACTCCAAATTTCTTGGAGAATTTTGAGACGTTTAATCCATTAAAGTACTTCATACAGACAGCATCTTGATTTAGGGAGATTAAAATTTCATATTTACAGAGAAATGTTTATTGAGTTTGAATTTTCAATCTGTATGCAATTCAGTCTTCTGAATTGTAACTGAAACTAAGCATTCATAAAATCCTTATACACCATTTTTTATTTTTAAATGGTCGAGATTTTATCACTCTTCTTCACAACCTTGCTTCACCATTTCTTGAAGTACCAGAATATTATTACCATGTGGTCCAATTAACTCAACCTTACCATAATTTTGAAAGCTAACTAGAGCAAAGTTTTATAACCGCTGCACTGTGTAACAATGACCAATCCCATCAACCTTCACAGTCAGTTAGTGGACTGGCACACTAAAGCTAATGTCCTGGAAGGTAAGCACTGTTCACAAACTCTTATGACTGCCATCATGCTGGCTTTACTGGGGCTCACAAAGTTCGTATCAAATTCTACTTTGACGCAGTTCTTCAATGCACTAATGATCAACAATTGAATCTATCCTTTACATGCAGCTGTGTATGTTAGTGTGACACCACAACATTTCCCTGTATCAACCCCTCACCCTCCCCCAACCAATCCCCCCATCCCATCACTGATTCTCTCTCGTAGTTCACTCTCTATCTCTCATTTAAGCAAATACAATCTTTAGAATGTTACTCTGCAATAAATCAATTTGGACCAATGAAACTAGTCATGCCTTCAGAATGTTCTGCAGTTAGAAATGGAACCACTACCTGCACTATGCCAATCCATTGTGAATGCACTCAGTGTCATTTCTTCCAAGGGATATGTGGCTTGCTTGTTCAGAATTGCTCTTATAAAGCCTTTGTTTATAAATAAAATAGAGTATCAAGCATCCCGAAGAAAATATTGACCCATTTCTAATCTTATTTCTCTTTAAACATTAAAGAGAAGGAGGCGGAATGGCAATAGCTCACTTTATTTGAGCTGCTGTGATGTTTGAAAAAGAGCATCCACTAGACCCAGCAAAGGATATGTTGCAGGTAATGCCCTTGAGTCCTCTGTCTAGGGCTAAATTTGTGTCCTGAATCATTTGTGGCTTAGTGTAGCATTGATATCAGACATAATCATACAACGTCAAACTGTCATACCAACCAAATAGATCTGAGTTTCAACAGAATGCTGCAGCAAGGATCTTTACATTAACACATGCTCAAGACTTTTTCACTGGCTCACTGTTAAACACCAAGTGGCAAAATGTGACATTTAGCATACAAGGCAATGAAATGGCTTGGTCAGTCATATCTGTGCAAGCATGCTAGCAGACATGAATTTGCTATAACATCCTAGCTATGGGGTTTATGGTTGGCTTCTTATCTCTAAATCTGAAGACTTTACATTTTACCTGGCTATGGATTAAAGTCGGTAATGTATTGTAACATTTGGCACAACTTTTATTGAATATTTGATACAATGTCAAGTATTTTTAGACCTTAGGCTCCCATTGCTACCACATTAGTTCTGTTTCTTTGGGAGAGTTTTGAACACATCTCATTGATTGTAATACGGTGTATTAATCTTGAAATGTTTTTCTCTGGTTGCAAAAGCATTATCTTCCTTTTCCACCCATGTCTTTTACTGTCACACTGTTTCTGTGCAGTGTGCGCTGTGGCATGCTCAGTGGAAATACCTTTATTGAATCCCATATAATTTAAATGTTTAACAAAGACTAGGGATCTCATTCATATATCACCCTTCAAATCATAAACCTGAAGCACTTCAAAGACAATGGGGGGAACTTTCAAGCATCATCAATTGATTGACTCATTGTGAATAAACATATGGCGGTGGGGGAACTAATTGAATTTATAATTTTGTTGTATAAATGGTCACTTAATGTGATAATAAACCATATAGAACCATATAGACATAATTAAGCAAAGTATTTGGCAATGTTGTTTTGTGGGGAATGTGTTATCATACTGGTGTTATCATACTGGAAATATTTACCCACGAGTCCCCCAGTGGTATATATAAGGAATATACATGGTAGATGGCATTTGTGTGCTGGTGACTCACTTGGCTGTTGGGAGGTATTTGCGTTTGTTGCCAGTAGTGAAATGTATTAGACCCTAGAGGTAAAATCAACACAGGATTAAAAGGGGAGAACCAGACAGCCTGCAGTAGGAAAGCATTTGCCGCAATCAATTAGATGAATTTCAGTCCTGCGTGGTTGACATCTCTGTATACTAACCATGACCACTTGAATTAAGTGAGTAGGATACACAGTGTTTCAGTAATCGGCTACTGGCTATGTTGCTGTTTATTATGGGCATCTTAAGTCAAAACAGAAAATTTTGCCTATTGTCTAATTCCTGCACAAGAATACCTTAATAAACGCTCTAAATAAATCAGTGCAGCTTTTACTGTGTGTTGCTGTGTCTGTACACAGGTCAAATAAAAGCTGAATGCTTGGCATTGGAATTCCCACCTTGGAATGAAGCTATTAATCTGTGTCTGAATTCTTTTGTAGATGTAAATAAACTACCCCCTGCTAAAGACAAAAAAACAGTCATTGATCTGCATAGTCACATGAGAGGATCGAATCAAGATCTACACAGAGCTAATGCAGAATTATTTATCATCATTTCAAGCATCTTCTTTGATATCTCTAATTCTTTTTCTATCGTCCTCATCTTCTGCAGGTAAACAACAAATACCTGCAGCAAATAATTAAAACACAGCAAAATGAATTCTCTAGTAAGATGGGAAAGGAATTCTAATAATTTGTGGATGGAACAGCTTTCAGCATGAGAATTCACTACCTTGACTGGTGATGATACAAGTAAGAAAGTATAAGTATTCTCAGATGTTACAATGTGTCAGTTGGTCAGACATAGTATGTATGTATAATGTCACATATTTTTAAAATTATTATAGACTAATAAAGCAATTATATTTGTCCACTGGGCTGGAACAGAAGTAAGTGATTGACAATGTGTCATTGCTCAATGTTGTCACCAAATCTGTGAATTTGCTGAGGACCTGTGTGGAAAATGTCTGGCCAGGATCAAATTTCATATTGCTTTTGTGATACAATGGAATTGAAAAGAATGCATTTTGGGGAGTGGTTGTCCAAACAACATTTAGAGCTGCCATAGGTCATATAAAGAGGTGAGAGAAAGCCTGGTGTAAGTCCTGTTGAGAGCAGAGCGGCGCTGCTGGGGGCTCATACACTTCCTGACACATGAGATATCAGGCTGCCTGGACACTGACTGCCTGGAATACATTAAGGAAATCTACAGCAAGACGATGTAGAATCCAAAAGAACAAGCACAATAATTAATCACGGCAGCAAGCAGGCGGCCCAGCAAAAATAAATCAATGATCAGCCTCAATAAACCTGCCATCGTGAGATTATACGGTGAGCAATCCATGTCAGCTAAACGTGAAATATATCTGTTAAAATATGACTGTTGAGTGTCTCACTTGGAATTTCTACTCTGTAAAAAATTTGCATAGCTTCAGCACTGCCAGATTAGGTTAGAATACCATTAGACTGAGAATGAAACTGATTGAATCTCTGCCTGTATTCAGGGTAATTCTTCTCCCATAACTGGATGATCCTTTCGTGTGTCTTAAACAGTTAACTTTCTATAGCATCATAAATTGAAAACATACAATTTAATAGTGAGTTCATTTTTTTTTAACCTGTACTATGGATTCCTTTTAATTTGTACCGATTTTAAGAATGACCAAATTCAGCGTTTTAGATTTACAGCATACTTTCCATATGAAAGTATTGTGGCAATTGCATATTTGTATGATAATCATTCTTTATTGTGCCTTAACATTTCAGAGGTACTTTAACTGAGTACAATTTAGTACTTCATCACTAGCACCACAAAATATTCTTGGCTTAGTTTTGCTAATACCTCAGGAATCAATTAGTTTTAATACATGGTGTAGAGATGGCCCTGGGGTGCTACGTCTGGCCGGTGTCTGCTCTGTGACTCATGTGTCTGCCTTATGAGTCAGGCTGCTCACAGATGCACACCCAGATACAGGGGGTCTGCCATGGTCTTCTCCTCGCAGCTGCAATATCCATGGAAACATGAGCTGTCCGGAAAAGTATCTGGTTACATGCTGAAGCTATTAATAAACCCCTCACATTATTTCCCAAAGTGACATCACAAGGTCTTGCAAAGCCTTATTTTCCCTGGACTCTTACATGATTCCACTGCCTTACACAGAATTTGTGGAAACAGTGCTAACAGCAGAAATGCCAGTGTTTCAGTGGCAAAGATCAAAACTTTTGGTGGAGGCAGTTGCATTGTTTGTAGTGAAGAAAATCTGACAGCATAACACATTCTATCATTACAGGTGTTAGGATTTTGACTTGTTCCTCTGTCTCTTTATGCAGATGCTATAGCGGAAGGACCCATTTGAGCCATGGGGACTCATTATTTAAAAATCCGCAGGGTTTGGATGGCTGTGGTGTCTTGGCTTACAAAGAGTATGATATTGCATTCTTTATTGTATTACATACCATATCACTCCATCATAATCTAGATAAGGATCTTCCACGGTCTGAACCCATAACGCCAAAATGAAAGGGTAGGATGTAATTTCACAGATAGCGCTGGGCAGTTGGTGACATGAGAAATAATGCTTGCCTCTTGCTACAATCCAGTCATTTCTAGATTATACATCATATTCTTTTTTCTATTCTATGGTACATATTTTTTGTTCTTTTTATGTTTGTGGGAGTTTAAGTCTTGAAGTATGACGAGTGCCAGAGCTACACCTGAGACAAGCAGGTGTAGATGCTCACATGGTCCACAGCGAGAACTGACTCATTCCCTGTGATAGAATCCACCTGGGAGGGTTTGTGCTGGGAGCTGTCACCTGCTGAAAAAAAGGATGAAAAAGTGAGGTGCTCAGGAAAGCACCCAAGGTTCAGGATCCTAAAGCTGGACCAAAAAGTCATTTTCTTCCCATCCAGACACAAATCCTGCCAAGGTGGAGAGTCAATATTGGCCCAAGAGGTTGTGAAGCATGCCAGGTCTCTGTCCTATTTTTGGCCACTATCTGCCTGTTTTTCCTTCCCTTCATTTGTGTAACATTTTCTTCTGAAATTACCATTTTCACCGCCCACAACTGGATTAAGCACATTTTTCAACTCCACATCAGTTATTCCCCACTTCACAACATTACAAATAAGCCGATATATCCTTCAGATACCACAGTCTTCCTTAGCGGGTTCTGGCACCTTGTCAACCCAGTTAATAAGTAGTGCATAAGTTTTCATTTTTGTCAATAGACAAACACAGCTTAATATTGGACAGATATTTCTCAGATCACTAAGAACTGACATTTCTCAAGCGCTGTGCACTGATAGATCAGCAGAGGTCAGTCACATACACACACACACGCACACACAGAAATGCAAACAGGCACACAGTCATGAGGGGGTGGACACACAAATACATATATAACTCCATCATATTCTCACATGCATTGGTATAATCTAACTATTAAAAATAATGTATTGTTGAGCAGGGGTTCCCTATTACCAGAGTGTTTTCTGTTATTCATACTGGGAATTTATCCCATTTGCTCTATGGGCATAACCACATTATTTTAGATTAATAATAAATAGTGTTTGTGAGCAGATGGGCCTGCAGACCCTATGAGTACCAGTATCAGTGTTTAATGAGCTCAAAGTAATATTGTTTAAAAGAGGATAATGGGAAATCCAATGCTAACTCAAACCAGGCAAAAAAAAAAATTAAACTGTCATCTGTTATGTGTTTACAAAGCCAAAATCAGAAAAAGCTTTTGTTTTGGTGTGAGAAGTTTTAATGGCTGCTGGAGATGTGCTGGTAGGTAAGCCAGTCCCACAGGAGCACCAATGGTGGAAGACAGGATCTGCCCCATTTTCAAGGAATGGGTGTCAGAATAGTCTCCTGGGAATGCTAAGAACAGACACATCCATCTGTATTTCTCTCTCTCTCTTTCTCTCTCTCTCTCTCTCTCTCTCTCTCTCTATTTCTCTCTGTTTATCTATCTTTGTGGCTTCATGTAAGCAATGAGCTCAATCTTTTTGTTTTAACACTGACCAAAAAAAAAGCAGTTACATTTCTGTGCAGGTCGAATAAATTTAATATTTCACTGAGGCCAATATTTCATATGACTATCTACTCTTCCTCTTTGAACAATTACACTGTCATACAAACCTGGTTTGGTTGTGGCTGAATGCTACACACAAACAGTGTGTGGGGCTCATTGTACTTAACTGTAAGAACATGAAATATAAGTATGTTTCTTTCATCTGAGCTATATACTTCCTACCACCATTACCACCCATGGCTTTTATTTTCAGTCAAGCAGAATTTAATCCATTTGTATAATTTAAAAAATATCATTGCAAGAAGGGAGATTTGTCATGCTTCTCACAAGAGCCGCTAAGTCACAGAATTCAGCTGTTTCAAGGTTACTTCTGTTTTTTTCCACTGAAGCCATAGTCAATACAGTGCATGACCTTTCAATGGACATTTCACATATTTGTTAGACCTCAGCATTGAGATTCATTTCAAGGCCTCGGGGAGAAGTCAATAGGCAAATTGCCAATAGGAGTTGTGGGGAAATGCATGACTGAGCGTACCAGGCATTTTCCACAAGGGTATTTCCATGGCTGGATGATCAGTTTGATAGCACATGACTCCCACTCTACATCTGTTTTCATGGTGTTAGTCAGACTGGGGCTCTGGCTGCAATGTGCAACAGGGAGAGCGTGGAGTTTGGCATTTAATCACACACCAGCTAAATTTTCATGTAAAAATCATGCTGTTCAATTTCTTATTTATTACCCAAAAAAGCATTGACAATGAAAGCTCTCCACACGCATGCGTTGAGTTGGTACCCTGTGTGGTTTCCTTGGAAACAGAGGGGGCTGTCTCACATTTGCTACCAACACATATTGTGAAAGTGATGATTGATACATTGTTAGTGTGTCCACTAACAGCGAAATACTGTACTTGGGATTAGCTGTTCAGATCCTTTCAGATGTGGGGGAAATGAATGGGGAAGGAATTTCTAATGGTAGAGTTTCTGTGGCAGTGACTGACTAAGTGATTTTTTTTCTGTAACCACAAACATGAGTTTAGGGCTGGGAAGACTAAACATTCTTCCGTTCTGTATTTTTTTCCAAGAATTAATGTGGAACTACAACACAACAGGCCTCTTTCCCAGAGCCAACTAGTAGAAAAACTCAGTGGGGCCAATGAAAACTACCATCAATGTTAGGTATGTAATACAGGATTCCTGCATCAGGTTAAAGATTTCACAAACTGAGGTCAAACACAGTACTGCTTCTTTAGAAAGATGGGTGAATAAGGTATCATTCAGCATATTTCTTTTTCATGCATATGTCCTTGAAAACACCTTCTTTTTTATTTTAATATCATACACCTCAGTTTAGACTCAAACTTAAAGTATCTAATGTACAATACAGGCTCAGAACTTTTCCAGAGTGTGGCAAGGCCCTTCTGTCTGCCCTGGAGGGCAGCAGGATCAGCTGGGTCTCATTATTACCCAGCAATTGATTTATTGTTGATTGTTGCTAACATTGGATCTGGATGGGTTGCAGATTTTATGATGAAACCATAACACTGCAGATCTGTAAGATCAGGGTTGGTCATTTTGCCAATGCTGACTGCAGCCAACAATCTTATTGGGAAGGTTGGCTAACTGGCCTTAGTTCCACCCAGATAGGAAGAGGTTTCTTGTGTCATTGCTCTCCATCAACCCTTGTTGGTCACACAATTGGACCATGGTCTGCCTGCCCAAAGCTGCACATGAAGTGTCCTACTCCGACTTCTGTCTGCATGAACTCAACTTGTGGACCGTGATGTGAAAAGAAGCAGTGGTTGACATTTCAGAGGAGGGCATCCGTGTGTCTGTGCTCTCTGAAAATCTCGGCACAGCTTCCAGCCATAAGAGCAGCTTGTGAATATGACTGTGAATTCTAAATTGGGAAAGTGATGGAAAAGCGTAAAATAAAAAATCTTAGGTCTTATTTTTCTGACTGACATGTCTGGAAACTGACTGGCCATCACATGTGGATCCTGCAAAACAAAATATTTTGCTTTTGTCAAAGAATGGGTTAAACAAATACAATAGTCAGTTAACTAAAAAATGTGTTCATAAAAAAATATGTTATATAGTATACTAGTAGTGTCAAAAGTAAAATAAGAACAAAGCAAAAGTGCAGTTAATATAATCCTGGACCTACATATCAGAGCAGATTAGAACAAACTATTTTCAGGGGATTTCTCTGGGGAAATTTAACTCATACCACAAAAGTGATTCTTTTTGTTATCCCAGTGGGACATAACTTCTGTTTACCACATATTAAACGCAAAATGAATCACAGTTGCTAATGTACCATTTTGTATTTTTGGATCGAAATATGCTGTGAAAAATTGGTCAAGGTCAATTTATTTTAATTAGAATACTGGAGCATTTGGATGACTTCAAAAACATTAAACATTTTACATATGGAGAATAAACTAAGCAGTGAAATATAATCCATGACCAGTGAAATATAATCTATCATTTTAAAATTGTGCGGTAAAATAATATTGGCATAAAATGAAACCATATTATTCTTGAAATACATGAATTATTTCTCTGTCACTTGCTAAAAATATAACAGTATTGTTTAAGTGATATGAATAATGCACATGCCTTTACAGAACAAATACAAAGAGCCAGTTATTTAAATGATTTTTTCAGGTCTATAACTACGTGATTTATTGCTTTGAGACATCTTTTCCAGCAACTGAGCTTGGCTGTCGATATTTTATTTGACTTTTTTCTACTTCTTCCTCACTGTTTGCTTACCAGCGCAAGCACTCCTCTTATTGACTTAGTAACCACACCTCCAGCATCAAAATCTCACTTCTGTTGTTTTGAGTGTTTAAGTATCCAAAAAAAACTCCTGCTTCCCCCATGAACATTACCGAAAAGGCTGTTTATTAATCTGCTTCCTTGCAGATATTTATCTAAATAAACATTCCAAATGCTTGGCATTTATTTCACTTCAAGTCTTTATTTTCACGGATGTAAGAAATAAAAAATTAAAGTTATCATATCTTATATTTAATTTGTGATGTTTGCGTTGCCTGAGAAATAAGTATAATTATGTGGCTTTCAGCTGGCTTGTTGCTGCAGGAGAGCACAGTCTCTTGGAGCAGGGACTACCTTGCTGTGAAAATGTTCAAATATGTGCAGCCCGCACACTTCATCAGGATTGGTAGCAATCAATTTCCATTTCCATGCAAATAAGTATAATTAGAGCCAATTTCACAGACATAGGCACTCAGTGGATATTCTGTCAGAGATCAAATAGAAATAATTGCAATTATGTAATACTAAATCAGTATCTTGTATGGAATAATGTGTGTGGGTTTGCTAGGAGCACGCAGTAATAAAAATATAAGCACAGGTTGTAAAGCTGGGATGTCAGTCATTTCTCACAAATAAATGCCCAAAGGCAATCAAGCAGTCATTCCATTAATGGAATTTTGTTTAGTACTTTGTTTTGTTCTGTGGTTTCATCTAAATGGAGTAGAGTATTTTGAAAGTGCAAAATAGAAAAGTGATTGCAGTGGCTATTATTCTGACAAGGCAAGGGGTAACAAGGTATGAATGATGAATAAATCATGCAAAGAAACTAAGCAGAGTGTTAAATAATTTCATTTAAGAAGGCAACAATACAGCATTTTAATTCAACAGATCAAAATAGCCTACTGGGTTGTTTGAAATCTGACTCATTTCCTTGTGTGGAACGGTGAAATCTCTACAGGTTATCTTTTCCAGATTTGTGCAGGTAGGTATCAGAAAGCTGTTGAGGTCATCAGTATCCCTGGTTCCCTGGTGAGCTGGCAAGAGGTTACACTGCCCGCGCTCACTCTCCTCTCCCCGAAAACCAGAAGAGAACACACTCAGAGGTGAGATCCATCACTCACAGGCTTCAGCTGGGTCACCCGTCCATTTCTAAGCAGCTTTACACATTTCCAAGGACAAAGATTGCTTGCGGCAATTCATTCTTGATGCCAGCAATTGCTGGACTCTGATTTCACACCAGGATCTCACAGTAGTTGAATATATTTCTCTCCTAGGAGAAGACGTCAGATAGTGATGGATTCCTAGAGGTGCTGAAAACATGTTAGGGTAACCCCAGCCTTTCAGATGTCCCATTTGAGAGGAACAGGTTAGTCACCCAGTCATGCAGATGGGTAATATCATTGGCTACTCATTGTCGAGTGTTGTTGTTATAGTATTCTTTTCCCCGTAGCTATTTTTGTCTGTGTCACAGAGTGAAATCGTGCAGGCTGCAACATCTGTGTTTGTGAGTGGTAAGATGCATGCTGGGAGAAGTGGGGGTGGGTGGGAACAGGGATGTAATTATTGAATCAGGGAGCACACCTTAATTGATAGTGCAAATGTGTACATTGCAGGGGGTAGGGACTATTTTAGAAAGAACATCTGGGGCAGGTAAACACTCAGTTGAAGACAAAATGCCTCTCCAAGTGAGCTGGAGTGAGACAGACAGACTCCTAAGGGATCCAAAGAGTATAAAGTGTGTTTTCTTTACCAAGTGAGGGTGTGTTCACTCAGGCTAGCCTGCACATAGGCTGCTGCAGGGTCCTTTTGGGTTTGGGGGCAGGGGTTGGAGGCAGATGTACCTTTAGAGTGCACTCTTCATCTAGGATGGAAGAGGTATCCAGGGCAGCAAGGTCCCAGGAAGGGGCAGACCAGGGTGTTGTTGTGTGTTTCTTTTTCCATTAATCTTTAAATAAAGAAGCTGAATTTTACTTCTCGTGACCTGGTGCTGCTCTGGGGGTCTGATGTATATCTGGGGAAAAAAACATTGGCATAGCGGGCTAGGTGTCAATTCTGGGCTGAAATCTGCAGCTGGAGTGATTTTTTTTTTTTTTTTTTGTGCTTGTGTGAGCTCAAGACTAAGGAGCCAATATACAAACAGAACAATTGACAGTGTAGGAATGCAGGTTAGTTTCCCACTATGATGTTGATTCATATTATAATTATGACACAGGTATTAAAACAGGCAGGTGAGGTTGCTGCAGGTTGATTATAGGCATCGAAGCTAAAACAACAATGAGCATGAAGACAGGTGGCATACTGGACCCACAGTTGGATTTTTCCTAAATTGTAAGCGTGCCATTCCATATAAGCTACTTAAGGACACCATGTGCCCTTAAGGACACAATGTGAACAAAGCCCAAAACAGATGTGGGGAACGTACATTCAGACCTGGATGCACTTTTTGCTGAGTCAGATCAAAGAACCGGAGGGGGAAGAATCACAGGAAAATTTAGCTGAGTTATGCTTTTACCCACAAAGCCAGCATAAAGAATGTGAAGCGGTGCAGGGAAATGCGAGCCAAAGCACTGACACATTTATGTATGGTGGCACTGTGGGCACAGCAGTAAGTTATGGCTGTGGTGGGCTGCAAGTCAAACACACTGATTACCAGGTCAGCTTCCCTGGAAAAAATGGACTTGCAGGGACAAATTCAAGGCGACCCATGAAAACATTTCACTAGATAATTTCAATGTGTGGCCACGCTTTCCTGGAGTCATGTAATCCTAGCTCTCGACTAAATCCTTGATGGCGTATATCCAGAATGCAAAAGAAAGGCCTCTCTTATGAAAGAAATGAATCCCCATGGAGTGACTGAATTAATATTTATTCATCATTATTACTGGAGAATGGGGGGCTTTAGTTCAATTCATTGGTCACTTGAATCAGCTTTAGACAGAAGAGCTACTGGCTTTGACCTTTGATACACTCTAAAAACAGTGCATAATTTTTGCTGTTTTCTAATGTGGTCCCAATGATGCACCTGCCAGCCTGAAGCTCAAAGGCAAAGTTTATGGAGTACACTGATGTGCATTTTCCGACCATTTGCTGGAAAGGCTCTGAGGAAGTGACTGGAACTGAGTCCCTCTCCAGCTAATGCAAAATGTTCCTAGAACATTGTGGAAGATTTAGGTCAGATTATCACTGTGTTTTGACATAATGTTATAATTTGAACATTTCTCAAACCTTCTGTAAACATTATATTGTTCCAAAGCAGATCTTTAAAAGTTACAGGAAAACATTCCAGGAAAGTAATGTTCGAGGAACATCAAGGAAAGTGATTATATTTATGTCCTGGAAGCATTTACTGTAATGCTTTGGGAATGTTCTGGTGACCAACTGGAGTGGTCGCTGGGTTGGTCCACTGATTGTGAGTCTGGATCATTCACACAGCACTGTCTGTCAGTGGCAGAAGAAGGACTGCCCATTCACATCCAGGTGCCATCTTTTATTCCCCTGCCAAAACGTTGACTTCACCTCCTCAACAAACACAACACCTCATTCCTAGAACGAGGACAAACAGAGAATGAAAGGAAAGAGGGAGGAGCTGACAAAGGTAGGGACAGAAAAGGAAGTGGAAAATGGGCAGATGCCACAGGAAAAAAAAACAGATGGAAAATGACACACACCCACATGTTTTAATTTTCCTTATTTTTATACATATTTTTCCATAAAGTAGAAACAGAAAGTTCAAAACAAACTAGAGGCATCTAGATATTTAGAGAAATGCATTAATAAAGAGTTCAAAATAATTATTTAATTTAGAAGAATGGTCTTCATATTCCTAATTTGTCAAAATCATTGAGCATGGAGAAAATTAGTATCCATTGCATTCATTGTACCCCAGTGTAATAGCCTTTCTCATCTCCACTCACCAGATGTGCTATCCTCAGGGCCGGTAATTAAATCTGTCCAAAAAAGTTACTCTCCACAAGTTTTCTTGTGCTACTTTTTCCCATTTTAAAACCAACTTCAATCGAAATGTTGTCAGAGTTATCTACTGTCAAAATTATGGCTTCATCTTGCCCCCATGGTGGCTGTATCAATGTGGTTTGTTGATAGGCTGTTATCTCTCCCTACTCATACCATCTCCTTCCTCTAAAGGGATTGCAGTACCATACATACCTTGTCTGTTAGAGAAACTTCTCCCACTCTCCAGTAGAGTCTAACCTGGCTAATACCTTGAGTGTTTCTCTTACTTTGCCTCGGAACTATGCCTATATTTGCCTGTGGGACTTCACCTCCAGTTTATCGCTTTGTTCCTGTAGGATATTTTAGAAAATTAAAGGTGATGGGGACCACTGGATCTTCTCTCTCCTTTACAGTAAGTACCAAGGGTACAGTTAAGTGAGGGACTTCACAGCCGCATGCTTATAGGGTAAGAGCTGATGTGTGCCTCGCCCCTGTCTGTCTAGCTCTGTCAATCTCAGACTTGGACGCTCCATCTCCCGTGACCAAAGTCCTCTCTTGCTGCGGGATGATGGCCACGCTTCTTTTTGGAAGCTGCCCTGGATTCAGCCGTGTGGTGAGAACAGTTCTCATGTCTGGAGCATGGAAAATAGGACACAGGTTCACGGCCTGGGCCAGGCTGCCCTGCTCTGGCTCCCGCTCCACTGGAGGGAGGCGAGCAGCTGGCTCACTGAAGGACCTCTTCCCCCTCCATGCTGGGCATGCTATTCTCCTCACACAATGCTCCTCTGTCACATAATGTCATCGGGATGGCTTTCACAGCAACTCAACACTCAGCCCTAGCAGAAAGTAGGCCTCAGGTTTGAACACTTTGGCTATTCACTCTTTGTTAAGGTTTTTTTTGGTAAATGGTGGTGGCGGGGTGTGTGAGAGTGCGTGGGATAAAAAAAGGCTGATTCCTTAACCTGTTTGCTTTCCTTATTCCTCTTGGAAAAATCATGTCCTTGGAAAATTCACTGTACAAGGCACTGGTCAATTGTGCTCTATGTGATTTTTGGTTTCAGTGGTGAAAATGAACCGCAGTTCCATCAGTGGAGGTATGGGCCACAGGACTGAGCGGGTGGTTAGTTATAATGTTAAACTAGGAGAACCGCACATTTGTTTCCAACATGAAAGCCCATTCCTTCCTGCAACTGTCACCCATTTGCCTGAGTTCCCACTCTCCTTTCCAAGTTCGGGGGGCTCAGTTTTCATTTCCGCCACATTACAGGCCAGCTGACCTGCTTGAGATGCAAATCCGGGGTATTTGACCAGTAGCAACAGCAACGTGACTCTGCAGACAACAGCTGCAAAAATGAACACACTGGTGGTGCCTGAGAACAGAAGGCGCGCTGTGCTGCACTCCCATGCTGAAGGAGATGCAGGATGACATGATGCTTTAATTTAGACTCTTGAGCTGAGATGAAACGGAAACCAGTGGAAACGACTGCTTTCACTGGGACGCCGCGTACCTGATTGACTCCGCGCATCCAAAAAACTGGCAGGCCTGTACTAGGGATGATGAGAATCCAAACACTGGAATGGAAAAGGCACTGCTACGCTTTGAATGTCAAAGTTTCCTCAACATATTTTTTCATTCAAGGGCTAACTCACGCTCCCTCTTTTCCCATAAGCATTTGCAGCCGATACCTCAGGCTGGAGGCTAGAGGCTGGAGGCTGTAGGCGCACACCATTCAGCGTAAATGAAACCTCCAAAATACACACCGGATATACTTCCTGCTGTGTAAAGCTGTGAAACGGGCTGCAATTTTAAGTACAGTTACAGAAAACTGAACGTTTATATGGATGAATCAGGTGTTGTGTACTGTATACTACCCCATAAGAACTACATCAGATCACCAGCCATTGTCAATGTCATATTTTACAGACACTCAGTAGTCAGCAACAGTTCAATATCCCAGTGCATGAGTGCTCTGCTTTTCTGCTGCTTCATTGTTTCTAATGTGTCATTCCTCTTCATTTACATCCTTAGGCCTGTTCCTAAAGAACAGTGTGTGGTTCTTTTTGATGCCAAAATCAGCAGCCAACTCAGATTCAATAAACAAGATCAGGTGATTCAACTGTGTATTGCATGGTTTAAAGTGATTAAGTGCCGAATATGGATGAAAGAGTTGACCACCTCCACCTCACTACTCACAGATATGATCTCCAATCATATTAGAGGCAGTGGGATGCAGGCTGCTACAGACAAATGTAATGTGCAGTATGTCCACTGTAGTGTCCACAGTAAGTCCATCCAGGAAAGGACCATTTTTGGCCAAAGATTTTGGCCCATTTTCCAAATTATAAATGTCAAATGCAGGAAACCACAGGGGACTGAAATGAGAAATTAGCTGTTTCCTGCTCAAGAGCTTGAGATCTTGCAAATAAGAACTGTAAAAAAGTGTATTGCTCTCAGCCAATCTTTCTGCATCTTGTTCTATCCAACTCCACCATCAGCCTTCCCAAAAATAACAAGGCAGCATGCATATGAAACCAAACACACAGCATGCATGGAGATCACAAAATTAGCATGCAGTTATGTGCCAGTCATTTCCTTGATGGGATGATGAGAAAGGAGTCTAAGGAGATAGGCTTAGTGGGATGTGTACAGAGTGATATGAATATGTGAACAGGTTGTCAGCTTGTTGTTATGAGCAGGTTGACGTCTCTTACCATTATTACAGCTTAAGGATAATGAAATGATTACATGCAGAAAGTGGTGAAAGACTCAGAGGTTAACCATCTGGAAAAGCAGTGCATTATTTAAGCACCCAGCACAACACAGCAACTTGGTTCTGAAACATTCAGTAAACAGCAAACAGTGGGAAATATAGTCTCCACAACTGAGGTCCAGCGGACCTGAGCAGAATGACTCAGGAAGAAAAATACCATGGCAACAGAAAAAATATACTTTTCACTTAACAATTTGGTAACTGTAGAGAGCAGATCATCTTAATAGATACCCACTGCTTTCTTTCCATACCATGCTTTCCATGGAGGAAAAGTGTTTTGCAAACGGGAACACATCTCGCTGTAAATCTGTACAAATGCTTTGCAGCCTGACCCTCCACCCTGTCCTGGCATTGGCTGGCTCTGTGCTGACGTCTCAGTGACATACGCCCAAGGTGATCACACGGGTGATAAATATTGTATCGCTGAGCTGCCTCTCCTTGTTTCTCATCTGTACCCAGTGTTTGTAGGGCATAAATATTTAATTAAATCAGATGAAAATTAACTAAAAAGTGCAGACAAGGTAACTGACCCTGCAGAGTTTAGTCTCCTGAAAACTTTCTCAGATAGGTCAGGTGATATTTGCAATGAAGATTCTCAGCTTTGTAATAGATAGATATCAGCACACACACACACACACACACACACACACAAACATGCACACATTCACATATTTATACATAAATAAAATAAAAATGTACATTAAATTATGAGATGAATTTTGACAAAAAGCAGCCCCAGGAACCATGCTGCTGTTCACTGAGATAAAGGCTGATTTTAATAGATTCCACCTCAGCTAATACATATTCATGATCCTGCATGTCTAATTGCAGATAATCCCCAGCGCATGAGTGCTCTCCGTTTATAAACATCACACATGGGAGGTGTAGTGCATACCGATGAAGTAATATCCTCTGTCGGACCCACAGTCCACAGTCCTTCTTCTTTAATCAATCCAATCTGTTTGGTGAGCTCTGGTAAATTACTTTTTCTGGTTTCATCAAGGAGGGGAAATAAATAAATAGCAACTCAATTGATATATTGCACAGAACTAAATGTTTAGCTGAGAAATATGTTTTGATGCTCGACTCAAATGAGCCAATCCTGTTTGCTGTTGTTGCTGGGGAATACTGAATACACAGTAGCTCCTAAATATCTATCTCTGAGATGTCAAACTCAATTACTAAAGACTCATGAGTAGGCCAGATTGCGCTCTACCCTGTGCTCTTTAAGCTACCATTTATTTCAATTGACATTTAAAAAATATATGACGTTTTTATGGTTCATAAATCTTAACTTGAGACCGTATTGAAATCTTGAAGGCAATAAATAATTTAATGTTTATTTTACAGCAGGTTTTTGGAAATACCATGTCAATAGAAAATTCATTAATGAATGTAATTGTGCTAAATTAGTTCTGGTTTCCAGAACTAGCTGAAATGTAGCCACCCAACCAATCATAGTCTGTATCCAGGGTCTATTGAAAAGATTTATGGCTGCATATCTTTGTTCAATATAATGTCAAGCGAACAGACCTCATATCTGAAATCCATAACTGGAAAATGGAGCAGCTATAATTCAATAGGAAACAAAGGCTTTTTTAACAGTAATTCTATAAGACACATGACTGTTTTTTGGCAAACCCAATGCTTTACTTTTACGCTAAAGTATTAAGTTCTAATATGCAGAACTATATATGCAGGGAAAGGATGCCAACCCCTCATACACCGCCCCCACCTTCCAGAATAATGTCTGTATTGCTGTGGCAGTCACTGGCTGGACATTTGGGCAGAGGGCATAGAGAGGGCACCGCAAACCTGTTCCAGCCACCTTCGTACTGGAATCAGTCCTCACTAGTCTGGGTACAATGGAATGGCCGTCCTGGCAAAAACTTGATATCCCAATTAATGTAGATTTTTTCAAAGCTGAAGGGTTTGTTTGCTGCTAATCGAATTATGTAAATAATCACAGGGCAGTGTGGTTTCAGACATTTTCTCTCCTGTTGCTCTATTCAAAAGGCATGCACTTGAATAATTTCATGCACTTATTCTGTGTCTATTTTAAAACTTGTTTTTGTAGAATGAGTATAATCACATTTCCAAATGCACTTGAAATATTATGTAAGAATCTCTATGATATATGCAGACCACACTTCCTTGCAATTCACTCCATATACCAAAATGCATGAATGGTATTTGTTTTGTGGTGATGCCAACCCCCAGGTCAAGTTACCAGAATGTGTGTTTAAACTTGGGTTTATACAGTTTTACATTTGTTTGAATAATTACCAGCTGAAAAGGTTTCTTTTCATCGTGAATATTTCATTCCCTGGCATGGATTTATTTAGCGTTACGGTATTCAGGCCAACCTCAGGGGCTCGGCCACCCTTCTCACTCCACACATCTTGGAAATCTTGCAGAAATAAACCTTCCACCCTCCTTCCCTTTTTCTTTATTATGGCATCCTCTCAGGCCGCTAGATTGATGTTTCTTTCATGTCCTAAAGACCCCTTCTCTTATAAAGTAGGGGGAGATTGTTTTTGGCGGTTGTTCTCCTTCGGCTCTGTTTATTTTGCTGTTTAACGTGCATCACCCATTGCCCCAAGCTGAGAACGAGAGGAGAGAGACAGAGTGGTTGTTTTTATTCAGGTCGGATCAAGTCTAGGTCAGCTCCTCAACGGAAATGTGCAATAGAGAGCTTCATCCCTGGAAAAGCAAATGAAAACAGGGATACAGACCGCTGGTGCTTATCCTCATTAAAAATCATAAAACAATTTGCCTGTAAGAATAGAGCAGATTTTTTGTACACAACAATATGTGTATAATAATACACCATTTTAATTATGTGGTGACCCTGTATTGATTAAGATGTTCATAAATTACAGGAACGTGTTTGTATCTTTAGCATTATATTACATTGCTAGCTAGTGAAAACAGGTCAGCAACAGTACATTTTCTTTTCAAAAAGGAAAGAGTGGGAGACAAGAAAATGGGAACTTACCTCAGGTCTCAATGAACTGTGAAAACAGTTCAGATTAAATGAGAAAATTACAAAATTGAACCCTAAGATGGATATAGGTATGCAAGTAGGGTCTTTTTTGTTTGAAGTCATTAGTGTGCCCTGTTTATTTAGCCAGAAAATACACAAAAATAAAAAATACACAAAAATAGGATCATTTTTGAGTGTGGAGAAATAACCAGGTTTGTCGAATTGCTGCAAGCTCCTTGGCCTGAATCTGTGTTCTTCAAAAGCTGTGGCAGTCTTTTTCATGGCATGATGCTTGTAACAGCAGCGGGAGGCATTTTAGCTCCATAAAAAGAAGTATTTTCACATGTCTTGATTTCACAGCTGCATCGCCGTCTCCCTGATATTCAGAAAACATCACCTTCCCTTTCCAGGGGATAGGCTTTTATCACCACGAGGGCGAATTTTTCTTTCACCAGGAGAGCCGCTGAAAACAGCAGGAAATAGCAGGGGAATGGAAGACTCATCGAGTTAATTGGCGACTTTCAATTCATGTTCCTCACTGTAGTCAATTGAGTTCTCTGTCCTTATACCAGTAGGTACCAGAAGAGGAATGTGGAGGGAGCGCTCATTTGCCCGCTGCACAGTGAGTTCAGAAAATACTTTTAGCCAGCTGAGCATATCCAGAACAAAGCAGTTTCCAGCATGTCATGGGATAGCTATTTAACTGGTGTGGTTCTGCATCCACAGTAGGCATACATGTAGAGCAAGAATTTATACACCATTGCATGCTTGGTCACACTGGGGGCGAGGGGGTTTGACCCACAGCATTTCTAAAACCCTCAACCCTTTTCCCAGATATGGAAACTTCTCCAGGGTTGACTAGCCCACCCCCACCTCAACCCCATAATTATGAATGCCCAAACAAACCATGATAGATATGCCTTATTTTTACTTTTAAGAAACATCTCCATACAAATAAAGTTGTCAAGGACAGCTGCAAACAATACAAGGCTTTTTGTGGTGTTTTTCTCTCTTACAGTAATTCCTCTCATTGTGCTTAAGCAGGTGTTCTGCGCGTTCATTCTCTCACGCATTGCTGCAGTTTATATTTTGATGCCTGGGGAGGAAGTGGGTATTCTATTTGAATTTGGTTTCATACACGTCTGTGGAAAGTTATGAACGTGGCAGCCAGAATGATTTATTTGTACTATGGCTGCCAGTGATATGCTTTTTGGCAGGGCTGTTGTTTTATTAGTATTAATAGTGAGCTGGCGCATTCTAAACAGAGCTTTGGCATTAGCATAAATACAGTGATTGAAATTTACTCCTGGGTTTAGATCAGGGAAATTGTTGCGCATGTACACAGAATAGAAATCTGGCCACTTTTACTGAGCCATAATTCTTGAATTGTTCTTTTTTTATTGCATTTAGATTTTAATAAAATTGCATGTCTGCAGAATTCTATCAAGTTAATTGAACTGCTGTCCTCCTTATCGCTACATCAGCTGCCTCAACAGTAACAACCTCCTGCCACTGGCTTCCAGGGTCAGAATTAAATTTGTGCTGTCATTCCCTCTTAGACTGAATTTACCAATATTGCAGAGTTCTTGGGTGCCTAAGACTCTGAATGCAGGCATTCATTGAAAACCCAATGCCAAAGACTGATTCATTACTTTGATGCAAACATGCCTTTTAAATGGAGTTTGTTAAAACAAAGTTTGGGAGAATCATTTTCAGACAGCCCCTTCAATCAATTCCGGTCTCCTTAAAGTATAAAAGCGCACATACCTCATCTCCCATCGAGCTTTGCATCTCCGGCATCCCACCTCCTCCCCATCACCTCTTCCTAACCATATTTTCTTCCTACAGGGGGTCCTCTTCTCCTCTGAGAACTGCTCCACTCCTTTCCCCCTTAGGTCTCCCAGACCGAAACATCCGCACCATATAAATAAATCCTTCCAAACCTACCGTTGTCTGAAAATGTTTTCTACTGAAATGATTTATAGGAAACTGGACATGTCACCACTTCCTTTTTCTGTTCCCCTTCTTTTCCTGTCATGAGATGAAAGACACGACTGTCTATTGGCATACTGCCACAAGAAAGGCTGGTTGATAGTTGAACTGTGCCAAACTGCAAGTGGGGTTGAGTAGCTCAACCAAACTAGCACGTTCCCTAAAGGACTCCAAAATTCCCTTTGAGTCTTTGATCTTGTCCGGACCATTCCAAATCTCATTTAAAATGTAGAAAGCATCCTGCCGCACGCGCACCTGCTCGTTTTGAGAAATCCATATACGTCTGCTGGGACTCATTTTGATGTTCTGCAGTTTGAGGTACAGAGAGCGCAGATCTTCTTACCCAACAGTGGGGGGAAGGGGCATGGGGGAAGCTTTGGTGTTGAATCCTGTCAGTCACATTTCATTTTGTGTGCGGGTTCAAACACATCCACTATCAAATGCATGGGCTGAAGTCAGCATCAGTGAGAATAAAATAAAAGCTACAAGAGGACATACAGACCAAAGGGTCTAAAAAAACACATCTTTGAGGTGACAAAGCAAAACTGGTTCACAAGCACTCATCTCTTGTAGGTCTCTCTCCATACTGGGTCTGTAATTCAGTACATTTTCACTGGTGTGTTGTGATGCTGATTGTGCAGTTGTATTCAGCACTCATTTTCATTAACCCTGTGTACGTTGTCATGGATGAGGGGATCGTCCAAGAAAAGGGAAGTACAGGAGCAGCAGACAGAGTGCACGAAGCAGACAGGAAATTCCCTGTGTATGGGGGGGAAAAGGGTCCTAATTGCCTGAACCATGGAAAGAAACAACAGCACAACTGGATGTTTGTGTTTCACTCACTTACACACACTAGCTGAAGCTCCATGAACTTGGAGAATATGTACACACAGGTGCCAAATGCTTCATGCATCTCTCCTCAGTGCTTTAATTTCCTGACGCAATCAGGGCTTCAGGTCTCCTGCAGGGCAATCTTGTGGAACGGTCTCTCTGTAAACTATTTAGAGGATTTTCCTACGGGCCTAAAACATATCTAAATATAGGCTTGTCTGTCTGCATGGACTTGGCGGGCCTGCTGAACAGTCGCAGCACTGTGTAACAACACCACAGGAATTTCTCATGTTGTCCCATGAAAACCAGGGCCCTTTATATGGACTCTCACCCCGGCCGTCCTGACGCAGGACCGCCGGTTGGCAGCGTGGAAAAAACAACTTCCCACTGACATTGTGGGCCGTTAGCAGCAAAATGCCCAAAGGAGTGATATGAAAGATTTACAAGAGAGGAGTCTGGGTGAATCCCACTTGTACACAGGAGGAAGGTAAAGCAGGTAACGAAACGCCATATTCAAATAGACTCAGTTCGCCCCAATGTACAGTTGGCTCTTTTGAAGAGTGATATATTTTTAACATCTTCATGCAAACTTATGTCGATGGGATGCTGACAGCTTTATATTTAATTTCTCACCACATGTTTATCACCCTGTGAAATGCAACCCTCAGTTTTTATTTTAGTCCTCCATGTTTCACATCTGCTTGCTCTTTCCCTTGTCATATAGAAGTTTTACACCACGAGTTGGGCCGGCGTGGAACAGAGATGGGCGCTGCTCACAGGGACTGTCGTACCGTCTCCTGACAGGGACTGTTATAGCGTCTCCTGTGCCACGTGGCCCATTCCCAGCCCTGAGCATAGCACAGATGCTCATTAAGTGCAGAACCCAGATTTAGCGCATTTCCCTTCACTGACAGCCATTAAAAAAACTATACTTTCTTTATTCCAGTCTATCAACAATGTTAGTATTCTGAGGGGGATGGAATATTCAGCACAGCATTTGAATCATTTTTAGATCCATCATTTTTGAAAGCGCAATAAATAGAATGTTATTTTTTTAATTACTCTACCATTGAATTGTTATCAAGGGAAGTTTGAATACGCTGTACCATATCAGATATAAAAAAAAAACATCAGGGAGGAAAAAATGACCTGTTTGAATCAGCTGTCACCCTTCCTTAAATTTGGATCCAATAGGGCTTCATGGGAAGGATGACAGCCTGCTGCAAATGTAAAATGTTCTCCGCAGTCTCTTATTTGTAGAAGGATATGAAATGACCTTGACTGAGAGGCAGATTGCTCAGAGGTGACCAGAAGCTTGTGGGATGGTGTGGGGAACTGAGCACTATCACAAAGACAGGATGCCACTGCGATGGATCTACATTTCCCACAATTGTGTCTGTCCACTTGGAAAGTTTCCCAAGATGGCTCTCACCAGTGGAGGACCCAACAGAACCCTTTACCAATATTAAGCACACAATATCTCTACCCTGACCTTGCTACTTCTATACTGAGGCCTGACGTTCTCAGTTATTTTTTATGCTGTCACTGGGTTATTTTTTTTTATGAAGCTGGACTGTTTCACATTGTGTGCTGCTGCTGTTTTTTTGCTACATTGGGCCTTGCTGTTTTTTATTCCCAGTGATGAGATGTCTGTGCAAATGGCCACTGCAGCACAGCACACATGACCTTCACCACCCAGTTCTTTTAATAATCTTTTTATTTGCTTTGCCTGGTGCTGCAAGAAAAACCCTGGAATATCATTGTCATACAAATTAGATGTTCCCAAGCCAACCCGATGATCAGATTTGTGTTTTGGTTCTGCTTGATGTAAGTAGCTTGTCTTGACAGCTGTTTGCTGATGATAGGAACATCACAGCTGTCAGTCTCCCATGTGTGTCCTATGTCTGAACCTCCATACATCCCCAGACAGCTTCCATCATTTTGATCACTTTCAAGAAAACTTACCAAGTGTGGCTCCAAGACAGAGATACATTTGTAATATTTTTTATTTTAGATCATGTGTCCTCTGAAGTTATTTATCTACTAAAAATCTGAAGAGAGCAAGTTGCTGGTTATCTCAAACATAAACTTACGTGGATATGTACACAGGCTTGCAGAATAGAACCCCCCCACCAACCCACATCCACTCCCCACCCATAAGCCTGATGCAAGCACCCTGTTAACACCGCCAGCTGTCGCAGGTGCAGAGACAGACAGAGCCATCACCCCAGGCTCAGTTCATCACTCTTCCACTTTGTCTCCGTGACAACATCATCAGCAGCGCTACAGAGAGGCAGATGTCAGACCCTGGGCTGTGGGGACGGAAACAGCTTAATCATGCGTACCGAAAAGGGGGAGGAAACCCGCCCATCAGCATGGGGGGAGAGCTTACTTTACAATGCCAGAGCCTATCAAAGAATGGCAGGAGCTTGAAGTGATGTGTAGGGAGAGGCATGTCCGATTATCTTGCAATGAAAATCAGCTTGAAACACTTGTATTGCTTTCCCGTTTTTTCCTTTTAAACCCAGCATGCATCTGTGGTATGCAGTTTACCATCGCAGCCCAGACCTATGAGGCTTTCATCTCTCTCTCCCCCTCCCTCTCTGAGCAAGACTGACTGACAGCGTTCATTTTTACAGCAATGGTTGACCTTATAAATTATTTGAGTGTTTGGTTTTTGACTAGATGCATTATTCAAAGATTTCTCCAAAGAAGTATGAATGGGGCCATGAAGGACTTAATGTGACAGAGCCCCAAAAATAACATGTAGTAAGTATTCATTGCGTGCAATCCCTTAAGACATGGCTGATTCACTTTAGAACTTATCAACACATCTTTATTATGTATTGCAGTTCAGAAAGTCAAAGGGAAAATATAAGTAAAAAACACAGTCACATGAGAAAATTTCAGCTGCATCCAGAGTATCTTAAATGCTTATATTCCTCAGCTAATCTCAACCAGGCCTTGGGAGTGATATATTTTCTTTCAGTGATTCACTTGCGTTGTCTGTCTCTCTGTTCCTCTCTTTCTGTTTCCATCCCTCTCTATCTTTATCTCAGCCTTCCCATCCTCCTTCAGAAGAGTGCATGAAATGGGTTTGGGTTCAGGATGGTGTTGTGGTTTTCATGTGCTGCCAGTTTATACACCAGTTCTGTTCTTTCTTCTTCTTCAAGATTTGACTGTTGTTGAAACGAGATACTGGCTTCGGCTCCCCCAAACACCCCCACCACACTCGCCTCTGAAATACAAATGTATTGGCATAACAAGTGCTGGGAAAAGCATACGTGAGCATGGAGGTGCAAAGACTATAATCAATAACATGAATAATAACACTCGCAAGGGTGGAGTTGATTAACAAATGTAATTCAACAGTACCAGCAACAGTATCTGTAAAAAGTTATAATATGGAGTAAATTTACTTTGTCTGTACATTTGGACAAAGTAAACTGTCCAAATTGTAAGGGTGCCTTCGTGTGCTCTATCTCCATGGCATGCTGCCTCATACCCTGAGGCCAGAAGCGCTGTGGATCTCTGTGCCAGTATGATAGGTTTTCCCTGTCATTTCAATTAGAAAAGAATATTTCAAACCTTTTAATTGTCATTTTTTAATGAAGTTTTTTTAATAATGAAGGATAGAGGGCATTTTATAACATTTTTCCATTGGTGGTCTGTGCCATGTGCCACACAGAGTTTTTTCTTATCTACCATATGCCTACGGTTTTGCTATTTCACGTACTCAGTGCATGTCACAAAAGTTACATTCATTCATATTCAATACAAAGACAATATTGCCCCCCAAAAACAAAATGTCCATCAGCAACTTCCTATGTGTTGGTGAAAAGAATAACTAATAGACATTTCACTGGATTATCACATTTCTACTCAGTGGAGTCTCTTGTCATTGTGTTGAAATGAAGCTCTCTGCTGGTTAAGATATTCCTGCTGAGACGTACAGCACATTTTACACTCAGCCTGACAGCTTCTGGTACAGCATTAAAGCCCAGACTCTCCAGCCAAAGTGTTCCATATGCTTGCATTGTTAGGGTGTTTGTTACATTGTTTAAAGTGCGTGTATCCATGAGACTGAGACTGGGGCTGCGGTTCTGGTCATAGAGCCTTTTTTGCTGTTTGTTGGTTTGCTTCTGGATGCCTGCTGCATTCTGTCCGCAGAGACATCTGCCATTGACATGCACTCTTATGAAGTCGTCCGAACCCTGTGGATTTAGGGTTTCCCCTCCAGCAAAATCTATTAAAGGCTGCGGTGAATGTCGAAATATTTCACTGGTGGCTGTGGAGGAGGAGGCTTCTGAGACCTCCTTGCGTTCCTTCCTCTCTCTCTCTCTCTCTGACTGTCTCTCTCACTCTCCTTCTCTATAGCATACATTTCATATCCTTATTTACTGCTGTTGTTGTAATGTTGCACTGCATAAGCTACTTCCTTCTGTATACACCATGATTTTAAGAATATTGCCTGAATGCTGCAGCCAGTTATCCAAACCTGTCCTCCTCCTCAGAGATGCTGCTGACACTGTAAGGAAAATCCACCAGTCTGCACTGGATGGACGTTCCCGTGTTCTGCATGCCTCGAGGTTGCTAAGGCTACACCTTGCCGTTAATGTGGTGTCATTTTGCAAAAGCACCGAAACGAAGCAAAAGAAGCCGTAAGAAATCGCAACCCTCTCAGCAGGTGATCCATTCTAATGAAGTCAAATTCCTTTTTTTCTTCATTTTCAATTATATTTTATTATATGAACATAAACCGCAGAATGGCTCAGCGTAACCTGGTATTCAAACATAAAAAAATGGGATTGCCAATTATCAAGAGATGATTGCTTTCCCTCCGGAGCAGAATAATTCCATGCAGAATTAATGGAAGTTTGGTGCAATTTTTGAATCCTACTCCCTCACTCCCCCTTGTTGCCAGGGGCAGATGAGCAGGGCTCTGTGGAGAGGGAGCATTGTCTGCAATCTGGAACTACAGTAGGAGATGACAATAAATTCCCCTGGAGACCCTCTCCTTCCAGAACCAGAAACTTCCTGACCCACGGCTGCAGTTGGGTTGTCAGGATCCCCCTTTCCAAACTCCAGCGGACAGGCCTCTCCATTGACACTCCGGCATCCAGAGCCTTCCAGCTCACAATCCAGGGATTGTCTGCCCCTTGCACTCCCTACAAAGCGGCTGGCTGCTATTCTGTTCCCCTCTTACACCAGTGGTAAATAGTGCTTTAATGCTGCCAACACAAGCGTGAACGCTTTTTAGAACTCCATTTTTTTTCCATCCCCCAAGGAGTTAGATACGTCTATTGTGCTTTGTGGAATTGCATTTTATGCTCTTTAGCTGTTACTCACAGTTAAAAAATAAACTGCTTAGGCTGCATTGCAAAGCCAAAATATATAATAAATAAGAAAGAGATATTATACATGCAGTACACTCATAAATATAGATGGGGATATTAATTCTGAGGAAATGCAGTGATTATTTTTGTGGTACTGTTAAAGCTCATATCACAATATTTTTTACATTATTATTCTCTGCTCCAATGGGGATGAAGGCTGGAGATATGGAGACATGGACACTTCCCATCTTCATATGTGAAAAGTCATTGTGCATGTCCGCAAGAGAAAAACGCTCAGGCCAGGAAAGTTATTCCTTCCCTGCCCAGTCTCAATGTATGAGATTTTCAAATGTTTTCCGCTCAGTGAGAGATTACTGTAGCGGCGCTGACCCAAAAAGAAAGGACGTGCCCAGGTGGAGTGTTGGTGTTTGCAGCAGTGCAGTCAGTGGTATGTTATTCTAAGAGCAGCCAGGTCTGAGAGAGTCCAGGTCTGAACCAAAGGTCAATCAGGTGCAACACCAGCTGGTTTCAGGTTTCATTTATCTCATTTTCAGGGAGAGCACTTTCATGTTTCACTAGCTCTAACTATCCCTTCTTGCATTTGCTCACCAAGGTGTACTACAGTGCACAACAAAAATTACCACTGAAAACGAGGCTTTGGTAAAGTGAGTATGTTTTGGTTTATTGATTTCTGAACCCAAACACTGAAAAATCGACTCACGTACAATTTACTGTATATTTTCGAAACAAAACCTTCTTTGTGGCTAACTTAATAGCCAACTGTAAGACTGTGACTCAAAACCATCTATTGTTTCAGAATTGATACTGTGCATGAATTTGAAATGCATTTACTTATTTATATTTACATTTAAAATAAGGTTTCACTTTAAAGGAGAAATGGCAAGGACGATGGCACTTCCTGTTATCTGTGCAGAGTAAGACCCTGTGTGCTGGCAGCACTGAATTGCAAATGAATGGGAACGGAAGCAGACAGAAAACAGGAACTGTCTGAGAGGAATCCTTTTTAGTCTGATTCTCACAGATAATGGCTTTCCTTGCATACTTGGACACCGTTCAGTCCCAGGGCACCCCCCCACCCCCAAAAATAAAGCGGCCTTCGTCAAGGACAATGGCGAGTCTGTTCTGAAAACCATGTAAACTCCATTGTGCCTGCCACCTCGTCCCACGGACTCATATGTTGGATTAGCCAAGTAATTCTGAAATGAATTAATTAGTCAGTGTACCACAGGGCTCATTCACTCAGAATGGAGGGAGGTATGTACAATTACTGAGATTACATTGTGTATGGCATTTTAATCTGAACCATGCTAACCATCAAACAATTCTTTGTTATTGATGTATATTTACTAAATTAATTTCCCAGCATAACACCTTAATAGTAGCAATGAATTATATCAGAGCCTTTACAGACAATATTATGCTATTAATGGATAATGCTGTAATGTGTGAAATGTGTTTATTTAACTTTTCCCTTAACATTCATCAGATCAGCTTGTTGAGTCCTCACTGAAACAGCACTGTCTTTGATGGTATGAATAAATTCCATGGTAACAAGGTTTGCCATTTCTTTATCAGCAAATTTGTGACATCCAACTGCTTTGGAGAGATCTGTTTTGATGGAGGAGCTGTAATACGATACAATGCAACTCAATGGCAAGGACGAAATCAGAAAATAAATAAATAAGTGGGAACAATGCGTGCGGTGGGATTGGTTGGCATCCTCACCGCGGCTAATTGCAGCAGCTGTCACGGTGGCCGCACAGTGTGGAGATGAAGCTATCCCAAATGCCAAGACTGATCTTATCGCACCGCACAGCCCAGCTGCTCTCTGCCCATCCGCCTCATACAGACCCTCTGTGACGGAATCTATGGATCACGGTCCTCATGCTTTAACACACACTTACATTCTGTCTGTTCAATATGAGTCATTCTGTAATACCTATGAAGGTGACAATGACATATCCCCTATTTTTGCTTTTACTTTTTCTTCTTCCTCTTCTTTAATTATTATTACTACTACAAATAGCCAACTGACCTGAGTAAAATATATTGAGGAAAATGAAAAGATGTTGATAATCCTTTTTAACTGTATTCATTACAACATACTTTCTGAAATGTCTCTGACATTCCAGATGGTTATGAAACACAAGTACAGGTAAAATATTTTGTATCAGAATTTAAAAGGACATTAAATCATATGTAGAAGCACTGTGTATGAATTTGTAACTCATATGGCCAGGTGCTTGTGCAGAATTCTGCAGGTAAGGAGCTGAAAGTTGTACGAATATGCAGACTTCCTCCATCACAAACTGCCTGGCACAAAGCTGATTCTGTTCAGGAAGGCATTAACCAGCTGTGTGGTGCATTAAGTGGAACCATTGGAGATATGCGCTGTTTCAAAATGCTATTTGGAAATGGTTTTGACTGTGACAATATAGGGGAAAAGAACAAAATGAACCTACAGTTCAGTAGTGATAGATTTCCTTAGCCTGGCCTCTGTTTGATGTTTGTCTTTGCTGCATGACAGAGTGTTTGATGCTCCCAGCATCAGCTTGCTGTCTGACCCTGCAGCTGAGAACGAATGAATGTGTGCCAGGGTATCAGCAGCGAAAGGGTCTGCTGAGCCACCCATATCCACTACTGTGACAGCTCCACCACAGGCTCCCCTACTCACACCCTGATCAACCCCACCCGCTCCACCCAAGCTTCCTGCCCCTGGCCTGACACTGACTTCAGTGGAAAAACAGGACATGTAACTGCAATCAAGAAAAACAAAAGCAAGGGCTTGCTGATCTGATTTGCAACTTTTTGTTCTATTGTAGCATAACCTCAGGGGAATGTAAGGACAGGTTCAGTGCTGTGGAGCTGCGGGTTTGAATCCTTGGAGCGATAATTCTACAGCCTGTATGCAGCTGTAGGCAGAACTAAACAAATATTTGCATGGAAAGCCTTAGTCCTTTGCCCTAAACATGACCTTCAGACCATTCCCATCCATTTATTTGGTTTAATAATTGACTCATTTATCCCAAATCATTAAGCCTTTAGATGTAACAGAAACCAGAATCATTCCTAGTACTCCCAGACCAGCAATTTATGCCACTGCCCAGAAGTTGTCATAAAATGTAACAGCTGTATAAATAGATTTTGAGCATATTTTTGTCACTCCAAAGACAGCTGTATGCCAAGAAAATATAATGTAATACAACCACAAACAATCATAATTATGAAATAAAAAGCACTTCTAAACATTTTTTCAAAGTGAAAAAAATGGAAATCTACAAATGACTGAAGCATATCCAACAGAACAACAAAGCTTTTCTATGAATAGTACAGAGTACATGTTTTGGTTTCTGTAAAGGATCTTTGTTGTGGCCCCTGCCTCTTTCACAGGCTAATCGTTTACTAAAGAGGAACAGCCCCTACTGTCTCACATAAAGGTATTTCATATCGATTCGTTTTAGCTTTCCTTGTAATTAACACCTAAGGTTGTCCACACAAACACACTCCAAAGCTTAAGATTGCTTTTTCCAGTGCATACACTAACATTTTGTTTACACATGCTAACAATTAATCAAAAACATGAGCCAAGGAAATGTGGATTTTCAGGTTTTGTTTACATATTTTGAGAGTTTTCCAAGGTCAATGTTCTTTTCCTGCTGTTGTTGCTAGGCCGTAACCTGTGGACGGGATTTCCTTTAGAAGATTGTGACTCCAGAAGAAGACGGCTCTCAGATGTAATTGCAGGGCTTTTCAGTGTTTCAGCCACACCTTTTCATCTCACCTAACACCCTGTTAAATTCTCAACCTGTCAGGCTGCTATGAAAACCTTCCTGTCCTGTCGCTTCCCTTAACAAGGAGGGCGCATCAATGTGACCCTGAGCTTAGCTGCTTCGAAAGAAGGAGGGTTTGGTCATGAATGGGAATGTCCTGTCTCCTGCAGGCCATTCCATTTGCTGTGATACTGATGAGAGAGTGACATTTCATAAACCCTGTAAGAGGTGGAGCTTAAAATGACTTGTTAATGATCATTGAACCAATGATTGGTTCAACTAAAAGCAAATTGTAAGTTAGGCTATTTTGGTTACAAGACATCCTCTCATCTCTAGTCTTTAGGCCTACAGACATGGAGGAGACATGCAGATATGAGCCTTACCCCTCTGATCAAGAGTATCTAATCCTATCACTAAAGGACCCAGATCCAGGTTTAGCTCTGGTACAGAAAATCAGAGCTTTAACTAAGGCAATTCAGGCATCTTCTCTACTTCTGATAACTGGCAGATCTCCTAGAGGATAGCACTCAGCAGCCAGGACCAAGCTATCTCAATTAAGATCTGTACAGAAGATTCACTACAGATTCAAAGACCTAATCCTATTTACTGAAAAAAGATTGTTTCCCACCCTCAAGGTGAAACTGCTTGGAATTACCATCAGTGCTTTAGCAAAGTGGGTAACTGAAGGAACTTCAAGGATTAAACTGTAATTTCTGTGGTTTAATGGCTAAAACACATTCTCATTTTTTTAGCCCAATATGAAACCACTCAGAACATTTATAAAACTAATATAAATATGGAAGTGACACTATTCTATCTGCCATCTCGCGTGAATAGCTTAGCATTGTTTAGAACACCCAAAGCATATAATGTTCTGAAAATGAAACTGCCAGCAGTTTTCACGGCACACAAATCCATTATTTTTGGCCGGGCACTTTGAATTAAGTACAATATATTGGCCTGAATGGTTAATATGGCCTGTTTTCTGGGGGTAATCGAATGTGCAAGGAGCATTTTCAGCCACTCATCATGCCTCGCATGGGCCAGAGGCGTGAGGCCAAACATGATTACGGGCTCATTTTTTCATGTTTATCAATGTGAAATAACCCATTCCCAATGCCTTGTCCTCTGTACGAGAAAATATTGTGTGCTAGAGGGTAGACAAGCCTTTCTCCTTGCCAACCCCTTGGTTTAATAACCTGAGATAATACCCTACATAGCAATCTTCTCTCCTGCAGTCAGCTTAAATATGTTTGTCTAGAGAGGACAGGGTTTCAGTGCCATTTTCAGCTAGTGAACCTTAAAAAATTTAGCAAGGGCAGGGAACAAATTGATTTTTCATTATTGCATTTCTTTTATTATAGGGAATTTTTAATCACACTGGATAACACATTAATAAGCACATGGTACAAAAAATAAATGCAGTCTTAAAATTAGTAATCTGTCAAAAAGTAAACGTGTCTTCTTTCAAGTAACAAGTGAAAATACAGAATTATGTGCAGTGTTGTTTTTCACAGGATGGAATGAGAAAAGGAATCAGAACCCAATTTAGTTCTCGTTAGTGACAGATAAACTTCCTTCCTTGCCAGTGGGGACATAATTACTGGTACCAAAGACACTAAATTAATATATGCAACAAAAGAAAACCACACATACAAATGTAAATTGGCAGTAATGATAGGCAAACTCTCTCCAACATGTATTGCTTAATTGGCTAAAATCATCAGGCACATAGCTCTTTGTGTTCTTCTTAGTGTGACGAATGGGGGTGTTTAAAGGCAAAGTCTCACTTGCAACATGATATATTAAACTCAATCATTTAAATGCAAGATCGGGTCACTTTTGATGTAAGTTCTATCTCTCATTAGTGTACGCTAATAAGATACAATGCTGTGCATTTAGTGGTGCGTGGAGGATTGCATGGTGTTGCTTTGCCTAAGCTGATTTCACACCATGTGGGTGCCCAGTTGCAATACAATGAAGTGTGATTCTATTTTTAAAGGTACTCCAACATGGCATCAAAGCTAGTTTTAAGTAATGGAATATGAAAATCTTAACACTAAGGGGAGTTTGGGTGGGGGGGGGGGCTTGTATACTCCTTGCACTCAAGGATTAAAACAAACATGAAACATGAGTATCGGGCAGTAGGTATCAGACAGCTGTTATCCATGATGAATGGTGTCACGTCCTCCTGTGGTAAACCCTGGCAGAATGGTGACTGGCATGAAGAAATCTCCCCACCCCTATAATGACCCAACGTGTTTGTGACACAGATGGCCTCCCATTTGCAGACTATCACTCAGCCTCCCATTCACACTGCAGCCTCGGCCACACGGTGATGAATCCTCAGAACTATGCTACCTCCCTTTCTCCACCTTTGTATTTCCATTTTCTTTTCATCTGAAGGAGTCTTTGGCATGCAATCTGATATAATATATTATTCAATAAGCATTTAAGTGTGAACCGCAGAAAATGAAATTTACTACAGAGAGGCTGCTGCAGGGATTTTTTTTATATAACTAGTGTAAAATATCCCCCCTGTGGACCTCAGATTGCCATTGCAGGAACAGTGTCCTCTGTGAAACACAGTTTATATAGTTGTTCTTTGGCCTATTCACAGACCAGACCTGCTTTCACTCTACCATTAATTGGATTGAGTGTCCTTAATGTAAAAAGTATCTCGTTTCAAAAGTCGAGCATTTCATTAGTCATGGAGCCCATGCCGTGGAGCAGGGAGAGAAATACAGCCATGCGCTGGATGACGAGTTTCCCCTGTTATTGAATGACATTACTTCCTGACAGTACAATACTCCCATTTTCTCTCAGTCTGCAGGCCAAGCCGTTGCCTGGAGACAGATTTGCCACGTTCGAGACTCTCTGCACGACAGGCTAACCTTTCCAGCATAAACACATATCATTTATTAATCTCATAATGCGGTGTTGTGAAAATGTCTGGGGTCCACTTGTTCCTATATTTCTGTTCTCGGTACACGGATTCGAAGGCAGGCAGAAACACTGTGAGGCAGCGTGGTCACCAAGGGATCACTTTCACAAGATTAATGTACACATTTGGGAGGAAATGTTTTGCATTCATTACCTCTCCAAACGCATTTTGACAGTGCAGGAGAGGCTGAAGCCAGCAAGACCGCAGCCTGTTTAAAAATAAACTACAGTCACCTGAAGTTTTAATTATAAGGGCAGTAGCTGATCCTCCAATGAAATTATTGTGATTAAAAAAAAAAAAGATTTTACTGCCTTGTTAGCATTTTAGCTTTAATGCCTGATTTATCTTTCATATCATCGTATTTGTTACTGATCGAGGTCCTGCTTCACTGTGCTCATTATGGATTCCCTGGCATTTGACACAAAGAGCAGAACACAATTTGGCCTTTGTACCCGGGCCAAATTCTCAATCGACAGTCAGTCAGTTGCACTCCTGTTACTTGGCTGAATAATCCCCTCCTCTCCACCTTAGGCAAGCATTTTTGTGCTTTTTTTTTTTGTAAAATGGTTGCCGCACACCACCTTCTGAGAATGTCAGTGATGACTCACACGCTTCCATCACAGACCGCTGCGGTGTCCTTGAAATGGATTGAGAATACGCATCATCATTTTCATTATTATGATTTGTCAAAAACATGGTTTTCTTAAACAAGAACTCCACTGCTCATTTATTTTGTTGAATGCTACCTACTGGTGTAGAGAAAATAAATACTTGTAGTCGGGGCATTCTCCAAACACTGCAATTTGAGTTTCATGTCCTCTCATCGGGTTTGTGTGATTTGAAGCATTAAAACCAAGTGGTTGTACAACCTAAAACTACAACCAGTCTGAAGCTTTTTGACATCAGTTAATGCCAAGAAATGCTATCCACAGTACTACTCGAATGCACTAAATGTCTTAATTAAGTGGCCCTTTGCAACTGTCAAATGTTTGTGCGAGACATAATTAAAGCCTTAAAATCTGGCATTCTTTCAAATTTGTGTCATTGGTGAAGCTGTAGTCTATGTGCGCAATAGATTTTCAGCTGAGATTTCAGATTGTGGTTCAGAGGTATAATTGCACTTCAGCGTTAAACTCTGAGTGCCTCTCATTGCTGTCTCTGTCCTCCATAACATCTTTTCTTCATAACAGTAGGGTTTGGAGGGATACAGATTTTATGAAACCAAACTGCGACAAAATTTAAGTAATGTATCTTTGCTTCCAAAACACTTCCAGCCACAGCTGCTTACTTTGTTTTTTATTAGGGGTGGATTTACAGTCCTTGTGTCTTCTGAGTGAAGAAGTCCAGACATTATCTTGTGACCTTATACACCCATTTTTACCAATTTAAGCAATTTTGAAAATATTTCTCTTATATCCCAGACACAGGCCAGATCTAAAGCCCTTCAGTCCCCTTAAGCATGCTGGAGATCCATATGCATGTCTACAGTTCCTCTTCTTCAGACTGAAAGTTAGTGTTAGTGAATCTAGCAAAGTAACAGGAGCAGTCACACTGTGTGGGCCAGGGAGTAGGACAGCCAACAAAAGTTGATAAAAGATACATTAACTTTACTTGTGTGGTACATATGCCAAGGCCTGCTTTATTCTCAGTGCTTTGCCTCTTTTGGGATTCATAAATCAGAGCACTGTTGAAAACAATAAAGATTGAAACAAACCAAAGGCAAACAGAACCCAAAAAGGCTAACTGAAAAAAGTAGTCCCCCTGCAGTGGCTGGAGGGTACTTCAAACAATCCTGTTTTTACTCTTTTTTAATAAAAATGGGGTTATTTAGAGTGCCAAACCATAAAGTCGCTGTGTTTCTAAAGGTCTCCCCCAAAAGGCACAGTCAACCTTGCCTTTAAAACCAGGCCTGACAAATTCAACAAACAACACTTGGGTTGATTACTAATCACTCTCAGGTGTGCATGCCTGTAGAAATAACAGCTGCTGTCCAAGGTCCTGAATATCACCAGACAGAAAGACATGTGACAGCACCAGAATAGAGAGAGAGAGCCATCTCAATCTCTAATCAACAGAGTTATCTCTGTTCACACTATAACACTCCAGTATTCCAAGCCGATAGTAAATACATGAACAAGTTTGCATGAGCGTGGCAAGGTCAGTGCACAGTATAATCTCAATTGATCTGATTCATAAAACTTTTATTGTTTGTTATTTTAGTCTGCTTAATGTTGTGCTGTCAAAAAAATATTTTTAAAGCAAGCAAACAGTAACCACTTGTTAAGTGGTAACCACTGTTACCTCAACTTGTTGGAACTTGTATTCAGTGGTTTCTTGGGTATAGTTCTGGATAGAGTATAGTCCAGCATTCCCTTAATTTAGCCTCCAGGGCCCTGAAAATGGGAATTCGGTGCCCCTATACTGTATTAACTGATTAATCTTTATGTGAAGACTCACATGAACTACAAAGTGCATGTATTGACTTTTAAAGCTCCTGGTGGACTCCCACAAAGTCATTTTAAGTGACTCGCTACAGTGAAACACACTAAGATTCCACTCCCCAATCCTGGCCAGGTCATTAGGCTTAAAACTAATCCTCTCTATGGGTGGTAGAGCCTCTGGTGTTTTTGCCCCTAAACTTTGGAATTCCTTCCCTCAACAGATTCAGATCTGTAATAACATCGTCAGTTTGAAATTTGAGCTGGACTCCTCTGTTCAGCCTGGCATAATTTTCATATTAATTCTTAATCATAAGAACGAGCAGTATAGCACAGACCGCTCAAAGGAGACTATATAAAGAAGGGGAATTACTTTAATAAAACCATTATTTTAAAACCTTTACAAAGGTAATACTTGTATTCACATTGTGTAAGGATAACACAAAATTATATTCAGGACCCAGAAAATCATGTCAACTTTTCAAATATTGAAAATCAATATAATTTTTTTTAATAGTAAGAAGCTAAGCATACAGCAAGACTCTAACTCATGTAATTTTAGCATGACAGAGAGCAACAGCACCTCAATGGTAAAAGTCAGTTGAATGGCAGCTAGCTTTTGTACTATTACACATAGAACAACACCACTTTTGTGGTATTCTGAAATGAATTGCATCAGATATGTTTATAATGTGCATTGTGAAATGGTAATTATGATGTTTAACGCTACCAAACACAGTGGCTACCAGCCCATTGCTCCTGGGGCTGAAAGCATGTGGGATCATTTCCCCTGTCTCAGTAGCTGAAACAAAGGAAAGCAGTAGGGAAGCAATTCAAGCCTGTGCAGTATATCATGTAGATAGACAACAAGAAAAAGACATAGGGTGTAAACGTTTTGGACCACCACTGTTTCTAAGCAGACTTTCTTCTTCATTCCCAACACTGTAAAATATTTTTCCATAAAACTTTATCAAAACAAGCCAGATAAAAAGCAGAAGTGGCTGTTTGTTGACACAAAAGTCTCCCAGAGGCCCTAGCAAAGCCAGCCTGAGTAATGCCTGCCCTACTCAACCCAATAAAAATGGTGCAAGGCCATGCAGATATTGGGCTAGCACTGGAGGCAATCCCACTCCCATTGCATCATGGGGCTGTATCCGTGATTTAAGAGCCCAGCTCTTTAGCCAAGGTTGCCACGGCTTCCCCTGAGCCCATTGGTTGATTCTGCTTCCCCTGGGATGGCTGGGGATGAGGTGGGGTTTGAAGGACCAAATCTGCTGTATGGGTCAATTGTTGTCTAAGGGGTCCCCTGAAATTGGAGGGAACTGCAGCAGAGAAAAGACAAACACCAGAATGTTTCATTTTAAACCGTCCTCTTGCTGATAAAACAAAAAGCCAGTCACTTGAGCAACTGTTTTTTTAGAAAGCTGAAAACTGCCCAGGAAATCATGATATTATTTTTAATATTATATATACATTGCTGGGCTTGTTTTTTGTGCAGTAGGGAACTATGAAAACATTTGAAATATGTCTCAGAATGATGTACTTAAATGAATGTGAGGAATATTAAGAATTAATAATTTTGAGTGCAAAATGAGAAATGAAAAGGAGTTCTGCTCATTTGAGCTGTTGTGCATGTGCGTGTCGGTGCACATTCAGACACGTGTATGTAAGCTGAAAATGACACATGTCACCAGAGGATGTAACGCTAAGCAATGATGTGTGATGTACTACTGGCAAAGTACTCTGGGTAAAACCCTGAATGTAAAGCACACTTCACTCAGTTCTACTCTGGGCTGTGTTTTCAGTAAGACTGAAGCCCCAGCTCCATGCACAGCACTCGATCACTCTCAGCGTACAGAATGTCACTCCTCAAAGTTTTTTTGACAGATTGAGGTCAGGCTTTGATTGTCACCCGCTCGTTACATGGTATGGTAATCATTGTTACCTACCTCTGCTGTTCCCTCGAAGGGAAACTTTAAAATTTTCCACAGTGAAGGAATGACAGACAGCTTTGATTGAGACATTGTTCGCAGCATGCACAGATTTTCCCCATAGCAGTCATGTGAAAATTGCTTTGAGCACTGCATTGGAAACACAATCCACCTAGTTGGGCAGGACTGGGTTATGTCATCGATTATTGTTCATTTGTGTTTTTTTTTTGTTTTCATGTGTTCAAGAGACAATGACTGATGTTCTGTGGGTTTGTCCTATAAAAACCAATCACACAGATGAATACAAATTTAAAAAATGGAGAGATGAAGATAAATTACACCTTGGCGAATGCAGCTTAACCTCCTTTCTTACATGTAAAAAAAAAAAGATGTTGCTTTTGTAGCTTGGATCAGAATAAAAATGCTTTGGGGCTGAACTGCTCAGCTGCCCTGCAGTAGGATAAGGGTAAATATGTGCACTGAGCTGCAGACAGGTCTACCGCTTGTCCCATTGTAATTACTGTCTCCCACCAGGACAGCCCTGATATTGCCATTGATTTTCTGCACTAAGGTCAGTGACTTGGCTAAATTAATGTCGACATACCTCATTAGTAATTAATTTGCCGGAAGACAACCAAGAATAATGTATCTGATTCATTTAGCAACCATCCATAATGAAAGTAAATTCCTTTTGCCCTTGGATGTTGGTCTAAGCACTGTCTGTGAAAGAAGCTGGAGGTTTAACATAGAATACTGACTACATGTGCTTAACATTTAACATGTTTATCTAATTCAGAGGTTGGTATTTATTATGCATTATTCAGGTTGTGTATTGTTTTTTGCCAATTATGTATCTAAGGGAATAAAAATAACATGGAGCCAAAAGAGAAAATGTATGATTTCTTATTTTTTTTTTGCTCCTTAAATAATTAATAAATGTATCCTGTCGGATCCTTAAATGGAGTGGTAGAAAAGCAAAAATGCAGTCCTCAGCTTTGTAACTAATGACATGTAACTCTTACAGGCATGGAACAAAGCTGCAAAATACTGGTTACTCCCTGTTATTTTTTGGTGGTCTCACAAATATTTAGACCCATGATTCCCGAGAGTACAGTTTTTTCTTCACCAGTCAATAAGTATCTTGTGTTGATTCCCACTGACATTGGGCTACCGTGTGTGACCTGGGTCTAGCGCTGTAATGGATGGTGTGGCATTTCACATTTGAAGGTGGAGATCGGAGACCCCCCAAGCTAAATACCAGCTCCTGCATAATGTCTGCCACCATTTCTCAAGGGGTCTGAGCTGTTTTATAACACAAGCCCTGGGTTTACTCTCCCAGGGGATTAATTACATCAGGTTTCCAGGAGACAGAAGTTGAGACTCACTCTGGGGCTGGTGAAATAGTTTTTTTTTTTTTTTTGTGAACAGTTACAAGAGAGATTTGAGTGCAGGTTGGCTCCACTCTACAGTGCTCTTTGCTTGCCATTCTCCAGGTGAAACTGGATCCCTATACTCTTAGTCCAGCCAGACCAGGGCGTCGGAGGAGCTGCCATCATTAGCTTGTCCAGCAATATGTGGGCTCTAACTTGGCAAGGCACCCAGCCCCCCCCCCCCCCACCCATCCTACTCTGTTGTGTCCTCCTTCAGTTGGTTCTCACCTCCCATTAGCCTTCACATCAACCCTGCCTCCTCCCATCAGCCCTCATTTCTCAGTGGGCCTCCCCTGCCATTCTCCCTTTGAGCCAAACACCACCCTGCCACCTTCCTTCAGCCCACACCTCAGGCCGGGCCAGACTCTGCCCTACCACACTCCATCAGGCTCCATCTCCCATTGGGCCTCTTGTCTGCCCTGCCAGCCTCTGTCAACCCTCACCTCTGATTGGGTCACACTAGTACCCCTGCGCTCAGCAGGAGAGTGCGCCAACCACTGCCCAGACCCCGACCCACCACCGAAGAATGTGCCCTAGAGGCGCCATGCCCGTTTTTTCACTGTCAGCTGAAAGTGCCATCCTCGGACTCTGTCATTTTCAAGAGGCCTACACTCTCCTTCACTACTAAATTCTACTGTTGCACTCTCCACTGTTTGTGCCCATTTATAGTGTCAGCCTTGCTGTTGGGGACAAGCAATTTTGCAGTGAAGGTCTTTAATTGTTTTGGTTGTTTCCGCATCAGTCTCATAGTATATATTATATATACTTGCAGAAACTGCCCTTCACCACAGTACAACGAAAGCACATGCAGGTGTGCAATTTACCGACGGCAGTAAGAGCAATATGATTCAGATTCACCCTGACCAGTGTCTAAAGCAGTGTCCTGATGTAGGAGACACGGCGTGATCTGATACGATATCTGCTGCAGCTATGACTAAAGCAGCGGTTATCTTAAACTGTGTGAGTAATGTACAACACACGGCCAGATGATGTTCGGCATTCCGGTGGGGATGTAGACTCGGGGAGGAGGGGTTCGGACGTGAATATTCACAGTGACCTCTGGTGTTTTGGAGCCATGAGAGATGAGGACATCCCCCCTCCTCCTCCATTACCCCCCACCTCCTCCACCACCTCCCACTACCCTAAGCTCCAGCTCCCTCAGGCACCGGTACTTGTGTACTGTACTTATATCTCTCTGGCAGCAGAGTATAAATCATGGGTGGCTGGCAGGTAAGGTGATTGCTCAGAAGTCAACCCTCAGTACAGCGCTCCCAAGATTTGCAGATATCAGTACTACTCAGCCTCTTGAAGAATCCACCAAGAGAAACTTTCACTCAGCTCAAGGTAGCAATATAAAAGGGACAGATATGTAACAGATATATCTGTTAACTCCCAAATCGAAAGTTATCAATAATCCAACCAAGAAGTGAATTCTCAACCTGGAATTGATCAATTGTCCAACCTGGAAGAGACTTTCCATCCCGGAAATGATCACTAGTCCAACCTGGAAATTATCATTAGTCCAACCTGGAAGTGATCGCTAGTCCAATCAGGAAGAGAGTTCCCAACCCGGAAGTGATCACTCATCCAACACAGAAGTGAATCCCTAATAACTCAAACCCTAATAAGCCTTATCCTAATCCTAATTTCTGACATTAACCATGCATAAGATAAACACATAACTACAGTATTTCTGCTGTACTGCCATAAATACCAAGAAGGTTTTTTTTTGCTTTTTTTTGTTTTTTTTGAAGTTCTTTTATCCATTCAATTTTGTAAAGACATTTCTCCATGCTGTGGCAGTGGGTGTAACTGAGGAACAGGAAGCAGTCTGTGTGAGGAGGGCTCTGCCTTTTCTTATTCATTCCCTCATTAATCTTCCCTCCCCTGCATGGTCCATACTTCATGCCTGTGTGGTGAGGGGGCCTGCCAATCAATGGAGTTAAAGGTCAAGGGTCAGCATGAGTTTGCAGTAATGTATATGTGAACCAGAATTTCAGGAAGCAGGTATGTTCTTGTAGACAAGAGTAGCAAACTCTAAATAATTGTTCAGTTATACAAAAAGAATAAAAATATTTGAAAACTGCGACAGTCCAGGCCCTGAGAAACCGAACTGAATGTTCTTGTACTTGGAAAATCTTTTTTTGGAAATGCAAAAACGTCCCATGATTCACCAGGACCATGCAAGAGGGAATTCAGAAAGTTAAAATATAATGGTCCTGGTCCTACAATGCTTGGTTTGAGTTTGTGAAATGGCTGCTCCAAAAAAGATAGGCAAAATGGATGCCCAGCACATCCTCTGTCCAGCTGACTGAGGTCCAAGATGAGATTTTCCAACTGATTTCCTCCATTGGTCAAATGTGCTTGGGTGAACTGCCACACAGAGCCGGGCATTAATGTTTTGGATGGGTTTTGGGTGAGTACCGCTGATGGCTAGGGAGCACGGGGAGGCTGGTGCATGCGAGCGTGGATGACTGGATAGGTACATCACAGCATAAGGAGCACTCAGCAGAGTCTGTGTATGTCACAGTGTTTTCCCTGTCGTCTTAGTGACCAGGGATTTTCAGCCCCGTGCCAAATGTATGGCTCATTTGTGGACAATGCCTTACGCAAGATGTGTGGCAGTTCTCATCAAAGCACAGCAGAAAATACAGAAAACAGGCTTCACCACATCACCTCAAAAGCACTCAGTTCTCAGTGGAGACAGAATTCCTTGAAAAGTTCACAGGCAAATACCAGACTCTTTTTCTCTGAAGACCGCTTTCACACATGGAAGGACAGACCTGAGCTCGCCACCTTCCGCTGTCTGTCTTCCTTCCAGCATGCCTGTCTGCCTTCCATCGACCACACTTCTCAAGAAGATATCTCTTATGATACACCTCTTATCTGTGAGCTTCTGACAATTTGATTCAAGCGATCAATGAAAGCGAGCAATGGCAAGATACTATCAATGGAAAAAAGCTTTCCTCTGCAGTACAGAAAAATCCGCAGCAGGGCCAGGACAGGGATGTTAATCAAATAACGATTCTCTGTGAGGCAAACAGTGTGGCCCAGTCACAAACATACAGGTGCTGGGTAGGCCTTACTCTCTCTCTTTCTCTCTCTCTCTCTCTCTCTCTCTCTCTCTCTCTCTCGCACAGCTAAATGATTAGTTGATTCTAATTAATGTAGCAAAAGCTCATTCATTTAGCTGCTTGTTTTATAAAACAAGAAAAAGGAAATTAAGTACAAAGGTGGCTGTGGATATTGTATTATGGCTTTGTTTACCATTTTTTCAGAGATAGCGACATCTGTTTAACAAAACAGCTCCATCGATAACAAGCTGTTCAAATTATAATAAGCTATTGATTTTGCATTCTGTGCCAATAGCACTTAACTAGCTGAATGAAAAGAAGACAAGCACTGCATTTCAATTACATTATACAGAAATGAGTCACTTTTTATGGGTGCCAGAAGTTAAAATAAATATAAGATAATTCACAATGAGCACAATGTGTATACATTTAATCTTGTTCATGAACTTGTGTAACCTTTCTGTCTTTAAAATGAAGTCATAAAAGTTTGAATTATGATATAAATGTGGGTGAGATGGCTTCTGAAGTTGGGCATCCTGCTGAGGGTGTGGTGCACCCAAAAACTCCAGACCACTCTGTTGCCAACTGGTGCCAGTAGCCTGAAGTTGTGCTGGAGCTCAGACAGAGGTCTGCGGAATGAACAGAGGTATCAGCTGAATGCAGATGTTTGTGGGGACGCTTGTGCAATCATGTGTCCGTCTGGATTGATGAGGAACATTGCAGTGGTGGGAAAGGCTGGCTAAATTATGGCTAAACATGGAGCAGGCCAAAATAAACAGCAACAGGTGATCCATTCTAAAACGAAATATGTATGATATTAAATCTATGGAAACATAGGACTTATTAACCAACAGGTGATTTTCAGTGGAGTTTAAAAACAGTCGCATTCCGGTGCAGTGAGCTGTGCTTTCAACTCTGCTCTTGCTGTTGCCTGGCAACTTTCTCCCTGATGTGCGATTGTCTAACTTGGTTTCTTTCACTTTGCCTTGAGATTTTTTGTTACTTCAGAAGGGCAGATATCCATCTGTACTTTTCAAGAAAGCAACCCATGGACATGTCCTAGAATCTACATTACACAATCCTGCAACACTTAAAGAGAGAGAGAAAAAGATAGTGACAGATAAATAGACGGAGAGACGGGGACAGAGGTTTTGAGTTTTAAACGCTCTTCATTGAATCACATAAGAACAGGGCATTAGTAAAACAACAAATATAACCAGCATGTCAAACAAAAGAAACCTCCTCATCAAACATCACATAAGGCCTGCTTTATTTGAAAATTACCACCTAGACCCCCCAGTTGGATTAGCCAATAAACACTGAGCTGCATAAGTCCATTGGCAGGTACCTAATGATGGGAGACTGAGGTTTCACAAATACCATAATGGGTGGGCCTACAATGAGCTGTCAGTCAAGACTTGTTTGAACCAATCAAAGGATTAACCCCTCCAAATTAAAACACAGACGTTGGTCGAAATTAGTCAGTCACTTAAAGCTTCTGGTGGGTCCGTCCATTTTTTTCTCCCATTAACATCTCATTCTCCCTGTACCACAGGCAGCAACAGCTTAGTTGTAGGTCTCTCAGAGAGTGAGATTGATGGTAGCTCTCCTGTTGTATGTTTTGTGGTTTGCAGTGTGGAAAGTAGTAAATGACTCATGGGTAGGTATGCATGCTTGAGCTGCAGTGCATGGCTCCCCGTGCAGATGTGGCTAGCACAGCAGTGAAAGAGAGACATTAAACATTTAACAGAAAATTAATAAAGGATAAATAAAATGGTACTCAGGAAAGTCTAAATTTTGATACTGAGGCATAACAGACAAGAGGGAAGAGAATAAATGAAGGGGTGCTCTGTCGCACCCGTGAACAGATTGATGGCGACAGGTGGGTACAGCTGTCACGCTCATCTGGCGTTTCTGTCCCTTCCCTCAGTGGTTCAGAGCATTCGTGTGCCAGAAGCGACTGTCCCAGCCCGCAGCAGCGCACTTGCACCCGCTCCAGGGACAAGGGAACACAGCCTTCTCCTCCGAGGCCACATTGGTGCTGGCCAAAATGTTCCCTGTCCATTTACTTTGTTTACAAGGTTAGCGCTGATTTTGAAATGAGTGTTTGAAGACTGCGGTGCTGGGAGGGTAATTTACCATATGGCAGGGGGCCTGTGGGGGGGGTGGGGGTGGGTGGTTGGTTAGGGGAGGGGAAACTTTGACAGAAGACAAAGTGAGCGGCCTCAGGTTACCTGCTACTTTCTGCTCTTTTTTCTTGTTTTTGGGAAGGTGATTTGGTCTTGCTGATAAGTGGATGGGGGAGTGCTCTATTAAGAAATAAAAATGAATAATTTATCTTTATTTCTTAGTGCAATTTATATAAATTGTTTATTTAATTGCTTGTATGCTGGCCACTTCATTTGAAAAGTTCCCCATTTGAAAAGTAAACTTTATTCTATTGTATTCTATTCCTGCAATCTCCTCCAAATACATGTGTTTTTTTCTGGGGGGGTTCTGCTTTGTAAGATTACATTTCATTATCTCACCGTGAAATGAATCACAGCAGAGGAATGTTGTGCATTGTGACTAGAGATGTGACCAGTTGCAGACACAGTGCTCTTAGGACTGGCACTGAACGTAAATAATCAGCAACTAAAGTAATAAGAGCAGACAAGAAGACAAGAACGGCTCCAGTTCCACGACACAGCCACTGCACCGATCCCTCTGTCTCTCTCTCACCGGCACTCTCTCATTAGTTCACTGGAGCAGCTCAGTGAGCAGGGCCGAGCGGCAGACAGAGAGGAACACTGATCATCGGCTTCTCCTCTCAGACGAGGAGCAGACACTGGGGCACATGGTGACTCGTTGATTGTGCTGAGTGACAGGGACGCTCCGGGTGCCAGGCAGACTTGACTCCGGCTCATGCCAAGAGTTGGGCTGAATCACAGGAGCAGACCTGGCACCAAGAATTTAGACCAATCAGAGTATTTCAGGTTATTTCTTTGGATTTGCCAAGAAACCTTTCTTGTATGGCTACAGTCATGCAATATTTAAATTAAGGTATTATTGTAAAGCACTCTTTATTCAAACCCACCAATCACAAATTTAAAGATAAAACTGCACTCTCTGAGATCAATCCTCTTGGATTTTGCCTGCGTATTACAGATATGATATCATTTGTATTTGATTAGTTACATCTGATTTGATTAGTTATAAAATGATTTACTATATGGGGAACAAATGGATTCCTTGAAATTATATAGAATATGTACATGTTGAGTGAACATACACATCCCCTCACTCACACAAACCCTCATAAATAATCAGATGATAAGATGCACAAACACACAACTAGTCACAGACACACAACCGAGCCATCTAAAGCAGCTTCAATTTCAGTATGTCAATAAAAAGGTGTATGGTGCCACCTAGTGGTAGATACAGTGTAGCTGGTCAACAACTAATAAATAAAGGGTATTCAAAAATTTCCAGTTGCGTTTCCAGTATAACAATCATATATTCAGATGTCATAGGAAGTTTTATGCATGTGCTTATAAACAGAACTCTCACAACCTACAAGCCAGTGACTATGGTAACCAATTTATATATAAATTTTACTTAAATTTCCCTTACGATTCCTTAACGCTTACATATAAATTGTTCCCATATTGTACACAGGTTCAAGTATCCAAGCCTGCAAAGGTAGATAAGGCATTAACACCATAATTCTTTCAACTGGTACACGCCATTAAAATAATTTTGCACAGTATAAGAATAATCTCCACTCAGCAAATTCACAAGACATGGAAATGTGTTACCGAAAGTGCATTTAAATAGGATGACAACTTTACTACAGTTTCCCTATGAAGCAGTAAGTGAAACAGAACTGGATTCTGCTGACTTGAAGGTTTGAAGGTTTTAGCCAGACAGAGCATGCAGCAGACACAGCTAGTATGCAGCACGCAAACAAAATATTTGAGTGGTGATTACTTAATATAAAGCTGAATTAAACAATAACCTGAGTAATGTGTTTTCACCGAGACCTCTTTGCGTGTGATCCCATCAGAAAATAGTTTACCATCACCCCATGAGCCCCCACACTGCGCCCCCACCCCCCCCCCCCCTTAAAAAAATACTGTTAGTTTGGCTGATCAGATATGAAAACTAAACAACCGGCTCTCCTTATATTTATTATAAGAATACTTTCATAACATTTTCCAACACATTGGAAAGCCCTTTAGTGAGGTGTAACAGAACATTGACGGTTAAACAATCTTCACACAGTTGTAACCAAAACACTCTCCACAGATAAATAAATTCAGAGGAATTTACATCAGCAGAGAAAACATTACACATGAACATTCATCATCCTTAATAAACATCTGGAGGAAACATTATATTCCTATAATACAGAATAGAAAGTGCAACAGCCAAGTTAAACCCATGTATTCCTAGTGGCCTACTTACAGCAGGAACAGGAGATGGTGTTCTGCGGAACTCCCTAAATAAATAGCGAAACACCGATAACCCTGGGCACACGGTCATCTGCGTTTAATTGCGTCACAAAGGCTATCTGACTGAATGACATTAGTGGGAGTAGGAATGGAACATCCCCAAGAGACTCTGGTTTGTTTTGTTGGACTATCGTTTTTTCGTCATTTCACGACCTTCATCTTTCATTCTTTCAGTAGTCTATCAGCGAAAACCTACAGTACAAAGCTCTAAAATTCAACAGCGTGTAACACGGGTAATAAAACAGCTCACAAAAAGGTGCAGATTTCTTTTTGTTGACTATGGTGATCAAACTCTTTTCAAACATATTTTAAAATCATTTAAAATACAGTTTAAAACAACCATTTACATTCTTCCCAAAATACATTATTTTCTCTTCTTTGATCAAATCATTAATTAGTTCCCTATTATAAAATCTTTAATAGAACATAAAAATGGAATATTTTGTCAAGATCAGATGCCAGTATGCCAGTATCTTCAGAATTTGTGTACTCTGACATACTGAAAATGTTATTTTGCTTTCCTGGCAAACAGAATACCACAGAATCAAATTTCCTGTTGTAACAAAGCAAAGCCATTTAACACTCAGGTCTCTGAATCAGGGATAATGTCGTTTGAAGCATTGGGTTTTTAACAGTTAAACATATCACTCCTAAATGGTCAAAAATTACCACACTATAGAGAAGTGTGTCTTCCCTGTTCCCTTTAGCATACCAACAAATGAAATCAAAACATACGAAGGAAAGATTTCAGTTCCTCAACTTTCCATAATTAACTGTTCTTTTTTCAGAAAATTGTTCAGAAAGTTCAGAAAAAGGGATAGAGGCCTCAGCTATCTACCATAAATTAAGATTGGCTCAAGGCATTTTGGTGTACCAGTAGTTATTCATGAATTTCAGATAGTACATGTTTAAGGTTAGTATATGAAAATACTTGAGGCCACTGCATACGCAAACAAAAGCCTTTAGCTCTGCATAATCTTATATTGTGCACGTCATGCTTCAGAGGGACAGGATGGTGATCTGAAATTCTGGATCATTGACAGGTGCTTCAGAAGGACAGGATGGTCTTCCGAATGATGTCCACACATTCCCCGACTTCTTCCTCCTTGATAATGAGGGGTGGGGCCAGCCTGATGATGTCACCATGAGTGGGCTTGGCCAGAAGCCCATTGTCTCTCAGGCGCAAGCACACTTTCCAGGCATCATAGTCTGAAAACAGAAGCATGTGTGAATAAGAGCCCCAAATGAACCACAGCATGACTATCTAAGGGGACAACATTAGCTTTGCCAACATGGCATGCATGTAGAGGGACTGTCAAGGGTTGTGAAATCTGCTCAGGATTTGTGAGCCACTTATAAAATGAGTGTCCATATGACAAGCTTAGCTTGTTTGCCAAGCTTTTCACACCATGGTGCAATGCATGTGGTAATTGTGTGAAGGTAACAGAGTGGATGAAAAGGACATTACAGGGGATCATGGACCGGACCCTACCTTTGGTCTCCTTGATGACGATGGCATTAAGAAGGCCCTTCCCCCTCACCGTGGTGACGATGTCACTGGGCAGCTTCAACAGCTCTGCCCGCAGCAGCTGGCCCATCTTCTCACTGTTCTCAGCCAGCTTCTCCTCCTCCAGGACCTGCAGACACATAGACATCCATTACATTACAGCCAATTCCACTGGCCACTCTATGTATCACACTTTTAAGACGTTTAATGATTTATTTTGGTTGAGTGGATTTCTGGTTAGTGAATATGTAAATTGGAGGATGACAGGATTAGTGCACTGCTAGGTGAGTGAATGGATGAAGTGGGAAAAGGATTAGTGTAGAAGTGTAAGACTGTGGGTCAGTGGACAGGCAAATAGGAGGGGTAATGGACTGATGACAGGGATGGTCAAAGAGTAGAAAAGTGCAAACATGTATGAGTGTGTAGGTTAGCACATCACACAGACCTCCAGGGCGGCGATGGCCACCCGGCAGCCCAGGGGGTTTCCTCCATATGTAGAGCCATGCTCCCCAGGCCTAATGGTCAGCATCACCTCATCATCACACAGCACAGCGGACACCTGAGAGGGCAAAAACCACAGTCACATGACCTGCTCTCTACAAACCACTCCATTTACACTACTTCAACAGCAAATTCCACAAACATAGGCTGATCTGATGCTAAAGGTCATTTTGGAGGCCCTTTGAATGAGAACATCCTATAAGTACTATATGTCTTTATGTTGAATTAAATGGGCATGACTCCTTTTTACTAATAGCAAACCTAGTGTTGCCAGGATCTCAGATCAGCAAGAAAGCATGAGTGCCAGCAGTACTATGTTCGCTCTCTGTTCCAGAGTTCCAGTCCTGAAAGAGATACATAGTGGAGCATGGGGTGCTGGAGATCCAGACACTCACAGGATAGACTCCTCCAGACAGCGCCTTGCCCAGCAGCACCAGATCAGGTCGCACTGCCTCGTGATCCACAGCCAGCCGCCGCCCTGTTCTGGCCAGCCCTGTCTGCACCTCATCAGCAATGAACAGCACCTGTACAAGGACAATAATTCACTTTCAGACAAAAAGACACTTGCAGAGACGCCACTTGTCCGACAAAATCTCACCAGAATAGACTTACTCAGCAGAATATTTTTTCAACTTCTCAAATTTTCATCAAAACTTTTTTGCCACCGAATCGCTTTTGCCTGTTTTGAATTGCCACTTGTGCTTGTTGATTCACCACAATGCTACCCACACATGGGCAACAGCAATTCGTGGCAGAAAGTTTTTGATGAAAATTTATCAAGAAAGGTGTCAAGATCTTGGACAGACAAATACTTACAGCCGGTCTTCCATACAGCTGATCATACAGTATACAGGAGAGCTAGCGCTGACTGGGAGAGAGGATAATCACTCACTGATGATAACTGGTACCTGGGGGTGCCTGTCACATTTCTGGATCATGGTTATATAGCTTTAAACTTCTTAGATCTGCCCCCGACCGTTAAACCTACTCATGGCTGAATGAAGCCACTGCATGCCGCTAGCTTTAATTATCTAATAACTTATGGCTTGCCACTGAAGGTCATGGGGTCACAACCCACTCAGGCCAATTCTGTCCATTCTTCTCTCTCTTCTTATTTGCCTCCCACACTAATTTGCTCCTTTTTCAATACAAGAATAAAAAAGTGAAAGTGGGATTCCATTTTCCTTACTAAAAATAGAACATAACTGTTTTATGAGAGGGTAGAGGATGTCAGAATATGCTTGAGAAGTGCCAGCTGAGTTGTTGATGAGTTTTTCCCCATTATGCTTTTACATGTAAAACAGAAGAAAAAGATGAGTCACAGGTTCACTGTGTTTGGGCATGGTACTCACATTGTGCTGGGTGCACAGCTCTCTGACTTTGGTCAGGTAACCCGGGTCTGGAACCACAACCCCAGCCTCACCCTGGATGGGCTCCACCATGAAGGCCGCGACGTTCTGGTCCTGTAGCTGCCGCTGTACAACCAACCTCACACAATCAGCAACATGAAGATTCTAGAGTATGTACTCTCTTTTACAAACTGCTCTATGCTGCTTTTACTTTTTAACCAACACCCTAAGTTATTCCATGAGAAAGGAAAAAGGACAGTGTTGGTCAGCTATTCAAAGTACTTATAAAATAAGCTTTTCAGGGTGACTGACTCACTGACTTAGTACATGACTGTTAATATACAAGCCAACTATTCATAACACTTTTGGCAAGCCAGAACTGAGGGCACAACAACTTGGTACATAAAGCATATCATGAGAAATGTGGTTGGGATTGCAGTTATTCTGGTGCTCTACCTTATAGACCAGTTGCACGTGATTTATGGAACTGCCAAATCAGATGGCGTGAACCACTGTCTATTGTGCTTGTTCATCTCTGTATAACATTTATTTGGATTATGACATCTTTACAGTGAATTTGAGGGTACATATTACATGTAATGTGTTACAGTGAAAGAACTTCCCTGAGGGTAAAAAACTACTTTTTACATTACATTATACTGAATTGTTGGATTCTGATTGAATGAGTAACTGACTGGTTTACTGAATAACTGACAAATTCATTGTTTAGTTGGTTGGTTCACACATTCTTTGTTGAACCAGAGCACAGAGGAGGGTATTGCGGAGGAGTGGAGGGCCTACCTCCAGGGCTGGTATATCATTATAGGGAATGAGCTCAAAGCCTGGCATGAAAGGGCCGAAGCCGTCGTAGCTGCTGGGGTCTGTGGAGCTGGAGATGGCTGCCATTGTTCGGCCCCAGAAATTTCCACCTGTGTGGGAGAGACAGGATGGATCCATCAGTGAAGATCAACCACAACAGAGACACTAAGTCATTCAAGCATGAAAACGTAACCAAGTCACCACTGAAGTAATAGCTACTCTAATGTGCGCAGGTAACATAAGTCAACAGTTCGTGTCATCCTGCACCCAGCCATTGCGATGCTTCCCCCGAAAAACATTTTTGCAGATGGTTTAGCAGCAATCATATGGCTTTTCTAATTTTCTACAAATGCATCTAATGGATGTACTGCTCAAAGCAAAGTTCTCAAACACAGGAAGAAAAATTTGCCTCGACAGCTCTAATGCAAACATAATGTGTGTTTGGCTACTCACGTCTGACTGCTTTTTGGCTTTCTGTAGTGACAGTGATTAGTTTATGCAGTTTGTTCTGAATGGCCACTTGTTCTCAAGTCATACATGATATAATATTGGTTGTGTCGTGCTTTCTGCTCGGTCTGGCAGAATGAGTTGAGGTTCCACATCATACAAGGGAATGCACGCCATTATTTTTCCTATGCTATGAGCCACCTAATTACTTCTTGACTAAAGATTTTATTCAAACACTTCATACTCTCTTCCTGTGTTAATTCCATGAGGTATAAAATAAAAAAGAGAAATTACCTTGTCTTCATCTAAGTTACTGCAAATATATTTATTTACAGCCATGACTGGTTTTAAGACCATAGCCTGGCTTAACCTGTAGGGCAGTCCTTCTTATCCCACAACAAATTATTCCTCATTTTATGGGAATTTATGAGTGCTCATTACTGTTTAAAAGCATTCTTGGCATCAGGCTCAGACAGCCCTTCAGTGGTCAGGGTGGTCTAATGCCCTTCCTGGCCTCTTATGAATGTATTCCAGTACTGTACACAAAGAACAATTGAGAAACTGTAAAACATGAAGCGACTGAGGTATCTTAGCAATCAGCCTGTTTTTGTCACCATGTCACCTCTGGTCCCAGAATCTCAAAGCAATGCAATAAATACAGACATTGGCTACCTTTTGCTACAGATGTCATTGACTTACTTGCAAATATAATTTTTGCCTTATACTTGGGCACACCCTTCACTTTGTATGCCCATTTCCGAGCCAGCTTGCAGGCAGTCTCTCCAGCCTCTACACCTATTTGCAGGAAAGAGAAAGGAGTTATTCAACGAAAAAATCAACCCTCATTAAGCATTCCAATTCTGAACACACACTGGCACTCCATTATAGCAACACTAACCTGTGTTCATGGGCAGGACCTTGTCATACCCAAACAATGTGGTGATGAACTCTTCATATTCCCCAAGCACGTCATTGTAGAAAGCACGGGAGGTGAGGGTGAGCTTAGAGGCCTGGGAGCTGAGTGCAGCGATGATCTTGGGGTGACAGTGGCCCTGGTTTACCGCACTGTATGCGCTTAAGAAGTCATAGTAACGGTTGCCTTCGACGTCCCACACATGCAGTCCTGGATCAAATCAAAAGATCCAGATTTTCACCATCTGACAACAACAAGACTTCCTCAAAGGGACACGGAGACATTTATGCTTAAAAAAAGTCCTGTAGCTAAAACACAGTCTTACCAATGAAAATGAGCATGTTTTTGTAACTTTCAGGTGAGGATTTCTGAAGAACATTCTACCATAAGGAGTATGGTAACAAGTATTCAGCTGGGCATACAGTCTCATAAACCTACTCGTATGTCCCCTTAATAAACACATTATAACTGTGCAGTATGTAAATGCAAACAGTATGGATTCAAGCTATCAGTGTGGAGAGTACAGCACCTTCTGCTCGCTCCAGTGCCACAGGAAGTGGGTGGTAGTTATGAGCCCCATACTTTTCCTCCCGCGCAAACACTTCCTCTGAAGACAGGGGGCCCTCCACCCCCTTTATTTTTGAGGCAGCTGTGGAGGCTGCCCGGGCTCCCGTGTGCACATTCCGGGTCAGTGTTGGTGTTGCGCGGATAAGGCTATGGCTCACCTTGGAAAACATCCCTTTTCACTGTGATCTCTGTATGGAGAGAAAGATGAAAATCAATAATTACATACAGTCACGAGTTTGCTAGGGTGACTGGGACAACAGGGAGTGAACACTGAACAGATCTATCGAGTTTGGTAGGATCAGAATCTGAAGCACTGACGGACAGGACTGCTGCTGACACTGAAGCTTATGGTCATTAACTCTGCCCAGACAAGCAGCCTGGAAGTGAAGGCCCATAATCTATGCAGGGACTGCCCTGACATGTGCCTGTGGAAAATACGATTAGACTGTCCCCTGGCAATCTTAAAAATTTAACAAAACCACACAGTGTTTTCCCCTATCCACTAAAAGTTCTAAACTGAGCTCATGAGAGCCATATTGAGACCAAAGACATGTCCTTGTATGAGCTGAAACTGAGGAATTTTACTTAATTTGATTCTTAACACCATAGCTCTTTCTAAACATACCAAAGTTATTCCAAAAGCAGACTGAGAAACACTGGAGTGCAACCCCTTCTTCAAACCGACTTTATGTTTCATGGTACAAACAAACCGATATGTCCTTAACTATCATGTTCATCCACCTTCCATACAAAAAAAAAGAAAAACAAAAAATTAAATGGTCCTGGTGCGTTTAAAAAAAATCTAAATGTTCATTGCAGGAGCAGTTCATGCTTTTTCACACATTAAAAAAAAACAGATGATACTTCAATATTCATGCTAGCACCTTGCCCAGGAGGTGTTTGTCAAGATGAAGTGTGACAGCCCAGCTTGCTCATGTGATGGTGATATTTTCCCCTCTTTACGGTCACAGTTGCCTTGCCAAATATGACTTTGCTGTAAACGTTCTGACTGCTCAAGGACTTCATGGCTTAGCCACCTGGTTAATGGCCATAATCACACTACGGAATTACAAGCTCTGGACAAATTGCTGCTCTGGATAAATTAGACTACAGCTCCATTACCTGGTCAGGACAGTACTGGATACTTAGGTTTCATTTCATGAACAGATGTTATTATATCATACACTGAGTGCATTACACTATTCTGTAAATATAAGGGTATACAGAGGTTGCCAACAAGCAAAACAGGACAGCTAAGTAACCTGATTAAAACTACCCTTACAGTCACTACAACAGTGTAGTGAATGAACTACAGCAGGTTCCAACCCTTGTCACCTCTGCAAGGTCATCCCACACAAACCAGATCACATGCAAATATTTGAATTGCTGCTGTAGTTTTCATGAAACCGGACTGAATGAGGATAGGCTGTCATGGTGCTGCCCCCCGACACACCCCCTCCAGAGGCTAAATTAAGAGAAGCACATGCAGCACAAGTGCAAACTCCTGCTAAACGTTTTACTTGTCACTATATCAGCTTATGTAAAGTCCATATTAGGAGTTTCAGACAAGGGCTATTTTACCATAGTGTTAAGAGCTAATATAATATATGAGAATTACAAAGAATAAATGACAAAAGAAAGGGTAGTGCTTGCCCATTACTGTTGGCCTACAGACAAAAGTCACATAAAAAAAAAATTAAAAACTTGTATCAAAAATCAGTTTTTGGAAAAAGGATGAAAGCTACTATTTCTAATGAAAGTGCAGGATTACACTGTTACAGCTAATTTAAAGAGCTGACCACATTAACTTACATAATAAGGCCACTGACCGGTTTTAGCCTTGCTTACATGACTCTGTCTGTTGTGCCAGACCACATATCAATGTCTTGCAGATATCAAATTACAATCAGACCAAACGCTTTAATACTGCATGCAGTACTACTGCAATCTGTCTTTCTTTCCACAGTGCCTTTCACAAGCAGGAACTCAAATTAACACAAAGCAAGCAGCTCTGACTGGCATGAGCATGCCTAATTTGAATTATATACACTGAAGGGATAGCGACTTTTTCCATTTTGTTGTTTCCCTGATTGAAGAAAGGTTCATTTCTGACACAGATCACCACTCATCTGTCACTGACCTATCACTGTGACAGAAATGTGTCTGGTAGTTACCCAAGCACCTAAAGGTTATGTGTGTCCTTTATCCAAAGTGTGACCCTGGCATCTCTTGGGTCCAGCCTTCAATAATTGATAGGATTTTTTTCCGTTCTCAATAACCAACATAATTACATTTTACTTAGAACATGCAACTGTGGACTTCCAGAAAATGCTCCCTGTTTTCGTCTTTCTAAAAAAGATTTTTTTTGTTCACGCAGCTAGTTAACACTAGAAACATGTTCCACTGACACACCACCGATCTCCAGTCTCACGTCATGTGTGAAACTTGAGAGCTGTCATCTGTACCCCTGCAATCAAAAACGCATCAAGACCCTACCTATATGGTCAAACGCCATTCGTCATACACACCGTATTTGCTGTGATTATTAAGAATGTTTGCTTCTTACATTATTTTCGCAATTGTGCTGCCAGATCTGTTACTGCTTGCACTCCCCCCTTTACGTATTTTCACTAAGCCAGCTACTTTCTTCATTCAAAGCAGAACAGGGTAAAGGGAGTTTAAATACAGTCATTTTCAAGTAAACCGCATTCGTCACTGTCACTCCACTCGATCTGAAATAACACAAAATGTAATTTACAATGGCTAACAATACAAGGCAAAGCATCCGGTCAATGGACAAGAAGAAATTTCAGCTGGCTAACGTCAGCTAGACAAGTCCCAGATAACTACAATGTTTAACTTGACAAGTTAACTTGTTGTTTCAGTCATTTTCTGTTCAATATATAGGTAAATTCACACTATGTCATGCAGCTTAAATGATGGTGAGAAAGAATCCTGCTTACGGTTATATCTTTTTAAAGATTACATTATAGCACCCGGATACAAATGAATTGTCATTTGTCACGCCGTGGGCTCCACTCCTTCTTGAGTCATTATTAGCTTCAATACCAAAAGGCTAACTAGCTAGCAAACTAATCTAGATGCGAGTCTCAACAACGTGACTTAATCTGTCATCGTCCTTGAAAGCTATTGACCTTAAATGTATCGTCACATTTTAATTCACAGATAAAAGTGAATTAGCTGCCTTCATTACCAAATAGCTAACGTTACCAGCTAATAGGTAGATATAAAGTGCTAATGTTAAGGTATTACTACCTTTTTCCACACCGATTCGCCTGTTAACACTAGGAAGCTTGATTGGACATGTGTTATATCATCATTATTACATGGAAATATAATATTCTGAGAACTTAGCTATCTAGGGATAGGGAAGCTGGCTAGCTAGGAAGGTAGCAACACATAGTCTGACTGATATCTTATAAATTACAAGAGCTAACGTAATATCTGTTAATTCGTCTATATATCGTAATATACCCACTGATACTGTAAATCATTATAATATATGTTGGGATCTTCACGGGGCTTACCTTGAATTGTTCGCCTCCTCTTATCAACGTTGCCACACCTTTTTACCACTGAAGCGAGTTTGGAAAGCTGTTGTAACTGAACTCTGACGTCAGTGTGGCGTTGTAGCATGACTGAACTTATTGGGTAACCAGATGGGCTTGTATGCAAATCCTGGGGGCACCGATCAATCAAAGAAAGAGTGCGCTCACAAGTAGAAAGATTAATGCCTATTAGGCTGAATCATTTTTAAGGGGCTGCATGTTTTCACTAGCATCAGGATTCCAGCCTGAGTCGCAGAAAATGGAAGGTAGCAGTTTATCAAAATTGCTTACACAAGTACACATTTAAGCTGAAGTAGTAAGCAAATTAGTATTTTTTATTTATTCAAGCGAGACTGAATTGAATTATGTTATCCTCCCTGTGAATATAGTTTGTATGACATGAATTGTATTCGTGACTTTATTGGAACAGGTTAGCACTGCAAGCTGTTAAGTAAAGTAAAAGTAGCTAAAATTGGCCAACTCCTTCCCTCTGCAACATTTGCAAGTTTGAAGTGACATCGTTCAATGTTGCCTTCAAATTCAAGACAAATTATCCTCAAACACTTCATATAGTCTATCAAGTTTCTTTCTGATGTAGTAATTATCACTCTTGTTGACTAGCTAGTGGCAGCAGAAACCAGAGAGGTGTTTGTCCAACTACAATTTATATTTGCCCAAGCATTTCCTTTTTTGAGGCGGAAATTTCAAAAAAGGTAAAAAAAAAATCACTTTATAGTCTTGAATATTGATGCAGCTTGGAAAGTGGAAATAAGGGATGACAGATTTGACAAAATATTAATGTTGTCATTATTAGATGTTTAATATATCCTGGACATCCTCAAACACATGTCATTACATCCTTCAGTGCAATCAGGCTGCCCATGCTGGCAGCAGTCTTCACAGCATTTAACATTTTTACCAAGAAGCTGAAAGTACAAGGCAAGAATGAGAAAAACTATGAGTGATTTTTACATCATTCTCTGATCTACCTTCTAACTGCATTGCTATGGGAAATATTTCCATATTCGTCCACATACCACCATATTCTTCCATATCCCACACAACTGAAGGACAGAAACATTTTGATTATTTTGTTATTCTCTTTTATGTATTTGCTATTCTCTTTTTGGTTACAGAATGATTGGATGATCAATATAAATTCTGGGATAGAGAACATATTTCGATCATTATCCATAGTAGAAAATTCTTACTCTGTCATAAAATAAATAAACCTCATGATTTATACCGTTCAGGTATTTTTAATTATACATAGCTGATTGTCTTAACAGGTGTTTTACATTTTGCATCTTGACAAGAAAGGGTAACACACTTTACTTTGAGTTCTGTTTTTATTGTTTCAATATCATTCATACCTTGAGTCCAATTAAAACAATATTTATACACAATTACAACAATGCACATTGGCAATTTTATAGGTATTATTTACAAAAAAGGACAATACATCAAAAATGGTAGACAAGGACATGGTTGTCCTTGCTTTTAATGCGAGTGCATTTGATAATAGGTGCAAGTAATGAGATACCAACCTCGATGACAATACAATACTGAATGAAATACAGAAAAAGTGCTATTGGACAGAGCAGGGAAAAGGACTGCAAGTAACGTCATGACAACCAGTACAAGTCCATTAAAGTTAAGTACCCCGACTGTTTTCAAGAAAGGTGGCGTTTCCTTTTTCATTTGACCTTGAGGTCATGAATTACTTCGTAATTAATATTAGTTGTTGTCTTGAATGATACCTTGGAAATTCATTTATAGATATTGACAGGTCCTGAATCAATTTTCTGAAGGGACAATCTTCATAAATGCGGGGTGTAGAAGGTTGGTTGAATTAAGCCGCTGTGCATAAAGGGATTCAAATGCCCTCCAGTGGAAGGTAACGGGACTGCACCAGCTGTTTGGAAAACCATTTTCCCGTAATTATACGTGTTAAAAGTTTGGTAATTTAATGTATTTGGTCCGGACAAGGCAGGACTTGTACTGGCAGTGACCAAAGAGCTAGATCCGGGCTGTAATGCACTGTCAGCCCCTGGGTTTTGTTTTTTCCATTTAGTTCTTCTGTTTTGAAACCAGATCTTGACCTGAGTTTCAGTGAGGCTGAGAGACAAGGCGAGGTTGAGCCGCTCACAAACCGACAGGTAGCGCGTGATGCGGAACTTGTTCTCAAGCGCCACCAACTGTTCATAAGTGAACGCCGTTCTAGCGCGCCGGGATTTGGGACACCCGTGGTCAGAGCGACCACGAATCCTTTGTCGCGTGGATTCCTGGTCAACAGAGTTTAAAGTATTGGTGTCACACCTATTAATATTTTGGTCTTTCACTTTTTTTGTTGCAGGAAGAGTCTAGCTGTATTTGAGTCAGCACTGATACGGTCCCAGTGTCACCCTTCCGGTCCATGAAATCGGCCCCACTCAGATGTTCACTCCTCTCTCCATCTGTTGAAGAAACAACACCGTGTGAATAGCAGTGACTTCGTTCGAGTTCCCAACACTTGGTTGGTAGCCCAGTATTTTATCAGATATCTTGAACTAAGTAAAAGTTCTTAAGATGTGATTGTCAGTGTCTTAGTTAAATTCACTCCGCAAGGATAAATAGGCTATATCTTGGAGAGCTGGTTTTCTGTGGCAGCTAATTACCCCAATAGCACGAAATGTTGCCCAATGCTTATGAAATTCCGGGACAGGCGGAGCAAAAGGCGATGAGGTCTTAAAAGTGGTGCTGAATGGACAGCGTTTCTATAGATTGCTGTTCAAAAATAAAAGCACGTGAAAAGTACGCATAGCTTCCAATTAGGCTAATAAATGATAACAACAGGTGCCGAATAATTACTTTGGCGACTGTAGCCTATGTGGTTTGAATTTAGCCCCCAAATGAACCTATACCAATTCTGATCAGAATACAGCCTAACACAGTGAAAAACTTAAAATTAGTTTTATTCTGGATAATAATTATTAAAACATATCACAAATCATAGTCATTGGTTACTTGATAAGTATTTATGTATGTCTATATTATCTATTTATTAGTTTATATCCACACTATATGCGAAACAGCTGGTTTGTTTGTGTGATCTGGCTTACACCAGACTAAACACAAGAAAATTATTAAAAGGCTAGGTGATTTGGATTAGTTGTGTTCGAATGGAATGGCGCAAAGCTGGATAGAAGGGCTAAGGTGGATGTAATCCCTAAATCATTTATAAATCACAAATCGCTTAAAATGTCATGTTGCGGAAAGCAATCCCGACCAAATCCAGCTCCACCATCTAGCCTTGACGTGCTAATGGAGTTTCATATTTGCTGGAGGATCGATAAATGTCATCTATTAAAGGTAAGTTTTAATCGAACAATATTTAGGATCAGACATGGATGGGGTTTGAAGTTTGCACCTGCAAGCTGCTGGAGGGAGATATGCAGGATGCAGTAATGGGATATCGATCAACGTGAGCTGAGGCATCCTCAATGGGACGATTTAAACAATTACCTAGACTGGCTGTCCCAAAGCCAATCACAGGCATTCAACTGGGGTACAAACGACTGAATGTGAGGTTTACTGAAAATGCATTCGTAGTAATGAGAGAAAGGTCACCTTTCTCTGCTTTTTAGACGACAAAAAATTATACGAGGCCCGTTTCTCAAGTCAAAACATGCGTGAACCTTTAAACATAAGTCGTTGAAATGCAAAACAAAGTAAGCTACCATGTCGGCTATTTACACATTGTACTTCTTATCTGACAAACCCGTTCCTACTTATGCAGTTGGTGTTTTGAGAACAATTAATTAAATTAGCCATTTTACTAAGGCTTCCCTATACAAACTGGAAATAGTCAACCAAGGAGGCTAAACTAATTTATTTTATAGTAGCCTACATTTAACCGCAAGCTACTTAGTTACATCTCCATATATTTCTCTCCTGAAAATATGAATAATGCTTTTCTTACAAAGGTCCTTGTCTCTTAGGATTGGGTCTCCAAGGACCTAAAATTTGGCAAAATAAGGCTATTCAATTTTAGCACTATACCTTATCGTTTGCAGAAAGTTTTATTTCGATTTATTTTCTTACCTAAAGCAATTTTATAAATACTGTCCATCTTACCTAAGTCATTTTCTCTGAGGGCTGGATCGCAATAGGGACCTTCGGGCTCGGACTCGCCTCCAGCTAAACTTCCCCCAACGGCATCACACGATGTTAATCTCTCTATCTTCGTGTCAGTTGCTCCCGAAAGACACTCCAACTTTTTACTGTTGAACTTATTTGGATCCAATATGTCAATAATTGAGAACGAAATCCTGTGACCGTGAGTCATTTTGACCCCTGTGTCCCGATACTCCAACATTAAGGAAAATATGCAGAGAGCCTACGTCCAAATGAAGTAGGCTAGGTTATTAAACGTTATTGCTTCTTGTTAAATGCAATTAACAATTCTATTCCACTTAACTGAGTCCTACTAGTTGTATGTAGGATGGGCAGCCCGTAATTTCTCCAGAGTTGGAATGCTCCGAACTGACAGCTAGGTTCAGTGATACTCAATGAAAAAGGACTCAGATATAGAAGCAGCTCTTTCCTCCCATCTGCTTGGTCGGTTTAAAGACGCGGTTTGGGCTGTCCACGTGGTACAGACAAATCAGCTATTTGTGCCATTCAAGCATCCCCCCACGCCCCCTCCCCATTGCATCTGACCACGCGACTTTCAGCTGTCAGTGTTATCATCACTTAGACAAAGGGTCAATATGAATTAATATACTGAAAGATATTTCAATTTCATTTTATTTAACATCAATAAAATAGAATAAAATACACAATAGTAATACACAATATAATAGAGAAATATTGCACTTTACCTAAAAGAAAACGTGCAATGATTTAGGTTGGTCGAGATTTTGGTAAAAATGCTTCATTTTTGTCTCTATTTTGGACAGAACATCATTCACTTCTGCGGTGAGTGAACATTGTAAATATAAACGCCACTGGAATGTATTCAATTTCTAATGCGTGAAGCACAGAAGTGTGAAGCACTGATTAATTTGCTCACACTGGTGTATACCGTCTATACCGTATCAAGGTGTTGGAGAAGAAAAACATAGACTACCTGGCTTTAAGTTTATGCACACACCCAAACGAGCATAAAACTATTTATTTTGAAGCACAAAAGTTACTGGATTGCTAAACCAATTATTATTGGTTTGTATAATAAAATATTGACCTATACACACGAACATAACGAATAAAATGCACATCATTAAAACAAGTTCCGTTTTATTCCTGAAACTACATTTACCATAATGCACCGCGTCACATTGGACTCGAGACAGTGTCTATCATGGCCGAAAAAGACTGGAAAGATTGTGTGAAAAATTTGAAAGGGGTTGTGTTAGATATGTGCGGAGTTTTGTATGACAGTGGGGAAGGCGGTGGCATTCCTATTCCAGGCTCTGTAGAAGCAGTTAAAAGGTGAGGTCTTGTTCGAAGTAGAAACTTGCTAGCGTGTTGTTTCTTTAAGTTTTGACAGCGAGAATTTCACCATTCAGATGAATTAGAGCGAGGGGAACGTGTAAATGAGAAAGGTTTCTTAACTATCCTATGCAGTTACCTTGTCATGTGGCTGCTAACCTGTGAAATTTTGTTTGATCGAACACTGTCTGAATCCTCATGCTTTGACAAACTTTCCAGCTAGCTTTACTGTACCACCATTAACCGTGAGAGATGATGTCATTTGCAAAACGTTCTTCCTCATGGTCCTACAGACCAGCATGGATAACGTTACGCATCGGTACTCGGATTTCGCTGCAGCATTTGCTGATAGCAGTGGGAGTTACATAAAACGACCCAGTTCTCAATGGAAAATTGTGGGCGTGTCTTGGCTTTCTGTTCAAGGCTGGGTGACTGCTTAAACTTGACAAGGTTGGTTCGTTCGTTCGGAGAGTATTCAGAACAGTTAACAGATCAAAGCACTTGTTATTGCCTGTCCTGTTTTGTTACTGTTAGTTATTAACCTTAACGACTCCCAGTTCGTTGTCAGTGTAAGATAGCTGTTATCTACTGTCTACCAGCAAAATACGAATACACATTGTGTCCTGTATGTTTACATTTGTATGTATACTAGTAGCATAACCTTAAGCCCGGTTCTCCTGTAAACAGTCCCCACAAGATGAAGGTTTAACTTCGTGATAGCCACACACTAGCTTGGCATCTGTTTTCAATCAACAAGGAAGGAGTCGGCAATCTCCACTGGCCACGTATCTCAATGGAGACAGATCTGCAGTGTGTTGGCATGCCATGCAGACAGCCACATAGCAGAGCCTTTAAGGAAAGATTTCTGTTCTCCAGCTCGCGTATCTAAACATAATCACAGCACCATAGTCTTTAAGAGACCACATCATCTATCTGATGTCACAAAGCATGTTATTAGGTTGTTTTCTGCTCTGTGACAATCATGATTTATCTTGCTATAAAGGAGGTCACTTGACAGTAAGTAGGTCTTGTGAGTGTATTTTAATATCAGGACAGGGTATATAATTACACTGAGCAAGCCTTCTGTATGTGTCCACCTCTGAACTTTTATGGCACAGATTGTGCATCCTGTACTATATAGGGAAAAGAATAACTCAGTGGGGTTTTATTGAAAAGCATCATGGCTGTTCCTCACATGTGGGTTATGGAGCTGGAGCCACCTTTTGATTGTGCTGTGAATGTTTTACTTCACTCTTCTTATCTCGGGATCGCTTTAAATTTTTTAAAGGTGATTTTAAGGCCCTTGCAAGGTCAGTTACTGGTGCCCATGTAATCGTCCTAACACCCTACCTGTTCTGGAGCAGTAATGAGAGTTTTCCATTATGAGCGGGTGACTGCGTCCGGCAGATGCTGACGGGCAGCAGATGTGTGAAGTTGGATGGTGATTTGTTAAGGGGGCCCGGCTCGTCGGACACCGGGTCATTACAGAGAGGGACACTGTCGCTCAAGGCAGCTGTCCCGTCACAGCGAGGTAAAGGTCAGTTCAAACCACCCAATGCAGACTCACAGACGACTCTGGGATGCAGTCCTCTTGGGTAGAAGAGAGGAAGGGTCTCCACTTCTGTTGGTCATTGGTCTGTCTCCATCCACCTTTTTCCTCTGTGGGAAATGATGACAATGTACGGAAAACGGGCTTATTTAACAGTGGTCGCTGTCATTTTGAAAGACAATGCTTTATGTAAGGTGTGTCTGGCTGTGGTTCTAGTAACTTGGTTGGCGGGGGAAGAAATTAAAAATGTGCTTTTGTCTTATATGCTGACTCTGAGAGTTGTGGCTTTATACCTTGTAAGGATGCATAGGTGTTCTGGAAAAAAAAATACTTGATGTAACTGCTGTCAGCCTATGGCTATTTAGAACTTAGCCCTCAAAGACTAATTTTAAGTTAGAGCTTAGCTTGAGATTGATTTTGATTTAGAGCTTAGTTTAAAATTGATCGTACCTTAAGATTTCATTGTGTTTCAGAGAGCCATTTGAAGAATCTTCAACGCATCTCTTTATAGACTTGCAATGGCAGTCAGATGTCCTTAGTCTTGAGAGGTCACTCTTAGTCCTTTTATAACATGCATTTCTTCCATTAGAATAACATGTCACTTTCAATATTGCCCTTGAAAAATATTCAGAGATGTTTTTACGGATACTCATAGGTCATTATTTCATATTTTCACTTTGTTTTCAGCAGAAAAGACAAATAGCAGCTGCTGTGATCTCATCCTTAACACATTTAATTTTTTAATGTAAGAGAAAGTAAAGTAAAGCAGGTTAAGTTACAGGATTGTATTGGGGAACTAGCAGTCATAGCCATTTTGGTGGTGGCTGCAAAGTGTTAGCACAAAGTTCAGCAATCTTTACCAAAAGCAGAGGTCTTCAGTTTGCCGTGGCAGATGTGACCTACTGTCACTCAATCGCAGCAATGATTGCTCATTGTTCTGAGAAGGTCACATCATAATTCATTAACAATAATTACTCCCTCGACACCACCTGCACTTCTTCACTCAATTGCCCCATTAAATTACGAGGGACTATCACGTCCACCGCTCCAAACAATGAAGATATATTTGTAGTGCAAAGGCGAGAGCTATTCGTTACATTATTTAAATGGTCTCATTTAAACCAGGAGAGCTGTCTTTATGAAGGGCAATTAAGCACTGACTCTAATTGATCATTCATACTCATTACAATTAGGAAATATAAATAGTGAGGAAGGAATTCATCATGGCCGAGGCTGAATGAGAGTCAACGGCATACTCGATGGAGGAGGCTGGATGTGAAACAATCGTGTGGAATCCTGCTCAGTTTGGTCCATACACACATCTTGACCTTTCTACTGAGCATTATTTTTCATATAAGGCATGTGTGTACCTGTTGCTTGGACTTCATCTTCAATGAAAGCTTTCTAACATTTTCAAACATTTTTAATTATCAACCTTAGTAGATAAAATTCTAAATGTGAAAAATAAAGCCACATTCAGAAGCCTGTTACTTATAATAAAAGCATAATAATTATTAGAAAGTATTAATTATTATAATATATTATAATTATTATATATTATAAAGTATTAATAATTTATAATGTGAAAGCAATTAAGGAACAAAATCCTCTAGATTATTTGTTTGGGTACTTATACGATTTGTGAAGTCTCTCTGGTCCATGTTTCAAATTTTTTTTTTTTTTTTTTTATTTCTACTCCTTATATTGATTGAGGATTAGAGTACAAATACATGGAATTATTTTATATTTGTTTAGGACATTTTACAGTGCCATTGTCCCAAAGCAGCTTTGTGTAAAACCCTTGACTGAGACCCCCTCAGAGCAAGCCTAGGACAACAGTAGCAAGGAAAACCTGGCTAGATATCTGGTCAGGTAGAGTAGAATTCTTGCACACATAGTTTTCCCATATGATGGGTGGGTACTTATTTTCTGTCTAGTTAGTAGACACCAGCAGCACAGATCTGTGGTTTGTTACTGGTCGGTTTAAAGTTTCCATCCTAATGTCCTTTGTGTTGTCCCCAAGGATCAAGGCATCAGACTTGCAGCTGCGATTCTGCACCAATGAGACCCAGGCCACCAGGGAGAAGTTTGTGGCCAAGCTGCAGAGGATGGGCTTTGATATCTCCGTTAGCGAGGTGTTCTCCCCTGCACCTGCTGCCATGGCCATCCTCAAGGAGCGGAACCTCCGGCCTCACCTCCTGGTCCATGATGGTACGATGTAAATTGTCAGTGATTACCTGACCAGCACACTTGATGTTATGAAAAGTTCTATTATGTGAAGTTTTTCCCCATGTTTTTCATGCTTGAATGGAAATGGTGGTTTTTAAATCAAATATTCTTGTTAACTTTGAGCGAAAGTACCCACTGACCAAAATGTACATCTTTTGCTCTTGCACAATACCTAAAGAATTGAAGTATATGTATAACATGAACCTCATCATTATTATTAAATACAAATTGATATGTGGCCAAAACAGCATATCAGGTACCTAACATTCTGATTCACTGCTTTGAACATGGACGGTTGAACTGTCCTTTTAATTAGCTTTTTTAAAATGGGCTTGCTGGGAGATAGAATATTAGGCAGCTAAGCAAGCATGCCATTGTCATGACTTAGCAGACTTCTAATCACAGGTGAATTGATGAGCATTCAATACAGGCTTGACATACTGAGTCAATCCTGCAAAATCCTGCAATCCTGAATTTGTATCTAGAATGTATGCATTTAGAATAAACAGACTCTAATCATAATTTTTTTTTTATTTTATTTTCCCCGATTTTTCCCCTTTTCCAAACCAAAATGTTCAACCGAACTTGTTGACCTCACTGCAGCACCCGCCCTGACAGCTGTGGGAGAAGAAGTCGAGTACGTGACTCCTTCGATTCACGTAACAATGCTCTCGCTTCTTTTCACGTTGTGGCCACACTACCAACCGCACACCGCCTATGATGTTGGAGGGAGACGTAGTCAGCGTACAGTCGGTTCGTGCCGCCGCAGGCACCCAAGCATGACAAGGAGGGCGCTATTGTGATGAGGCCAATGGGAGTTAGGCCGACCCTCCCCGTACCAAACCCCGGCAAGGCTGGCCAATTGTTGCCTCGTCAATGGGACCTCTGGCTATGGCTGGGAATGGCAAAGCCGGGAATTGAACTATAGGTAGCTGGAGTGAGCATGTCTGTAACCTTTATCAATTTCCTCCCTGCAGATGTTTTGCCTGAATTTAATAACATCAAGAAGACAAACCCAAACTGTGTGGTCATCGGAGACGCAGCAGACAAATTCTCCTACCAGAACATGAATGATGCCTTCCGGGTTCTCATTGAGCTGGAGAAGCCAGTGCTGTTCTCTCTGGGCAGAGGGTAGGGCCGAGTTACTGTTTGATATAATGCAACAAAGCACATTATCAAATACTGGAGGGCAGGATTTTTTTACAGTAAAGTCTACTGACAAAGCCAGATTTTACTGTAAAAAAACACCTGCCTTCCACTATTAGTTGAATGCCTTGAATTTAAGAGGTTTGAATACAAACAGACAGTCAAATAGACAGTCACATAGCTCAGAAGGTTCTCCCATACCCTTAGCTGGGGGAGGAGAGGATGGGGACGGCCTGATTTAAATTCAACAGGAGGTTGGGATAGTGCGTTAGAACAGGCCACCTAACGTCCTCTGTCACGTTGTCGTACAGAAGCGAGGCTGTTTACCTCTCGTGGTGCAGGGTTAATGGCTGTTCCTGCAGAGGTCAGGTCAGGCATCGGGGAAAGGTCTGTGCTGGAGCGATAGATAGAGACAGCTAAAGATAAACCTTTAAATGAGAGAGACGCTGCCTACCCCTCCCCCAATCACTATCAAGAAAAACCCTGTGAGTCCTCCAGCCACACTCCTACCGGGAGACCTCTTAACATATTAGATGCAGGTGGGATTTCAGAAGGAGCTGGTGCACCTTCTCAGGGCCAGCAGGGAATGTGACTTTGAGCTGTCAGGTGGAGGGGTTCTTGTTCTAATTGTGTTAATAGCTGTTTAACATCGTAATGGAATGGCAGTTCCACACTTACACATTCACACGTACAGCCCTCTCCTTCCCTCCTTTCCACTGAACCCTGTGTTGTGGCATTTGGGGATTCAATTTTTACTCATTTCAGAAACTCACATAAAATTCACATATTTTTCCCGTCACCGCTAATTTTAATGAGGCCTTCTCTCCTTTAACTAGTCAGTTGGATTTTAAATATTCATTAAATATTCATCGACTTCATGATTTTATTCAAGTTTTTTAAGCTCCCCTTTTTTAGGTTCTTACTATTAATGAGACAGTCCTCATCCTGTCAAATAACCTGAATGCTTATCCTTAAAATACCCAGTGATCATTAAGTGATGGTGAATAGTTCACTATAAACTATTCACCCTCATACCTTTCATGTTTATGGAAAAGAAATCGACTTTTTCTCAAAGGCGTTATTTGATCGTGCTGAATGATGCTCTTCTGAATACAGGTGCTATGTATCCTTTCCTCTAGCTGAGCCAAGCTCATTCTGCTCTTTCCTGTAGGCGTTACTACAAAGAGACTGACGGACTGAAGCTGGATGTCGGTGTGTTCATGAAGGCCTTAGAGGTGCGTTCCTGCCATGATGCTTCAGCTTTACTGGACTGGGGCAACTGTCAGGAGTGGGCCGTTGTCTTTTGCACAGTGAAGAGGCCCCTTGTGTCAGCCATTAGCATGACCTCTGCGTTGTGTGTTTGTTTGTGTGTATGCTCATGCTCACGTGTTTGTATTTATTTGTGTGTGTGAATTTTTCAGTACGCCTGCGACATAGAGGCAGAAGTGGTGGGAAAGCCAGCTCCGATGTTCTTCCAGAGCGCACTGACAGACATGGGGATACAGCCAGAGCAGGTGAGGCCTGCAGAGGTGGACCAGCACAGGGTCCCTCAGTAGTCCTGTGGATCAGAACCATCACTCCTTTTTCCTTATTCTTCCACACCATTCTTGAACTTTCACTAGAAATGACTTCTTATCTAATCCATGAATTCGCCTTTGGAACCTATAAATACCTTTAAAATACCTCTGTACATGATTTTCTTTTGCTTATGAGATATCTTTTCACAAGTATAGGGTTTATGCATACACTGCCTTGCAGGATGTGTTTTTCATCGATATACTCCATTTACCGATGCATGTTAAAATGCATGAAGTTGTGTGATTGATGTAAGTGGGAGTAATTGCTATAATTCTGATGCCGCACTGTTTACGGTGGCGTTCTATGCAGAGGCCTTCAGCGGCCGGCCCTGGTGACGGTGCTGTAATTGCTTTAGCGGGCGTTGGAGCAGTGAGGCAGCTCTAATCAATAAAGCCCTCATCAGCCATTTCCCCTCGTGGGCACCTCTCATTCCACCCCTAATCGTTTCTTCCATTGAACAAGAGCCCCACTCCGAGCACAGGGCAAGGGGCCACTCCCAGGGGCCCCTGTGCGCCATGCTCCATTCCTGCCCGTCCTCAGTGGGCCCCTGAATAACAGATTATCAATGTAACGCATGGCTGAAGGGAAGGTCCTCCCTAACTCAGCTAAGAGTGACCTCTAAATACCAGTGTCGGCCTAGCTTTAATGCTGCCTTTCAAGGGTTTCAGGGTGGGTTAAGGTCATACATCCGGAATGGGGGTTTGGTGTTTGGGTTAAATTTATGAATTTTGGATGTTGTCTGTGTCAGGTTTACAGATGTGAGACAGGGGTTTGATTTACTGATTTGGAAGGAGGGTTAAGGTCACTGATTTAGGACAGGGGCTACAGTCTGCAGTATTTCGTAAGGTTAGAGTTACTGATTTGGGATGTGGTTTAGATTTTGAGGTAAGGATTTGCATTGAGAGATCAGTGCATGGTAATAGATTTGGACTGGGATGCTGTGTTTAGCCAGTTAGCCAGATAACCGTGAACCTGCTTTCTGGAGCAACCCCTTGGAATCACAGTGTACCTCATATTGACCAGTTTGACCTTCTCTGAACTTGAGCATTAATTTTCTCTTCTCCCTGATGTCTGCCATCAGCATAGATTAAAAACCTGTAAATAAAGCATGCACCTGTACTATACATCTATGTGTACGCGCGTGTGTGTGCATGTGTGTGTGTGCGCGCGTGTGTGTGTGTGTTCAAATAAAGTCCTTATTCTCCAGGACAAGGCAACCCCTGACCTTCATCTTCCAAAGCAGACTTTTTTTTCCCTGAATGGGAAGTGATTGGGGAATAATTGCCCCTCCTTCAGTGATTAGTGCCCTTCACTGATAGTAAATCAGGGCAGCCCCCTGGGACAGACCGTCGCTTCCATATGTCCCCTCCGCAAGATGGCTTCTGCAGGCATCACTACCCATGTGGAGCCCCGTGCCTCGGCTCTGCACTCGCCTGTCTGCTCAAATCAAAACACACAGCCCCCCATACAGACGCTTAATCTCCAACCCTGGAAAAAAATCCCAAAGGTCAACTTCTTTTACACTCTCACTCCTTCTCATTCTCTCTCTCTCTCCCTCCTCCCTTTCCCTCTGATTCTCTCTCTCATTCATTCCCTCTCTCATTCTCTCTCTGCCTCCTCCCTTTCCCTCACTTCACGCTGTCTCTCTCTCTCTCTTTCAGCCGTGCTGTAATGGTCCTATATTTCTCCACCTGCCATAGCACATTGCTGGGGATTATTTCCTCCAAGGTGAAGAGGGTTATCGTGTCTCACATATTGGCACTAAAACATTTAGGGCTGTATGTGAGTGGTTCCAAATGTGTGTTTGAACTGGTTTTGATTTCTTTCTCTGTTGGAGAGAGATTTATGGCGTTTGTTCTTGTGAAGGACCAAATTCCCAGTAAAACAGCAGTTTTCTCCTGTACAGCTGTGTAGGTGCTAGCAGGTGCTGGCTTTCAACTGGAGAGAAAATGTTTATTAGTTTAAAAAATATTCTCTACAGGAAGTGGTATGAATGTTTTGCTTCCAAATGGTTTTCATCATCCTGACTACTCCATGAGTTTGTTGAATGAATTGTTAAAATGTACTGCATATGGTGATGAGTCTGTTTTCAATGGTGCTTCTCTTTAAGGTGCTTGTCTATAGTGCAATCCATGCTAGATGAGACCTGCACCACATAACAGGCTCTGGGCTGGAGGTTTGGGGTGGTCATCCATAACATACCTGTGAACTGCCTGTGTCAGCTTCACACTGGATGAAGTGTTTGGCCCTGCAGATGTGGCTTAGCAGATTGTCCAGCATAAAAGAAATGGCCAGCATGGACAGCCCTGTCTTAACACCAGCTCATTTTCCACTGCAGAGCCTTTTTATTCACAGTGGCAGTCGTACTTGAAGCAATGGCAGGGCTGCTAGGTGCTGTCAGTGCCCGTGTAGCTATGAGAAATGATGGGTGATGGAGTGACAGTGTTGGTGAGCTAGTGCCAGGCTGAGTTTTCATGGCATTTGCCCGTCCAGTCCGCCGCACTATCTGACAGTCCTTCTGGGTCCTCTCCTGTCCCTCTGATAGGCACTGATGATCGGAGACGATCTGGTGAATGATGTGGGCGGGGCCCAGAACTGCGGAATGAAGGCACTTCAAGTGAGGACGGGAAAGTACAGGTCAGTGTGTGTGTGTGTGTGTGGGTGCGCGTGCTTGTGTTAACCAATGATACGATATGATTGCAATTGTGTTGAATTAATAAATGTGGGAAATTAATTACTGTTGTTTTCTGCAGCAAACTGTAACAACATTTACAAGGTGATTAAATGGTTACATGATTGATTGATTAAGTAATTGTATAAGTATTATATTGGTTGAAAGCAGGTGAGTTTAAAATCTAGAAGTAATTCACTTAGTGCATAAGAGCATGGCATAGCTTCTGCTAGAACCCCCACATTACAATATCAAAAGGTATTTTCTGTGGTGATTAAGTATTGCTTGCTTTAGTTTGGTTTTGGCACTTGCAGTTTTGAGAGTTCGAAGTGCCACAACTTGGAGGAGCCCACCACAGGCACTGAGTTAAATATTCTTTTTGTAAAGGAAATCCTAGGTTCTGGTATTTGATGTGAGCATTAATGATCTGTGATATTGTGCCACTAGAGTGTGCTGCAACTCCAGAATTGGTACAGCCTCACTAGGATTAGAGACAGCAAAGTTCTCAGACATTCAGTTATCTGAAGAACCATTCCTTTTAACAGAATGGAACATATCATGTACTTTATCAAAAAAACAAACTACGCAATTAAGCACCATAAAAATGACATACAGGTTGCTCTGGAACAAAAAAAGTGTGAAGCATATAAACATTAAGTTATTCTCTGTGTCACGTCTTAAAGGTTATGGTCAAAATATCCTTATCCCATGATTAGAGTGCATGGCATTTATCGCTCATTTCTATTGTCAAATGTCAAGTGAGAATAAAAATATGAGCTCATTGACAGAAAGAGGGTATTGAAATTCACAGTGTCACCAAGTCCACTGTAAATTGGATCATTGATGTTTATCAAATTGTCATGTTGTAATAGAACCGATGACTCTTGCATCAAACACAGTGACTGGCGCGTGTGTCTTTAATTTTGCAACAACACAAATCAATGTAATGCTCAGGGTGACCTTTTTCAAAATGAAGTCTTCTCATGTTACATGCAGTTAGTATTTAACCTGAAGGCAACTGTGGAGAATGGTTCTGGCAGTGGGCTGATGTAGCATTTAAGCAGCTGGACCTGTTTCACGTTTGAACTCTGGACAGGGAGCAGCTGTGAGACTTTCCAGCAAGGTACCGCACCTGAATCGCTTCATTGAAATATCCTGCTGCATAAATATATAATATTTCAAAATGTCAGCTGTTTGGTTCAGGATAGAAGTGTTACATATGATAAGGTTGTGCATGTAGAAAACCAAGATAAGAGAACACAATCTCTCTCCATCACAGAACACTGTTTACTTCCAGAATGTGTCATCCACAGTGCCAATAACTTTTTTTTTTTTGCTTGTTAAATTTTATTCAGAGTTATTATCATGCCCATAACCCTGGGCTGTTACACACCTACAGTAATAAGAGGCCTTGGCTTTCCCAGTCTAATTGAGATGAATGGGCCCTACTTTGCAGTGAAACTGATTACAAAAACATATGGCCACTCATTTAAGAACCAGTATAATGAGCATGTTTGCACACGTGTGTGTGTGTGCGCGTGCGTGCGTGCATGTGTGAGAATGTGAGAAAGGGTGAGAGGGAAGCGGGCCATCAGAAAGGCGGAGAGAGTGGTAAGAGCACTGGATGTCAGCAATCTGTACGCAGGAGCTATTGGCAGAACTCTGTGTTCTACGAAGCTAGAGAGGACTTGTGCAACAATGAGAAATTATGTGTGAGAGACGGATTAACAACATCGTGGGGATATGTGCAGGTGATGCATTGTAGGTCACGCTGTACAGACAGATTGTGAGTTTGACCCCTGTGTTGCCTGTTCTGTTGCCTCACAATATAAATCACAATCATGTGAACAACAAGTGCTCAGCAATCGCTTGAATGCCACCCAGCTGCAATCTGCATTATTCTACAGGACACTCAGCTTACTTATGATAAAGCCGTTTTCTGTGTGTGTGAGTGTGTGTGTATGTGTGTGCGCGTGCGCGCGTAAATGTACATGCATGTATGTATTTCTGGCACAGGTCAGTCTTCTGCCGTTCATAGGGCTCCAGTGTGATTTATGTAAGGACTGGTCTTTGTTTAGGGCTTGCTCCCCTCTGGCTAAACAGCCAACAGCTTTAGAGCTCTTACATCACAGGTCGTCATGGCAAATGATTTCAAATGATTTATGAATTAACACTAAAGAGGAAATTCAGTTCATGGTAACCAGGGGCTTTACTGGACTCAGTCGTGTGTGAGACACTGCTGTGGTGTGCTGTAGGAAGTACCTTAACCTGTATTACCTCAGTACATGCATAGTACTGTAGTGAGTTACTGTAGTGTAATCCATTTAGACATTGGTATTCGTGGGATTTTTTTGCCTCAGTGTGACAGTGTAATGTAGGTTCACTCAAATGAGACAATGCTGCCATAGAATGAAACCCATTTTGGTTACTTCATATTTGTCTTGGCTTGAAGGGGCTCCATGATCTGGTATCATGTCTAGATTGTGCCAGTGCTGACCTTAGCATTGACTTAGGAGGAAATGATTCTGTCCTTGGGAAGGGGATGTCTGTGTTTCAGTGCTCTTCAGTGAGCCCCTCTGGTCAATTGGGTGCACAGTCTTCCTGCACAAAGCCGCACATGAGGTTTTTTCTCCAGCTCATACCTGGGCACGCTGAACTTGTGGACTGTGGTAGGAAACGAAAGAGCAGTTGACAACATCTAGCGGAAAGTGTGCATGTTTGTGCTGTTCCTCATCAACAGTTGCAACATTAAGCATGGCTTCTGAATGCCATTGGGTGAAAAAGCATAAAAAGCATAAACAAATATTTAAATTAGTCTGCTCTCCAGATAAGTGAACAAACATCTCCCATAGTTAGTGGTTGTATCAACACTTAATATGTAGTTCCTTTAACTAGTGTCTTTGCGGTCCAATAACATATTCCAGTTTTAGGACTGTCTTTTTTTGGCTTCTCCTGTACTGTCATTGAGGCAGAAATGATTAAATCAGCTGTAGGCAGTTATTTTCAGCAAGGTCTCCTTTGCATTGTGTAGCTCTTCAGCAGCTCTTCAGAGTCGTGTATTTCATGATGCATTTTATAAATGTAATGTTTGTGTGGGTTTGAGTTCATGCTTGTGTGTATCCTCTGGCTGGTCTGGTCTGCCTCATCTCTGACACGCCTGTTTTCCCCTGCACCACTTCTCATTTTGCTCACATCCTCCAGCAGAAGCTGTGATTCCCTCGGTAGACTCTTTAAGCGTTTGTGCAGACGCTGTTAATTGTTTGGCGGTCCACTTTTTTGGTCCCATGAAGGTGCCTTAGAGGGAGGGAGATTTAACATTGTTGAACTCCTCGGGCCCAGTCAGGGCAGGGGCCCGTCGGGCCATGATGACACGCACCGGCTATTTTTTGGAAACGCAGCTGCTTCCAAGTGAAGCAGATGTTGCGCAGACCCTACCATCCCACAGGGCCTGGTCAGCCGCAGCTTCAAAGCTCGCGTCACGAGAGAGAGCAAAAATAGTCACTTCCAAGATCCACCAGCTAGATATGTACTTCAATAAAAGAAGAGATGGCTACTCAGGCTCTCTGCACAGAGTGAATTTCACACTTTGTTTTTTGTTTCTGTCACTGTGGTGGTGTAAGGTGAGTGAAACACCCACTGGATGGATAGTATCTGAACTCTGTTAGCCCTGGAGGGGATCCGGGCTGCTACGTTGTGCAACCCTCCTGTGAACTGGTTCACAGAGTCATGTATGGAAAATATTTAGCTCATCGACATTTGCACATTCAGCTTCAACGTGATATGAGTCTGTGGAATTATCATGGCAGGAAATCTTCCTGTTTTTGAAAAATTGCATTATTCTTAACAGGTATTTTGGTATTTTTCACTCAATTTGAAATAGTGTAAACATGTGACACATTTAGGCTATTCATTTTAAGGTTTAAAAGCTCTGTGTGATTACAGAACTGAAGTAATTTGCAGGAAAAACTATGCTAATTCATATATGACGTGGTAATATACACTTAAAGAGTGCTACATCTCTCAGACTAAATATTACCACATGTATCAGGGCAAACACTTTGTTAAAATAAAATGTTTCTGTTACAAAAGAAGTCTTAATTTCCTGCGCTTGGTCTTTGACTTCTGTAGTTACCCTCTGTATCTGTACGTCATCTGCCACATACCAACAGCAGATTATAATGATTGATGTACTGTACCGCGCACATAGCCCGGGTGCACTCGGTTGTGTGTTTATGTGACATGCAAGGCTCAGAAAGATTACCATCATTACGGGGAGGCCAGGCCAGAGCGGCAGTTAACAGTCCCCACTGATTGCACTTCAGATTGCGTTTCAGGGACCTCTACATGCGGCAAGCTGCTGATTGTGCCCGTTTTGGCTAAAGATCCCGTTTTTCCCATGCCAAAAATAATGAACATCCAAAAATAGTGGAGCTTGAGAACTCCATAATGTAGAACAGGTTTTTTCCTTAAGCCAGACAGCGGGGCAGAAAAGCAAAAAGAGGTAGTTCTGAACACTGATGTCATTAACACACGTGGGAACCTGCTGTCTTGAGCTTTACAAGTGAGTTTTAACAGTAAGCTATAATTCCCAGGGCATTATAATAGCTAGTTGTAACATATGTCATCGGAATGTACATCGGTATTTCATTTTTCACACTTTGTCTATTGTGTCTTCACTAAATTATGCACATAAGGTTGTCTGCCCTAACTAACCCCTGCAAAATACACCCTTTCATGGATTTATGAGAATATAAATTCTAGAGAAAGTTTTTAGTAGGACATTCCAGGCATCTACAAATTAGCTATATAAGGTTCATTGACTTGAAGCGTTCAGAATATGTCCAACTAGACACACTCCCTGAGGTTTATTATTTAGTATGGCTGATATACTTTAACCCTAAACTCTAGTTAGCTCAACATATTAAGTAATGATTTAAACTAAAAATGGGTCATTGTGTTTTTCCAAAGAAAACATACTGTAAGATGTCCCGTTCAATGAATATGTTATATAATGTTATATATAAGTGCACTCATAAGCTACGGCTAAAACAGATGGAAGATTCTGCAGAGGCTTAATCTGTTCTTCTATGGCCTCCCTCTGCACTGCCAAGGGCTAAGCGCTCCCCTTTTTAAAGCAGAAGTCTGACAACCTCCCCCCAAAAAAGGGAGGGTCTCTGTGCTGAAATGGCAGGCACCATAAGGAATTCGGTAATTGTTACAATACGCTGTGTTAGAGAAACACACGGTTGACCCTGAAAAACAATTACTCTCCAAAAAACATGAGTCTCAGTCTTTCCACCCATTGATTAGATCTGCTGTTTCTGGGCCAGCTGTCACATGTGAAACATTCGCTATTGGGAGCCGCTGAGTACGCCAGTGCTACGAAAGGCAGCTGGACACCAAAGGTGAAAGGAGTGGGGCACAGGTGTGGTGTTGCAAGTCATGAGGCAGTACCCAATGCAGGGGTGTCCACACAGTCCCGAGCTCACTCACTCCTCTTCAGTCATTGTTCATCAGTGATACTTGAAATGCTTATGCATTTATTTATCAAGATGTGGGCTTATTTTTTTCATACATCCTATGTATCTCTGTGGAACTGAAATACATCTCTTATCTTGTCATTCCAGGCCAGAGTGGAATGAGGACTAGCTCAGCTGGCCTTTCACGTTAGTGTTAAACAGTAACTCATATTGTGGTGACCTGTGTGTGACTCTTGAAAGTACAAGATTTTCGGACTGTTTGTGTCGACACTGACGGCCTCGCGTTCCAAGCCTTCCGGCACCGGAGCCGGGGCACTGCTGGTAAACATTAGAGTGAGACAAATCAGTCTGCCTCTGAGCCAGATACTTCCAAAACTCTGACAGAGGGTACAGCAATAGCCTGTCTTCTCTAAACTGTTTACCACTCGGTTGTTCTCTCTTCACGACACCCGCCGCCACAGATTCGCCGGCTGCACCCAGTCAGGGACTCCCCAGGAAACTGTGGCCGAGACGCCCTTGTCAGGGGTCAACAGCCAGCCGATCACAAACCAAGATTGCCGTCCCTCCTCTGAGTCACACTCTGACCACACATCAGGGGTTATGAGAGATTGTCATATTTGCGTTGCAGAGTGAAGTAAATGCTCCGCAGCATTCCATATAAAGTACCATTCTGCCAGGTTGTATGTAATCTGCTTTGAAATGTCTGGTATGCTTTGCCTCATTAACTATGCTGGGTCAAGTAAAAATGTATGGCAGTGCTGTTTTACAGTAATACTATCCCCACAGTTAGGTACAGTGTCATTTCCTATGAAATAATTAGTAAAGTACTACTGACCCTAAGCTTATAGATACAGAGTAGCATAACTGCATCCTGTCCAATGGGAGGCATGTGTACTGCCTTGTGTGTCCAGTCTAACACAGTACTTTTCAAAAATTTCAGTGCAAAGGTCAAATATACAGTTGCCTTTCTAACATCTGCAGTTTGAAAGGCAGTTATTTGGAAGTGTCCATTTGTTGAAGACATATTGTATTATATAGTAAGCCAGTACTGGATCAAACATTCAGAAACGGAAACTTCCAGGGTAATGATAAAACAAAATTTATCTGCAGAGCGGTTTGATGTGGCTTTCTTCTTCAGCAGTCTGAAGTTCCGTGCACTTATCAGCTGTGCTGCACGTTGCAGATCTGAGTATGCTTTTCCTTCACCCCACTGCAGAGCTGTGAGTGGCCATGTGGACAGTGCCTGTCTGTGTGCTGTGGGACGGGGCCTCTCCCCTGCCTGCAGTGCACGTGTCCAGTCCGGTCCTGGGACTTCCCATCATCCCCCATCCACCCAGCAGTGGCCCACACCACACCAGGCCGCGATAAGCAGGGATTTCCTGCACGATCGCACCCGATGGAGTAATGGAGTCGAACTAAACGAAGTCATTATCTCTAATGTGGCGCTAGGAAGGAAAAATCATTAAAGAAAGAAATCTCAAAAGCGAAGGAGGTAAACAAATCCCACTGCAGCGAGACAGGGCACAATGGCCATTTTCCCAGCCTCTCCCACTGTACTTAACATGCGTTTCGCCAGTACTCAGACGTCTCACTCCATTACACCCTTTTATCTCTGGAAAGATGAACCCCCCTCTCCCACTGTTTTGCTAACAAGCCTGCAGTGTAACGATGGCTTTTTTTTTTTGAACCTTCAGACGCCCCATTTCACATCAGTTCCATAGAGGCCTTGCTATATCTTCTATCGTTTCCTGCATTGTGCTGTAATGTTGGAGATCTGTGCACCTGATCCCTTGAACCCTGAGACTTGAACAAACCTTTCTGTGGGAAGACATTGTGACCCTCTGAGATCCTCAGCCTGCAGGAGTACTGTATGTACTGTACATACTGTGTTTCATGCCTGGCTTACATTTCACGTTTTGTCCTCTCGGTCAGTGTTATTTTGGCCTCACCATTGTGAGCCTACACAGGTTTCAGATGTCTTTCATTATTAGGGAGGAAACCCAATTTGACTTCTCAAGCAGTTTTTGTTTTTTTGCCTGTCATCTCCAGACGATTATGAAACCTCTGTCTGTGGTGATTACACTCAAGGTGTCTCTGAGCAGACAGTTGTGGAACAGGATTTTTTATGCGTGCCGTTCTGTTAAGGTGTTTTTTTTTTTTTTTTTGAGGCAGACAGCAAACATGCAAGAACTCCCTGATCCTCAGGGCTATGGTGTACTGGAGTGCTAAACTGGTTCCCACCCTTCTCGCACCCATCTGCCACTACAGGCAAAAGGGAACGTCCTTTCTGCTGAGTCTCCAGTTTGACTATATGTCGTGCTATTTGGCCTATTCAGAAGCCTGTGTTTAGGCAGTTTATGACAGAGATGGTATGTAACAGAGGGAAAACGACCACGTTCACGGACACGTCTTGTCTCGCTAAAACACAGCTTAGGAGACTTCAGCTCAGTTTGCCATGAGGGGAAGGAAGCTTGCTTGTCTAATTGTTGTGATATTTGGTTGGTTAAGCAGAGCTGGCACGCAAGCAGTCGGCTGATTTTGAGTTCAAATAGCCCCGCGACAGCTATTGTGGCCCAGGGCTAGCCGCATGGTGCGCAAAACAGCTCCCTTTGAACTGGGACAGGAACCACATGCTTTCCTCCATTGCCAGTGCCTCCCTGCCCGCCCACCTCCCTCACAAGATCCAAAGCTCCAAAATAAGAGCAGTGAACAATGTGTGGTAAGGTCATCTTTTGTCTGGGCAGTAGCGAACAGACAGAGAAAGTAAACACAGAGATCAGGGGAAGGCGGTAAGGAGGGGGGGTGTGTGTGGAGGGGGGGTTGCTGCCTTGGACAATCTCTCAGGATGAGATGCTGGAGGGAAAAGGGGTTGGGGGTGCTCATTTTGGCCTTATGCCATTCTGTCCCACCTCCCTCAGATAGGACCAGACAGACAGGATACATACACTGCACTGTCATGGGACCTAAGCACACGTAATGCATTAATTTCTATTGTTCTGTTCACCTCCTCATGTACTTGCCAGATGATAGATAACAGAGCTCATGGTTGGTTCAGTTCCACCAGTAAGGTGGAGCCCTGTTTGCCTGCAGCATGTTCCTCTTCAGAAATTTTGTGGAAGGAGGTTCCTGACAGTGTCCTGTTGTCCAGCATAAATCACAGTATAGAATATAAAATGTGTAGATGGCTGGCTTAGTATAGACAGAGGCATTTGCTAATTTAAATATGGGAAATATTTGACCAGGAGTTACCACACTGGGGTTTGTGAAGGTATCTCAGGAGTTCCTCAGCAAAGTGTAAAAACCATTTCCTAGTTAAAAACCTAGTTTTGGTCATATTTTCATATTTCATAAATTACATATATAAAACTGCCAGACAGAGTGAGCTGAGTCTGGTTTGCGCATCCTTCGTAATGTTCCTTATACATCCATATTACTTGTATATTAAATTACTGCTGTATTTTAGTATGTAAGATCGACAGTTGGATATTCTATTGAGATGGGGAGCGCAGTCCTGAGTTGACTGGTTTAGGGGGCCTTGCTTTGAAAATATTCAGGAATCCGTGCTTTAGGCAATTGAAATAATGCAGTCTTCTTCACCCTGCTACTTAGTAAAAATGACACTGAAATGGGGTATGAGCAGCAACCATATCCAAATTGATGACTGTCCTCTTTTGTTTTTTTTTAACAATCCATTGTCATCGTTTGAAACCCCAGGGGTCAAGCAGAAGCAGGCATTTTTGCTACACGGTCAGATCGATTTATCCAGCTGCCAAAAAACCTGTTCCTGTCTCGTGGAATTGGTATTGACAGTTGTGCCCTGAAAATCAATTTAATCAGGTCAGGAATCGACCCAATTGCATTGTTGTGCTTGCTCCAAGCACACTGTGATATCAGCACCTGCTGTGCTGGGATCAGATCCACCATTTTAAAGGAGCACGAGGGGTCAACTCAACATCAGCTGAGACATCCATGATAAAACATGCCATGGAAGTCATGGCTAGCTGTAGCGTCTCCCTGCTCGCCTTTTCCATCCCAATTAAATCAGTTCTTGGATGGAGAGAACATGATCATAACCTTACTTTTACAGGTCAGGATTTAGGCCACATTGTTTCCAGGTAAAACTTCGACCATCCAGAAGGCCAGATACACTTACAGGGAGCTATGAAGTCTGTGAGAGACTAATAGAATTATCTTTCTATTTACAGCTGCTTTCGGTTAGTCATTAGTGAATGAGGCAATATAACACCAAAATTTGTTACAGTTGGCTGTCAATCACTGACTTGATTCAACCAATGAAGATGTAAGAACTCTTCAAACAAAAGCAAAAATCAATGGTTCAAATCAGTGAGTTACTGGTAACATATGGTAGCTCCTCCCAATGTTGATGTCAAACAATGTATATTTTTTTGTATATCATAGGCATTTCCAGCTGGTGCTTTAAAATTATATAATATGCTTCAGCTTAAATTAAAATAAAGTAATTTTGTGCTCAGTTAGCCTACTAAGCACACACCTAGTCCATGACCTTAACTTGGAAGGCAGATTTGTACATGCCTAGAACATTCAACTGAACACTCCCTGGCTTTCATTACTTTCAAAGATTTGACTGGGCCTCTTTCAAGCTGCTGTCATTTATAGTGCAGAAGGCACGTCTGTGGTGGATGGAGATACTATAGAGCTTGCCCTGTTGGCGTTTGGAGCTCTCACAGGTGTGGCTGTCCTGTTTTGGCAGAGCCTGACATTTCTCATCACCTCAGGGTGCCAGGAACCCCCGACAGAGCGTTCTCCAAAAGCGGGCTGCTCTTTATCAACTTTATAACGTTAATTATTTACGAGTCCTTTTACAGAGGCGGACAAAGAGTCCCACGGTGTGACAATGAGCCTGCTTTGTCCAGCCCCACTGAGCTCCTGGTACGGTACTTTTCCACTCCAGGGAGCAGTTGGGGGTGGGGTAGGGGGTGAGCTAGCGTGTGTGTGTGACTTGTCCTGGTTCACAGATGGCAGGCTGTAACATCACTCTGCACCTTAAGTACACGTGTGTTAAGGCCAGAGCCAGACCCCAGGCACCTACCCAAGAGCAGCAGCCAGTTTTTTTTTTTTTTTAAACAGAGGAGCAGACACATGCATTCACCCAATCCACAATGGGGCCTTTTCTCTGACTGCTTTCACCCTTCCACATGGCCTGCATCAGAGTGGAAACAAACACACACACACACACACACACAAAACTAAACTCAAGGCAATCAGCACTCTGGTAATTTCAAACAAAACACTGCAGAGGTAGCCTCCGGGGACAGTCAGTAACCACAGGCCGTTGAAAAAAACGAGGGCCATTCTCTCCCACTCACAGTGGGATCTGCTGGAGAAAGTTGCAGAACATTCAGGTGTTAGACAGATCTGTCTGACCACATGAAAGAGCCACTTTCAAATTGGAAACTAGCTATAGACCATTTGCAATGGTAGGCTACTGATTGAGATGCAAGGAATTACTAGTATTGTGTTTGAAATTCATAGAGATGTGAAAGGCAGTGGGGTGACTTAGAAAAGGGGTACTTCTGGCAGCACTGACAGATGGTGGTAGGAGTCGTGGACAGTTTTTTCTGTAGAATGAAAACCTTTTAATCTCAATCCCCGTAAAACAATTACCATCTGGCTGCGGGGCCTCACCTCAATGAATTAGTTAATGTTTGATCCAGTCCATCCAACACATTATGATTGGAAGCTTCTCTAAATAATATCATTACAGTATTGTTCTATATAGGATGCATAATTATTTAGTGCAATGTTAATATTTCATCTTTACATGATTGTAATATTGCCAAGGGTAAACTAGGCAACGTTTATTTTATATGAAAATATACAATTATGAAATATGGACATTCCTTGAGGGAAAATGATTATTCTGTTTTCTGGGGACCCTGCAGGTCTGTCAGCTGTGACTGTAGCAACATTGTTCAGTATATCTGTAACATTCTGTGAGGTATTTGCATGTTCTGTGTAACTGAGCTGAACTGAAAGGTTTGGCGGGTCAGAACAGTATGGACTGAGCGTTCAGTGAAGAGCGTTCGTGATTCATGCATGGATATCCGATGCAAGTAAAGGCATGACCATGGTCCAATTCAGTCATGTTGTGTAATCTGGCCTTGAAGTGGCCTCCTTCCTTTAAGCATCTTTGTATTGCAGGAGGATGGACGTGCTTGTCAGTTTTACTTGCCTTGCCTTTCATGTTGGCATTGTCTTATTGCAACATTTGTTGTGACATGATTTTAGCAGGAGAGGCAATGAAAAGAGAGACGCCTACTACCAATCTGTCTTTGGTTTTGACATATGGAAGCGCATCTGTACATTTCACAAGTTGCAATGAGAGAGGAGAGAAAGGAGAGAAACACTGAATTTGTCTGATTCCCTGAGAGAGAATTTAAGTTATTCTGGCTTATGTGTCCACACTGCTCTGTATCCTGCTTTCATCTGTGAACAGTACACAGAAATAATCACATGATATTGTATCATGTGCTGTAGCGAAGAAGCTTGGCTTTATAATCCTTGTTATTTAATTACCTCATGCCCTATCCAGGGTAACTTAAAAAGCTTAATTTAGACATGCTATCTGTCTATAAAACAGGATATTTACTGAAGCATTTCAGGTGAATTGTGTCTGTTTTTAAATGTGCTGTTCTTGTTTTTGTAGCTACCAATGTTCAAACCAGCCACTGGACTATTTGTATATCACTCCATAAACCTAAAATGTTGTAAGTTGTAACTTAAAATTGCAAAAGGAAAGAACACATGTGTATTTCAGACAGATCAGACCAATTAACCAAGTCAAGTGCAAGAATTTCTAGCCAGACAATTTCTTGTTCCAGAAATTGCGGTTCACACAAATGACATCATTTTGGAAAGCAGGTTTGGGAAGACAGACCCGATACCAACAAGGTGTGGATGGCTCTGCTTGTGTTTTAATCCACAAACTCGTATTGTACTGGTAGAAATTTGGGGTCATGTAGTTTATGCTCACAGTTAGTTTTAACTATTAATCACTTTACTTTGCAGTGAAAGCATCACTATTTGTTCAATTTTGCAAAAGGCTAACAGTGATTTATTACTTTCTTTTACCCATTGCCTAATCGTCCTTGATAGTAATGTGGGTTTATTTTTTTTAATGCAAGCAAGAAATAAGTGCATTGTGGGAGATGTGTAGTTTTAGTAAGGCTCAGAGGAAGTTGCAGAGAAAAAATGTCTTTCTGGTCATTCTGGCTTTAATTATTCTTACATCAGTAAAAAGCAAATATGCAACTGCATTCATATTATAACAAGAAAAAAGGACCAAGCTCAACAGAAATATCTGGAACATTGACAAATTTTGATGTAGGATCTACAGTTAGTTTGAAGTGTGTGTGAAGGTTTGTTAATGTTTTATCACATACTCATGTGTACGCGATCCGTAGACAGGTCATTCATAAATGAGGCCCCAGGAATGACAAGGAGGTTTTCCTCCATCTTGAACAGGATGTTCTCCACCTCCAGCCTCGTCATGTGATAGATCTGTGTGCTGGCTCATCACCTCGCTTTGTCATGTAGTTCAGACATTTCTGAGTCCTCAAGCTTAACCACCACTACCGTCATTCATGACATTGTCATCCTCTTTCCTCCAGAACTGGCTATATCTGCATTGTTATGGAGTAAATCTAGGGTCACGGTCATACCCAGTGCTGTATAGCACTATATATGGGATATATAAAGAAAGCATTTTCACAAAGTTCCAGTGCTAAATATGAGTCAGTGGCCTCACATTAGAAACCCCCAATTACAACATATTAAACCGAGAACGCTTGGCTGCCGGAACAAGCGTCCAGTTCCTCTGTGGTTTTAGAAGGGCCGTGTTTGTCTCACTGCAGCTGTTGAATTATTTAAAAAAATGTTCTTTTCCCACTCTGCACATCAGCCTTTTTTAACTTTATTACTTCCTTATTTGTGCTAATGCCTCGCCCCACAGAGAGAGGGGCAGGGTGCGTAATGAGAAAAGCAGAGACGTCCGCCTAAACTGTGATTCTGAGCCACCTCTTGAGGATACCAATATGCTATCAATCACCCCCTCCAAGCTGGGCTCACGGACATTGTGGAAGACCAAGATCAGGAGGAAAAAACAGGCTCTTGTCATGTGACGAGTGCTGGGGGTTCTGTTACACGTGTCACAGCGTCAGGGCCCTGACATTTTCTCGCTTACGACAAGCGCTCAGTCACTGGCCTCTTTTCAGCGTGATTCATTGCAGAGCCTCAAGAGCACGACGGGTCTTAGGACTTCCAAAACCAAGTCATTCAGTAGATAAGCTAATGCCTGTGTACAGGATTATCACTCTTTTTGAGTGATGCATTCTGATGTTCTACACTGCAGATTTTGTTCCAGCTTAATGCCTCTAAAGGCCTTTTGAACAAAGGGGTGGACAATACATTACTTACCACTGTGGTGTGGTCATAAGGTCTGCATCTGCTTTGCCCCTCTATTAAATCAGTTTTTCTTGTTATCGTTGTGCTTGTTCAGCACAGCAAAAATCACTGCACTAAAACACTATTTAAAGACATGAAACAAAATAATTGTTAGATACAGTGTATGGTTTTCCTAAGTGTCCCGGGGTGTCCTCTTGTGAGTACATTATCAGCGACAACTTCTAATTGCAGGGTAATTATCCCAATACCCTCTACTCTCTATGTATCTGTTTATAGCTTAGGGGTGCAGCCATTGATTCAAATGAGACTGCATTTATCACCTTATCACTTAGGATAACCCTTGTTATCTGGATATTGAGTATTCTCTAAATAATGGTCTTAATAATGGCCCTTTTCACAGGAAAAAGGGCATTTAGCCAAAAGAACTGGACCTGTGCGAAATACATGCTGTACTTGTTTTCATTGTAGTAAAATATCATTATTTTTACTGCTTATCAATGCGATGCTTTTGAATGCTTTATGTGGTTTTCAGACAGTGATGACTTGAAGGAATTTATGATTTAATTTTGATATTACTTTGTTTTTTGTGTGTCAAATATTACCAAAAATGCTTAATATCTTCATCCAAATCCCAGCACCATAGGAATTTACCCTTAGGAATTGTATCTCATTAAGCAATCCAGGACTAGGGCTGCTCTGTATCGACTTAATTGATTTCTTCTCTGTACAATCACAAAACTCTGGCTAATTTAAGAGAATAAGCCTCTTTCATACAATGCCTCTTTTTATTACTCAACATCATTCTTAATCACAAGTGAGGCAATTCATTTCATATTTGAAATAGCAGATTTCCAAGTGGATTTTCATATTTTGGCTGTGAAGCATACCAGAGTTTGGTAATTCGCTTGTCTGTGTCTCACGGCTCCTGCCAAAAACCCGCTGGCACGCTGGAGTAGGCAGTGTTTTGGAGACTGCTTTCTGTTCATTTCGCATGAAGACGTTCACTTAAGCGCAGTCAGAAAGCGGAGCACTCTTCTGTTTCACATGGAAACACCCTCCCACCACCACCACCCCCCACCCCACCCCAATCTCCCATCCCTGCTCATCCCTGCCTCCTCGTCTTTGGAGGGTCCAACCAAACAGGTGGGAGGAGACTGCGTCTAAATGGAAACAGCATGGGAAGGGGCTTTCCAAGTCTCCACTCTCAGCCACTGAAAAAAATGTTCACAGAACTAAGAGAGCACATTTCTTAGAAAATCACAGGGCCGGCATCAACTGGTTCTGAAGGATGAGATGGACAGAGGCCACCTCAGAGGTTTACTGACAGCAGTTGATCATTTGCACCTGTTGGAAGCCCTTATCAGGCGTTGGTTACTGTGTACAGTCATTAACGCTGCTCTCTGCAGATTCCTCTAGCAGAGGGTGAAAAGGTAAGAGGGGAACTCATTTATGTGTGGCCACTGACAATGCAACTTCCTGCTCTCTGGGACAAGCTAACTCATGGCTTTGGAAGGGGAAATGTGTGTGTGTGTGTGTGTGTGTGTGTGTGTGTGCCTGAAAGAAAGAGAGAGAGACAGAGTAGGTGATAAGATAGGTGAAGGCCGCAGTGTCATTCACCCTCACAGTCTGTCACCGCACTGATTAAATGCGTACATCATACCCTCGATAACAACAGGGAGGGATGTCTGCAACAAAGCAGGCTTGGCTGCCCTCCTGTCTTGCTGTCTATTTCTTTCTCTTTTACTCATTCACTCACTCACTCACTCACTCACTCACTCATAACCTCACTCACTCAGTAACTCACTCACTCCCATACTCACAAAAACACTTTTTCGAGCAAGTACACACATTCACATAATTGAATGCACACATTGAAATCGCACTCTCTTTGATGAAGATGGCTGAGCCATTAACCTGGCTTTGGCCTGACCAGAGCATACATCAAAACCCACATCTTCCTAACCTGTGTGGCAGAGTCTTTTATGGCACTGTGCTGTATCTCTCCAGTGGTCCGGGATCATGAAGGATCAGACATGGCAGCCTCATGACATTTATTAGCATGTTGTATAAACGCTAGAAACAGTAGATACATCAATGCACATTATCACTCTGGCCAGAGATTTAGAGACATATATCATATTGCTCTAGCATATTTCATTGTAGTGCGCAGCATTGAACGTTGACTAGCTATCCCGGTAGACATATATAGCATTCACTTACAGTTTATTCTCATATATTTATACTGACTGTTAGATGAAAGAATTCATTCAGCCCATCTCACTTAAAGTTGTAAAAATGTTGGGTTTAACCCTTTTAGGATTCAGACCCATGACCTTATTTATACTAATCCCAATCTCTATGCTACCACTATGAAAAGGAGGAAATTAAGCCATTTTATTATTCACTGTTTTGATCTCAATACATAAAATGTTTAGCTGTATGCATTTGCTCTGTAATGTTGACATGAGCAAATGCATGCACTGTTTACCTTAATGGCTATATCTGCTCTGCTTCCCTGCAGCTCGAGGACATGACGCCAGCATTGGCCTGTTCTTTCACCTGCATTGATATTGCGTTGACCTTCAGATACATACGCATTACCTCAGCGGTAACACAAGCTGCACCGTCCTGAATTTTGCATGGCCAGATTGACCCGGTTGCGCTCTGAATTATTCACCACAGAGGCGGCAGAGAAGCGGCAAATTGAATACACGCGGTACACACGCATGGCTAAACGAGCGGGGCACCTCGGATCCATAGCTTGTGGTGGGGGTGAGAGAGGGCGAGATCGTCCCTCGTCGCCACCTCGGTAACACAATAGCCCGCGGGGCCGGTGGCGCGCATGTAACCGGACCCTGGGAGAGGGGCGAGGGAACAATGCGGTGGCGGAGACACAACACCCCGCTCATTAGCAGGGAGCTCGCATCGCCGCGGGGCAGCGCGGCTGACAGACATGTGTAAACACGGCCCCGTTCCCCCCCTTTCAGAGGCCCGGGTAACATTCAACACCTCAAAGCGCCTCTTTTCTCTTCACTTTCACTCGCAAATATTTGAAATGGCACAGCTGCACACAGGGGCACAATTTGAAGGGGGCTCGTCCGGCCACACTCCCACAGTCAGACAAAAGGAGCCCCACCTGGGCCTGTTCTGAATGGTCACTGATACCTGGAGGTACCTGAGGAGTAATCATCCTGGGGTGTATGCATGAGACTGTGTGTATGTGTGTGTGTCTGTGCAGCAGGGAGGGAAGGGGGGGGAGGGGCATATGAGAAATCAGATCTCTGCTCAGCGGGACGGCGGTGTAAATGAGCAGAGATGGATCAGGTGGATCTGTGAATCCTGTTCTGATTGGAAGAAAGAGTCTTGCACCCTGTGAACTCAAGTCTCCTCATTCGGTTTGGCTCAGTGTGTTTCGGCTCAAATGCATTCTGTTGTGCTGCCAGCCGCCCAGTCACCTGTGTCTTGGCATAAATAGTCCCGAAAAAAAAAGTAGTGCAGACCAGGACCAGCTCAAAAAAAAAAAAAAACATAGGCTGCCGAGTGTACTGTCCTGTTAAGGCACCTAAATGTGTGGATGGGCTCCATGGTGTGGGATTGAATCCAGACAGTGCCCCAGACTGACACATACAGGGAGGGATTCCATTGGCAGTACTATGTCTTATTGCTCTCCAGGAGCCTCTGTGTGTCTGTCAGACATCCAGTCCGACTGTCATAATGCACAAGCTGCAGAAGCTGTATTCCTCATGTCTGTGCAGAGTCAACTTGTGGACTTTGGGTGTGAAAAGAGAAGGCCGCTCTAGAGGACAGCAGATGCATGTCTGCATTCTTCTAAACTGAATGTAGAGTTTGCAGCAATGAGTGTGACTGCTGAATACTGTAGGAAGAAAAATGGGAGAATACTTAAAAAGATCAAAGTAAAGCGTGTTAGCACAACGCAAGCCCTCCAGTCCTTGCTTGCATGTTCTTGTTTGTTTTTACGATTCCATTAATTGTTTTCCATTAATTGACCAATGTAATGGAACTGATTCCTTCTTGTGCTAAGCCTAGTGCTGAAAAAGCGCACTCTTGAACATGAAAATTTCTCTGTTTAATTCTGTTCCCATTGAAATCTCTTGCCCTCTGGACTTCTTTGTAGTGTGCCATTTGGGGAAAGAGCATTTCTGGGAGGGGACATGGGAAAAAAATCTGAGCCACTGTGAAGGAGACAGAGAGCAGGCTCAGTGATGAAATAGTTTTTGGCATGGTAAGGTACAGATCCCTCAAAAAGAGATTTACATTTAGAAAATCTGAAACAGTGGTGCGCTGCTTGAGCGAGTGCAGAAAAAAAGCCCATAATAAAACAAGCCCAGGGAAGGCCAGTCACACTCGAGTGTTCTGATAGGTTTCTGTTTAACGCTGGAGGACTGAGTCAAAGTTAAAACCACATGTTCGGCTCCACTTCTTCTCTGTGTGAATTGTGAAATCCCACACTGCTGAAAGGGAGGGAGCCTGGCTGGCCATTTACTGCTGCAGATGATATTCTTTCCACCGCGACTCCAGTAATGTCCTGCCTTATTGCATAAGTGGGCTGGGGGTGCTGTGCTCACAGATGTTTCCACATGTGGTCTGGGCAAGCGAGTGAGCGAGTGAGCGAGTGATTGACAGGCACTCAGCAACTTCCTGTGTGTCACTGCTCTCACCCCACCAACAGGCCCAGCGACGAGACACACCCTACTGTGACAGCTGACGGGTACGTCAACGATCTGGCCGAGGCAGTGGATCTCATCCTGAAGCACAGGAGCCAGTGAGGCCCGGAAACCAACACCAGACCTGACCGTCCAACCCAGTAAACAACCAAGAAAAACTTGATTATCTGTGTTACTAACGCACAGCTATGAGTGACTAATCTAGGTAGAGATAGAGGCCAAGCTCTGCTTTCACATTATGTCCTTTGGTCTATTCGTTTTAAAGACAAGTTTAAAGATTTCCTTTTCTGGAGGTTTTTTTTTTCTTTTTTTGTTTATGTCAGCATGAGAAAAAAGTTCCATATGCAATGACGTACATCAAAATTACACACTGATTGAGTCAGGCCCTTAGAATTAAGCAATGAGCTACATATAGATGTTATGGCCAATGCTTTGGCTTTCTTCTTCAGGGTAACCCAAAGGTGCCTGTAGTTTTAATATAGGTGGTGGCAGTGGAAAAGTAGGTTTAGAGAGGTTTGTTTGATGTTGAGTATTTCTTTGATGCACTAAGTGTAGAGTTAATGTAGCTTGTGATGGAATTGTTTCTCTCACAGTCGTACACCACTCAGAAGCTGCTGGTTAATTAACCTCGTACAAACCAGATACACTTTACGTATAGGGTGTATTTGTTGTCTGAAAACTGTTGTAAATGAACATGTGCAAATTAAGTGAAATTTACCAGTGCTGTAATGAAACTTACTTGTGTTTCTTGTTTTTTTGCGGTGTGCGGAAATCATCTCTATTCAACTTTAGTACTGTTTCATTGTTGTGAGGAACTGGGAATGCACATGGCAGCCGCAAATCACGAACCACTTCTGTTTCATTTGTCAGTCTGTAGAGAAATAAAACTGGGGAATATGTCATTTCCTATGCATGAAAATGGATGGTTTTTGCATTTTGGTCTTAAGAGATTTCTGGGAATGCTTCATTTTAATATGTTAGTGTGTACGCATAATGTAACCTTTGACTTACCCTCTGCAGCAACCGGTCACAGGCCAGAGTTCAGTCAATAGATGTCCTTAACATTGGCTCTGACTTAAATACAAATGCCTCTTGTCATCCTAACTGCATGTATGTACCCCTTGAGTGATTTTCTAGTTAAATAAGTTAAATAAAGGATTAATAAATAGTTATATATTTTTTTCGATTTTTTTTCACATGCAGTTTGTTGCATTCTGCAGTCTTTTACATTGTAAAAAAAAAAATGTACACTTACGGTAATTGCAAGTCAAAGATAAGGACAAATGTTGACTGAGTCCAGGCAATAGGGTGGATTTTCCAATGCACTTGATTAGGATCAGTCACTGCCCCTGGAGGTGCTTATTTAAACAGACAGCTATGCGTAGGGAGAGAGCTGTGTGCTCTTTACATTTTACTGAGCTCAATCAGGGCTACTGCAGGGAAGTGCAGATGAAGACCAGATGGACTGTTGAGATTCTATAGTGTGTGTATGTGTGTGTGTGTGTGTCTGCACATCTGTAGACAGAGACCCAGCATGGATCCCAATGAGAGAGACACTCACAGATTAGGCACATATAGTGTACATGTATGTATATATATATTAAGGCTAAAACACTCACAATGCTCACCTTTACTTATACGCTCAGTCCCTCTCTTACCTCTGTTTGCACTGAATGTTTTGCTTTTTTTTAACTTATGATGGATCAGGGAATGATTGCCTTAATGTAAAACCCCATAATCAATAATTATTGGTATTTAGGTGAAGTAGGTGTATATATGTGTGCACTGTATATGTGTGTGTGTGTGTGTGTGGGGGGGCGTGTTTGAAGTCTTGCAGTCTTGCTGCTTAAGCTTAGGACCTCCCAACAAAAAGTTTGCTGAGCTGCAGATTGTATTGTTGGAAGCGAATGTGGGCCATTTGGCCTGAGCACAGGAGTGTACCTGGAGCCTTATCAAGAATGCCAGCACCAGTGTTAACAGTGGGGGTGGAGTTGGGTGAGCCGACGGGAGAGACGGGATGTGCGCTCACAGGAACAGGTCCTCTGTTCCACCCGCAGGGACACTCTGTGTACAAAACCACCTTGTACCGCAGCACTCCCAGGACTCAAATCAAGCATTGCATGCAAGTCTGCAGCTTTGTCCAGATGACAAAGAATCCTCCCTGGGCTCTCAACTACACACACACACACACACACAGATACAAACATACAGAGGCACACATAAATTTACAAAACACCTCAGAAACACTCCATCTCCCTCTCTCACACACATACATACACTGAGGCATACAGAAATTTACACAACACCTCAGAAACACTCCGTCTCCCTCTCTCACACACATACATACACTGAGGCATACAGAAATTTACACAACACCTCAGTAGCACCCTCATTCTCTCTCAGACACAAACACCCGCTCATAGATCTCTGCAGTCATACACAATCAAGCAGATGCACCGAGTGCCACAGACACACAAACTCAACTTAATAATCTGACAATTGTGAGGCCTTGACTGTGTCCTGCACCATGGAAACCGAGGATGTGTGTCGATACTGTTTTCACTAGAACTGCTAATCTTGTTTACACACACCTCCACACCCACGGACACAAACCACAGGACGAGTTATGACTGGGAATCTCCTTGAAACAAGGACAAAAAAAACAGCCTGTCAGACCTTTGATCAATCGCATTCCTGTTTAGAAATTTTTCAAGGAGATCTCAATACAATGGAACAATGTGTTGTTAACAGCCCATGAAATGCTGAAAACATTTTTCTTCTTTAATCCATTCAATGCAAGTCAAAGTATTGTGCTGTTTTGAATGAGCCGGAGTAATGGAAACTTTTGAGAGCGGAGCGAAGGCCTCCGCTGATGTGTGATTTATACAGATCGCCTTGAGCCCAGATCTAGACGGGAGTCAACATCAAGGCAGCTGGTGTTTTGTTTTAAACAGGAACAGAGGCAAGCATTGTGGAACTAGATGTGTCTGAGGGCAAGATACAGTAAATATAATACACATCCAAATGCCTGGATTCAGTCAATTCAGCATTGATTCAGCGTTTGAGCTTCCTTGACAACGAGTTAGGCAGAAAATCTTTGCCAACAAAAGAGGGTGTTTTACCCCAAACTGTGGAAAACACTATTATGATTTAATGAACTAATGATATTCCTACTGAATATATGACTCAGAAGGCAATCCAGTGTTGCCTTTTGTGCTTTCCACATATAGCCAAGTTATGATCAGATAAATATCATGGTGTCGAGCTGGTTGGTTAAACCAGTTGGCAGTTAAACCAGTCTGACAAAAATGTCATCCTGTGGTCCCTGTGTCATGGGATTGTGTTGGAACAGCTAAGTGTTTTGCATTTGTGTGTAAATGTGGGTGTCTGTGTGTGTGTATGTGTGTGTGGGGGTTAATAACATGAATGAGTGAACCAACAATAGAGACTTCTGCCTGGCCCAGTAAATACACTCACTAACTGAGATGTGTTCTCAAACAGGATCCCCAGAGACAGCACTCGAGCCTGTGTTGAAATCAGGCCTTTAGAATGACATCATCTGAAAACCTGCTTCCTCCCCCCCTTCCCCCCCCATAAGGGAACTGATGTGGCCGCCCTTCATCTTCCCCAAAACGCTTCAATTGCTGTGCTGTGTCCCAAAATATCTTAAACACACAATGACTGCTTTATGTCCTGCAGCGATTGTAAGTTTTGTTCAGCTGCAAAAAAATGCTGGTTCCTCTTACTCCATCCTCTCACTGCAGATTTGGCTGCATTGCCATACCAAACATACATCTTTTCTTTTTTAAATATGTAACATGAGGCAAATAATTGTCAAAGCAACCTGTGGTAGTCTCTGAGGGTGTATGTTTCCCAGAAGAGGACAGATCAGGTTGATGCTTTGTCACCAGCGGTAATCACGCAAGAGAAACGCAAGTATTCGGTTCTCTTTTCATACGGCTCCTCACTTCTGCTTAAACTGGACTCATTCCCTTTTTTTAACGCTTTTTTCATTAGTAAGTAATAAGCTGAGCCTGTGGTTTTATACATCATCTGGTGTGTTTACCTAAAATAAAAGGCACAACAGAGAACAGAACATATATGAGATTTTGGCACCAAGATTTTGGCGGTACAGAAAAAAACTGTCAAGAGTTTAAAAGTACATTTACTTAGGCTGCACAGAAATATCTGTGCCCAGTGTAACATAATCATGAAACCATACAAAGAGGAAACATATAACTTTATATTTTATGTAATGTCTTGTCTTTATGTGGCTTTTTTGGGATTGTGTGGGTGTGGTCAGTAATAGCAGAATTTCTTGGCTCTACCACTTTTATCGGTAACACCAGAAAAGCCTTCTCTGTGGGCTTTTCCAGTTTTTTAGTCTGTTGTGTTTTTAGACCAGTTGAGGAAACACAACTGAAATAAACAGCCATGGTTCCCTAGCTATGTTATTCTGTGAGGTTTATAGAAAACAAAAGACCATTATGAAAATGATGTACTGGGGGTTGCTTCACTTTGCGTTACCATTTGCTGACTCCACCATGAATTTTATTGGGCAATTAGCTGCAATAAAAATGCTGCAGACTATTATTAAAGATTTGCTTGACTGGCTGGAGTTCTAACCCAAAATTGTTGTGAAATATATTTCTGGAGGGATAGTATTCATGCAGGATCAAGAGGGTCATTTAAAAGTCATACAGTGCAAGTCTTAGCTGAGTATTGCCAAGTTGTCTAAAGGTGAAAGATCGTTTGGATTTTCACAATTTATATTTTAACCACCACACCCAGTCAGAGGAAAAGAAGCAGTTCTAGCACTAGGCTGTTCTACACTGCTAATAGGAAAAAAAGAGAGATTTTGAGAGATCATTGAATGGCCTTAATAGATGTTCAAGAGTAAATTGTTTAGATATTGCTCCCTGATACTGAAAGAAGTACAAATCCTCTGGGCCAGGTCATACGGGCAAAGGTCAAGACGATGTGCAGTTGCACCATATTTGGAGTCTTTACCGGGCCTACCATTTCCTGGTTTCCCTGTAATCATAACAGATCGATTGCTCTTACTGGTCTCTTCAGATTTCCGTTTAAATAAATACAAACAACCTCATTTTCACAGGGCATGGCCAGACAGCTGAGGATCAGCCTAATCCATAGTTTGACAACGATCATATTTTTGTGTCATAAATATGAAATATCAGCTGCAGCTGCAGCTTCTATCTACTTTTCTTTGGTTTGTACTTTTACCTTTTTCAGTTAAAATATGCATTTAATCATATTTCAGACAGAAGATAGTAGGATGACTGTTTATGTTCCATGTGGAATCAAAGGAGTACGGTTTTTCTTTTTTGTAAGAAGACAGTAGACATAATTCTCATTTGGCTCTTGCATTCCTCATTCACCAGCAGCGGCCTGTTGGGAATAAACTGCCAGTGGATGATGCTTATTTGAATGGACATGATTTGGATTGTACCAAACCTTAAAAGATAGTCAAAGAGATTCAGGACTGTCTAAAAGCTCTGATGTCTTCTCTGCCTGTCCTAGTTAGTGGATCATTAATCACCCCTAATGTTTAAGCACGATGAAATGTTACCAGGTCCAATAACTAAATAAAATAATAAATAAATGCTTCAAACCTTCACCTTCCATGAAAAATGCAATGAATCTTCAAGTTGGATGGATTAAACTCAACTGTGTATTTCATTGGCTTTCATTATTTATTAGTTGTTATACATTTCCCTTATCAAAACAAAAAAAAGTTTTCAGTTCTGCATCCATATTTTTGTATGAGAATGTGACTGTTGCCGTCTTATTGATGAGCAGTTAAGAGGGCTATTTTAAGCTTATGGAGCTCTTTAATGCCCCCCTGCCCACCCTCTCTCCCATGTTAGTGCAGTCCCTCATCTGTACAGAGAACAGCGAGAAGGCCCACTCTGCAGTCTGTACACTTACTGGTTGATATTGATCAGTTCTATAATTACATTCCATTCTGTTCACCATGTCCCTTTCAATTTGCCTGGATTTGAGTCTCGTGAACAAGCTTAGAATTTACACTCACAAAAAAAGAAAAAAGTGGTGAAACTTGCAAGCTGCTGTAGGAACTTGAACTTGGACGGGTATTAGTTTAACTGAAAGTCAGTGTAGTGTTAAGTCATTTTTTGCAACCCTGCTCTGGGAAATACAGATAATTGCATTCTTTGTTCAAAAAATCATTTGCGTTGAGTCCCATTTCATTATGTTTGGTATTTTCTGGTTCTGGAGATTCACCTCAGACTGATCCACTGTAACAAATACTGACTAATTGCATTTGTTTAAAATGATGGCTTGATGCAAAAGAATACTGACAATGAAGCACTTATTAGAAGGCATTAAGTAACTAAGCGGACTTAACCGATGATAAGGAACTTACAGTAGTATAAATGGTAGTAGAACAAATTATTCAATCTACAGACTTCAATCTGCACAGCTGCAATCTGCTTTGCTGCACCCTGTATTCTGATCTGCAGCAGAAGAGACTCTATGAGAAAACAGCCAGTGTTTCTGTCTTTAGCAAAAGCCATTGCCAAGAGAGACAACATTCCTGATTTCAGCTCAGTTCAGAAACTTTATGAAACCGAGTGCTAACTTTTTGACCTATTTTCTCTGGCTTGACACAGGATGCCAATTCACCCATCACTCAACACCAACACCCCCATGACCAAATGTCTTCCAAACCATTGTAATGAACATGGTAGTGTTTATGACAAACTATGATTCATATTTGATTGGAATGTAGGACACATATGATTAATGGCTCAACCTTTGCAGATTGTTGTTGTGCCTACATTTACATATATGTTTACATTATGTCAGATTGCTGATTCCAAATTCAAAGAGATTCCAAATGTATTGTACAGGATTTTGTCAGACAGGAGGCAGTCTGATTTTTCAAAACACTTAGAGCAGAAAAAATATTTTTCTAAGTATGGTAATTGACACCACTGGGAATAATTCCAAACCTCTCAACATCAGAGCACTATAACATACATGCCTGGTGAGGTGACTCTGTTTACAGGCCACTCTACTGCCCATTCAGGAACCCATTCACAGTTCCACTGGGTGAACTCTTGTGTTCTTTTCAGGCCAAGAGGTATATATATTTCTGTGTGATGTGTTTTCATTGGTTTCCTTCTCAGCTCTAAATCCAAGTGGGGCATCAAGGAGGTTCCCCCATAATCCCATGCTTAGAGTACCCAAAGCAGGGGACCACACAGCTGCAAGGCTAGAAAATGTCAACCTTCCACACATCAATAGAAAGAATGGATTGAAGGATCATTGCAATAACAGAGAAGCTATAGTTGCTTCCATCCCACAATTCAGTTCTTTCTTCTTTGCTGGTATATGTGGAGTGACTGAAAGATCTGGGGAGCAAGGTGCTCATGAGTGGCTCAAAAATGATAAGTATCAACTGTGACTTTTACAAAAAGTTGTACAAAAGTTTATATTCTTCAGTACCCATGCATGTGAACTTATCTGACTACAATTTCTAATTGTATAATTTCACAATGGGAATGATTACCATGCACATAAAAATGGAAGTTAATTAAAGTCAGCAGGTAGGTCAGGAAAATTTGAAATAATTTTAAACATCCATCTTTGTAGAGTCATCCTAATCTGCATAAGTTGGATGGCTCACATTTCCATATTTACTAAACATTGCCACAAACTCTACTTGCAGCACAGCAGGAATCCCCCTGAACTCTGACCTTATTTCAGCCTTTCGCCTCTTCTTTGCCCCACTCCCCACTTCCTGCTGAGCAGGAAACAGTGTCTCAGCTGATCAGACTTTATTCAAATTCTGCTATGGCAACACATGGAAAGCCAATGCATTGTTTTAAAGAACAGCCTCCATTACTTTTTCCCCTTTGTGTTTGTTGAAAAGATCTGTGTGAAGGTTTCTCTCTTTCAACAGCCAAACAGCTTGCTTTTCCTTCATTTCATCGCATTTGTTCCCCTGTGGGCAGCTGTGGAAACAGTGCTTGGACAGCTCTCTATAGAGTGGGAGGGCTTTTCTGAAATTTCAGCAGTCTGGCACCAGAGGCCCAGCCTGGCCTGGAGCAGCAGCTTAGATAGTTTGTTAGAGGGGAACCACCCCATTCGGCGATTCGGAGAGGGGCCTTCCACAGATGTCACAGTGGTTTATGGGACCTCCGAACATGGCACACCCACGGCACGTCATTATCTTCCTCTGTGCAGGCAGCCTCTCTCTCAGGCAGAAACCAGGGTGTCCCTCCTGATGAAGCACAGAACAAGGAGCTCACAGTGCAGTGCTGCCCAGCATACTTGGGGATCAGTTATTTTGGATGAGGTGTCCCGTTTCCCAAAGTAAAAAAAGCCTTTCAGGTCTCAGCATTCACACCCACAATCCCATGACCCCAATTGCATGGAAATATACCTGCAGAACAAAGCTAAAACTTCCTTTGTTGCTAAACCCAGCACCTAAGGTGAGCTTTGCACCACCTCTTGTTTAGCATCTTAGATGAGTGTCATGGTGCATTTTCCATGCTGAGGAGTTGCACTGAGCTTATTGAAGCACTTTTCACTTCTCTGTGGCTGAAGTCATGTCATTCTTGTGTCGAAATTTTCAGACTTTCACATCGTATGTGTCTCCTCCACTACCGGTGTGCTGTGGGTTTTAAAGTGAACTGGCAGCGCCCAGATGGCATCCTGTACCACAGAGCGTTCCTCCCAGCTCTCGTTAATATGGACCACCAGAGCAGTGGAAAACGGGTCCTCAAACAAGAAAGCGCGTGGTTGGCCCACATCTGGACACATCGGTGCCGTCAGCAGTGGTTACTGCCCACACAGTGGTGCTTGAATGGGTATGGTTGCCTGGGAAACAGCAGGCATAGATGGAAGACCTTGGGGGGATAGGGGAGGGTTGGGCTTCATGGAATAAGCCCAGTATGTGCATTCATTAGGTTACACGGTGCCCTTAGCTGCAATAGTGGGCGCCTTTTTAACCAGGGATTACAGTTGGCATAGTTGTGACCCACTGGATAAAGGCATCTGAGATAAATCAGTGCCCACTCAGACTCGGAGAGAGGGGGCACATTTAGGGCACTTGTGCAGAAGCGGCCTTGCGTAGTGAGAAATTGAGATGGACATGCCACCTTCACTGAATAAAGAGAAAGGAATGCACACAACAAACACTGGCATAAAGAGACAGGATTTCTGTTCTCTTACAGCATAGAAACATGCCAAACTTTTCCTATTTCCTGCTGCCTCCTAAATTCACAACACAGCCGCTTTTCATCTCCGGAGTTCAGCTGATTTAAGTAATGGAGGCCTGTCTCACCTTACAGCACATTTACGAGCCATGCTCTGTTTGCACATTTCCTAAGGCCCTCATTATACAAACCAAGTTAGCCAAGAAGAGGCTCCTTGTACTGACTCAGTCAGTCTCAGACCAGACTGTTTGTTTGACAGAATTGTACTCCAGTGGGTAGGCCTAAACACAGTAAAACCTACACAGATGATGCTGTACCTTCAGCATCACATAACTCATAGTAAACCCAACTCGTCTTGGCCTGATTAATAATTCTTTACTCAGCATTTAAGCCTTGGGCACACTATTTCAACTAATGATGACATTCAAAATTGAGTCTGCTGAGGACCATTCATACCACACTGAGGACATTTCATTTGACCAGGCCTTGATTCAACCTCATCACTGCGATGCATTTCCATACTTTTCTGCAATTACATAAAGCAAGGTTTGTATTTTGGGGGTTTTACAGTATTTTCATAAAAAATTAATATTTTCCCTAAAAGGAAAAACTGCTCAAGCAATCAAACTGATTATTGCCTAAATATACTAATAAAACCATCTCAGAGAACATGTGCTGATCTGGGATCAGTTTAGCCTTTTAGCTCATCATGAACAAGGGTATGACATGGCTAATCCTAAATCAGCACTCATCCTCTGAGATGCTTTATAAACAGGGTTTATAGGCCCTGATCAGTGTTTTGCCTCTGTGTAAAAAGTAGAAGCCCAGGGCTTTGTGGTATCAGATCCACCCCGTCACTGTACAGGGGAAGCAGAGGCATCATCGGCCTCGGCCAAGGGCACACACATCACGCCCGCACCCCCCGGGAGAGATGCTTTGTTTATCTGTGGCTCCACATCTCCAGGATACACCACCAGCCTGAGAGGCCGTGCCATGTGGCAGAACAGGATCTCAGAGGTCCACAGGTCCTGTCTACTTCCTGACCGGACTGGCACCATGCAAAGACGATTTCCTGATGGGGGAACCAAGCCTTGTGCCCCGCCCCCATCCCTATTCTCTGCTTTCACCAGTGTACCATGTGATCATTTTGGGTTTCTAACACAGCTTTGAGCAGCTACAGAAGAATAGGGTGTTTAAAACAGTAAAAAGGGTGGAGAACCATCTCATTCAGTAATCAGTGAGTTGAAACAATCATAGTGGGCCAACAAACAGTACCATAGACCCACATATTTTGGGTGCCTACCTAGCTCTTCCTTTAGGCACCCAAACTTAAGTACAGACATCACAAAGGAATGTTTTTTCCACACATATCCTACATATCAACAACTGCATGAATGAAACCAGGGGTGTTACAACAAGCCTGATGCTCTGTCTTTTGTACCTTCCACATTCCGTACCTTCTTCAGTCTGTCAAATTAAATAATATAATTACTGGTAAAATATAAGCATCATGCTCTGCCCTCGATAACACTGTAATTACACACACAGTACTTTTAAAATTCAGTGTTTATTCATATAGAATTTTTATGTTTTACATTGCTTCATAGTTAAAAATTGTAAAAAGAAAGACATTAATTCTATTAGCATAATCTGTTTCAGATTGAGAGTGAGGAGAATACAGTTCAGCAGACCAATTTCCCTGTTATTTTTGTGAAATGTGATGCCTTTTTTATTTGCCTCATTTGTGTGTACGTGGGCGTCCATATGTATACCCTGGGAAAGCAGGGGAAGGCTGGGGGGGCAGGGGGCGCATTCAAATCTCTGAGCTCTGCTCTCAAACATCTTTCTCCCAGGTCATCATGTACCCCTGCACTCATGGAGGAGACGTCACATACGACCTTGCGGGGCCGCGAATTTGTACAAACCTCTGGATTCTTTGCTCCATTCCAAATGCACTGAGGTATTCAGGCCGATGGGAGAAAGGCGCTGAGAGCACACAGCAGAGCAACCCTTCCACCCTCCCCCTATCCAACCCCCACCCCTCTCAAAGAGGCCATAGCATACATGCACAGAAGACCACACGCATTCATCACCAGGCCACAGACCCCCACAGCCACATTCCCAGCACCCATGTCCACCTTCCCATAATCCTACTTGCTTGGTCCTTCACATGCTCACACCTCATCCACAGCTTCTACATCCTCCCCTGAGCTCAAGTCTTTTTGAGATTCTTTTTTTTTTTGATCAGTTCCTCTCGATCTGCTCAATGTCCAGCTCGCCCCCCAGCAGGTAAATGTCCTTCCCATTCCTAAGTGGCCCCTCCCAGAGAGTCTCTCTCTCCTCTCCATTCTCTGTCCCTGAAGTAGAGTTCTGACTGCTCGTGGAGTCACTGTCCACCTCCTCGCTGGGCAGGCTCTCCCTGTTAACTCCGCCTCCACTGGTGCACTGCTGAGGCTCCGGGTCGCATGCAGACGTGAAGTCGGTCACACATTGGCTGGTGCCACTGTAAGAAGGCGGGGTGTGGCTTGATTGGCAGCAGTCCACACCAGTGATACCAGGACAGCTGAGGCTATGGAAATTCCGGAGTTTCTAAGATAAGAGAAGAGAGTGGACATCAACCCAAAACATGTCAACAGGACCAGGAAACAGTTTAATGCAACAAAAGTATCCTCATATAATGAACTTCTCCTTATTATCAGCATATGTAAAGGGCGCATGTAGTAGTTCTCTGTGTTATACCTTCTTATTAACATGTACATGCAGTTGGAACTGTCCTTAAATGTTTAATGCATTTGAAAATAACAGTCAAGGGTAAGTAATGAAAATGGACAAACAGTATGGAATGTCCTTACAAGACAAATTCTAACATGCTTAAATTCTTGCTAAACGCTGGGTTTTGTTCTCTCACTAAACCAACCCAAAGTGCCTTTGAAGAAAACCACCTCCTGACTTCCAACACACACCACGTGTTTGCTGTGCGCATTGCCATGGTAACGGAAATACTTGTGTTATAAATCGACAGCCTTTTTCCAGCACGTGGATTTCTCTGCCCCCCCACTCCACCCCACCCCATCCTTTCATCGTCTGGTTTCATTTCAGACATACTGAAAAAACACGGGACTTGATTTACACCACCATGCCTGTTCTGTGAACGCATGCACAGTGCTCATGTGATCATTAACATGCTCCGACAGAGGGCCTCATTCACAGCGCGGGTTGTGGCGCAAGCGCTAACATTGAACACAGCCACTTATAAAGACACAATCCTAAGGGCCCATACACAGCATGAAACAACGGTGCGCTAATTTGGCCACCCTCAGGGAGCAGGCATCGGGTGGGGGAATGATATGATCTCCGGACGGATCTATCCTGAGCGGAGCCTTGAGCTCGTAATCCCCCGTGGGACTGTGAACAATGAGCATGCACATCTGGGCATGCATGCGTCGACCGGTGCGGTTTCCCTCCCTGACGCCGGGCGCTGCTGACGCAAGTCCCTGTCAGCTCCGCAGCTGGGGCCGGGGCCAGCGGAGATCACATACAGGTCTCTCCCGTGGGGGAACACGTGAGCGAAAAAACCTGTTCAGACGAGACTCCCGTCTGCGCACCGTTCCCAGCCCCTCCAGGCCTGAGCCATTCAGAGCACACATGACAGAGGGTTAAACACAAACAGGGCGAGGGAAAGGCGGTGGACAGGGGGTGAATTGTGTGAAGGAGGGGGGGAGGCGGTAAGCCCTCTGCCAGCCCCCCAGCCGTGGGCTGGCCTGCCTCAGAGCAGCGGGAGATCACAGGATCCCCTGCTGTTTTCCTTGGCACCCGTTCCCTAGCGCCTCCCGCTCGCACCCGCATACTCCCTCCCCCGGCTCCCTCGCTCCCTCACTCGCTCTCCCCCATACTTCTTCTTTCCTGACCACTCTCTTCACACTCTCTCCCTTGTGAAAGGGTGACAAGGCCATTCATAAACCGTCAGTCTGAGGAGCAAAGGGGCGAGAGCGGAGCCCCCTTTGGAGAGAGAGAGAGAGGGGGGGGAGCATGCCTAGCCTCGTCCAGCACCGAGGCTATTGACCAAAGTGTGATTCCCCACACACACATGCACACACACACAATGATGACCCAGAAGCAGCTCTCTGTTTACACAGGGAGTGTTCTCACTTTAGGAGTGAAAGCCATGTGTATACACCAAACAACAGTGGTCAAGGTGCCTGTAAAGGTGGCTGTTGATCTAACCTCAGCCAGGGGAGGAGAGTCGTGTGTGCGTGTATGTGCGTGTGTATACGTGGCCTTGAACTCGGTCCAGCAGGAGATTGCCTCCCTTGGGCCCTTGAGAGAGAGGCTTGAGAGTTTACGTTCGACTTCTCTGCCATCCTTCAAATCATTCCTCCCCCTGCAAAATGTGCTTTGGATTAGAGCTCTGTGGTCTAAAGACAACAGGATTAGGGGGGAAAATGGCCCTAATTCTCTGCAGTTTACCCAGCTTTTCGTTTTGTTTACTTGAGCTCTTGTTTGCGCACCCCCTCTCCCCTCTTTGCGTAGTTGTGGGTTTGCTCCAGCCAGGCAGTGGAGGGAAGCACACTGCATCATTAGAGAAATATCCCGGCCGTAAAAACCTGGCCAAAAACTCTTGTATGCACCCTAACACTCGCAGTTAGTCTCACACAGGCCGCAGTTCATTTCAACATTCTGAGGAGGTCTATATTAATGACCTCATACTGAGCACCCCAATACCTCATTTTAAAATTTTTCATGCTGTAATAAAACACTTCAGTCCCTTATTACGAGTCATCATTAACTGTGGCCTGAATTAGTCTCAAGACTTGAACAGTTACACTGTCATTACTAACATTCTTGTCATAACACCTCTCCACCCCCATTTTGTCCTCATTGATTTCCTCAAGTGAAATATTCAAGTGTAATAAAACAAACCACATACAGCTGCTTGTAATGGCTTTTAATGATCTGCACTCTGTTTCTTATAACGATGAAAAATATACTTAATAAAGGGCAGAGAAAGGGAGTTTCTGCTCTCCCTCCAGACTAGATCGTTAAGCAGGGTGGTGCAGGGCAGAGTCCTGCCCTGCTCGGTACAGACTGTGACACGTCCTCCACCGATCCCTAACCCCAAGGGACATGGCTCTGCTATGCACACGATGTCCACCATCCCAAGAATGGGGCAACGGGGAGCTCAGGGAAGCTGTCCATCTTTTACGACCTTGAATGCACGCCAGTAAGAAGGTAAAATTAGCTCAGGAGAGGTGGTTATGCCAGAGATCTGCCAGCCGAGCGCCTTAGAACTCCACATCATCATCATCATCATCATCGCGGACCCTATAGCATGCCGTCACATCTACCCTTTCCTGCCTGACTCACACACCTTACACACAACCTTCAAACCAACAAACTAAGAATATAACATGTTCCCTTAAAGAGGATGTTTCCTCACAGCCCAAGAGAAGATACTACTTTTTTCCACCGATGGCGGTTTTTCCATTGTGCAATCACAGTTTGGAAGAGCGCACTAACAAGCCCAAGCAAAGCGGGCAGCTGTATTGCCAGGATGGACAGTATTTGAGGAATCCTGAAGGCGTAAAGCTGGCGGCCAGCTGAGCATGCCCTACTGGCTGTTCTAATGCAGGGACCTGTCAGCACTCCGGCACATTGGCAGCCACAAGCAAACTACACATTATACACTGGCGTTTCACGCCCTGCTGTCACATCTAAGGGTTGAATATGTGAATACAATATGAAAGAAAATGATTGGCCTGTCTATTTGCCACAGCTGATACAGCTTACTTGACCCACAAGGTTTCACAGATCTTCATCAAATACAAACAACAGGATCTTTTAAGTATCACAGAGCCTGACTAAAAATGTCTGAGAAAACCAAGGCACTCATTTATGTTCTCCTTTCATGAAAGTATTGAGGTTATTTCAAAGGGAGTGCCCTGGTTTTCTTGACAATGTTTTGGCTATACGTTCTGATAAATACAATTGTCACTTTTCAAAAAGATTCACAACAAATGCGTAATAGCAGTGACAAACATGGGGCAAATAGCTGTAATGTCACAGATGAGCATATGCTTATAGTATATTCTGGTATTTGTCTGTCCTGCACATACACAATTGTGGGCAGACCCAGAATATGTCAGTGTGCTGTTGGCTAATAGTCACCAGGCAGGAAGCAATAAAGATGTTCACATTCACAGGACCAGGGAGAACATAAGTGTACATTTTAGGCGTTTTAAACAACAGTGTCAAGATATAAAACATGCAACTCAACATTCCAAGTACAGGTGTATCCATATTTTGAAAGGAATGAAAAGATTAAGTTGAAAAAAGACAAGCAGTAGACAAAAGGCAGGAAATAGCGAACCATCTAGGGCTGGAACATGATAAGGCTTAATAAAAATATTCTGCCCTTGGAATGTTTTCTTGAAGTCCTCCCAGCTTAAATGATGTGTGGTGAATGATTCTGATTACATGCAGATCTGGCACCCAGCATGGGAGCTACAGTGTTTATTTTCTATGGTGAGCAATCGTTAATGTGCAAACAATAGCGCTCAGCTGAGCGAGGGTAAGGATTGCTACAGGCACTTTATGGCTGCGGTATTCTATGCAAGATAAACATTTTCTGTTGCTTGCCAAGGCTCAGTGCCAGTCCGATCTGGGGCTGGTCAGCTGGGGGCCAGGGTCTATTTGCTGTGGAAACGCCTCCAAATCTCCTAAGGGCTAGCGTAACAGTCCCAGGGCGCTGTCACAGCTGCTCAGCTGTTGGACACTCCTGTGCTTCCCCTCGGGTGGGCCAAAGGCACACCTGTTTACAATCGTGTGTATGCGTATATGCGTGCCTTTGCAAATGTATGAGGGGTGAGTGTGCTTGCCTCTGTGGGAGTGGGTGCTATGTGTGTGTGTGTGTGTGTGTGTGTGAGAGAGAGAGAGAGAACCTGTGTGCATGCGTCTTGACTGTAAGCTGTGTGTGTGTATGTGTGTGACCTCTGTGTGTGTGTGTGTGTGGGGGGGATAAAGTGAGTATTTATATGTGTGTTTTTGTCTGCATGTGTGTGAGTGTACAGTATGTACTGTATGCGAGTGTATGTCTTGGGCTTGTGGGCTTTGAGAACAGCTGATAAAGGCTTCTCAGAATGCTAAAGTCATTCTGAGCTCAAAGGAACTCGCTCAGAAGGGTCACAAATCAACATGCTAAAAGACAGAGACCTTTGTCCCAGTCAGGAAAGGTATACAGGTGTATATGTCTTCTCATGTCTCCTGCCAAAGTCAAATGTACAAGTAACTGCAGTGGAAGTGTTTGATTAAATTCCACTGGTCCCTAATAAGACCCTGGAACATTAGTCAGCATTTGACCAAGACAGTCTGAAATAAAACCTCTCTTAAAATGTATGTGGTAAAATTAAAGAATAAAAATATCAGTAGTGGACCACATAGCTAACATTCTACTGCTAATGTCCAGCAGAGTCTAGAGTTGTAACCAGCTAAGCTAAGCTGCCCTCAAAAGCATCAGTTCCACGGCTGATTTGATTTGTGACTCTCATAACAGCTGTGACTCGTGTTCCACATTTAAAATTGGGAGATCCCCTCTCAGCCAGCTTCTCACCCATCACGGTTTGGCCACACCCCTTCAGCCACCCTCCCATCGAGAGGTCTCTGCATTCTGTACTCAGACAATGCTACCCCCTGCTACCAACAGCTCAATCACTGGGAACGCTAAACTCCTAAAGAGGTTCCATAGTGACAAAAAGCTCCTCAGACAGACCGAAGGAACGTAGAGCAGACAGCCTCCCTGATAAACGGTCTCAGGTTCATCCACAGCCCATGACGCCCGCTCCCCCAGCAACGGCTTCACGCATGACTGTCCGTGGTATGTGTGAATGTGAATGTATATGCAGTCATACAGTCTAAACCTGTCTGGTCCCAGCTCTGAGATTGCTTTGTGTATACACTGGTGCCTCTTCATACACTACCACACCTCCCCACAGAACTGAAATCCATCCACCATTAATAAACCAGCCACATCAGGGGAACGAAAACTGCCTGCTTTCAGTTTCTGGAAAGCATTGTCAAGGATAATGAAGAGTCTGCATTGTACAGTAACATTTTGGACAGCGTATGTTCTGGAAGGCCCCTGGATAATTCTGCATGCTAATACACCTACAGCATTTCTATATTTGATTACTGGTGGAGGGGAGGGAAGGGGAGGGGAGGGGTGGTGAAGCTGTGTCTGTACACTTTGTAAGGGCCAATTAAGAGCCTAGGAGGAATGGGGGTGGGGGATGGGGGAGGGGGGCAGATTCTTGTGATCTGACCTCAGTCATGAGTGAGCCTGTGGATCTTAATCAAGAGTGATGATCTAGAGGTGCGGGGCCACGCCAGCCTGCTGAGTAATGCCCTGCACGGAATTCCCTGGGGGTTTTAGGGGGAGCCTGAGAGGGGGCTCAGAGAGATGCCTCCACCGGGGTCCTCAAGGAGAGGCTCATCTGTTATCTAAGAGCCTACAGCCCCCCCAATTTCACCCTCCTGGTCTGTGGTCTTCTGTACCCCTGACAAGTCCACTTTTTTAAAGAATAAATATTATTCTACATATAAAATCTTGCTTCCGATTATAACTTATAGTTGGGCTTTTTATATTCTGTATTAAATAGTGATCTTTTTGTGATGCTGTTCTTGGAATCCTCTGTCACTCAGAAAACACTGTTGCTAAGTAGCTAGCACAAGCAGTTCAAATTCTAATTGACATTCAAGGAGCTCAGAAGTTGCTTTTGTCAGTAAAGACACTCACCACGAGTGTTGGCTTGAGGCTACAGCCTCGTTGGAGATTTATGTCATTAGAAGATTTTTACCAAGAGCTTGCAAATGCAAGACAATCACCTACATCCCTACATCCGTAAGAGGAATTCAGCTAGGGTTTTCCCATTTACCACTGCCTTAGGTCCAACCAATGTCTTTCACTTTAAAATGGAAATAAGTCCTCAGAGGGTCTTAAAGCATGTGTAAACTCGGCTGTGGTCAAAATGAATCTGTCAGATTAAATCTGGAAAACATTTAAATATTTAGGAAAACTGTAAAACTGTTACTGAATTCTGGTATTTTACACAGGAAAAGATTAATACCCCTATCACCAAGCAGTGTATTTCCACAGTGCTGGCCAATTATAAAGCTGTGTCTTTCTCATTCTCATTTCTCACTCTAATACTCTGTACTGAAAAATCACATCCATGACCCAGAGGATTTCATTCAGCCTATGTAAATGATAGCATTACATTAAGATTCTTTTGTGCAATGCCTATGGGCTCATGGCTACAGAAAATGGCTCCAGAATTAGTGATGGCTCAGTTTATCAGCTTAATTTTGTCCCACAGTAGCTTACTACATAGAGGACCACAGTGGAAATATGTTTTATGACTATGACTGTCCTTAACAATGTGCAATAATTATGCCATATGCATTTTGGGCTTTGTGGGATTATATTGTATTTTAATCAGTGAATTAAGCCAGCCAATCAAAGACACTGACCTGGGTCATCTTGGCCAGGTCCAGGGAGGGCCTGGCCTCCTGGGTGTCATCAGGCCTCCTGCGCTTCATTCCGATCTTCTTATCGTTCAGGACGCAGGGCTGTGAGCGGCTCCGGGCCAGGCCCCCTGGACCCACGCGCCGGCCCAACTCGGGGGTGGAGTCTGGGGAGCTGGCCTCTGATGGGCCCCCACCGGCCTCAGGGACACAGATCTGTTCATGAGAGAGGTAGACAGGGCGGGGCCGTGGGGGCTGGGCGGGGGCAGAGGGCTGGAGGCTGGTGAAGGTGAAGCAGGGCAGCTCGAAGCCCAAGGGGAGGGCGTTGGAGCGGGCGGGCAGGCTGAAGCTAGAGCTGCGCTGCATGGCGGGGAACGCCCCTGTGCCCCCCGCCCCGCCCCCCGTGCCCCGCTGCATGCTGCCCCCACTGTGGCATCGTCGCTTCTCCACCGACGTCCACACTCGGGAGCCCTGTGGGCGCCATCCCGACCGGCAGCCCCCCGGCTCGTCTGAGCAGGACAGGGAGCGGCACTGGCGCTTGCTGGGCGGGGCCGTGGAGGGGGAGGGGGAGGAGCCGGCCTTGCCGTCACTAAGACTTAGGTCCCGAATCAGGCTGGTGATGGAGACAGCGCCGGCTGGGCCCACCTCCCTGCTCCAGCCGCCACCCCCTCCACCTGGGCAGGCCTCAGGCACTGTATCCCACAGGTTCTCCAGACTGGTGCCAACAGGGGCCCCCTGGACTGTGCAGCTCCGCCCCAGATCCCGCCATCCATCTGCCCCTGCACACACACACACAGTACAAATCAGGCCTGGTCACACACCGAGCCTGCAAACTCATTTTTAACTACTCTTTTTTCATTTTCATCCAAATGCAATATTACCACTTCCAAAAAAGGATGAAACAATTAAACCTCATCAGGAGTTCAAACTGAAGTTTCCAGATCAATGCAAACAGATTTTTATGGTCCCGTTAGAAATCCACTGCAATTATACAGGAGTTAATCCACTACTGGTCTTTCTTTGGAAAAACACTGGCTGGAAAAACATGTAAAGAAAGAGGAAAGGGGGCTGAGCTGTGAAGTCCTGACACTTTCCTTCACAACAATGCTCTGTAAAGTGGAGCTGAGGCCAGACAGACAAAAGGAGCCAGAAATAGCAGCTCCTGGTTAGTGGCAAAGTGCCATGACCGGAGAAGCCTGCTGCACTTGGGCTAAAACATCTGCGGCAGCCCCAGCACAGGAGCTAATACTGGGGAGAAACATCACAGGGGCTCATGCATGAGTGGAACCCTCAGAACATGAGGTCAGTAAATGAGTACAACAACATTGGAGCCCAATACGGATACCATAGTACAACACAGTGGCCAGTAACAGCAGTATCAGTTAGCACAAGACTCAATGCAGGAGCATGCCTCGACATTGGAATCTTAAATGGCAGTGTTCATCTCAATTCTTTCCATACAGTTCGATACATAAGAACAGCTCAATATATATGTTAAATTAACATATGTGGACAACCCCAAATAAGCACTACCCACACCATTCAACAGCACACTAGTCACATACAAACAAGGCAGTCGGGAAATCTTCAGCCTCACTCCTGCCACTCATGTAAAGTACACTGTCCAAGAACACACTATTGACAGCCCATTAGCCACTGAAGGCACAAAGCTCAGGACAGATCCTGTCCTGTACAAATTGTGTTTGACTGAAGATGTTACACTCTCCATGTTGGTTATTTCTACTAGCAAGGCCAGTGAGGCAGTGAGCTCTGTCCTTCAATATCTGAGAGCTGGAGGGGGGCATGCTTTTTATGAGCCCCAAAGAAACAGCCTTGCAGAGCGACAGTCGGGTCCTATGGCCCGGCTCAGGCCTACAGTCCCACCATCTGTGCAGCTCCAGGCTGCCAGCAAGGAGACGGACGGTCTCCTCTGAATGAAACCTTGTCTCATAGATCTGCACCACGCTCGCACATTCCTGGAGGTGAGCCTGGCTTTAATTACTGGCCAAGACCCCAACAAGAGCACGCGCCAGGCTGCATACCGCAGTGGCAAGGCCCCACCCTCTACCCCCCTTCACCCCCACCCCCATTTAGATTTGTGCGAAAGAAGATGTTTACAAAATCAGAGACAAAGTCCTAAGAAGGTCTTTACGTGGGCAATGGAAAACAACAGCGCTCCAGATTACGCCCATCGTCAAGATTCCAGTACCGCTGGTAGGTAGGTATCAGGGACCTCATGCCAGGATCTTATGAGCACAAAAATGTACTGGTTTTCACTGGGCTCAGTGTGTGTCAATATTTGTTTTAATCCAGGCCTGCAAAGGCTTTGCAGTGTTTTCTCTGTGAATAACTGAAACTTTTTATTTTGTACGTGAACAATTTTATGATGGCCTTCATTGTGGAAAAAATGGGTCTAGTGGCAGCTGGTGAGCAAAAAAAAAGTGCACACCTGACCTTTAAACCAATAATTATACTCCACCTGTTTATGTTTTCCTTTCTTGATTAACAATCAGGCAAAACTAGAAAATCAAGCAGACAGAGGTGAGAGTGATGATCAAATTTGAAGGGATGGCTTGCACTTCCTCTGTTAAAGTTCACCAGTTGCCACTGGTACAGGTACTTAATTTAACCTTAAAAACAAGTTCAGCCACACACATATGACCAGAGTTCAGCTGTGTGTAAAAGCAGATGATCACTTTACACGGGTCTGCAAATTCATCCAGACCCCAGCAATGTCACCAATCACCACCTTTCTATGCATGAAGTGTTGGAACGAGACCACACGAAGGAGGAAAAACAGATATTCTTTCTAATTTTCACCATCTACAGTTTACATGACAATGACTGTCACACCGCCACCACCGCTACTGCTACCGCTAACCACACCTGCAATGCAATCAAAGCTGTTGAAAGAACACTTAATTATAGTAATTACAAGAGGCTAATTATAGTTGCTACCCTTGAGCTTCGCTCAAGGCACAAAACAAGGAGTGGAGAAGAGGGGGGTGAGGAGTGACACTCACTCATGACTCCGTAGGAGAAGAGGGCTGTCCCTTGGCTCATCATGGTCGGCTGCTCCCGCTGTGGACGGGACAGAAGGGGTCAGTTGGGGTAAGAGGAACACCATAACATCTCTGCTGCCTCGTTGGGGAACCTGCTTGGCCCCTGCTAGTCTGACACGGGACCTCCTGCCTTTCTGCCTGTCTGCCTGCCTGTCTGTCCTCCTGTCTCCCGTAAGAGGTATAGGCAAGAATGATTCACAGAATAAAACAGGAAGTGCAACACTCCTTAGTTACTGGCAACAGGCCGTCAGTGAGGATATTTCGTAAAACCAAAAAAAAAAAAAAAAACATGTGAACTGCCGCAGTGAGTGGCTTGCCTCAAGAGAGGCTATTATAGAGGATTTTGATTTCTTCCTCGCTGGTTGCGTTTGAGTGCCTCTCTTCCGGATCTCAAGGGCCGGGTGAGCCCAGGGAATCCTCGCAGGATGACATCATTTTCTGGTGGCCTGGAGGGCAAAGTCTGTCCATGTCACTGAGAGACCATGCTTTGCATTGTCGTGATAGGCTATATCCTTTGAGCCTCAAATGAGGCAATACTTACCCAGCCCTGTTAAAACACAGTTTTTCAAGGGGATGGAACCGAGGGCTGCACCAACACATCTGACACACCCTTATGATAACAATCCGTTCTATTGAGATGGTAACCATGGTAAAACAAAGTAAAAACATCCTTTCATTGAGCTCATAATGAATAAGAACTAGTGCGCATTTGGAAATTCTCTCCTTTGATATGGGCTTCAGGTTCTCTACTTTAATTCTGCTTATGGAAAGTTACATCCATTGGCTGTGGGTGGGTTGACTGAGAAGATCTTTCCAAACATGTTTTCAGTCCCACTCCTTATTATTAACCTTACCTAATAAAGAACATAAGAATGATACTAATAATGTGAAGATGATGTTGGTATGTAGTTTGTAGCTAGTGAGTAGCCATAATCATAGACTGTAAGAAATGAAAATAATAATTTATAAACACTCATTCACCATTCATTTTGAGGCTGCATGACTGAAGACTTAGACTTAGTTTAATGACCACAGAATGAGAATAAGGACTCCTTGTGTGGTGATATAGAAACTCTGACCCCTGTTATATACACAATAGCATAGTCCTCATGCAACAATACATTGTGATTCTGTAAATAAATGTTTTAACTTTCGATCATCTCTTACCAGCTCCAAGTCCAACTCCCTGGAGGTTACATCATCAACACCCTTCTTCTTTTCCAGTGTTTTAGTGTGAATGATCACCATGGTAACACATGTCTTTGCCTCAGTTCACTCCAGTGCAAGCAAAGGACAATGGAAGCCATCTTTACTGGTGGCGTGGCGTGGGCAGGCTGGATGCACGTCCGTAATCCCATCTGTGGAAACGCCCTCACGCTCTCCTCGAATGTCTCATGGGCCTCCTTCAGTCCCTGTGCAAACACAAATAAACGTGCCAATGAAGACCTGGTAGAGGGCCTTTGTTTTCCCACATCACAAACTGGTGGTTGCGGGTGAGGGCTCCGTGACCGCAGTAACTGGGGCCGGGAGAGGCGGTGGGGTGGGTGGGGGGGCACCGTCTGCTGGGGTGATGGGGATGGGGGGAGTAATCTTCACTGGTGTGTTCTGGCAGTCAGGCCGCTAGAACACTGGCCCCATTCAGCACTTCAGGTTTGGATGTACGAGTCAGGCCAAGACAGACAGTTTGAGCACTAGCAGAGTTATTTCACCTGTGCACTACGCATTAAAAAGCAGATTAACCTCATCAACAACTTCAGTTCAGAATGCATGGACTCACTGTTTTACACCAAGACTTTCAATGTGGGACATCAAACAGCATTGAAACCCACATTAAAAAGGCAATAGGGTGGTCATGCAACAACATAAGCCAGGTCAAATGACTGCTTAGATGTACTAAGCAATAATAAATTTGCTTCTTAAAAACAATTCAGTTGGTGTATCAAAATGAGCATTTTTGTTGTGCTAAGATTGACAGTTTCATAGTTTTTTTCTAGAAAAATAAACTTATCTCAGACTCAATTAAGAAACAGGGTATATGCTTATTCGCAATGGTGGGAAAATCTACTAACTGCGAGAGAACCTTCAAGACTGTCCATTGAAGGAAATGAGCAACCTTACACTGCCACTCTGTGTGTACAACAGGGACCCTTTTTTAATGTAACATTCAAAATCTAAACTACGTTTCTGTCGTCCTAAGAGACCTATCAGATATCTAAGAGCGAGCGTGTTTCCTCAGAGCATTCAGCTCGCAGCACACGACACGGAGAGAACTCAAAGTCATGTAACAGAATCCTTGGAGGCAGGCTTGGAATAGCTGTGACCTTGCGGTTATCCAAACAGCAGCCATCCATTAGCGCCGTGCCTTGAGCTGCAAACCAGCTTATTAGAGACAGATGTACAACGTGCAGATTTTAAATCAACACTTTTAATTAAAGCTGCACCCAGGTGCTTCCTGAACCCCCTTAACATGGAATGAGTGAGAAAAGGAGAGATGGTAGAAAGGGTGAGGGTGGGGGGGGGGGGGGTGGGGGTGGGTGTGGAGGAAGAAAAGTGTAGTAAGGCTAAGGGGGAAAGAGGAGAGGGAACGAAGACTTAAAGGGAGGAGTGAGGTCAGGTGACAGACACAGAGAGATAGAGGGAGGGAGAGCTGGAAGAGGAGCGCCAACCTAGCCCTGGTTCTGCTGGTGTCTGTGAAACAAAAGAGAGTTGTACTGATGATGAAATACCGTGGGAAACAATGAGGTGACATCACGGCGGGATCACAAGACCCTGGTGGCCCTCAGCGAGGGACAGGGGCCAAGCCTGGTCTGGGCTGGGGGGGGGGGCTTATAGAGCGTTTCATCTTTGTCCTGTCACAGCTGACTGCAGCCAGCATATGATTCCTATTACTTTAATTTATCACTCTAAGTAAACAGCATTAGAGAAGGCTCCAGAGGCTAGTTTTTGTTAGCAGTGACTGGGGTTGTTTTCCTGGCTGGAGATGACTAACCGAGTCAAAAGGTACAAAGACATGGCTCTAGCCACGGGGGGGTTGGTGGGAGGGGGGGGTGGGGATGTATATTTGAGAGGGTGTTCCATCAGTGACAGGGTCACTGGGTGTATTGGGGCCATGACGACACCAATAATCCCATTTCCAATTATGAAAAATCAGATGTGTTGTGGTACAAGGCAGGGAATTTGTACCCCTCAGAGCACTGATGGGACTGATTACTGCTCACTGCTGATCACGGACTCCTGATCACTTGCTTTTGATCTGTATGGATCCCATGATCCTTCCTGGGGTGGTTTACTTCAAAAGGTCAGAAGGAACTCTTTAACATTACTCAATACAGTTTACAGCAAATTCAATAGGTAAGCCTACACCAACAGCCATGGATTACTGTGCTTCATTAGATTAAGTCAGGGAGTGGATTATTTTACATATCTTTAAAAAAGACACTTTTGATGCCGATTAGGGATTACCAAACATCTAATTAAACTCGTTAGTAACTGACAACTTCATAATTGCCTTTCAGGTCTTCTTTCTTGATAAACGACTCTTGTCACTAGGAATGCATAGAGGTAGACAATACGACTGTCACTTTTTTTACTTTAACAACCAATGAAATGCTGGTCTTCACAAGACTGGTAATTGTCTCACCTGTAGAGAACCCCAAATCGGTTTCACTCGATTGTTTGGGGATTACAGAATATGGTTCAACAGAGCTCCACGGAGCATTCTTTTCATGAGTGCGACAGTGACTGTGAAATCACTTCAGTGTAATGAATGGATGAGCCTCTCTGGGCCCTCTCGGCTTTCAGCTGATATCTGGTTTCCTGGGAATGACGGTGATCGGGTTGCTGCATACTTGTGAATAGCTAAACTTTTATCAGCAACCCTGTGGTGCCAGGAGACCAAGCCGCTCTTTACGCCAGGCCTTCGACCGCCTCCAGTGGCACTGTCAACACAAACGTTCACAAAATATCTGACAATTCCTCTCCTGTGCAACATTTTTCTCCCCCTTTGGAAAAAACTACATCTTGATAGTGTGGTTTGGTAAAGGTGATGCAGCAAGGTCAAGTGTAATGTATCCTCCATATACAGCTCTAAGCTTTCTGGACTGTCACTGGTGCCTTTTACCTGTCCATCCATAATGCTGAAATCAAAGCTCCAAGCTGTCCCCGTTAACACTGAATGTAGGAAGGCAAACATTTCACACACCTTCTGTAACCCTTTCATATCAGCTTTAGGCCTCAATTTGTCTAGCTGCAGTTTATCACTGAAACAATGGTTCTCCTCTGCCAGTTGATAAGCAGTTTGATTTTAAATTTTAAATGGATGATTTATGGAACAATTACTGTACATTGTCAAACTGAAAATCAACTGAAAATCACTAGGCATTCATGAATGTTGAGGCAGATGCAATGCTATGCTACCGCGATAAAGAGAACAGAAGCGCCGGGGTTTCAGATCAGCTCCTGAGATTATACTTTCAAGGACAGTGCAGAGCGTGAATGATGAAACTGCTGTTGTGAAATGCTCGCTTAAAGTGAAGCAGGGGGAGTTTCAGCGCTGTCAATGCGGTCTTGCATAGCGAAGAGGCTGTACAACACATGAGAGAAACGTACCCAGACATGCTCCTTGTGCCGCTCTGCCCCACAGCTCGCACTACAAAAAGCCACGGGGAAGAAAATGCTGATAAACTGGATGCCGTGCCTATTCAATTTTTACCTCCTCGCTGAGCTGTGTTTCCATTAACCACAGCCTCCTTCCCATACAGTCAGCTCGCCTTTATCTCAAATGTCTCCAAAACCTTTTCAAGGCTGATAACTTGTTTATCTCTTGAAGAGTGGCTGTCACCTTGACGACACTGGGCGTAAAACCAAGATAAAAGCCACCACCTTTTCTGAAGAACTTCCCCTCAGGCCCTGCTGGCTCACTGACACCAATTCTGCAAAAATCCTACATTTCAGCCTCAACAGTGACAGGGACCTTCCTCTCGTGGCATCATTTTGAAGTTCAGGCTACAAAATTCCCCTGAGGTTGCAGCATGCCATCCAGTTTTTTTTTTTTGTTTCAGGATGTAAAAAGGTCAGTCTTCCAAATCAGATGAAAAACAGAGGAAGTATAAGGCCAGATGAAGCTTTACACACCTGGCTTTATTCTCTTCTTCTTTATTCCCTACACCACTGTAAGGTGAAGTAAAGTAAAAATAGGGACCAATTACAACTGTGTACAACTTTCACAAGTCACATTCCGGTAGAATGTACAGCAGGATACACCTTGAAAATAGACTCCCAGTGCAACAAACTGAGCTAACCGAATACTTTCTGAACTGTTAAACAGCAATGATTCACAAGCTCACAAACAGATACTTGTGACCTGTAGTGTGCACTATGTGACTAATCCTTTCAGCCCACCCATACGTTCCACAAGCCTATCTCAGTTTGAAACCATGGATTTATAGAGATAATGGCAAAATACTGGATATGCACATCCACTGGCAGGTGCTAGGAGAAGAAAGGCAAGTGCATGTCTACAAAAGAAGCCCGCACACTAAGTCAGGTCAAATTATGCAATCATTGATCCACACAGGATCGAAACATTGTCACATGAAATGGTGGACAGAGTGTGGGTTTCATCGCTGAGTTTTGTAGAGATGAAGCCAACATCTGAGCCATGGATGTATATTAATAAGACATTTGCATGGGTGATATGGATGAGTTTGAATAACTGCTCATTCTTTATTCCACCAAGCATTATAATATTCAGGTCTTCCTGGGTAAGTAACTCAGTACAATTAATATGGATCATGGAAGGAAAATAAATCATGCATTACTATAGCCTTATATAAGCAGTGTTTTGTAACTCTCTTCAAAAACACTGCTTACATATAACATTACATGCATTATAAAATGGCAATATGAATCTCAGGATTATTTTTTCACTCCTCTAATTACTGATTACAGTCCTAATCTAGGCATCTTTTTTGTGCTCTCAAAGTCAAATAATCACATTTTTTAGTCTAATCCCTGCTCTGGGGTATGGAAAAGGGCTTACCCTGACCTTACAGACCAACAGAAGATTAAGTACAGGCGTCTCAGTGTTCCTCAACAAACGCTATCACATTTGTCCACAACCGAGACGCAGTTTAAAATGGCTCAGTGCAGCGCAAGGCCTGGCTCGGCTCTCCAGACCCCCAGAAGGACCCGTCTCTGGCCTCTCCACGCATCAGATACGCCGCTAATCGCCCTGGCCCTAATTGCGGTTTCTCCCCTTACCCGTGGAGTCTGTTCTGTGCCCATTATCCGGGTCTTAATCCACATGGATACATTACATCAGAGCCCTGTGGCTCTCAGACCAACAATTATGGTAATCCATCTTACTTGATCAAGGGCTCATTGGGATGTGTAAATGCGCTCTGCTACGTGGTCTCTCGCAGCCCATTTCCACATACAGGGAGGGACATACAGTTATGTACACTGAGCCGTGCTACGTCGTTTCCTTTCGACATACATGGAGAACGTACCCATGAGCCCTTACTCGAACCCAGGAAAGATCCCAGTTCACTAATTTAAACTATGACCCCTCACCCCTTTTTTTAATTCCAGCTTGAGACTGCAGACTATTGCCGTGTGCCCTGAGGCTGGTGAATGTATCCTTGTCTCTGTTTACCAGTCTGTGGACTGATACCCGTTCAGCAATTTTTACACCAGTCACTGAGCACCTGAGACCAGCAGAGCTGCAAGGCTGAAATACGACCTCCAGAATCAGAGGAAAGTATGCAAACAAAACTTCAGCCATACAAAGCACCTCATTAAGACCAACACATTCTGATTTACTGGCCTTGCCTGAGATGTTAAGGTTTGATTATTTTTGTTGTGGGTTTCTTCTTCCTGACAAACGATCCCTCTTTGGTTGCATGCAAATCAAGTGGTTTCAGAAGCAAGTTTTGTTTGAATCAATAGCACAGAGCTAGAAAAACGGATGAAAGAAGAAAGTGGTGAACATGACAGCATGCAGGTCTATAATGCACACCGGCTCTGCCTTTCAGAATGTGTGCATTTGCATCATAACAGAGAAGAAAAGGAGAGCACTATGAGCAGAGGTCAGGACAGTCAAAGGAAGACTTGATGGAAGAGTCGACAATTTAAACAGGTGGTACGTGCATGTCGTTAATGGGGGATCAGGGAGGAGAACAAGCAGAGGAATGGTTTACAATTCCAAACAAAGCTTTTGAGAGGGGGAAAAAGAAAACACACACAGAGCCATAACTTCTATAATTGTTGCGGGTTGTTGCCTGGGTGGTGCGTAAGGTGAGGCAGGTGTTGCCTCCCCTCCCCTCAGGGGTGCTGGAGACCTCCTGCACTCCACTGTGCCAGGAGGTGCCTCAGTCAAAGTCATGTTCCCCAAATCAGCCTTCACCCCCACACCCCAGACTCAACCCACTTTCACACACCATTACTGAGCCACCTTCAATTAACACCACAGACATCAGAAAGAATCTGCTACTTAAAAAACCTTGTGACTCACCCAGCATATTAAAACATAAAGCGAAACCAGGAAACAATTTCATGCCTTTTCATAGCTTATTTTCCTTGGGTTCAATCCAGGCAGTGTTTTCCTCTCAATCTGTAATACTCTTCCTCAAAGTACAGGATTTTTTTTGTTGTTTGGACCAACAGAACACACCCAGGCAGCACAGACGACCCTTCCACTGCGGGAGCGGCAGTAATTACAGCACGCCTTTCAGAGCTGTCCTGGTGCTCGCTCGATGGGTGTCGCTCTCAGGCAACGATAAATCTTCTAGAAAACGCAGCACGCTGGCCCGCAGGCCTCCGGCTCACCAAAGGCATTCTGGGAAGGAGCAGCTCGTGGTGCAGGTTATGGTGCTCTTGAGAATGCAGTAAATCAATTAGCTAAGCGTATGCCTCCTCCATTGGCTGGAGGCCCCCTCATGTTTGAAGCCAAACCAAACCAAATTACTGAGGGGATTCAGTGTCTTGGGCTTTACATAAGCCATTAAACTTTGTGGTCATTATAAACGTCAAGATTAAAAAATGCAAAATGGTAATTACAAGTGACTAAATAGAATCCAGAGCAAAATGTACATATTGTACATATGTATTTGTGAGTGTGTGTGTAAGTGAGAGACAAAAAGAAAGAGAAAGTGTGTACACAAAATGTTAACAATTATATACACTGAATGAGCCGACTTCTAGTGTTATATGTAACTTTTAGAATTCCTTTGCCCTGCTTTTTCACTTTCAACCAAAATTCAATGCAAACAATTAGGGCATGAGGTGAAAGAACAAGCAAGACAGCGTAGTTAAAATGAAATGTGTGGGTATGGAGGCAATGACAAGCATAGCTAACAAGTTTTGGAGAACTGCACAGCGCTTAGGAGTTGAGGGCCTGGAGCTGGAGGAGGGGGGGGGCACAACCTCGGCTTCACAAGCACACAGCTGCCCACACAAACCCGGGACCCAATAGAGCCATTTACCATAAACACAAAGACCCTGCAAATCTGTGCATCTCAAGCATGCAGGAGCCAAATGGGGCCTGCTTTAAAAAAAACAACTCTGCTTAATTACTTCATGCAGAGCTTGTATACCTGCCCTCAGAAAAGAAGAAGAGGTTTGCAGAGGTCTGTAGATACAGGCCTATAAAGACTATAGGCCTACTTGTCAGGGTTATACAGAAATTTACATATCAATGCTGTCCACTCAGTCTCCTTATTAGAATTATAGTGCCTCGTGGATTGTGTGCTTTATTCTGTACCCTGCTCTGTTTTCAGTAAATAGGTAGGGTAAAAACTCTTGTGCTATCCTGCCTGGTCAAGTAGTTACCGGGCAATGCAATGGCATGAAAGGACCTGGACAATGAGGACTGCTGCCCAAGGCTCCTAAAACCAGAACTCTCAATACCTGATACAAAGACGTCAAGGCCTGCTTGTTTGGTGTCAGTTTCATGCATCCTTTGCCCGGCCTCAGTCTTAGCTCCACAGACTGCATCTGCCTTCCCTGAAACTAAAAACACCTGGCCATGATAACAGTGCTACACCACACAACAAACAGGCCTATACACTGTAATACCTGTCATAATATGAATTTATTCATGATACAACTTTGGCAGTAATAATTCATTAGCCTAAATCTTCCCAAGAGACTCACTGTAATGCACCTGCAATTTATTCACCTCTTCAGTCATTTTAATTTGATAAGCTCATAAATTTCCGCTGCCAAATTCTCTGTGCTAAGCAGATTAGTAACATACTTACAGGAAGAGGCTCACAGTTATGCCTTTAGCAAAAAAACAAAAACATTGCCTGCTTACAATTACAGTGTTTTAAAATTAAAATACACTCAAGTACCCTTTAGAGTAATGAGTTTCTTACTTATGATCTTTCATCTTGATAGGAAATGCTGCACCTAAACTCACAATGACTAAATAACCACAAAAGTAAGAGTAAAAACAGCAATGTGTTAAATACATAATTATTATAGGATACGGACAGTTTAACACAGTGACAGACCGATAACAGATGTATCATCATATGTTATGCTTTGATTCATAGGTTTAACTCTACTCCAGGAGGAAAATCTGCACTTGAAGCTGCCAGCGGTTTCTGACAAATTCCTTTTCCTTCTGACTATGGGAAAGTCCTTTGAATGTTTGATTTGATCCAGTGACCCAAGGAGCAGGGTAAATATCCATTTTATGTTGAACACACATTGCTACATTCTGTCATTTTGCTCTTGTTTTACATTTCTATTACATTCTCCCAAGCCAAAGTTGTACAATACCTGTAATTGTTGCACTGTGTATGTGATTTTTGGAAGGCCCTGTTGATTGGACAGTAAGGCTGCTGAAACATTTCTCCCCGGGTAGGATAGAGATGGCCAAGTGACATTACATATATTGCACTTTAAGTTTGGTCAACAGATGTGGGTGGAGCCCAAGACCATCAGCTATAAAGGAATGTGACTGTATTTTTAGAAACTCAAGGGAAAAAAATGAATAAATCTCCCTTTAGTATGGAAAACATGTTCTTCCTAAGTGCACAACTGCCAAACCACTGCTTTAGATATGGGTGAATGAGATTTATTTAACAGGCTTAATTAGGCTTTTATTTAATCCTGAACTAACTGGCTATATTTGCAGAATACTGACTCCAAGGACAGAGATCAAAAGTTTAGCAGACCATATTGAGAACAGACCAACTAAAGGAGAAGCTAAAACTAAACAAAATACCCCTTCCTTACTTTGCAAGGCCCCTCAAGACTGACCAAAACATTAGACAGGATGAGAGACAACAAGCCTCATTCAAAACACAGATGGCCTGGGCTTTTCACAGTGAGATACCAATCTCAGAGGTTACACTGCTGGCATTTCCATGTCATTTCAGTTACTTGGTGCAAAACCAGTTCTCCGTGGGCTTTCATTTCTCCCTTCTGAAGAGATCTTTGCCCTGATACGCCCAACTTACCAGCACAAACATCCTCTCAAAATACATCCAAACCCATAAGAAAAAGAAATGAGTTTGCCAAGCAGATTAGTGTTGCAGAGGTTAAGCTGAATGTTAGAAGAATGTTACAGGGATACAGATTTGCTCCAGGGAAAAATGGCTACCTTTTTAATTTTTTTTCATTGTCCATAGACAGCAAAACTTTAAAAGATGCAGCTCTTACAAAACATTTGTGAAAAACATGTAATTCCTATGAGAATGAAGTTCCTATAAGCATGAGGTACAAACTTTTCATATGCTTGCAGCCTCTCAGTAGCAGGCAGGCTGTGGGAACTTGGATGCTCTCCCTGCTCCGCCTCAAGCTTTTGGGCTGAAAGGTAGCTGAAAAACGAAGGAAAATTCTGACCATCATCGCAGAGATTGTGATCCCACAGGGAAATCTGGCATTACACAAAGCGACCACAGGATGACGCACCCATGTAATCCCAGTCATATCCTCTCTGCAAACACTACTGCATCAGGCACTTCACTCACATCATTTGCCTCACCTTGTATGCATTTCCCTGTGGGCAATTTCTACATTTGTGTTTTTGCTTCAATACAAACACAGCACCCCATGCAACACATCACTTCAGGAGACGGAATTTGAATTCCAACTGGAGTAAATATATTCAATGCTGCCAAATTCCTGTGACTTTTATTTCAAGAAATATTCCTCATAATTCCCCATGTTTGTATGACTGCTACCCCCACCCCATATACATATCCTTTAAAAATTCCTCATCTTGCATAGTAACAAAAAAGAACTCTAAAGCTTTTCCCATGAATTCAACCCTTACATTTGCCCTCAGTCTGGCAAGAGGGGATGAATTAGCACTGGCCCTTTCTCAGACATCTGGAAAAGGTGAACTTGCATGCTCTGAGAAAAGATAAATAAATACTTTTAACACAAACACAAATGCTCGCATAATACAATATGGCACAGACAGCCACAACAGTGGGGGTAAAAAAAGGGTACTGTATATCCTACAAAGGCATTTTCCATTTGCCTGTTTAAACAGCTTTGATAAAACCAATGTGTGTGTCATGTTTTCTTAGTGATAATACTAAAGAGCACGATCAAATTTGTATGTTTCAGAAGGAAGAGCATACTGGTAGGGTCTACTAGTAGCTACATGTTTAAGAAAAGAAGATTACTCTGGACACATTGTCTTTTAAAGCACCTGAAAATTTGGATCACAGAGAACGATCAAACATAACAGGAATGTGCTCTTGGGAGAGGCAGGAAGACTCCATTCACCTTCAATAGATAGCCTCCATAATAAAAGGATGTCAAGCCATGAAGCTATTCCACTGACATATTACTCCACCGAAGACAAGGAGTGAATGCAACTCTTAATAATGTAAACATGCGCCCCTGCAGTGATTGCTTGCTCTACGTGTAGAATTGCATATGTGTGCAGCACTGCAGTGTGAAACTATGGAACAGCAGAATGAAGTTTTCAGCATAAATTGCCTTGTTCACAGAGCTAAGTGGGGCCCAGAACAGGAGCCTTGCACACAGCAAAGCTTTTGTCCCAGCTGTCCTGCACAGCTCGGCAACAAAGCGAATGATCTTTCAACCAACTCCACATCACTTTACTTGAAGCCTGATCTATACCCCATCTGTGACCGTACGCTACACTGCAGAAACCTGGAACACGGCAGTTCAGTCTTATTTCCATTTTAACAAGCATTGTTCTTCGACTGCTGCGTTGTAATCTAGGAAGGAAGTCTACAACTCAATTACTGAGAAACAACCACACCAAGGAAAACATTTGTATTTCAATGTCCCCGAGACTGTTTTCAACATTGCCGTAGCTGACTGGCTAAAGTTTCCCAGCTCACTGCATAGTCAGAAGAATAAATCAAATGGTGACCGTGGGTTTCCAAAGCAACAAAACTAGTAATCCATTTAACTAAGTTGGCTGCTCAGATCAGTTGCAACTCCGTGACTTCGATGCACTCTACTTAAACGGCCAAATGTTATTCCATTATAGTTAACTCTGTCCATGATACAGCATCTTTGTCTAACTTACTTCACTTGGAACAGTAGCTAGTTGCAAACAATGCGAATAGACCCTCGTGGCACACATGCCATTTGTAGGATCAAAGATAAACATGCAAGTGTTTCACTTCAAGGTCCCGATGCTTGACTGTCATTTCAATGGGTACATCGTGCCAGCTATAGATGAACTATTGTCAATGTGTCCGGACATGCTGGTTAGTGAGGTGAATAATGTAGTGAGCTTAGGAAAGTTATCAGTAGGACCAGCTAAACAGCTTCGTAGCAGCTAATGTCACACACAAAAGTTGAACTCTGTTAGCTTCTTTCTAGTTGACGTTCCCAGCTAAAACAGTAGATTGCCAGTTTATGACTTACATTGTTTACACTGATTCTAGTCGCAACCTGAACAAGCTGGCTGCCTGGTTAATTACAATGTTATAATTATAAACCTTAAGTTATACAGCAAGCTAACATTAGCTGGCTAGCTAATTAAGTACTTACAAGAATCACGCAGCATACTGTCAAATCTCCCAGCGAGACGAACTAATCTCTAAAGGATCAATGTCGGACTCCCGAAGTCGGCTGTAGACCTGTCGGAGATATCTGGCGAGCCAAATTCCTACTAAGTCATCTTGAGTTGCTGCAACAAAAGACAATCTCTACACACACAGCACTCTCATACACCCTGCTGCGTGCTAGAGCAACACCAGACTGACCTACTCTATAAACATTACGCCAGTTCCTTCGCAGTACACATTGTAACAGTATCCGCACACAGCCGAACCATTCATTTAGTAGAGGGGAGACAGCCACATATTGTACTAAACGTTGCCAAAGAAGATGGTGCATTTTACAACTACTTTTTTTCTCATAAAATATATTTGTGTTTGTCTTATTTGAGTAGATATAATAATGTTAGGGAATCTAACTATTTCCACTATACTAAATAATTCTATAAAACAGCTTTACCTTAAGTACTTGGCATCGTCTACACTGGAGTAATCAAAAACAAAAGTATGAAAAGGTAACTACCTTGCACTCTACCGATGTGATAATTGGCTGGTACCGCAGTTACAGTGTTCGTGACGAAATTGTAAATCCTCTTTACCTCTAGTGCAGCAAAAAACCAAGTCTTAATACTATTTTCCTCGAAAAAGAAAAAATATGTTAATCATCCACATAATGACAGAAATGTACTCATTCCATCATAATGGTTTGGCAAAGTGTGTGTGTGTATGTAGCTATATGGAGGAAAATGTCTTATACATTTCTCTATTTTCCACGGTATCAGATACCATTTATCACAGTGATTTACACTACGGACATTGCATATGCTGGGCTATTTATGTTGTCTAGTCACATAACTTGGCCTGCTAAGCAACGCCATGCCAGATGAAAGTATTTCGATCTATCCATTCATTCTATGCATTGGATGACCCATATTATACTCTGAGTTTGTTTGCTTAAACGGTTAGCTGGTGACCTTTTGTGCACTCTTTTCTGCATAAGATTAGACAGCACATAAATTAACTTTTCAGATATACAAGCTCATAATCTAGCATAATGTTTTCCCCAACCTGAGTGATTTTTTATTCTTTACATCTATATGCATGTTAAAATGACAAACTTGTGGACTGCATATGATTGTTGTGTTGACTGTTGTGTCTCCGACAATTTGCAAAGACATTGGAATACTGGTAATACAGTAAGATCACTCACTGATCTCCAGTTATGTTTGAAAAAAGTTTGAGAAAAAAGATTTGGAAAAAGTGATGATCATACAGTTGTTTTGCACTAATTGTTTCATTGACACACGTTTATATGGAACATTACATTACATTACATTATGGGCATTTGTTAGACGCTCTTATCCAGAGCGACTTACAAGGCAAAGTGCATAAGAACAGTACAAAAAGTGCGAAGATAAACCTAGAGTGGGGTAAAGTCCCAAGTGCCAAGGTGATCGAATAGATCAGGACTCCCCTAGAGACTACAAACTTACAATGGTAACTTTTTTTTCATAGTATTCATTCACGTTGCTTGATAGTTTATATATTGTGTCTCTTGCTCATGTATATAACATCAGTGTATCTGTGTATGATTATAAATTGCAACCCTCATATTTTAAGTCCAGCATCCCTTGCATTACAGTACAAAACTGCAGTGTCGATGTTACAGTGTTATATAAATGTAGAAGCATTAAGATGATGGCATTTAGGTTTTTATGAGTAGTTGAAATGAGGCAGAGAAGAATTGTTTTCACTACCACATGGTTCCCTTGTCTGGAAAATAGCACAGCTACTTGCACAACTAATTTCATCAGCACTTGAAAATCATATTAAGACGTTTCAAACAGTTTCCCTGGTTACTGAATAAGAAAACATAAATAGTTGCTATATCACACTCAAGAGAGAAGTGCTTTCATAGCCTTTCACAAAACCAGAAAAGTATTAAAAAGCAGCTCTCATAACTTTCAATTACCATTATGAATAGTGCCTACACCCAAGCACCAGCATACAAATTGGCCTCTGAAATCTGTTCAAACACATCACATTCATCATGACATTAGAATTATAGCCATGCTTTTCACAGCTATTTTCGCTGCTTCTGGATCCATGCTTTCATACCAGAGCTGGCTAGCACTGATGACATAATACAAAATGGACACTCTTAGCCATATGTTTGGTTCTTTAAAAAATATGTGCTTGTTTTATTCAATTGCACCAAAGAATGTGTTGGGTCTTAGAAAAGAAAAATATTGTTAACTAGTTGAGTCATGGACCTTCCAATGAGGCTACATTTCTGTTGAAGCCTTTCATGTCAGCGCAAAGTGCGCATCCAATCAAAAATTGTGCAAAAAAGCAGGTAGCTAAACTAGCCCTGGAATTTTCCGCTCTAGGTAAGGGTAGTTGTGTAGACTACATACTCAAACACTTAAATTCAACATGTTCAACTGCAGTAGCTCACCTTCACTAGCATTCTACTTGTGTATGTTGTGGTCTTTGAACCAACATTCTATTGAAATGAGCAATGTTGTTTTGTCAGAAATTGCACTCCTCTGAAAGTAGCTTTTAACAAATGGAGGTTTGCAATACCAAACACTCCTTCTCATCCATTATCTGGAAAAACTGACTTGACCAGCCTAATGCGTCATGGCATATCTGATAGGATTACTGTGTCTCCCTATTGTTCCATATTTGTTGCACTGTTTCTTAGCAACTTCCTCAACAGCACCTGTCTGAAGGGTTTTCAGTGTAGGGTTCCCTATGGATAGCATCCTCATGTCTTCGTGTGACATTTCAAACAACTCCAAGTCTCATCACACAGCTAACTATGCAGCAACTAGCTGCCAATACAGATCTGCAGAGTCAGAGAAGCTGAAATATTTTGACATGAAATCACAACGTCCCAAGGCTCCTATCAATCACTTCTGTGTCATATAAAACATTTAGTCATATACAAGTCCATTCTTAACAGAATAGCTATGAATACAGCGCAGAATGTTTCCATTCTCAAGCTGTGGCCAAAGTTGCACCCACTGGGCCATCTGCCCAGATTCCACTGCTGGGCAGAGGCTGCAAACTGCAGATGGCATATAGAACATAAAATGCCACTACCTATTATTCACACCTATCTTTCACAGTGAATACTCATTATTGAGAGGCAGGAAAGCGTTTTGGTGGAAACTGGGACTTGTCTCTACACATTTAAATGCTTGTTACTATATAGACTCAATTCATACAGTCTAAGAAAAAAGGTCCCTTCAGGGTTCTTCATTTATTCCCCATGGGGAACCCTTACAAGCTGTTCTGGGATGCTGATATCTTTAAAGGGTTCTGTGATTAACCTTATTCTGAGAGTTCTACAAAGAAACCTTTAGAGATATCTTCATCTAAGTATAGCATTTAAGGATTCTCCCAAGGGACAAACAAAGAACCCTGAAAGGTGCTGGGTAGAACCTTTTGAAATATTAGAGAGTAGGGTAGTATGCAGACAGAATCCACCTGGGGCTAAATGCTGACTGTTTCTACATATGACTAAATATAGGATGCTGCCTCATAGGTTATTGGGTTTTTGAAGATATTATGAGGCACTGTACTTAAAGGAGAGTCACAAGGGAGTCACAAGGACACTTTCTCTTTCATCTTGCCATTCATTTTCTGGAGCTGATGTTGCAGTAGAAGGGATACTGACATTGCTTAGTGAAAGTGGATTATACTGAAATTCATACAGATGTGTTCTAAAACATCTAATCATTCTGAGATACAAAATAATGGAAACCCCAAATGAAACTAAATTGCAATTTAAAAGGAGTATCCTCATGTCTTTTATTAGATCAGTCAAAATGGACTTGAATGTGTTTAATTCTTTCCATATTTTGACATCCAACCATATCTTGCAATTGATTGTTAAAATATATCATTATGTAGCCTATACCGTGATGTATATTAGCGAATCCATTTCAGTTTTGTTTAGCTAAGATTGCATCATGAAAAACAACCCGAAAATCCAGCCACACCCACCCTCTGAGAGATCACTGAAAAGTATTTGCTGAAAATAAAAACATTTAAACATTTTAACTAAAACATCTTTGAAATTCACTATAGTGACAGTTATATATGATATTCACATTGAGTTAAATGTTTCCCCCAGTCCCACCATGATTTAGACAGAATGTTGAAGTATTTCTACCATCACCAAAAACTGCTGCTGATCTGCTAATGTCATGGGTGCAGATGCTGTGGGAAGTTTGAAAGTGACTTACTGTTCAGGATTTGATTGTAAATTTTCTGTTCAGAGTAAAGCAACAGAGCAGCTGGATAGGGTAACATCTCTCCTTTACCTGGCTAAAGCCATTCTCATGTTTCTAGTGATATGGGCTACGTTGTGCATAGAAATACACCACAGAGATACAATTACATTCTCTCATGTTCTTTTTTCCCCACCGTGGAGAATTACACAGTGTGTAATGGCTCCTTCCACTGCTCTTTGACAGCAGAGGCCATTTTCAACTGTAAACAGATACTTTGTTATGGGACTTTTGATGATTAAAAAAACTTGATTACATCATTGTGACAGAGCACTGTTATCCCAGACACAACAAAGGGATATTGCTTGTCGTAAATTGCATTTTAAGAAGTGCATAGAATTGCATTGTCTAGTTTAGACAGCCATTACTGCATGAAAACCAAGGTAAATTTTTGTGTAGAGATTTTGAAGCCAGCACAACTGCTGGTGAAGGGAGGAAGTACAGCATGTAGGTGTATGTAAACATTAGGACCGCACTGGTACAATAAGGTGAGGTACAGAGGATCTAGCAGAAATAAAACTCCTTTTGGTCACAGAGGACATTGTTCAAAGGAACAAAATATAACATGCCAGAACATTTCAATGGCCTTCTGTCTGTATGTCTGTCTGTAAACATTTCTGTTTATTTCATATCACCACTAATTGAAACGTGTTGAAAAGGTCTTTATGTCCATTGAGGGATAAAGAAAACCAAAGTACACTCTATATGGGTGGTTTAGTGATAATCGAAAATTTCTGGAGTAGGCCAAAAGTTTTTAGTGAAACATTAGATTGATGTAGTGATCAGCCTAAATAGGAAATTAAATGTTATATGACATTAAAATATATGTGCAGGCCTGAGACTGCAACCAGACAATACTGCATATGAGACTTTATTTAGTGTATTGTTATGCATTTAGGCATTTCTACCTTCTCAAGATGAAACCCTAAAACTTACTATTTAATATTATTCATGAATAAAAAAGTCCTTCTTAAATACAGTTGTTATTTGGAACTAGCAAATGACAAACAACATAAAAATGTTCCTGATCCGATTCAGATCTCTTTTCTGGTCTGGTACATCTACCCTCATGACCTGAACAGAGCTAACATGTATGAGATGGGCTCAGATCTACTTATCAGGGTCAATCAGATTACAGTCTTCCACCCTGCCACAATTTTAGCCAAAGTGTTTGCTTCAATTGTTGACATCAATCACGATAAATGTAGATGGACTATTTTATTTGTTTGTAGGGACATTTCAGTCCAAAAAGCAGTTAATTTAAAATTCTCCCTCACCCCTACAATGAGGCAGTCTAACATTATCATGTAGCATGCACCGTGCTGTGCACTGTCAGTCTGAAGGATGGGCCCAGATGATCTTTGGCCCTGAGTTACGGTTTCACCCTGACCTAAATCCCCAGAGTTTTTATTAAGGATGACAGCAGCAGAGAATTCACTCTCCGTAGGCTTCCCTGTAGGAGAAAGGGTTCCTTTGTTGCGACAGGCTCTGGGTCTTAGCAGCGGTCCATGTCTGGTTTGGGTGACACATCTGTGTTTCCCTCAGATAGGACACAGCACCGGCTCTGTGACTCAGATTACTGGCAGAGCGCATGGCATAGAGCTTTAACAAATAACTGTGACCGATATGTCATGTTTGTTGTCTTCTATCAATGTGCTCGCCCTGAATTTTATGAACCAGCTGTATGTTTTATTAGTTCTGTTGCTATACCTCTCAACAAAGAGCAATCCCTGTCACAGTGCCCCCTGGAGGGGCTTATTACAATCATTTTACAGTTAGCCATTTGCCCACTTTTGGACATCAGTTATGCTCTTGTTATGACATGGTCCAATGAAGGTAAGGAGGATGGCACAGAGTGGAAAAAATCAAGATGTTCTGCAGAATCAGGGGCTGTGTAAAAAGCATTACAATAGCCTCTGTATTATGAGGTTGATGAATGGAAATATACGTCTACATTTACATTAATCAACTGAGACACCCAATAATTACTGCATACTGAAGTCAGTAGGAATTATTCTGCATGCTACTTCAGCTCACAGTAAATTCTTGGGAAAACCAAAAACTGTGACGAGCATGACAGATATATGTTTTCTTCTCTGATCTTGGCCAACTGATGCAGCAGTTCAGACAACTATGGAATGAATGATATTCTTTATTCTGCTGCAGCACGATCCAGCAGCACTCAGAGGTGAGCTCAGGGCCATGACTGAAAGTAAACATGCATTCAAAACACTGACATCAGATATTTGCATTTTTTATGAGACTCACTATTGATTAGATATAGAGAGGAAAACTCATGCACTCATGCCACCAAATTGAATGGTGTGCATCCTGACACTGTCTTTTGTTAAAGGTGCAGAGAAAAGAAACTGTTGGACAAAACTCTGGCCTGCTCTACAACAATTCTCTGTCTTGTAGTGATGAGAGATTTGTTTTCTCTCTTGGATTTTTTGTGCCTTCTGCCCCTAGGGCACAAGAACCCCCTGCAGCCCAGTGCCCATCTGCCATGGGGAGTGTCAAAAGGATGCCAGCAGGCTGACAAGCGCACACACTGACCAGAGCTGGTGCTGAAGACTAAATGTGACTGTTCTAGGCATCTGCCTCTCCACACTCACACAAGAAGCTCACTGTCCATGACTGAAGAAAGTGTTAAGGGTTGAATGCATGTCCAAACATGTCCATGAAAAAAAAGGAAGAAGAAAGAAATTGTGCAAATAATTAAAGCTGGGTGGGTTTTACATGATGTAGGCATATCTGTGTTTTTTCAGGAGTGACCTTGATTACTTTTGGTGTCTGTTTATTATCTACTCACCCTTTAGTGCAAATAAGGCTCAGTTTCCTCCTGGCTGCAGACCAGGAAGCACAGTGTGCTGACTGCTGAAAGCTACCCAATGTCACTGTCTCTTGAGAGAGCTCTTCATACAAACCAGACGGCCAGTGGTATTGTCAGAGGTCTGTGTGCAGAAAACCACACCGCTACACTAACAGTACCCAGGTTTATTGAGAAGTGCAGAAAAACAAAGGTTGATATACAAGATACTAAATTGTTTCAAAGATGCTGGAAACACCCATGTTTTCTTTGTAGTTTTGCAAATTGGCATCATTTATCCTTTTTATAATTAAAACGTATTCATTCTTGTTTAACAGAGGTATCACTATATACATACTGCTGGCACAAAATGTTGGTTAAACAAGTTTATTGAGTTAATTTGTTGTTCTAATTACTTATAGATAATCTATAGCATATAACAAATAATATGGGACATGAATTAAAAAAACAATGACTTTTCTTCTGTTTTTCTTATTTAGTTTTCAAAAATACTGATCTTCAATCCAGTAATTCCACTTCATGTAAATGTTGCATGAATGAAGAGCCATACCCATTACTCACAATCTGTATTGTATGCTTTCTTATGAATAAGGCATACTTGGGTCCATTACGACTGTTAACTGTGTGCACATAAACGCATACATTGGAAATGACTGACATGACTTGGATTTACAGAACCCATGCAAGCCCTGCAAGTTCACGGTCAATAAAATACAATACTGCCACCTATGGACCTAATGCAAAACAACATGACATCTGACTGTATAGCAACTTTCAGTCCTCCACTTACATTACCAGGCTACAAGAGCTCTCGTGGATTCATAAAACCATTATATCTGACATTAATCCTCTCTTGAATGCCACTTGTCATACTGATTATATAAATCATGTTAGTGTCTAGCATTCATTTTTTCTACAGATGCAAGGCCTGGAGGACTAAAAGAATTTAAAGGAGAAACGTGTTTTAAATTATGAAAACGTATTTTTAAATCGTATCCGTTTTTAAACAAGATGTTAGTTTTCTTAACGTCGCAGAATAACCTGATATATGAGCTTAAACATCAGTAGCAGCAAAAATGTGCTGCGAGTGAAGGCAAAAAGCCTTGTAACACCCGGCCTACACTTCCCATAATGTTTAAGGAAGCAGCTGTTTGCGCACACGACATTATTGCCAGTCATGGCTTTTTCAGCTAAACTCGTTTATGTTACACTGTTTTATACTGAATACGGGTTTGAATAAGATGTGTTCGATTGTTTCGTGGACTTTTCTTGTACTAAAAATCATTCAAAATTAGCAAAGACGCGCATGTAATTTCAAACGTCAACATTCCCTGGTTTCAAAACGACAAAAGTGTCTTTCTGATCATACTGACTAGATTTATTGTGTGCTTCCTCCAGAACTGGCTCTGTTGGAGGAATTCGACTTAGGTTTTGCAATACAACACTGAACTCCCATGTAGCCAGAGCCTCTCTCTTCATGGCTCTGCTTGTAGCTGTATTATGTCACATTTCCGTGGAATTTTCACACAATCTGGCAGCCCTTCTATGTGACCGCTGTGGATTGTGGGACAATTGGAGATGTATCAATAATGGCTGCTTCCATTTCGGGCTACACTTTCAGTTCTGTGTGTTATCACAGCGCTAACAGCAATTCTGATCATGTAAGTATTGAAAACAACAATTAAAAATGATACATCCTGCTCTTACTATATGTTTTCCTCTAGTTCAAAAATTGAATTACCTGTCATTGTTTAACGAGTATCAAGTTTCTTCAGGCTAGCTCTGGCTGTATCGTAAGTGTCATCTTCCTGTATCGGATTGATGATTGTTGTTACCATGATTGTTTCGGACTGTTTACCTCAGGACCCTCATAGCATGTGGTCTGGTTGTTGGTAATGTGTAGGTAGTTGGATACATCCGAAATACCAATTAGTCATCAAGATGAATCGGTATTTGTTTGATGAACTACCTAGCGCCAGCTAATGTTGCATAGCCAGCTATCTGTGTCACACAAATTGGAGTGCGAGCAGTTAACTGAACAACCAGATATTTTACGTGCCTCGTGTACAAGTTAACTGCGTGTGGTAAGGTTAGCCAACGCTAAAATCATGGTTCCAGCAGTTTTGCTTGTATTTCTATAACTGCACTAAGGTTGTTAGCTAACATTAGTGCTTCAACGACCCGTTTTATCTGGTTGGTCCATTGAGAATGGTCATTCTTTGAATGCCTTTGACTGTTGATGTTTTCGCACTTTGTCGAGCGTGCTGGTTGTTCTTCAGTTGTTGTTGAAATGTTGTCTACCAAATGCAGTGGTCTTTGCAGTGTCGCTTAGCTGGTTTATTTATTTATGTAGCATAGTTAAACGTTGACAAAGTTTGTCCAATTGGCAGTTAAAATTGACATCAGTATGTTTTTATATTTACCAGGATCGTCTGTTTAAATCCTTTTGTTTTGTCCTGTACTGGTTCTGTCAGAAGAAAGATCTTCCAGATGTACATGTCAATCAATTCTAATTCGAATATTCATTATAGCTCAGTGTAAAACAAAAGTGTGTGAATAAACGTGATGATTAACGCATCTAAATCACAAAATACATTAACCAATTTCTTTAATTGTAGGAAGGATTTCTTATTGGAGAAGTAAGACAAGAAGAGAATTTCAGCATTAGTGATTCCCAGATCAGCAGCACAGAGTTCCTCCAAATAGTTGGTAAGAACTTAAGCTTTAACCTACATGTTTGTTTTGACCTTCACAAAAAATGATATAGCCAAGCGCTAGGCCAAGTGAGTGATGGGTCGAAAGGCAGGCCTAATCTTAACCACTGTGTGCATTTTCTTAAGCAGACGTGCATCATCTTTTCAGACATGTGTATGAGACATTGTGCAGGCAATATTATGTTTGATAAAGCTGAAAAAAATGGTCAGTGCAAGACAAATGGTAATGTGATAAAGACTGTAGTGGAGGTTAGATAATTTAATTACTCTAGTTCAGTCAAGCAGATTTGATATACTTAATCCTGTAAAAATGCACTCACATCCAGGCAGCTGTCAAAAAGAAAGTCACTTCTGTTAAAACAGCATTAGTGCCTCATGTTTTTCCCATCTCACAATCATTTCCTGAGAGCTTGGTGTAGATGAGATGTATGCATTGTAAAGCTTTTTTCTAGGGGTAAAACAGCTGCTAGCCTTGCTAGAGGGAATAGCACCTCAGCCAAAAAAACACTCTTGTGGTTTTGGTTGTCTAAGTAAAAGAGCGAAAGGTTAATTATGGAATCCACACAATGTTTGCTACCTGCCAGTGAAATGAAGGCTATGTCCAGAGGGACATAACCTCTCAAGTACAATATGACAGCTAAGTGCAGGTAAACAGGTTTGGAGTGCACCTGGGTAGCCTCTATTGTCAGCATTTTAGAATTGGGTATTAAAATGAAACTTTGTGTCAATTGTTGTAGCTATTTTTGAACAAGAGTTCATTCACAGGTATGTCCTGTAAGTTGGTCTTGATATAAAATTCTGGTTAAGTTAATCAATATTAAATAAAATCTAAATATCAATGGGTTGTTAATCTGTTTTTAATATATAGTTAATTATAGTATATAGAGAAAATGTTAGTGTTGTCAGGACGGTGTTGTTTTTGCATTACATGAAAGCCCTTGTATTTAGTATGATGTTTAATCTAATGCATAATTCAGTTGAATAGGAGGTAATGGAGTAAATAAGGTAGTATATCTATATTTGAAAAAGTAGTTCTTATTTACGCATAGTTTTTTTTAAAGCACATAGCTAATTTATGCAACAAAGGTACCTTGATGGATTCCTTGACATAGTAAGGCTGGAAGCACTGGTACATATGTTGCTAATATTAGCCTTGTGGTTTTAACTGGGGAGTCAGTGTGTGATCAGTGTTTATTATGCCTATTTTTCTCTGGTATATGTGGAGGTTGGTGGTGCTAATTTGGCTGATTCATGCGTTCGTTGTGAGGTTGACCTCATTCTAACATTGTCTGGTTTGTCAACTTAATAGATATCACTAGCTTTGTCCTGTTGACGCTCAGTTGTAGTTGAGGTGCACAGAAAATACCCTGAAAATCATGCATAAAATCTAGAGGTGACATTACAAATCACTGGAAGCATGTTTGCATTTAAATTATTGGTATCCCAACATTCCCATTGCATGCACAGTGAAATGTCAATATTCAGCACAACATATTCTTTAAATATGTGATGTGTAATTAATTTATCTTTGTGGCTCTTTCTCTGTAGAAGTCCATAATCATGAACCTTGTGCACAGCTGTTTAGGTAAGACACCTCTCTTCAGTGTAACATTTGTTCATTTTTCATAAGAATATAATTATATGAATAAATGAAGTTCATTAGATCGGCAGTCAATTGCAGTTTAATCTCAATTTCTAAGTGAACTGTTTACTCCATTATTTCCATTTAGTTAAATTTAGTTTGTCACTTTGACACTTTGCTTAGCCTTTGTGCTAGTTCATCTTTTCAAACTTTAGAGGAAAGTGTTATGTGATGGAGAAAGCTGCAAAAATAATCCTGCTTGTTTTGCAACCTGTTGTTCCAGCTTTTATGACTATGCAGGCAAAGTCAACGAGGATAACCTTAACAGAATTCTCAAAGAAAGAAGAAAAGTAAGTGGCGCCCTCCATCCCGCGGGTATGGTTGATGGTTTGTTGTTCTCCAATTAGCGTCAGATCAGCCGCTGCCATGTCACTTGTCACATAGCACCTGTTCTGAGTGAGTGCGCTCGTTGCCGCAGAATGTCATTGGCTGGTACCGCTTCAGACGGAACACACAGCAGCAGATGTCCTTCAGGGAGCAGATCATCCACAAGCAGCTGAGCCACGTCCTGGGTGTGCCCGACCTCGTCTTCCTCCTCTTCAGCTTCATCTCCACCGCCAACAACTCCACGCACGCTCTGGAGTACGTGCTCTTCAGGCCAAACAGAAGGTTAGGCACGACGTCCCCGCTGACTAGCCCCCACCCACTCCATGGTCACTTATGTGTCTCTTCAAGCTGTTACCCAAGCTGTGGAAGGTCAGTTTGACCGTCATCTGACGTTTGAGCTGAATGTCCTTGGTGTTTGATGTCAGCTAGGAATGAATAATGAATGTTTATTTACATTGTAAATGCTCTGATTCTTATTTGTCAATACCAAATCTGGTACCTGACCTCTGTGCCGAAAATGCAGCTATATTCGAATCAGGAATCAATTTAGTTATAATGCAGGTTATTCTGTTCATATCTACAATTATTTCATGATCTGGTCAGCACTTTGACACAATTTCTACAGATAATCTATTTATGCTCAACTGTTCATTGATTGGAGATCCAAGTCAGAAATGCACCTACTGATCAGCACCATCCAATCTAAGAAGGAAATACTTGCCGTAGTTATTGAGATTTTGTATTTGTGTCTTATGAGATAACTGTACAGGGTATCTGTAACCAGATATCTGTCACTAGCCATCAAAAACCCTCATGACCACAGTCCTGCTAATTCAGCACCCTCACCACTTCCAGATATTCCCATATCCACTTTCCATTCCTAGCTCAGCCTGAGCTAACTGAACCCTGCATTTCCACAGTTAAATCCGGGATCCCATTACTGCTAGCCTCTTGCTTGTCACCACCTTGCCCACATCTCTTGGGCTGCATAGATTTACCAATAAACCCTTTGGTTTGTCTGCATTCCAAAAGGCAAAGCTTTGACTGACAGTAACAGGTGCTGTGGCCCTTGTGCATCCTTTGCCTTTGACTCTGTGTGACAGAAACTGAAATGCTACCACTGGGGTGAGCAGAGGGAGATAGGGATAGGGACAAGGGGAATGGGGGGCGGGGGCGCTGGAGGTTTGCCTGTAAGGATTAAAGGCTTTGGTACGTCACTCACGCTGCGGACAGAGTGTCCCCAAGTGTCCGACCTGTGATGGGAGGCCTTCAGAGTGATGTGAAAGGCTGGGGGAGGAGCTAGCTGGACATGGGCAAGAACAGGAGGCTGGGACTGCTGGAAACCAATCAGCCCCCAGCATGAAAGAGATTGTACAGAGTATCCAACAGTAAAACATGTCCTCACAGTATATATGTACTTTTTCATCCATTTCATGGAATAGCTGTTTGGATTGGTGTTTTTTTTTGGTATGCTGTGGGTTTAATAATAAGCTATCCACATAGACTACTTAGTGAAGATAAACTACATATGTGGATACTATATTGTCATTCTTTCAGGTTTAAATATAGATTTATTGAGGAATGACCTGATGTAGCTTTTGTACCTAAATTTCAAGTGTTGTTCCTCTCCAGTAGGTATAACCAGAGGGTATCTCTCAGCATCCCTAACTTGGGGAACACCAGCCAACAGGAGTACAAGGTTTCGTCTGTCCCAAATACCTCCCGGAACTACGCCAAGGTCATCAAGGAGCAGGGGTGAGCCAAACCAGATTTTGGGGAAGTTGGCATAATAGCTGGTGGAAAAAGTTGGGGAATGTGAAGCAATCAGATCCACTTGAGGGAAAATTTAAAAAAAGCAGTCTGCTATTCAATTTTGTTTTCTCTCTGTCCCTTTTGGTATGTATACATGCACCTTTACAATGGCCTTGGCAGAGATAATCAGAGAAATGTGGGTGTGTCTGGCAGAGGCAGGTGGACAGTGAGAGTGAGCGCTGAGGTGACGCGAGGCTAGCGGAGCCAGGCTTGGGGGGGGGGGGGGTATCACGTGCTCCCATCCGTGTGCTGCAGGAACCCTCAGCCCCCACGGCCTGGCCTCATGCCATACGCAGCCGTGCCTCTCCGAAGGGGAGAGCCTCTGTCCCTACAAGAGGCTTAAGCAAGATCACTCAGTTCTATTTTGACAGGACATGAATAGTGAAGATCCTTTTGTAAGTTCATTAGGTTAAGGAACAGCTGCAGTCCTGCAGGTTCATTTGCGTCTGCATTTCAGACATAGTCATGGTCAGTTTTTTTTTTTTTTTTTATCAGCACATCTTATGGTGTGGATGATTTCCTGTTTTTATTTATCAGTTCCCCTTTCCATACACTTCCCTCTCAGAAGCAACCCTTTATAGTTAAGATAACTTAAAACTATGCCAATGAAAGAAGCAAGCAGCTAATTATGTTTTATATAATTTTTTTTTTTTATAAAAGGGAACTTTATTGTAGTTTAGATTAACAGTTCTACATCTATTTCTACCAAGGACCTTACAACAGTACCTGTGTTAGTCACGTGCCTCTGAATATAACTAAATTAGTGTAATTTGTTCATTGGTAATTGATTGTTAAAATTTCAGGGCAGAGTTCTTCGACAGGGATGGAGTGATGAAGGATATCAGGACAATCTTCCAGGTCTACAGTGCACTACAAGAGAAGGTTCATGTAAGTTATGCATTGTTGTTTACCATTACAACGCTAAATCATATGATGATTGCCATGAGTGTTGTTTTCTTACAAGGTGAACATTTCTGTCTGGATGAGTGAAGAAAAGCCTTATTTAAATGAGAAATTCTTAATCTCAATAAAATTCTTTTTTTATCCTTAAAATTTGTAAGAATTTGTCGTCTTAAGTTCATTGCAAGTTAAGCAGTTACGATTGAGCCATTTTTCCATTCTGTTGGCTGCGTGTTGTTGAATATTTATACACCATGTGTTCACGGGTGCTTGAGACAGTTGCTCTGGTCAATCTATCCTGTTGCAGGCTGTGTGTGGAGAGGTGGAACAGAGTGAGCGTGTGAAGGAGAAGGTCCAGGAGGAAGTGAACAAACTCAAACAGCGGATCTCTCTCAGGAAACATAAGACTTCACAAGAGGACAGAAGTAGGTGTTTGGGCCTTACCTTTGCTTCTTCTTCTAAATATGTTCTGTTTTTTTTGTGTTTCATAGCTTTTGTGTCAGGCTTATACCGATCTTCAGTAAGCCTAGTGAAGGCAATGGTGTCTTTATCTCAAGTAACATTTTCCCCTATATTTTTTTTTTTTTTCCCATTTGGTGTTTTTTGGCTGATCTTGACGTCTTGGTCTTACTCGTGTAGGGCTACAGGAAGCATCGGCAGCAACAGCAGCAGCAGAAACGAGCTCTGTGTCAGCAGAGGACTCTGACCCCAGCCCCCTCTCCAGAGTGGCCTTCCACAACTCCACCTCTGAGCGGTCTGGTCCAGAGAGGCCCCGCACCTCAGACTCCCTGTCCGTGTACCCTGACTTTGTCCCCCGGGACTCCCTGGTGGCGCTGTCCACTGACCCCAGCACGGTGCTTCTGCCTCGGCCCCAGGCAGTGGGGGCCTCTGGGTACTCCACCTCCAGCCATGCTTTCAGCAGTGCCGTGTACCCTGGGAACGGCGATGGGTCTAGTGTCGACTTCTTGGACAGACAGGCCGCGGGGCAGGAGGATGAGGACGAGGATGATGATGATGACGACGACGACGATGAAGAGGACAGTAGCGAGTATGAAAACCTTGTCAGTGCGCCCTCAGAGTTGGTGAACGGCGAAGTCGAGGTGCTTTCACTACCCCAGGGCCGCCCTGCTGGCCTGAGACCAGACGGCAATGCCCGCAGCTCGCAAGCCTCTCGCATCTGAACATTGGGGGGGGAGGGCAGTCTCAAAATGAACTGTTAATAGCCTGAATATCCACATGAAAACAAAGACAAGAGGGGTGGAGTTCAAAGAGTGTAGGCCCTAAAAATAAAAGGCATGCACTGATGGTTCTGCCGTTTGCTTGTTTATTTTTTTGTTTTGTCTTGATTTTCACTGTCACCGAAAGAGATTATGTTCAAATCCTGACCCTCCCAGATGAGAATCTGTTGGGTTTCCACTTCATGCATGGAGATTTTTTATTCCATGTTGGGAGTATTCTTCCTCTATACTTTATATAATTTGACATGGAGCTGGTACCACATTTTGTTCAGGTTGGTTTACAGCAGCAAGACCCTCATGGAATCTCATATAATATTTTGGTTCAGTCTGTTGGATATACAGTATAAACAATTTAGATAATCCATGAGTATAACTTTACCTCCAGCACTGTTTTGCCTTGTTATCACATTCATCTAAAGAAAAAGGGAAACTATTTTCTGTGGCCTTCAAAACTTGTCTTTTACTTTGTCCAATTAGTGGTTAGCTTGTGTTTGTTTCCAGCCTGATCATGTTAATCCAAGAAATGTATACTTGCTTTCGCTTGCACACTTGTCTCCTACACATCCTGTTACCTCCAACAATCAAGTCTCTCCTTTCTCGTTTTGTTGCGTATTACTTGAGGATGAACTTTTCGTTATGCCACAATAATGGGTGCTTTGTAATATATGTAATATGACACAATGTAATTTCTTATCCTTTAATGACTGTATACTATTTAGTGCACTTATATTGACATTTTCCCCTGAGTTTAGTTAAGCAAAAGGTGAGTCTGCCTCTCAGTGCTGAAGTACTGGAGTGTTCACTTTTCTGCAATCTTCAGCGCCCCTTGGAACAAGCTCTATACTTATACAAAACTGCTTCCTCGAGTCTTTAAAACAAGAGCAGATCAAAAATACATATTCACCAACTTGTAACATATCGTCTTTGACTGTGAACTGAAACTACTGATACTATATTATCTCCTGCATATGACGGGGAGTTTATGCTCTAAGAAAAGAAGGTGAGCTCCTTATAGCTCTCCTGCTGTGCTGAAAGGGAGGGGAAATCCAGTTCACAGCTATGCTATTATAATCAGCAGCTCTCAGACTCCAGTCAGTGTTCAGACTTTGGCAAACAGGAAAAAGAAGACCTCACCCTGATTCTGTACCTTCTATGGATGAGGTCAGGAACATAGCAAATGGCCACACTGAAGAGGCTACTTGTCTGTCTACTTGCCTTCTATGGGCAGTGCACAAAGAGTGAAAAGCTATGGTGACTAATGTTGACCTGCATTCAACAAGGATAGTAGTGTAGTAGGAGTAGAGTCACATTGCTTATGTTTTTTTCCCATATAACACTGAATGCCTGTCTTACTACATTAAGCAGATGCTATCTAGGGGTCGTATTGTATAAAGAAATAATGAACCATTGCTACTCACATAGTTTTGTGTTTTAAACTTGGTACAGCAACTCAACGTTTTGGTTATTTTTTTATCATTCTTTTATACTCTTGTTCCTTAATGTACATCTTCATCATCATCTTTGCACAATTAACTGTCTCACACAAGAATTGCATTTTGATCCTAGCTGTGTTGTGATGATAATTTTGGTCAGCTGTTTTTGTAGAACAGCAGTGGAAGACAGAGTACAAGATTTTGTGAACAGGTACAAAAATGCATTATTCATATGTTAAGTATTGCCACTTTTTCCCCTGTGTGGTTATTTTCTGAGAGTCTTTTTTTACCATTGAGCACAAAATGCCATGAACATCTGTAACAATGACTGGAGCTAGGGCTCAAGCTGTTCTCATTAAAACTGGAATGCTTTACAGAAACTTTCATAGACTCTACTCAATTTGTATGGGGTAATAAATGGTACATGTTTATTTAGTCTGCAGGGTCATTTTTATGACATACAATGTAATTCAGCTAATGTCCCATCAAGACTTCTCGGAAACTTGGCCTGTCACTATATGCTGCTTGAATATGCTGTGAAATTCGTCTGTATATCCTTCAGTAACATCCTTTCAAAACATTCGGGATTTATTTTACACCTACTTATATATACTTGGACTTTTAAACAAAATATTGTTGAAATTAAATAATCTCGCTATAAAAGCATAAAGAAGGTGCTCTATGTATAAATTCCATGTATACTTCCTTCAAGTGCTAGTAGCTTCATGCATGAAGTTGCATGAACAGGATTTTGACTGCCCTGTCAGTGTTGCCTAGTCTGTGCTGTAGCACTCTCCAAGCTATATTCTTCTGGTTTTACTTCCTGGCTTTCCATATAAGCCTGGACAGATCTCCACAATGCTCGGATGTTCCCCTCCCCAAATCCAGATGCGCCTCTTCGCTCGATCAGCTCTAGGAAAAAAGTGTCTTCTGCAAAGATGGGCTGAGTGAACACCTGGAGCAGGTACCTGTGAAAATGACATTGAAGAAGTGGGGCAAGATTATGATAAACATTTAACAGTGCAGATTTCTGTGTTCTGTATTCTGTATACTGTTGGATGTCTTATTTGGCCTGGCCACTGTAAAGTAGGCGTGGTTATTTCTTAACTTGAGAAAGTGCATGACTGAATTGTATTGGGAAACACTATGTGTTTGAATACAGACTTTGTGTCAAAAAAACAACTTACATACAAAAACATTGCAGTGAAAATGATCAACAGTGGATTACTGTTTCATCTAGAGACAAGAAATAATTTGACAGTAATTGGCATTTATCTTTTCCCTCAGTGGGCTTACAAGATCATCAAGGTAGTATACATCAACCATATGTGCAATATCATAGGAGCTGACATGAGGACATACAAGTTTTAATTTACTGGCTCAAGGTAGCTGCAGAAACCATATTTACATGGACAATAGCTGAAATTGTAAATGTACAATCTAAAACCAGCAGTAGCCATTTAAATATATGGTGGAAACAAAATCACTGCTGTAGTATATAGCTTCTACCATTACTCAGAGAGCACGTCAATAAAGAGGAGTGTGGTAATAGGTTTAGCAGAGGATGTGAATAACAGGCAAAGACGGACCTTTTGTTTTCAGCAGGAATATGATGGCAGAGGGAGTCTGGACTGTCTTGGCGCAGGTCAGTGTCCAGGAGGATCCCGTGCTGGGACAGCAGCTCGGGGGCGTGACCTGCATCCAGGATCTCCTGCTGCTTCCCCACCTGCCACCATGGAAAAGACCCAGTCAGGCATCTGCTCATTGATGACACATACAGCCACATAGATTGTTTTAAAGTGTGCATACAGGATAATGATTGCGGGAATATTCAGCATTTCTTGGATTCAACTTTTGAGATTTATATCTTGTAGATGCTGGCCCAGAAGTCAACTTCAGAATAAGTCGACATCACATGGCACAGTATATGCCAGAAGAGACAATGGGAAGCACTGAATCTAAGTCCAGGCTGGTCTTTCATTTTTTTTCTATTAGGGTAAATATAAAGGAGAAAGAAACGATGAGCAAGAGGCTGACCTCAGTGTAGTAGGCAGGTGGAGGTGCGAAGAAGTTCACCCCCGCCTGTGCCAGAGTGTTAGCCGTAGAGACTATGTCCTGGGTGTAAAGCCCCACATGTTGGATCCCTGCACCCTCATGTTGCTCCAAGAAAGTTTCCACCTGGTTTCTTCCTGAAACACCCATACATTGGTCACATGACACACCCTTAGTCATGCTCTCCATTCCTCTAATGGATGGAGCTCCATTTCAACACTTTGGTCCCAAACAAACAAAAAAAATCATATTCAGTTATGAAACAGAAGTTATGTTTTTAAACTTTAAATGTTTAACTATGCGAGACTGATAAACTGTTAAAAGAAAGGATAGCACCAGTGACTGCCTTCCATCATCCATTTGGGTTACCTGGCTCAGGCAGTGATTCTGCAATAACAAACTTGCAGTCTGGCTCCTTGGTCTTTGAGGGAAGTTTCAGCCCCACTTCACTGCATTTCCAGTATTTCATAGCAGTCAGTCGCAAACCAATTCCATTCTGATCCAAGACATAGCCCTCGTTTATATCCTCATCCCTGTTCAGTGAACAAAAAAATTGAGTATTTGCAACATTTAGAGGTGGTCTTTCTGAGTAATCATATGTTTTTTTAAAAAATGTTTTCTATTTCTAAAGGTGTATTCATCTATGTTATCCACACCGACACAGTCAGATGGTGAAAGGTCATGGTACTCTTACCTGTCAATGAAAAATCTCTCAAAACCAAAGTGCTTTTCATACCACCGCATGACGTCAGGTGTGCTTCTCCTGGGGCAGGCATACGTTATGTGATCAAAATGAGAAATCGGACTTGGTGGCGATTCGTCGACATGTGCGCCATTCTTCCTTACATTTTCAACATCTTGAAAACCAGGCAAGAATGCCCCCCTGTACTTTGACTTGTCGATTAGCGTGTGACAAACATTGCCCACGACTGATTTAACAACAGAATAGAAGACAACTCCTCTGTCATCCTGCACATGGGTAGGTGGCACTAGGAAATCACACCCTTGGTTTCGGAGAACGCCGAACGTCCTCTCAACATCCTCCACTTCAAAGCACACATTGCACGCGGTGTCCACCGAGTAGTTTGACTGAACGTCGTAAAGAAAATTATTTTCAGTGTTGATTCTATTGTTGGTTACAGTTCTGACAGCAGGGGAGCGTACCTCGCTTAAATCTTGAACTGAAGGAGAATGACAGCCCAGACGTGAAACCACCCCCCCATTCAAACTAAGAAGGGGATAATGTAACCGTTCATTCACGATGAAAACTGCCGATCCACCCCTGAAGGCGAGTTGTCTTGATTTCTCTGTTAGCCTAACGGCAATTAAATTGAATTTGAATTTAGCGACAAGGTCATGAGCTATTTTATCCACGTTCCTGACATGGAGAGCAATGTGATGCAGCCGGTGCAAGTAAGCTGCCATTTTCTGTGACGTGGCTGAGTAGGCGGTCTATGAATCAGTGGTTTACAAACAAGAAGTAGTATTGTACAGTAGATGCTTTGAGACGCTCCTATCTTGTCCTGGGAACCTACTACGTACGTTTTGCTTGTTGCTGTTTCCTTTGTCTCTGAAAATTTTCCGAAAATCGCTTAGAGTTCGTGAAAACGTCTCCAAACTTTCATCAAAATGAGCAATTAGATCCCCACTGGTGTCACCCGCCGGTCTGAAATTTAATCAACAAAAGAAATATTCATAAACAGTTGTAACATAATACATTACAGACTTGCTGAACTGATTAATTAAAACCATTTGCTGCAATAAAGTAGTCTATACTTATTCTTCATGACAAGTATCACTGTTTCTCAAATGTGGCTTTAAGGGGAAAATGTGGCTTTAAGCGCTCCATATTCATTAAACATGACTGCAGAAAAGTGTTGAAGGACATTAAAGTCAAATGCAGGTTGGGGACTCTATGGATGGACTCGAAACTGAAATGGGGGACTACATAGGGTTCACACCACGGCTCTTCAACATGAGCACATTAGGAATAGTAGATATTCAGAACTCTGAATTGTTCATTAAATTGAAAGTGATGTTTAAATACACCAATTACATTTTTTAAAATACATTATCTATTGGAATTTGAACTCTTAAACTGTTTTAATAGACTACTCTGATTTTGTAGCCCCTCGTTTTAAAGTTGCCGTTGATGATTAAAATATTCCTCTAAATAAGCTGTCTGAAAGATACCTTACCTTTTCATTGACCTGCTATTGTTGGATTCTAATGGAAACAGTTTAAATGCGCTCCGATCCCTCTTCATCTTGATCACTATTTTCTAAATGTATCGCTTTTTCAAATTTGTTCTTTAACAAACGTGGTGGTGAGATATGTCACTTTGTCTAGAACTTAAGGTTTTTTTTTGTCAATGGAGAGCGTAGTTCTATAAGAATAAAATTCACCTGTAATGTCCTGACTATACAGTTTTGCTGATTTGCTGTATGAACATGAAAGATTTTACACTGCAAATGAAGTAAGCCATATTATCTTTAATTCAATCTTAAATTATAAACAATCCGTACACATGACAAATCCAATCCTGTTTTTAAAAAGGCAATAATAATAATAATAAATAATAATAATAATAATAATAATAATAATAATCATCATCATCAGAAAGAAGTTGCGAGCACATGTAAGTACAAGAAACACAGAGAATATGATAATTGAATATCGTTAGGATTATTGTTCGTATTTTATAGTTAAAGGCATCATTACATTCTGAAATTAATCGAGCTAGTTCTGCTTGCTTATTGATATTGGTATGAGTTCAAGGCATTCAATCATATTCATGCCGTGAATCCAGGTTCAGTGATTCTGTGAAGATAACATTTTTGTAAACTTCATACTTTCAGCAAGGTAGGTAGCATGCTATATTCCGACAATCATATTTAAAGCACGACTGAAGAAAACATATATCAGATAATGCATTACAATGATCTACTGCAGCTTCACTACTGCAGCAGTTGTTTTGTGGTGACATCATCTTACTACTAAAAATCTCTACAGAACAGTCTTCGGAGGTTATTAGGTTATGAAACTATTGCCATTGTGGCTCTGTCAGGGATGCGGGTGTAGTCCGTGTAACGTTTCAGGTAGAGCCAAGATGGTGATAAAGAGTTACAGTTTCATTTTTGCTCTGCGGATAGTATTCACCATTAGCAACGAAAGACGTAGCTCCTGATAGGCCAATAGTATATCCATACTGAGCTATCCAATCTGTGTTGTGAACTGAGCCATGTGGTTTGTGACGTTGACAGTCCCCTGCCTTCAGTGAAGAAGGTTTATTTTGGCTTCTCCTGTTTCCCAGTCTCCGCCATTAGAGACACAGGAAGAGTAACGCTGTGGAAATGGGGATTATAATGGTGTAAAACTGAAAAGGAGGGGGCGGAAAGCCGATAGTTTTGTTCTAAGTGGGTGTTTCCACGAGGTTAATGAGGCGAGGGTGGGGAATGGGAAACATAAATAAAGAAGGGTTTCACAATTAACGGAGTAAATACGGATCTGGAAAAGCTCGTGAGGACTGGGACTGGGCAGCTCGGGGAAGGTTTGTTGTGGTTGAGCACCAGGGAGAGGAGTGTAAACACAGGAAAAGGTATGGCCTAACCTTCGATTTTAAACAGCCCCATATTACAGAATGTAAAGGTTGAGTGGTCACATTCAAACTACTTGCAATTTGGAATCAATGGGATTAAAAATGATCTTGCAGTGTCCCCACTGACGTAGACGGGACAACGTCAGTGTTGCTAGCAAGCTTCAATAACGCGAGTAGCTAGCTGGCTAATCTGGTTCTCTTGTCACTTTGGTCTGCCCCGTTGCAAGATAGCTATTTGGCTATCTAGAAAACCAGACATAGCTAACGAGACGCTTCTCCAGTGTCACTGGTTGCCTCATGGTTGCAGTATATTGAATTTCGAGCCAAGTAGTTAAACTTACCAGCGAAGAAGCGGCGAGACCAATTTCCGAAAACTAAGGAGCTGGCGAGATATTTTGCTGGCGAATCAGATTACTTTCAGGTCAAGGCACAATAGACAAGTTTAGTTCCTGTACAGCTAGCTAAAGTTACAAAACTTGAACCTGCATGTGTTAGATATAGGAGAAGGTCGCAGAGTTACCTACATAACATTTGTTACCTGACTAGTTAGCTAATGTTTTGTTAATGGCACGGTTTAGACAGATGGCCACATTCTTCTGACAGAAAAACAACATTCCCGAAGTACTATGTAATTGAAAATACCCATGAAATACATCAAATATGAACGCAGTGTATTGCATACAGCAGTTAGCTTGCTACTGCGTTAGCTAACTAATTGCTATCGCTGAGGAAGTGGCTAAATGCGAATTGATATTTCCGCTGTTCATTGTCACAGGCTAGCAACAACTTGATTATAGTGTTTTAGTATGGTTGCTTGATAGTTAAGGTATTAGCTAGCTACCAAATAGCAGCTTGCAGTACAGTATGTTGGGACATGAAACGTGAGTATCTGGCGATCTTATTTCGCAAGCTTGCTGCTACCTTGGATTTGTTTTTTTTTGTTTTTTTTTCTTTTGACTGTTGTTACTCAAAATCCCAAACAAACCCAAAACATGTTGTCTGGACCTACACTATAATTTATTCTGTAGAAATATTATTTTATGATGGGCCCTGTTTTATTTTGTTGCATAGCTGTTTAGCAGGCGTAACTCATGCAGTGGTTTGCCTTTTATTACCTTAGTCTTTAAATTTAAGGGTGCAACTGTGACTTTGTTAAATTGATTGTTAAATTGATTGAAACTTTACGATATTGAAATAGGGTATTATACCTACTGTTGTGGCGACACCTCAGGATAAAGTAAAGTAAAGTTATCAACAGGTAAATTAAGACGACACACGTGCAGCACATTTGAAAAGAAAACACCAAAATATGAATATTTATTGATGCTACTTTTAAAGGCTTGCCATTTCTGGGGTGGTAAAAATGTGTATTTGTTTAATGCAGTATGCAGTGTTCCATTCTCTCACATTCTGTCTCATTGTCATAACATTCTGCTGGACAATGCCTGTTATACCAGCAATAGCCTACATTCACTGTCGCTTCCAGTGAAATAACTTTTGAAAAATCACAGTGAATAGTAATGATAGAGAAATTATTTACCAGTTTAATTAGTTTCATTTTTTTCTCTTAAAAAGATGACTGTACATCTGGAAAGAAGAGAGAAATTCACTCCACCCCCATCTGACTACCCATAGGAGAAATTGTGTAGCTGCAGTAGCGCATCGTAGTAATTTGAAGGAATACCTTCCTGGGAATAATAACACCACTGCCAGGATAAAATATATGAAATCTAGGCTGCTGTGAATGATTTCTCCCTGGGATTTGACTCCAGCGCAGCCCAGCCACTAGGTTATGCCGTGCTGTTATGGATCGCTTCTTTGCACTCGGCTGACTGTTCATTGTATCTGTCGTACTCGCTCAGGAGTGGAATATGGAGTTTCAGCCCTGGAACTCTGACATGGGCTCAGATGCAGTCCGATGCACACTCTCAGACCATACAGATTAAAGGAAAGTCAAGGCGGACCAGCCATACTGGCAGGGAAGATTCAGTTTTATCAGGGCTTAGTTGTGTATTAAGTTGAAATGCGGAGCTCGTAGTGAAAATTATGCTTTTCAAGTGGTAAGCATTTCCTTCTTTTTTTTTTTTTCTTCCAAATGGGCAAATGAGAACGTGCAGTTTAGTGCTTTGGCAGCAGCAGAAAGTGCTGCCAGAGGTCCAGATGTTTAAAGCAGGATTTGATAATCAAAGCAGCCTGAGCCATAGCCATTTGCTTTTGAGGTTTGTGTTGATGTGAGGAAACAAAGATTTGCATTACACTCTCTGGTTTATGTAATGCTAGTGTCTGGATGGAGAGGCTTCTACATGTATTTGTTTGCTCGGCCATGCTATTCCATGCTCTCCCTTGGGTGTCTTGGCTTTCAAGGTAGTGGTTGAACCAAATATTTAGATTAATTACAACCAAATCAGACTTCACTTAAAGTAGACATATCAGGATTCATGTCTGTTTTATGTGTAGAAATGTCATTAACATGGTACCTACAGACTATACATGTAGGCCTGTTATAGATACAGAAGATAAAGTAGCTAAATGTGTGTTTCTCTTAATTTAGTCTCTAGTAACCCTGTGTATTTCCCAGTACTCACCCTTTCCATTAAGTGATTTTGTTGCAGGCAGTGGTAGGCTTGTGGGATGTGCTTGATGCTGCAGCATTGTGAATATGCATGTGCTTGTTTCCCGGCAGCCTGCCTCCTGCCTGATCTCCTTGTGAAGGGGGCCAGAGCTTGCCGACTGAGCGGTGGACGATGACGGAGCTGGGGGCGAAGTGGGCCTGTGAGTACTGCACGTATGAGAACTGGCCGTCGGCTATCAAGTGCACCATGTGCCGTGCCCAGAGGCCCAGCACCAGCGCCATCATTACCGAGGAGCCCTTCAAGACCGGGCCTGCCCTGGATGTTGGTAGCAGCGGGGGACACGAATGGGACCCACCGGGCACCGAGGGTGGCAGCGCCCTGCTGATCTGCCCAGACTCCAGCGCCCGGCCTCGCGTCAAGCCACCCGGGCCGGCCGAGGTCAGCAGCAAGTGGTCCTGCCACATGTGCACCTACCTGAACTGGCCCCGTGCCATCCGCTGCACCCAGTGCCTGTGCCAGCGACAGCGCGCCCGCAGCCCCACGGACTCCTCCTCCACCCCCCAGACCTCCGGGTCCGGCTGCAGGCCTGCCCCACCCCCCCAGGACCCCTGCGAGGAGTACAACGATCGCAACCGCCTCAACACTCGCGCGCATCACTGGACCTGTGCCGCCTGCACCTACGAGAACTGGCCAAAGACCAGAAAGTGCGTGGTCTGTGACCACCCCAGGCCTAACGGGCCAGTGGAGGCCATCGAGCTGGCCGACCCGAGGGGGGACCCGTCGTCAGTCATTAACGAGCAGGACCGCGCCCGTTGGAGGAGCGGTGGCTGCAGCAGTGGGGGAGGCCAGAGGCGCTCACCCCCAACCTCCAAGAGGGAGTCGGAGGTTACCATGGACTTTCAGAGGATCGAGCTGGCAGCCGGCGCAGTAGGCAGCAAGGAGGAGCTTGAGGTTGACTTTAAAAAGCTGAAACAGATTAAGAACAGGATGAGGAAGACGGACTGGCTGTTTCTCAACGCATGTGCGGGTGAGTTGATTTAGGGAAATGTCCCCTGAGTTTGTTCTGTCACTGCCACCAGTTTAAATTTAAAATAGCCATTGGGCAAAAGACATATATATTTAACATTCCCTCTTATCTGGCAAGCCAAGTGCCACTCCTCATTGTTGAATTTACAGAAGGTTGAAAAACAGAAAGAAACTGCAACAAATTCAATGGCATTTGGTGGGCTGGTATTCCACACCCTAATGCCTGAAGGACAATCGCTTTTCACTATTGAGAGAGCACTCTGTTCTGAACCACTATTTCTCCGGTCAACAAAACTAGCATTGTGTGGCCTTTAACTGCTTTCGTGATGTCATAGTGTGTGATGGCAGCTAGTGACGCTCCAGAGGCAATCATTTTATTGTGTTTGTATTAAAATGAGGGATTCAGTTTCCTCTCTTTGTGTCTCTGCACAGATGATCTCACTTTTTGTAAATGGAGATGTTTTGTGGATGGATCTTTCTGTGTGAGTGTGTGTGTGTGTGTGTGTGTGTGTGTTTCAACAAAGAATAGCTTATCAGCTTCCAGACAGCAGTTGTAATTCCCCATTTTGCAAGAACTTGACCTTTGTCTTGGAGTAGACTGTGTTGATTTAACCCATTGGCCAGCATGTCTTGGCCTTTGCTGTTACTTAGTAGGAAATATTTACTGGCAAGAAAGAAATGAATTTGTGTGTGGGGAGAATAGGAGTGTCTGAAGAAGGAGCCATTTTTGCATTGTTTTCTCTTAATACATCTCTATAACCGATTTAATGATCTTGACAGGGAAGTGTTTTAGTCATTATTTCAGATATGTGACTGAGAGGAACTTGAATGATTCCAATGTAGAGCTGAAACTGATGCCGTCACAGGAATATGATGCGTTGTGACAACAAAGATAACTGGATGGATGAATGAGTGAATGAATGAATGAGTGAGTGAGTGAGTGAGTTTGATGTCAGTGCTTTGTTGTTGCTTTTTGGCAGCTTGACCGGATGATACATTAATGAGTAAGTGAATGACCGTGGTGTCAGTGCCTCTGCTTGCTTGTGACATTGATGCTCACAATGCTTTGTGGTTTTGTGAGGGAGAGAGTATTGATGAGGGAGTGGGTGAATAACTGAGCGTGATGTCAGCACTGGCATGTGCTTTGTGATCGGTGCGGGAAGCCGAGAGTATTGACAAGCGAGTGAGGGAAAGGGTAAGTGAGTATGATGTCAGTGCCTGTTCGTGCTTTATGGGCAGTTCCAGCAGCGTATGACTGACTGAATCAATGAGAGCCGAGATGGCAGCAGAAATTCACAGTGCCCTCTCCTCACTGAGCGGGCAGAGGTGAAAGGCAGGCGTGAGCAGGGGGCCCGCAGAGGGACGTCTCCGCTCCTGAAGCCCCAAGTGGCAGAGCCTCGTAGACACTGGCTCCCAGTCAAGAGAGCTTGTAAACAGTGACACTTGTGTGCTGAGACAGGCATTCTGCAGTGCAAAATAACCACAGCATGTGCACCAGGGCAAAAAATAAACAGTCGTGAACACAGAGTCCCGACCTTCGTCCTGCCTCTGCCAGGGGTTGTATGTTACAGTTCTGCTATGCACTGCCCCCACTTTCCTGCTGTAAACTGTCAGTTATTCCCGGCTCCAGAATCCGTCCTAGCTGTGTTCATACTTCTGTATTTTCTATTAATGTTATGTTAGGCTAAGGCTTATTTCATAACTGTCATTAACTGGGCAATTGCTCACTTCGAAATATGAGGTACTGTGTTATAGATTTTCCACAGAGCTCATCTCACAGGGCTCTACTCAGGGGACCATATCCTTTGACCAGGGTGTGTTTTTGTAGCAGAGGAAGCAATTAATTAGATGTGCAATTTTTTACTACAAGCAGGATTTTTCTCAGAAGGTGTGGGGTAGTGTGGAGTGATACCAGGAAGTAAAGCTGCAAGAGTGAATACAATGTAGAATAATTGGATATAATATTTACCTAGAGGGGAAATGTTACATTGGAGAGCTGGTTTAATAAGAAAGTCCTGATTCACAGGAATAAACTGCTTTATGGATATTACATAGGATTACAACCTGAGATCCTGTAAACCGCTTTTAAATAGTTCAGAATACTCAGGTGCTTTTACAATGCCAGAGACAGTCCTGTAAATCTTTTCAAGAGTCATTTACACCATGGTGAGTCATAAAGTACATTTGTAACAAATACCCATTTTTGTAAGTAATAAGTTAATATGTAAAAGACTAGGTTTGGCCAGATTGTGTCCGGGAGCCAGAGTGTTCCATGTAGTTGTTTTGTTGTTTAGGAAGTGCCTGAGTTGTGTAAAAACATCCTGCTTATTTTTGCTCTGTGGCACACATGGCATCTCTTTGATACAGTAATAGTTCTGGAGTCCAAGGGGTGAACCAGCCAAAAGGCTGACTCGAACAGTATGTTACAGATTCTGCACACATCCCTCCAGTCTGATGTTATTGGTCCAGTGTGCTTTCTTCAACAGGAAACCATAAAATGTGTCATTTGTTTTTACACACGGATTTGTTATTCCCACATTACGTAGAAGATCCTGCTGTTTTTCTTCTGCAGTGGAAGGAAAGGCAGTGTTTTTGTAAAATTGTTCTCTCCTCAGTAGGCGAGCATTTGCTCCTGGTTGTGGGTTGTGGTACACTCACTTTGATAGCAATCTCTGTGTCATATAGAAAGTACAAGCGCTGCAGATCGTTGGATCAGCTGTGTGTAAGTGTTTTAAAACTGATACCTACATCATGTACACAGAAACGAGTGAATAAAACCAGAGGCCAGTGTTGTGTAACATTTGATTGGCTTTGGTGTAAACTATCTGGTGTTTTGATTGAGCTCTTGGTTGCCGCTCCTTGTCTGTTATGGATATTGTGAGTTGGAGTAACTCTTCCTGTTTGTGAAAATGGGTGTGAATGTTGTAGCGATTCCTGTGTATTGCAGAGACTGTTTATACATTGTAACACTACATTAGTCTGAAGGGTGTGATTGGACTTTCTGATGGATTCCAAGCTGGGACATACTAGTGCAATTCATTATTCTCTGACAAACTGCTTACAGTGAGGTGGCCGTTAAAATAAACCAGTGCTTCCTGGATAGGTTTGCAAACTCCACATTTGTATAACGTTATTTGTAGAATTTGTATAGAGATGAGCGTGAGGCTGGCAGTGGGTTACTGGTACTAGTTTTCCAATATCATAGATCCAACTTGGCTTGACACTGCCAGCCATGGCCATTTTGTAGCTCCACAGAAAACTGACAAGCTCTGGACAGTGCAAAGTTCCAGGCTCTGTGTCTCACCAGCCTTAAATGGAGCTTCTTAGTTACAAGAAGGCACCAATGAATTGGCATGACAGCCAGTCTTGTTTAACCAGCTTAATAGCAACTTGTTAAACTGGGCTAAACATGGCTGTGGCACTGCAACCAGAGTGTGATCTAGAGTGTTTTGGTACAGTTGAAGAGATGAACATAATACAAAATGAAGCCCAGTTATTATGGCAGAATTTTCATGATGCTTTCACTTTGTGAGCACTCACTATGTCCGTTAGTGGCTATATCCGTCAGATCCACAGTAACTCAAAGAGTGCTTGCAGGCTCTGGCTGGTGTTCAGCTGTTTTCCTCTGCTCTCATTATGTAAACAGAGTGAAATGGTACCTAGCTAACTCACTTTAGTGTGTTGGCTCTGTGTTTAGTACCTAAAATTGACCACACAGCTATCAAACTATTTAACAGCACCCATGACTGTGCTGTGTACGGCCATGTATGTGACATTGGACTGTCTTGTTTGTGAATGCAGAAGCTAGACACTTAGTATTCTGAATCTCATTGTCTGACCACATTGCTAGTGAGATAAAAATCGAAAATACTGTTTGTAGTGGAAGGGAAGGTGTCGCTGAATACTTCTGTCTGCTTTATTTAAAGCACCTTTTTTTTACTCTAGCTTTACACAAGACTAAACCATCTTTCGGTGTCTGAATAGTCATTTTTTCTGTTTCACTCTATGACATTCATTATCTTTTTTTGTGAATCTTCAGTATAGTAATAGGCTAATAATAGCTTGATAGTTTGAATATAAATTGGTTTTGCCTGGGGGCCACCCAATGTCTGCTGACACTAATGAAAAAGGTTATCAAGGCATCTGTCATCTCGGTATTAACTTTGTCTATAGCTTTTTCTAACACATTTAAATAACTGTTTTTGGTTTGCTTCTCTCATAACATTATGTATTGATGAAAGTGAGGAGGAAATGATATGTTAAAACAAAAACGGCTTTTGAATATTCAGATGGATTGAGCAACTTCTGAACTTCAGCATGGAACACAGTTTGTGCAGCTTGACTTGATGTGTGAAAGGTTACTTTGTTTATCGCGATGACAACAGTAATGTTTCCTGGGAACAGATCCAAACAGTCAGTTCAGAATGTGTGACAATGAACTGCTTGCATTTTAGAATTGTTGAAGGCACATTCCAGTCCCGCTGTGATTCTGCAAAGTTTGCCTTAAGGATGCACTTTAAAGAATACGGATGCTAGCTTTTCATCCGGTCTCAAAACCTGTTGTTCAAGGGGAGGCGTTACATCACATCTTTGGTCGGTCTTTGCCAGGTACTTCTCTGTGATGCATGGCTACACTGTACACCAGATGACAGGGACAGAGGAAGGAACGATGTTTTACCAAAAGACTGCCCCATAGAAGAATGCGTTTTCAAACTGTGTCTGTGTTCATTAGATCCAGTAGGGCCCCCAGGAGCGAGTGCAGCGAGTGCTTTTCAGATTTCCGTTTGCAGTAATTTGATTCTGCTGCAGTAATACCGATGGCACAGGGCAAGACGGATGTAGTCCCCCCCCTCCAACCCCTCCCTTTTATATGTATTCAGGCATGTGGTGTGGGATTTTAAAGAACCCACTCTCCACTGTCCTGTCCTTCCTGTCTCCATCATTCCACCATTTTACTGTGCCTGGAAACTACGGCCTCGTGCCTTTGTAAATGCAAATCATTGTGTTGCCGCGAGGACTTTAAACAATAGCAAGCCTGGCATAATTTATCAGTAACACACTAGACCTATGCATGGAGGTTCCAGAAATGTCTCTAATGGTGTAAAAGGCGAGTATTGCAGCCCAGTTGTTTAATGCCAAATTTTATTTTTTTTTGCAACGAATCCTTGTGATAACTTGTGATTTGTAGAGTGAACATAATGACTCAGTTGTGTTGTATCCTACGCTTGAACAGTGCAGTCCATTAAATAATTGTGATGCAGATGCAGTGTTTTTCTCTGTAAATTTCTGCATAATGAGTGTGTTGTCTCTTGACCATGGAAGCTTAAGATAAGCTGATGGGGGGCTTTTAGTTCCAGAGATGTATGGCCATTAATCATGCAGTAGGGCAGGTCCTTATAGTGCGGATACAGCAATCTGCAGTTAGGAAATGCAAAACAAGTGCACTTAAGTGTGTTTGGGTGTATGTGCATGAAATATACGTTGTGTATGTGGGTGTTTAGCAGTACAATAAGTAGTCTATGTATGTATATATGAGCGTGTGTGTGTGTGTGTGTATCAGCGTATAAGTAGCCTATATATATATATATATATATGTATGTGCGTGTGTCAGTGTATAAGTAGCCTATATATGTATGTGTATTTTATTGCCTCTGGGAAGGAGAAAATAAATCAATATTATTTATGTGTAAAATGTCGAATGGGTATTGATACACAGATCGTTAGCATGTAGGATGAGAGTCCTCTGAATGTGTGAGCTGAAACATAGCTCTCATTGCAGGTGTGGTGGAGGGGGATCTGGCTGCAGTGGAGGCATACAAGTCGTCTGGGGGAGACATCGCGCGGCAGCTAACGGCTGACGAAGTGCGCCTCCTAAATCGCCCCTCAGCCTTTGACGATGGCTTCACCCTGGTGCATCTGGCCATTCGCTTTCAGAGACAGGACATGCTGGCCATTCTCCTAACAGAGGTAATTGTGGGGGTGGCAGAAACTGACATCGGCTGTAAAATATGAGGAATACTGGCTCAGAAGCGTTAATTGCTTCTTTACAGGGACTCGATAGACATGTACACTTTCAGGATTAAAAAGGATAAGTCTTGCGTCCATTTTCGTTTGAAATCTCAGTGCGGGGAGAGGAATGAAGGCGTTTCAAGTGGAGGAGGAGGCGACCTGTAGGCTTGTCCTTTTAAACGGAAGTGCAATCATGGTGATTTGCGAGACCCTGTTCCTGCCAGTGCTGCTAGATAAAAAGAAAGCGGTGTTCATGCCAGAGTGGGCTCCCCCTTTGAGCTGAGGATTAAATAAAGGATTACACAAAAGGCAGTACAGCCATTGGCCCTTGGTGGAAGTGATGTCACAAAGCTAATAAAGCCTGGTGTAGTGAGTAAGATTGTGCTTAGTAAGTGCAGGAGGGGCGATGCATCCTTTCACTTTTTATTTATTTATTAATTTATTCAAAATGTATGTATTTTAAACACAGACAAATATCAATACATAAAATTTCTACATTCAAATTATACATTGCTATTTATGTAAGGTTGGCAGCACAAATGTCAATTTTAATAGGATGAGATTAAGGCTGTCATTGATCCCAGATTACGCTGCTACTACCTGACCCTGTTTAGAGGTCATTGAAAGCCTTAAACCCCTGGATGACGTTGTGGGCACTAGATGTTGCTGTATAGTAGCTGGTTTCAGTCTGTAGTTTATGGACCAACTGCATTTCAGGCAGCTCAGGACTTCTTATATTGCAATATTTTCATGGGTTTTTCCTATGAAAACAGCTTCATTCATATAATTTCTAAATTTCACATATTCTTGTTGTATTTATTCTGAATATTGTACTGATTGTTTTATGCTTCTATTTTGTTGTCATCAGTTAACATAATATGTACGTACACTGAAGAAACAGAAAATCCTGTTATGTAAAACTGATTCTGGGGAGAGCTGGATTTCATGTGGCATTGTGTACTGTCATTGCATTGTCCAAGTAAAATAAACAAAATGAAATGATGAGTTTCAATCCCTTAGTGAGCCGTGTTGTGCGAGAGTAGGTTGAGTCACACAGGGAAAAACGCTGAGACAGAGTCTGTTGAGTCATGTAGGGAGAAATGGTGTGTGTATCCCTGTGGCCATCAGGTCTCCCAGCAAGCCACCAAGTGTATCCCCGCCATGGTGTGCCCCGAGCTGACGGAACAGATCCGCAGGGAGATCGCAGCCTCCCTGCACCAGCGTAAGGGTGACTTCTCCTGCTACTTCCTCACCGACCTTGTCACCTTCACACTACCAGCAGGTGAGGCCACTCGCTCCTAGCCCTATGTCCCCAGTCAACAACAAAGTGCTCAAATATTGTGAAAAATGGCTGTAAGCTTTAGTGCTGATGTTGTCATATCCTTATGGTAACTGCTCTTGGATTACCACCCCAAAAGTCAGTTTATTTTATTATGAAGGGTTTTATTTGCTTATTCAAATGTATGGAGTACACATGTAGATGTAATATGTTGCACAGCCTTGCAGAGAACAATATGTTGAAATCTGAAACCTGAGGCATAATGGAACTATTCAGTGTACAGGTCATTATGTACATACATGGTTTTCCGTATGTATTATGGCTCAATCTTTAAAATTATATATTATGAAAAACATGACCTAACTGTGAATAACTAGATGAATGTCAGTGGCATGATTAGGATTTGTAACATATCATTTATCTGAACAAATATTAAAGGTTAAATTGTGTTCCTTAGGCATTAAATAACATTTTTCATTTTGCCAGTTGGTACAGAAAGATGGTGTTGTCAGCACTATAACATTGAAATTCTACACATTGCCCCCTGGCTGTTTGTACAATGATTTTTCATAAAAAACAGGATAAGAGTTCACAGGAGTGTTTTTGGCAACATTACCATTAGAGGAAAATTATTCTAGCTTCACTGGAAGATCAGAATGTTCTCTGTTATGCCAAGTATTTATTTGCATGTAGGATGTAGCTGAAGGCCACTTTTTAGCGATTCTGTTGGACAAAGGTGGCGCTTTTATTTTTTAGCCAGAGAATGGCCACTCGGGTTCCGTGTGCAGCTGAGTGTACATGAAATGCAGCTGCTGCAAGAATAAACATTTATACTGCTATTTCATGTGTCACAAAAGATGCTTACTGGACTACAGTGAAAGCAATACATTTTGCCTTTGAGTTTGCAAGCTGAAAAGTCCACTTTCTGTCAGAAGGGTTTGTACATGGTTCTAAAATAGGTCCAGATATGGCTGTAAGACTTACAGTTTACATTGTATAAATTCTCAGTGTGCAATGAATGGTGTGTTGGATGGATAAAAAGATCATTGTCAAGGTGTTATTACTGAATCCCCCGTAGATCTGGTCAATATCACTGTCAAGTTCATGGAAGCTATTCCTTAAAATGAGTACCAATAAATGCTCTTTCTGTCACCTTTATGAGCTCCGATTTTATGGTTCCAGATATTGAGGACTTGCCCCCATCTGTTCAAGAAAAGCTGTTCGATGAGGTACTGGACCGCGATGTACAGAAAGGTAAAGCATGACTTCATCACATTTTAGTTACATTTTTTCCATTTTTTTAAACAAATGATGCATCTGTTTGAAAAGCAGCCAGGACCAAATGTGATTTTGAGAGGATTCACAGGAGAGAAGTCATACCGTGTGTTCCATCTGATCCGTGCCAGCTCTCACATTCTGTTCCTCTGCGAGCTCTCGCTGCTCGTCTTCTAATTGGGCTAATTGAGTTTTAGGATTTTTCCCCTCTGCCTTATGGAATGGCATACTTAACAGAGTGAGTGGGATGTTTGTATTTTTCCCCTAGTACTGGAAGTTGACACTGCTGGTTTCGCCAGGTGTCCTGTGACCCGTTTAGTACCTTAAATTGTGTCATGGGGGAGACATCATGGTTAATTGGAGAGCAAAATAAAGTTAGTGGAAGGGGAGGAGGTAGATGTATGAGTTTGTTGGACAGCGAAAGCAGAGCCATTTGGTCAATGCCATCCTCTCTCTCTGCGCAGAGCTGGAGGAGGAGTCGCCCATCATAAACTGGTCCCTGGAGCTGGGGACGCGTCTGGACAGCAGGCTGTATGCGCTGTGGAACCGCACGGCTGGGGACTGCCTCCTGGACTCGGTGCTTCAGGCCACCTGGGGCATCTACGACAAAGACTCAGTCCTACGCAAGACCCTACACGACAGTTTACACGACTGCTCACACTGGTAAGCACGTGGCACACCACAGACCTAATGTGGAATGTGAAGCTAAAAGCCATTCCAACCAGAACAGGTATCATATCAATATAGAAAAATCGTTCTGATTAATTTATATAGATACATTGCAGCGTACCCCATGAAGTTTAGACTGGTGTTTTTGCAGTCACTTGCAGAGCAGTGTTAACAATGTTTCTAAAACTTAACAATAGTTTCAGCTGATATCAATGCTTTCCTGCTTGAAGTTTGGTGCCGCACCCTTCTTTGGTTTGGGTGAGGTAGACGTTCTCTTTTGTTTATTTAGTCTTGAGGCAATGACTTTCTTTCAATTGATGCAGGACAGTGATTTATATTTCTCAGTATAGTTATCTTTTCTGGTGGGAATGGCCCTTCATTTTTCCTTGTCCTGGTTAAACGATAACACTGTGTGGAGGGGGATGAATACCTGGATTTTAAGGCAGGGCAGGCTGTTTTCAGTAGATTTTCTCACTCTAATGAAATTCTTAGCAGCAGCTGCTAAGACAGTATAGGTGGTGTTAATGATGTTTGATGATGTATGTGTGTGTCTGTGGTTTGCAGGTTCTATACACGCTGGAAAGAATGGGAATCATGGTATTCACAGAGTTTCGGCCTGCACTTCTCCCTGAGGGAGGAACAGTGGCAGGAGGACTGGGCTTTCATCCTGTCCCTCGCCAGTCAGGTATGCCTACAAGCCTGGGGTCTATCCCTGTTATAAGACAAGCATTCTCACCCTGGATACAGCCACATACATCTGCCATGTGGAGGGCTTGTCAATACTTTGTAACATTCATCAAATCCTTGTGAATGACTTTGCTTTGTAAATGATATCAGGCCAGGTAGAACACAGCCCTGCTCTGTAACTCAAACTGGCCTTATTTCGAGCCAGAGCTCTGCTCTAGCCCTCAAAATGCTCACATCCAAACCTGCAAGGCCACATTAAGTTCAGTGTGGTTGCGGTCTGTGCTCTGAGCTGTTATAACTTATTTAGTAGCGGTTTCAGCACAAGTTGCCCAGGAGGATTTCCTAGGTAGCCTTGTAGGGAATTTTGAATAACCTGCATATTAACCATCATTTCTCTCTCTTCCTCCCCTTGCAGCCTGGAGCCAGTTTGGAACAGACTCACATTTTTGTTCTTGCACACATTCTTCGTAGACCAATCATAGTTTACGGAGTGAAGTATTACAAGAGTTTCCGTGGTGAAACATTAGGGTACACTCGTTTTCAAGGTGAGTAAAAGAAGCTTTAACAACTAAAATGTTTGATGCAGTACATGAATATTTCCTTTGATAAACTTGTTGCAAAATGCATTTGTTTCATGCTAAGAGTACCAGTTTGTTATTGTCAGCAGTGCAGTATGAAATAATACATTAGAATCTCACTGGTTTCTCGCTGAAGTAGCACCAAAATCTTACTTTCATTTAAAATGTTTTAAAACTAGAAGTTCCTTAGTATGCACAACAGGCAGTGTTCGTTAAGTTCTGCAAAAGTGATCAATTGATTGATCCTGAAGTGGATTTAGCATGACTTTAGAGTTCCTGTAGAGGTTTTAACTAGTTCCACATGGCAATCGCTAGAATGAGACCTATTAAATGGAGCCTGCAATTGGATCTTTAAAACCTGGAGTGGTGTAGAGTGCTGCTGTCAAGGCAATAAATTTTGCCCTGTAAGAAAACAGTTACTGGCTCAGTTTCATTTACTCGATGGAGGCCCATGAATGGGGTGCACTGCACACATGTACAGTGTTGCCATTGTAGTGCGTTTGCCATCTAAAATGGCAGAAATGTTTTTACACATCTGATTGAGACTTACTTTGAAGGTGTACTGAAACTGTTACCAACGAGCTGTGGCTGTGAACTGAAATGCCAAAAGTGTTTTTACAAATCAAAATGAGGCCTCCTTCTAATGGCTTCTATTTCACCCCAGTGCTGTCTTTTACTAATTGTGCAGACTACCCTCTCCAGATATTTTTATTTAACTGTTTCATTTTTGAGAGCCAAGAACATTTTGGACGTTTTACATTGGTAGGTGGCCATAAAATAAAATTTGACTAACAGCAAAAAAAAAAAAGTAGTGATGTGTGGGTCTGACTTGCTCAGAAACGCGCTGCAGAAATAAGATTTTTCATTAAGTGTGCCAGGCGCCATAGTAGCCACCATTAAAGCGGCCTGTTTTTAATTTTGGATGGGGAGGTGCAGCAGACTGATGAATGCGCGCTGTAATGATCCCATTTCTGCGCTAATGTCAGGGTAATGGAGAAATGATTTGCAGCGCGTGCTGCTGAAGGAGGAAGCAGAGAGTCCAGGACTCCACAGGGAAGGTCTCATTAAAGCTGGGGCTCTGAAATGGCACAATGCGCGACTGTTTCTAATGACCCCGCCCCTCGAGTCCGCAAGCCACCGCTCCCACTATTTAGCCTTGGTCACAAGGTGAATAAGTTGCATTCTGACTTCAGCCTTGGCCAAAGGTGTAATTTTAGCTTGATGAAATTTTATTCCCCATTGGCTCAAGTGTCATTAAATGTCTTTCCATCTCTGTATGTTTCATTGAAGGGTTAGGTGAGATTGTCTGGCATTTAGGGATGTCCCCTCACCACTTCTGTGTTTTGACTCATATCTGAGTCACAGCTAGATGAAATTAAATATTCATACATTTTTACATTTTCCTTCCCCCAACAAGTGTGAATGTAGGACAGCTACCTTAAAAGGCTATACTATTTTTGTTGCAAGTTGAAAACTCATTACCGGACTCCAGCACAGTGATTTAGAGCTGGCATATTGGCAAAATTAATAACATGTGAAATGAAGAATAGCTGCTACAGCTCATCTCTTTACCTCTGCAATTTTAACACATAAAAATGGCAGCAATAACTAGGCTAATGTTTTAACATTTTTGGGATTTAATGGTTTGTTTATAATTACCCATGTAGCTTTCAGCTTCTTAAGTCGTGGAATACAGAAGAAGCCATAAAATAACCAACAAAGAAAATGTATGTTAACACAATATCCTGGTTTGCATAAAAAACATAGCCTGCATCTTTCAGCTGTAAATATATGGGCCAGCTGGCGATTACTAACAGCCTTAAATGTCAACTCTATAATTAAATTTATATACCACTTGGTGTCTACATAAAATAAGTTATCAGATGGATACATTCACATGACATATTACACTGGCTAGCTTCAGGTATATTTTGGCTTTTTAAAATTATCAGTTCATTTTCTACTTTATCTGGCAGTATTAGCAGTGAAAAGGAAATTAGGAAAAGGAATTAGGCATAGTGGGACTCCACGGAATTATTTTTAATCATGTGTTTCTGATGCTTTGATTCAGATTTTCATTTTGTTTTCATTGTTTTTTTTTGACTCCATGGAAGTTGGCCCTTTTGACATTTGCCATGGCCTGGTGTATTTTTATTTATTTATTTTTTTGCCTCTCCAGGAGTGTATTTGCCTTTACTGTGGGAACAGAGCTTCTGCTGGAAAAGCCCCATCGCTCTTGGTTACACCAGGGGCCATTTCTCCGCACTGGTGGCCATGGAGAATGACGGCTACGACAATCGAGGCGCGGGCGCCAACCTCAACACGGATGATGATGTCACCGTCACCTTCTTGCCACTAGTGGACAGCGACAGGAAGTTGCTACACATACACTTTTTATCTGCACAAGAGGTGAGACTTACCTCAGGAGATGCGCATGATTGTGCTGTCAGGGCCTGACCTGGCCTGGGCCAGTGGTGTGTGGCGCATCGTCCCGATGGCAGTCGTTTTATCTGCTGGTGTGCAGGAGTGTAGTTGGTTCCCTGTAGGATTTGTAATTGGTGGTGCATGTGCAAGCTCATATTTCTGTGTGTGTATGTGTGAGTGGGAGAGCAAACATGATTTCCCTGTAGAATTCATGATTAATATCTGCTTACCTGTGCAGTGTGTTTTGACCTTTATCTAATGAAGGTCCCATGCTAACTGAAACATCATCATGTTTTATAAACCCACATTCACAGGAGCTAAGAGTGTGGGCCTTTCCCTTTGTTTTCCATGCATGAGAGTTTTTGCTCAGAATGTGCATGTCCTTTGATAGAAATGAGTTGATTCCCTGCACCATTTGTGTGTGTGTGTGTGTGTGTGTGTGTGCGCGCTGCTCTTTGTTAGACCGGAGTGAAGCCTCAGTTCATTGATTGGCCTCGTTAGTCATGTTTATACGAGTGATAGATTATAGATTATAGCTGTAATGCATGTGCATTTTCTGCACTGAAATGGACAGAACTGAAGAGCCTGTAGAGGCTAAAAGGTGTGTGTGTGTGTGTGTGTGTGTGTGTGTGTGTGTGTCTGTGTGTGTGTGTCTGTGTGTCTGTGTGTGTGTGTGTGTGTGTGTGTGTGTGTGTGTGTGTGTGTGTGTGTGTGTGTGTGTGTTGGCTTTTGATAGACATAAGTGAACACTAGCTGTTAGTAATGTCCGTTGATTGGCCTTTGATAGTGTGTAGTGTAGACTATAGCAGCAGGTGATATGATTTGTTGGCCTGAAATGGACTTCCTGTTGCTGCTGAAAGATGTGTGAGTGTTGTGCCTGGATAGACACGAGTGCAGACTTGTGGTTGGTAATGTAAATGGCCTGGCCTTTTATTGTCATTATTGTAGGCTATAGCAGTGAGAGATGTGTGTTTTTGGCCTGAAATAGACATAAGTAGCAACTCTTTATAGCACATAAGAGTTGTGTATGTGTTGTCCTTAGATAGACTTGAGTTGAGTAATGGTGTGGCTTGTCCCCCTTCCTTCAGATGGGGAACGAGGAGCAGCAGGAGAAGTTGCTGCGGGAGTGGCTGGACTGCTGCGTGACGGACGGCGGGATGCTGGTGGCGCTGCAGAAGAGCTCCCGGCGGAGGAACCACCCCCTGGTCACCCAGATGGTGGAGAAGTGGCTGGATGGCTACAGGCAGATCCGGCCCTGCGCATCCCTGTCTGATGGAGAGGAGGATGAGGATGACGAGGACGAGTGAGGACATGGGACAAGCGAGGACAGAGGGACGGGACGGCACGCCACCCACCCCACGCCCGGCTCCGCCTGGACGAAACTGAGAACTCCCTCAGAGAGGGACGGCCGGGTCGCCATTTCAGAAGCACCCGTGAAGACGCTGTTACTGTTACCACCGAGAGCAAAACAACATCGGAACACAAGCAAAACAAAAAACACACAAATGGACAAGTGGAAGACTGACAGACCTCTACTTTGCTGCAAAATAGAAATGGGATGAGTTGAAATGCAGGATTGTAGTAACATAAATGTTAAAACTTTAAATCTTTTTTCTTTCTTTCATTTGTTTCTTACCCCAGGTGTAAATCTCCATCAGTAAATGTAATGCATGTGGTTGTTTAAGAAATTATGTAACAGGAAAAATACCAGCATAAAGAAAGGAACCTTTATATTGATTTATTATGGGCACTTACAAAAGCACATTTTCAAATGATGTTTTCCTTTATGAGGTTGTTTTCTCTTTTTTTCCCCCTTTGGAGTTGAAGAGTTTTAATTGGCTCACTTGTTATTGGGGGTGGATGGAAGCCAATGTCACAACCCCTGGTCACATTCTTCCTACACTAGAGAAAAACATATTTACGAAATTGTATGTTTGACACTAAATACTGCACATTTAGTAAAACAAATTAAACAAATTATATATATAAATGTATATGTAAATAAGTATACCTGCCCAATTTAGAAAGAAAGTTTAAGAAGGTTAAGAAAAGAGTATCCCATTTCAGCATAAAGGTAGTTATTTTTGTCGTTAGGGATGAGGATCATCAAAATTAGTTTTCTGTTCCATGTTTACCCTTTTGCCAGCATTCTGAAAAATCTTTTTTTTTTTTTTTTTTAATTCAGATTATTTATTTGTCTGAGAGGGCTAGTGTGCGGAGGAGGTACTGTTCTCTATTCTCTCCTTTTCTGGACTTTTGTTTTCCTTTTGTGGTTTTGTTGATTGTTAATTCAATCTTGAAGAATTTTACGTTGCACAAAATACATTACTCTTGCTGTGAGGAAAAAAAATCTGTAAAAGTTTACTTGCGTTATTCATGTGTGATTTAGTACCTCATTTTGATGTTACAATTTAGGTGCTTTTTTTTGGGACGGGAAAAGAGAAAGTCACCAAACTCATGTCAATATGGCAGAAATAATACTTTAACATTAAATTAGAATCACCCATTTCATGTCCTGTCCTTCATATTTCTGTTTCTTTTGGTCCTCTGATTTCTTACGTGTGGTCAGATTAACCCAGCTAATCTATCTTTTGGTCTGATCTGTGCATGAGGCTTGTGCTAGGGGAGACAAGGCAACCCACATTTATTTAATTACAATTTTTAAATCATGCTTTAAAGAGTCTCTCATTGGCTCATTCCGTTCCTGAAGAGGCAGACAAGCACTTTTATGTATCTTCCTTGTACAAATGTGTTCATTTTAAAAATTAATTTATGTGGGTTGTCATGAATCTTCTGGGACACACCTTGGCTTGACCTCTGTTTCACTGTTTGACAGGTCTTGACATTCAACATTTTTTTTTTTTTTTTTATTCATGGTTCTTAAAGACAAAGTCCAAAACCAAAGCGATAAATGGGAGTCTCACATACATATAAGAGAAGCTTGATTAGTGTGCATTGGTGTTATTGCCATTGATGGAAGTACTGTATATGCACTGTTTTGGTGGAATTCATTGGTTGAGTCATACACATAGCTTGAACACTACCTATATGTCACTCTGTATTTATGAAATGGATGCAAATCTGACAAAATGGGACATATAAGTAACATCAGTACTCAGCTTAAGAGTGAATGCTTGTGAAGAGGATGGATTATATAAGGAGAAATAAAGCTAAGTATGAAGAAATTTGAAGTGTTATTTTTAAATTAACATTAAAATATTAAAGCTACTATACAGTAACAGGAAGATGTTGTTGCCTTTATTGAAATGTGGTATAATGGTACATTTATAAATTTTTTTGAAAGAGGTTTTAGGAACTGGTCACTCTTATCCTGAACATCCACAGCAAAGAGCTGAGGTCAAAAGCAAGCAAATGACCTTCACAAGCTCTGGCTACCTATCCACATTAGTACATAACCCATCAGGTCTTTACTTAAAATGTAAGAACAGGAATGGCGATAAAAAGGGTTCCTATGAATGAAATGCGTAACTTATTACTAATCTGTGACTTAACATTCCACATCTTTGTGTTGCTTTCACCTTGAGCTCTGGAGCATCACATTTAATCCCCAATTTTACTACCAGATGAGTGATGTACTGTAACAGAGCATGTAAGATCAGTGCTGGATAGATTGCACATTTTAAATGGCTCCTCTCAGCCTCAGATTCTTGATAGATGATGGTCTCAAATGGAAAGAAGAAAAATGGAGCAGGTTGCCATGACACTGAAGGGGGAGGGCAGCTTCCCATATATTATAACCTACACATTTAATTTAGTGAGATTTAATTAGTTGGATCAACACCAATGACTATTTTTTATAAATATATAAAGCAGTTCCAGCCAAGTATGCACCTGGGGTGAAAATTGAAGCCACCACATGGTCTCTGTCTGTTTTGCCATCTTCTCTGGTATTCACCATGGGGATAGTTCACACCTTGCAGCAGACGAGAACCTGAAACCTCTCCTCTCCACCAGCCCCTGTGAAACCTGACACAGCAGGAATCTAGAGCATTCGTTTCTCACCTTCTTCAGCCCGAAAGTCCAAACCCAGGACAAGGGAGGTGCGTGAGTACTTCTCATTGATGTCATTTATTACTGTCACATGAAATTCTCCCCTCCCTGCCATGCAAAGATCTCTCTAGTGTGTATGCCCTTCACCTGAACAAATATTTAGGAAATTTCAACCTAGATAGATTTATCACCTGTGTATTAATAATAGTTGTATGTACACAGAGGAAATACACCTATACTAAGTGTGTGTGTGTGTGTGTGAACAGTTTCTAATATGTACATACAAAACTGATCTAATCCTGAACTGGAATCAATGTTAATTAAATTAAGGCCTGTGCCCCATGCACTACAACTATTAGTAAATGTATTGGAATTAATTCTGACCCATGACTTGTGTTTTTTATTGTTATGGAAAGAAAAAGATAATGATTTTGGTAAACACTTTGACTACACAAAAAAGGAAGAGTAGGGATAGCCTTTCCAATTTCTCAGCTTTGCATTAAATATTGCTTCATAGCACCCCCATGTGGTAAAACCAGTAACATCATTGTCAAAGATGGAAAAAGTGGATCCCTGAAGATGAAAATTGATTGCCAACATGTACTACACAAGTATCAAGAATTTGAATTTATGATTAATTGTATTACAAAGCATCAAGATAACAGTATGTCAAGGAATGAGACTCAATCCTTCTATTTGTGTTCTTAACTTGAACTACAATCTTTAAACTTTCATTTGAGAAAATATTTTGACTATGCTTTTGCCCAAAACATATAGACCTTTCAAAAAAAAATAGAAAAATGGAAAAAACCCATGTATAGAGGAAAATAAGGTAAATTTGTAAAATTCTTCATTTAATCAGATTCATTCTAATAAGCAATCAGGTATCATACTGTCAAAAATAGAAAGCATTAAAATGGAAACAGAATACATCCTTGGAATTGTTTTTTTATTATTTGAACTGCACTGAATGCTAAATGTTCACCTTGTACAAGAAACAATACAAATACTCACACTAAAAACAAAACATTTCTCTGGCAGCCATTTTTCTGCTATTGTTGGGACACTAGTAAGAGTTTGCTATTGCTCTCTCAGAGTACAATGCCCTTAAGAGCTCCAACTGGCCTTCATTAGAACAAAAAAAAAAGAGAGAAGGTGGTTCACAAAAGGACTATGGTTATAAGAACATTTAACTAGGCAATACAAATCTAACAGGACTCTGCAAAACCTTTAAACACCAAACACACAGGATGTGTCTGTTATATAAAAATATCACGATGGAGAAGAGAGAAGGAGCGGGAAGAGAGAAATATCCAGACAGCTTTTTTTTTCTTTCTCAGACAATATTTTGGGGAAAAAATATCTGAAAAAAGGTGTTTTCCTGAGTCAGTAAGAAATGGAGTTTACTTTAACCCTTTCCTGATCAAGGTGATATCTTTCCTTTTGTGAAGAGGCGTCAACAAAAATGTCAACAGCAATAAAAATAATGAATCTATCAAAACCAACTGGAGATGAGGTGAGAGAGAACGTGCTCTTGATTGCAACTGGGGAAAAATATCACAGAGAAAAAAACTCTTTCGTAGAGATCCTTGACCTGTCAGAGGCTTGTTGAAAGCTCAGAATTTGCTGGTAGTTTGCCTCCTCACAAACCCATTTATTAACCTGCACAAGGCCGATCTAGTCATCCCTTGAGTTTATTCCGACTGTCAAAAATCATATATTAACTGTATGTGCTGTTGAATTCCAATATCTATGATCACATTACACAAAAGAGTTGTGAAATGTTATATTATGTCATTTAAAGTCTTTCTGATTTGGCTTTCTGAACAGCTTAGCCTTGCTTTTATTTGAGTGGCTTTGTGGCTTGGGAAGGTCAGTTTTGAATGTTGCTTAGAGCATTCCTGCTGCACCTTTGAGCAGAGTAATGAAACCGAGCCGCTTCAGTGAACATCCAGCGGCATCAATAGCAAATGTATAAAAATGCAAGCTCTGAAAGGTACCCTGTGTGAGGGTGTATGCTAAGCAAATAAATAACGGCTCACATTTCATGAGACCACTGCGCACCAGCAGGCCACACAGTCACAGTCTGTGAATGCAGTATGACCTGGAAATCTGTGGTTAAAAAAACACCTATTGTGCTACAATCAATGTAAATGTGATAGCTTTTTTTAAATACTCCGTGGCCAGAAGCAGACCTTATGGGTCTGCTGTGTGGAAGCCCTCTCTGGGTGGTCAAAGCCCATTCTGAGAACTACGTATCATGGAACAAGAGTGTGAAAAGTCTTGGCCAGGAAAGGGTTAAAGTCCACTACGTAGATTGCTGCTGCTGTGGGCAATCATTTTTCTTTCCTTTTTCTGTTGTCTGATAAATATATATATTTTATAATCTTTTTTTTAAGTTTCTTATTTCTCACATTAAAGAATAAAAGAAAGCATACTCGCTTTTTGGGGCTTGAATAAACTGAATAAACCAAGAATAACCTTTAGACACACATTAACTGACAAGGGAATGCTTAGAGGGACAGATTTAAGGTTGGGGTTGGGAGAGGGTTAAGGGTGGGTGGGTATTGGGTGGGGGGTCCAGTAACACATGATGTCATGGTTTCTCTGAGCTCTCTGGTCGGTACTTCAGGAAGCGGGCCTTCCCATGAGACGATGAGTGAGTAGGCGGGGCTAATCTCCTCCCAGCTCACGTGCCAGCCCCGCCCCCGCCTGCACTGTATTAACACTGGAACATCCAAGAAAACTGGCATTTCCCAAAAAAATCCTTTGTACTAAAAAAAAAAAAAAAAAAAAACATCTAAACTATATGAAAAGTACAAATCCGTGGAACATGTGGCGGTTCCCAGTGCAGGGCAGCGGGTGTGTTCACTGTCTCTTGGTCCCGGGGGGGTTGAGTGTTGGTTTGCGAACGCTCCTGGTCTAACTGCTATTGCTCGGTTAGGTGCTCTCTGGTGTCGCCGTGTTTGGAGGGCTGATTGGGCGATGGGGCCTGCGAGGGGTGTGTACCGGAGGGCAAGGTGTGGGCCACCGGCACTCCCCCTGGCACCATGCCCTCCATCGTCCCGGGGATCCCACCTGGAGCAACGCCCACCACGCCCGGCGGGTACCTGCGTGAGAGGAGGAGAGGGTGAGTGGAGATGCCGCAGGGGGCTTCAGGCTGACAGTCTGTATTCACAGCAAGCAAAAAATAACCCCCCCCCTCCCGTAAACTGATCTGTCTACTTGTAGCTAACAGAGCCCTGCTTTAACAGGGCCAGGGAAATATCCTAGTCAAACCGAAAAATCTCTCTCCTCACTTCCTCTTCTATATCTTACCCCTCATCTAAAGAGGTCCATCTAAACGACTGTATTGGCCCCAAATATTTTATACACTACACACAGTGAGAGCACTAAAAGTCATTAGTATTAGGAGGCAGCTGCTCTACTTCACTGCTAGAGAGACTATCTACACTGCTGCCACCTCAATGACAACCCTCTCAGTGTAGCTGGCACTAACAGCTATTAGCTATTTTCACCCTGGAACAACCACTATCAAAAACACTACAGTACCAGTAATGCTAGTGCCTACCGAGGTGAAATTCAGACTGGAGACCTTGCTTACCCTGCTCTACTAATGGGAGCTCAAGAAACTGTGATCTTAGCAGTAAGTGCTTCTGCACACCATGTCTCTTTTTGAAAACCCCCACAGAGATGCTGCTTAACATTGTAGACATCAACTCTACACAGCAGAATGTGCATGTGTGTGCGTCTGAAGTGGATAAGGAGAATGAAGTGGGAGATAAATGAATGCAGGAGTGAAGCAAAGACAGGTAGCAGACAGATGGCCCTTCCTTCCTCAAGTCTAGCTGCAGACGGGGGTCGGGGGGAAGGGGCCGTGTTAGCGGAAGTGTGGCCCACTGGAGTCCGGCCGCTGGCTGCGCAGCCAGCAGTCCGACACTTTGAGCGTGCGGCGCTAACCACGCCCCGCCTGCGGAACTCAGCTGCAGACGTGAGTCATGTAACCGCTGCTAATCATTTCTACAGCAGCCTCAGTAGGAGTTTTTTATGTTTTGCCATGAATCAAAATGATGCAACTTCAGGAAAGAGGCTACGCTGACATAAAAAGAGAGAAAGTCTCGTTTGTGTATTCAGTCGTTTCATCTCTTGTGGTGGGTAGGAGGAGGGGGGTAGAGGGGAGGAGTTTGGGTTGGTAATGCAGCATTAGGACGTATGGCAGTAACAAAAAAATAGAAAAAAGCATCTATCTCTGCCCAGCCCAGACAGGCCTGGGTTTGAGTATTTACCTGGTTCTGATTTAGGTATATAATTTGTCTTGGACACCGCCGGTCGCTACGGCCTGTAGCGTTTGGTTCACTCGGCTGTGTGAGAGAAGCAGTCAGTCCTTTTACGACATCAAGGCTGAGATTCTGAGACGATCAGCTGCCTAATAATGACAATGAACTGTGAAATCCACCCTAACATTTCCTACCACCAGGAGGCGCCAGGCGGCAAAACACACACCCACCAAAAAAAAAAAAAAAAAAACCACACTCCCTTGGAAGCTTTGCTTGCACTGATTATGCTCAGAGCAAAGCATCTTCTGTGACTGATGTAATCATGCCAGTTTCTTTTTTTAACTGCACTCAATGCAACTGATTTTGACTACAAATGTATTGGGGTTTGCAGCATGTTCTATGACATTTGTGGAAAATTATTACTGTCATTATTCATTTTGTCAAAAATGTCAAGGGTCTTTTGGCATATGTTGTAAGACAAAGAGCAGAGACAAATGATGTTAACATGACGAAAGCCACAAAAACAACCTGCTGTCATCGTGCGTCCCTGACCCACCTGTAGGCGGCGCCATTGAGTTCAGGATGAACGGCTTGTTGGTCCACCACACCCCAGGGTGCCGTGGTGACGAAGAACTCCTTGTTGACGCAGTTTCTTAGGCTGTCAGGGATACGACCTGGGCCCATGAGCACAGGAGACAATGAAAGACAGTTTATTAGAATGATACACTGGCAAATTAGCACAAAATACATAATCGTCATGTCTGAAAGATGAGCACAGGGGCATATTAATTATCCTGACCCTCCACCCTCCCCGCCCCCTCCTCCCCAAAACATATCTGCTACGGATATGCAATCATCAATTAACATCGCTGACTAAACAAGATCCTATCTTCCAGACCAACCCCTGGGCTTTCTGGTCACTGTCCTTCCCCCACTCTATTGTTTGGCTAATGATGACATCTATTAAGAGATACGGACTTAATCATGGCTGCATGGGCCCTATTGAAGTGTAAATGTGGCATCTGGGGAAGGGGGAAAAATGCATGCTGGGAAGAAGGGGTGGGGGGTAAGGGTGGGCGGGTCACGACTGAGTCATGAACAGTCATGCAGCTGGCTGAAACTGTGTGGCCCCACACCAGGAAGATGGCCCCTCCCACACTGCCCACCCCCACTAAACCACAGCGGTTGCCGGGGCGTACCGGTGATGGCTCGGCGGATCTCGGTGGCCGCTGCCTCTCGCATCTCCAAGGAGGCCTGCTCGCTGTACCAGGCCGTGTGTGGGGTGCATATCAGATTTGGTGCGTCCTTCAGAGGGCCCTGGGCGAAGCTGAGTGAAGGACAGGAATCAGCGTCAGGGAGCATCAGTCACATTAAGGCCTCATGCTCCCCTGCTGCTCCAGCTGGACCACAGGCACTACGGATACTCCTCTCATTCTGTCTTCATATTATATATATATGGGCAGGCTTGGGGCTCCCAGCTTAACTCTTTGGTTTAGGCTTTCTCTCGTTATCACTGAATAGCTCATGGTAGCTAAACCAATAACATCGAAAACAGAAACAGAACAATGCCAATGATTTTCAAAATAAGACAATTTGTTCAAAGAAGCTATGTAAACCTCATTCATTATTGAGGATGATGCTTCAGCAAAACACAAGTCTTGCATAAGTGTACTTTGTGCTACTGCTGTGATGAACAGCATATGCAAGCCAAAAAAATGTGTATCATGCGTGTTTCCACAGGCATGCTGGTGACAGGCAGTCACGCAGGAAACGCAGAGAGAATGGGCCTGCTGGCTGGGACAGTGATTCAGAGCCCCGAACCTGACCTCACTGTGAGCTCACAGTGCGTCCTGTATGGTCGTCCTCCTGTGAGGGTGCTCTCACCTGAATGGCTCCGTCTCATGGACGTCCAGGGCTGCGCCGCGTATCCTCCCCTCTTTCAGAGCCTGGGCCAGGGCCTTCTCATCTACCAGGCCCCCCCGCGCCGCGTTCACCAGGAAAGCCCCCTGCCGCATCTGTGGAGGAAGAAGATAGCGATGAGAGAAACGGAGGAGAAGGAAGAGTAGTATCACTACGTGCACCATTGTGTGCTATCCAAATCTCCAAAGAGGAGCACGCATGAATGTTCATGAAAGAGGGAGAGTAACACTGTGTTTTAGCTGATGGCTAATGAAGGAGCTTGTGGTGTGCTGGCCCATGGCCTGCTGTGCTGGTCACACCCGTACGTCAGGGCGTTTCTCCCTCTGCTTCCTGCACCGACTTGAGCTTCATGATTCAAGGCAAAATGCGTTTGTGTTCCAAACCAGAACAAACCGAAGGATGTGGCAGAATGTAACATCAAAACAGCTCACAAAAAAATAAAGGAAATCTCATGGAAGAAAAGTAATCCCTTAATCTTGAAAAAAGCTGAAATCCAGGGCACAGAAAGCCCCTGTGATGCCAAGCAGTCTTTTATTAGGCCTTTAAAGAGCTCCGCTCAAAGCTCAGGGCTGCCACAAACACTGAAGAAAAAAAAATCACACGCTCTTTCATTTTTTTAAACATAAAAGACAATTTATTTCAGGGTTAAGTGCAGTCTGTGGATAAGAAGTAAATGAAGTCGGCTGAGTCAGTTTTTCCTCTTATTGTAAGTTCACTTCTTATCTTAGCAACACGCATAAAGTCAGCCTTGAACTGAGACGTGGAGACAGCTGTGTTCTCCATTTTGGCCTGTGGGTGGCAGTAGAGAGCCAGGGATAGTGACAGAACATGACAGCATCAGGGCTCCTCATGCTTCAATGAATATTTCTCCTTCTGCACGGTATCTAAAGAGATACCTGTAGGTTGCACCTGAATAACATCATATTTTTAGGGGATTCAACAAAGATATTATATAATCTAACCAGATACACAGCTTTATAGCCTCACCAGTATGTAGACTACTTAAAAACAGATCTTTTCAAGGCACACCCACACAGAATACTGAATAGTAGGTCAACAAAGAGAATATCTGTGCTGACACATAAGAGCAACTCATATCTGTCTAGATGCACCCACACAGTTATAATAATATAATGATATCAGACCAGTATAGCATTTATATATATGCGTGTGGTAACTTCCTGGGAAGTGATTCTATCCAAGCACAGTTATACCTCTGTCACTAAGGGCTGGTAGTCTTTGACAGAAAAAATAATGGATTCAGTTCCAGCTTTGGTGAGTGCATTAATAAAACAAGCACATTTAAACATACAGTCTGACTGACGCGCATGCTGTGAGTCAGCGCGCAGAGACGCATGCTACGGCACGGGGACGGCCCATGAGGACGCACCTGTTTGATGGTGAAGTCATTAATCAGGTGGTGGTTGTGCTCGTTGAGGTTGCAGTGCAGGGACACGCAGTCGCTCTGGTACAGCAGGTCCTGAAGGGTGTAGACCCGCTGCACGCCCAGCGAGCGCTCCAGCCCGTCCTGCAGGTACGGGTCGTAGAAGATCACGTTGAAGCCGAACACCTTGGCCCGCACCGCCACCGCCTGCCCTGTGCGCCCTGCACAGAAATGCACAGCACCAATCACTCACTCTGTTCATCTGCCTGTATGCAAACACCATATAAATACAGATTTTACACATCGGGACCCAATCAAATGCACTTAGTCTCTTTAAGTAACATGCAAGCCAATCAAAACAGTCAGTACATGACAACATAGATTTTCTTTGAGCATTATCTATTTTACTGGAATGTGATCTTTTTTAAAATTGAATAGCATATTCCCTCAAAACAATGAAGTCCATTTTTACTGAATTGCATGTCCTTAAAGACACCAAGTTCATTTGATTTGGATCTGGTCTTATTGGACAACTGGTGCTGAAATGCTGAAACAATGGCTACTGTAAAACAAAAAAGAATCATCACAACATTTCTGTTTGAGTTTCCTCTATGCCACCTAAATGAGTGATTGAATTGTGCCTTTCTTTGTATTTTCCTTGCTAATTGTTCAGTACCCCGAGACACCTTTATGTGAAGAGTACCACATAAAAATGAAATTGAATGAATTCATTGATTTTACAACTACATATTTATGGTAACGATAGAGATTAAGTGCTTTTCCCAAGGGCAAAACAAGCAGTGCCCTGCCTTGGAATGTGTTTCTTTCACCTGCACAGGTACCGCATTAAGATATACATACACTGCGCAAAGCAAATTTGTGTCAAAGCGAATACGTTATCAGGCTGATTAAGTAATTAAGAGGAGAGGCGGGAGTGAAAAAAGCAGGAATTGAGTTTGACACCTCTGTTCCAGATGCTGCCCTGTACGGCATTCATCAGCAGGTTTCCAGGGTGTTTCCCGCTGTGATAAAGGTTAATGAAGCTCTGCCTTTACAGAGGATCCAATTTAATTATCGCTGCGCTCTAGGGGGGTGGAGGCTGGAGGGTACGCATCATGCCTGCCGGCTCTGCTGTCGATGCTCCTGAATGGGGCGGCGCCTGACCTCCTGCCTGTCATCTACTGGATGGCCAGGACCATCCTGTAGGCGGGGCTTTTGAAGGGGGGAAATATGCAGATGGCCTGTGCCATGTTCCAGGATGGAATCTTCTGGAATGGTATATAAGACGTGTGTCCTTCCTTTCTGAATTCTGAAGGTGATCTCAATTGGCCAGTGACTGTGTCCAGTTCTTTAAGACCTGATGCCTACCGATCATGCCATACAAATGGCCTTTTCTTCCCTCTTTCCCGGGAGAACAACAGCCTCAGCTCTTTGGAGAGAGCTGGTGAGTTGCTTGGCAACACCTGCTGTGCTGATCGCTGGCGTAGAGACGGTTGTGTTAGGCTGGTGTTAAGCCCCCGTCGTAAATTGAATCAATGTTCTAGCAAAGAGAAAGCTTGTCAACACTTATCGACACTTATTGGAAACAGGTGAGATATTTCATAGTGACCCTCTGCCTGAATCTTAGGGACCTGAGAGAAACTAGAGCTGTTCTGGGTGAATGTGTCAGACTATCCTCGGACAGGTGCCCAGTGAAGAATCAATAAGCCCATCTCAAGCCTGTTCTCATTCTCCATCTTGTCTGGTCTTGTAATGAATGACCTGCTCTTGTACAAAATTAATAGCAAACAAGAGAGAGAGAAGGAAAAAGACAGAGACACAGAGATGGAAAGATAGAGATGGAGATGGAGGCAAAAAGCTAAATCTATCCAAAGCATTCCTCTGGGCTTTTTTAGTTTTCTGAGTTGGAGAGGTTTTTTTTTTTTTTTTTTTTTACTATGTTAGCCTTTTCACCATAAATTCAACCCTGGCTTAAATTCAAATATTGGCTTCTAAGATAATATGAACCTATGATTGCCAGTAGCCACTCAAATGGAAAAAAGACGGTTCAAATATCTCCACTTCAAATGCAATTTTTCATGGCCTACCTTTGATTTGGATGTTATATTTCATGTAGGTGAACATTTCATGTTTAACCTAGTTTGAATCAGATACCTTGAAGGAAGGTAATATATTTAAACATACATTTCTACTGACAAATCATGTATTTATTTATGACCGTTGCTGTGCTGGATAGCTAGTTTTTACAAGCAGCAAAAAACAGCAGAAGGTGTGTTTTCATATTAGGCCATCCTGTATTTCACTGTCACAAAGAAGCCTGTTTTTTATCCTTAATTTTTAGATTGTGACTGTTTCCTCCCTCCCCTCTCCTCTAACATCAAAAGGGAACTCCTTAGCAATTAAGACTTGCCGAAGCCTTGCCATAAACAAGTTTTCTAATAACCGCTAACACTGAGAGGTTTTATTACTAGTGTGAAAAAACAGTAGGGCACTCTGGGTTTTAATGCTGTGAGCCAGCATTTCCAGTGTGACCCTGAGTTTTAATACTTGGCTAATTTGCAGATGCTGAAGTTTTAATATCTGAACTCAAAGTAAAATAAACAGCAAGCAGCGATATATCATTGAAGATGCCAAGGTATATTATGACTGTTTATGGATTTTCCACTTTCCAGTCCACACCATTTTATGATGCTTTTTTCTTCTGCTTAGGGTTATTATCCCAGCATTGACGTACAGCAACAATGTCATTACTAACCAGATTTCCCTAAACTCCAACATAGGAGGTGACTATACATACACACGTGTGCAAGAGAGTGTATGAGTGTAAATGCATGTGTGTGTGTGGGTGTGCATACACGTGTTGTTTTCCTAAAATGGCCTTAACCGGCCTGCAGCTGGGCCCCACCCTTGGAGAAAGGCCGCCAGTGTCTCATTACGTCAGAGTGCTGCAGTTCTAGCCAGACCTGCTCGCTCCATTGTTCCTTTGTGGTGGCGGGCAGGGCCTCTGTCCCTGCCATGCTGGTGTTGAGTTTATTTTTAATTGGGCATGACTAAGGCGAGCAGGCCCTGCTTTTAATTCCCATCGGCTCCGGCTAGAGGGGCCATCGCAACGTCTGCAATCAGGCGGGTCATTCTCTGCGGTATCGCAGTGGCATGGTGCCGACCGCCGGCTCTGTCCAAACCCCTGGCCCCCTGTAGCCCCCCCCCCCCCCCACTGGTGGCGGCGGCCATTGTGTGGGCCTTTTGAAGCGCGTGGCTGGGGCCTGCGATGACTGATGCCTGCCAGGGGTGGCCGGGAACGGGCCTGTGGAGGGGCGCTGGGATGCGTGTGTGGCGGCGCAGATAACCAGGCGGGTAGGAGAAGCCGAGGAGAGAAAACGCTCTCATCCTGAGCCACCCTGACTGCCTGAATGCCGCAGTGGACCATGGAGCTCAGGTAACACACTGGAGGAGGTTAGTGAGTGGAGTACAGCAGTGTTCAGCTGGGGGACGAGGGGAGGTTGAACACTGGAGTGCACCAGTCTATCAGGCTGAGACACATACTGCAGGGCTGAGCTACAGCAGCCAGGATCAGTGCTTTGGACTGACAAGTTAGAGAAACAGGAGTGTAGGGTACAAATGAGAAAGCAAGGGAGTGAATGAGTAAGCAAAAGACTGCAAGAGAGAGTGTGAGGGGGCTAGTGAATGAACACAGACTTAGTGAGAGACAGAAAGAGAGAGACCAAAGGGAATTGAAAGACAGTCACTGAGGGAGGGATTTTGGGGATTGGGGTAATGAAAGAGAGAGAGAGTGAGGGCAAAGTAAATGAGAGATAGGAGGGAGTGACAGAAGAACAGGAGGCGGAGCCTGAGGGAGATGCAGGCGACAACCTTGAGATAGGCCAAAAGGGGGAGAAGAGGCTTATCTGTGTGTCCAGGCCGAGAGAGAGGGGGAGGAGTGGGGAGGGCGGGTGGTGCAGGGGTCGTCCTGCGTGGCTCACCAAAGCCGATGAGGCCCAGCGTCTCCCCCCGGATGCGCGCGGCTCCGGACGCCACCTCGCGGATCTGCTCCACGCTCTGCACGCGCGTGCCCTCCCGCAGGGCCTGGTACAGCCACGTGTTCCGCCGGTACAGGTTCAGGATGTGGCACATGGTGGAGTCAGCCGTCTCCTCCACCGCCGCCGAGGGGATGTTGCACACGGCGATCCCTAGGGGACAGAAGGGAGCTCGATATTAGGCATGGTGGACCATCCCAGACAGAGCCCAACACAGCACATGGAAAAGCAATGGGAGCGTGCAGCATCAAATAAATGGGCAGACCACATGTTGAGTCCCTTTTTTTAGCCAAACACCGTGTTTTGTTGTGTAACAGAAAAACCTGATCAGTTGCAAAAAGTCAGTGACTGAAAGTTCATTGTAGCTTCGCACATTGTGCAGGTCATGACACCCGTCTGTTTAACTACTGCCCTACTGCCCAATGCTGTTCATTACCAACCTCTTAATCTTCGCTTAAGGCCTCACGGCTATGATCCCTGTCGCTAATGCTAGTGAGGCCCTACCCTACCATTACAATCCAGAGCTCCTTGCTTCTTTTTCCACAGTACCCTACAGCATAATCACAGATCTCTCCAGACAACAGCGTTTTATTTTTCTATCTTTTTTCCTTTCACAAAAAAAAAGAAAAATGCATGTGACTGTGACAGTCACTGCCTTCAGTGCTGTCAGCTGAAAGGACACGTCTCTCTGATCTGGGGGGGTTGTGGGGGGGGTCTGTTTAAGTCTCCCGTCACGAGCTAAAGGAGAGTCAGTTTTCCAGGAAGCGTGATTGATCTGTTTTTTTTTCTCCGTGCATGTGCATGAAGGGATTTGCGCTGGGTTTTGCTCTCTTTTTTTCTCTGACAGCTTTGTTTCGTCACAAAAGTAAGACATCACAGCGGGTCCCCATGGAGCGTCAGACGTTTCTGTGCCCTGCCTCGGGGGGGGTCCTGCAGGGTGTCGCAGCACTCTGTGGATCTGCCGCAACATCTATCTGTCATCCCCCCACACTACAGAGCAGGGGGAAAGCACACGCCTACACACTGGAGACACGGGTATTTAAAAGATCAATGGGACAAAAACTCTGCCCCTCATGGCTAGTAGTCCCTGTGTAAAGACTGGGTATAAGGGTGGGTCCATAAGACAATATTACAGAGAGGTTGGATGTACCAAGTACATGCAGCCCAGTCTCACAAGGGTCACTAGCTTCTTGTGTGCTCAATCCAGATAAACTCTTTGCCTAGCGTTCATTTTGAAAAGTTTCCTGACCTTTCCTATATATAGAATAAAACCAGTCCGATGCCCTTATTAAATCTACAAGCTAAATGATATTTTGCGCGGTAAAATGGCAGTAATTTTCTGGACAGTGGGGCCCCATGCCCTTTGATCTCTGCTCATGCCGCAGGGAGTCGATCCCGGAGAGGAGACGGTGCCGTACCCAGCTCGCCGGCGGCCTTGATGTCAATGTTGTCATAGCCACTGCCGATGCGGATGATGATCCTCAGGGCCTTGAACTTCTCCAGGTCCTCTCGGGTCAGTGTGATGGTGTGGTACATCATGGCCCCCACTGCCTCATTCAGCACCTGTGAAGGACAGAACATGTGACAGGTCACGTGCCCAACCTAACTCACCAAACCTTGAGAGCACAGTCCACCTAGCTGGTCACATGACCATCCTTAATGACCAGACCTGGCTAAGAGAGACCAAATCAGACCTTGGAGGGCAGAGGTCACATGGCCAGCCTTCATGATCAGACCTGCAGAGTGGGATCACACCGGCAAACGCGGGAACACTCATCGGTGCCGAACTGTTACACGCATACATGGGCGTTTAAAAAGCCAGGCTGAGCCTGGAGCAAGGTCATTCTACACATCCAGCATTTTGATCATGTTCCAGCATGGCTAAGGGGAGACAGAGCAGATTGATGGCAATCCAGATGCGCAGATATTGAGCAAGTGCCACTGAGCACTCTGGGTAAATAATAGCTTTACATTCACCTCCAGCTAACTATATTAACTCTGTGCACATTGCAAGATTAGCCACCCATTTCCATAAAGCTTTTATTAGAACTGTGTCCCAGGAATCCTCGCTAGATGCTAATTCAAGGTTAAACCTCTCCTTACACATTCACTTCATTTCTTCCATTATTCGCCAAAGGCAAGAATTGCTAGAGACAAAGCACCCCAGTGTGAATTATGACTAATGCAATGAAATGTTTTGCAAGAGAAATCATTTCTGAATGCCGTGTCTAGTTTAATGGAAAATCTGAACTAATCTTTTTTGCACTGTTATTTTTTTCTTGGTAAATATCCAGGATGCATGAATGTTAAAGATGTTATCGGTGACGGGCTGCTCTGATGTGACACAGAACAGAGGGGCTCCACCCCGCAGCTCTCTTGAGCGGGTTAGAGTTTAGTTTATTTACTCCTCCCCCCACCCAGCCTTCTCAAGCCCTCCAACCTCCACCCCACCCCCACCCATTCCAAAGAAAAGCTGCTGGCAGGAGCGGGGTTTTATGGCCATGAAGTCATTCCTCTGGTGTGCTCATTTGATGTAGAGAGGGCTGAATCTGATGCCAGTGTCTTTATCCTTAGAGCTAGAGGTTAGTCTTGGAGCACTGCTCCCTCCACTCAACTCCTCCCTGTCAGACAATACATGCCCCACCTCATCCATACTGGAGTAAGCAGAACGCTGCTATTGTGTTTCTCTCTCCATACTGTGTTGATCTCCCACACAGTATAAATCTGTGTATCGACAAATGGGAATTTGCTCTTCTTTGTCTGTTGGCAGTGATTTTGTGCAGCGATTAGGTGGACTGAAGAAGTAGATGCTATTCCTGGATGGGGGTGGGGCTGGTTTTTAGCTGTTGCGTGTCCAGGCTGCGTCTCGACCGCCCTGCCTCCTAACGCCCTGCGGTTGGCTAGCCTGCGGGGCCGAAATGAAAAGGTGTGCTAATCATCCCGACACACGCACCCCGGACCACCTGCGAAAACGGCGTGTGATGAGGCGGTGAGAGCGATGCATTGCCGCCCTGAGGGTTAGGGTTGAGGGTTTTCGACTCCCAGGAGCGGCGTCAATGTCACACACTTGTGCAGTGAGCTCACCCCTTGACTTGTCCGTTGGGAAATGGGCGTGGGGACGGGAAGTCATAGTATCTGCAGGGCCGATCTCTGGAAGATTCCTTATACCCAATAACAACGTCTCAAACTGTCTGAGCCGACACCGAGGCCTCAGACAGACCAGCTCAAACCCAGAATGAAAAGGCTTCTATGATCTCGCTCCCTGTGGAAGCCTAAAACTTCACAATGCCAGTGCCTCTCACACACACACTGTCTGTCTGACAATCACAGAGGATGTGTGCGAAAAAGGAGTTCAAAGCCAAAATTTCACACTGACACCACATATAATTCCTTCAGCTATTCATTCAGGCTGCAACTTACGATGGTCTGTAGTGGAGTTTTGAGATCCTTAAATCCTTTAGGCCTAGCCTGACAGTGATAGAACCCCTCTAGATTACAGGCAAAACGGAAACCCAAGCCAAATGGCCTGTTCCTTTAATCATTTTCTCTTATATTTGCCAACAGGCTGCAGCTACAAGACCGCATCACAGCTGTAGTGTATGGGCAGAGACAACGCTGAGCGACATTGCTATGATCCAGAAGGAACAATAGAGGCCAATGTGACATGGTGCCTCTGAACGCAGTCGACTCAACATTAAATTAGATTACATTCCCTCCCTAAAATATCCCCCTACAATGGCCGCCTCTGAACAACAAACCATTAATGTAAACAGCGCAGCCATATTTTACCCTGCGCTGGAGCTGATATAAAAAACAATGAGAACAACACTGAAGTGCAGGGTGCGAGATCAAATCTTTTTATGCAAATGAAGCTTTTTTTCCCCTTCCCGTGTGTTCTGGTTTTATAAGGGAGCGGAAGCAGGACTGGTCTCAGCCCTCTCCAGCTCCTGATAGCGGAGCTCTTGGATTGTGATCTCTCGGTCATATATTCAGCACAGCCCCGATGCTGCATAAAAAGCAATAAAGGACTGATACAAGCCAGCGCAATGTAATTACATTCCACTCACATTATGAGCCTCTCTGTTAGAACAATGCGGGTGATATAGGCACATCACACTTTGCCACCGAGTGACATTAAATCATAATCAACCCACTTTATTTTAACTGGGAAGAATATAAAAGCCAATATACAGAACTGCATATATTAGCTTGGCATGGGGGGGAGGCTGGGGAGGGAGGAAGTGAATTAAAGCTGGGGTATGCATGTTGCCCCACCCATTTTCTGGGAGGCCAGGCTCTGAGGATTGTGGGCCTTGTATTGTTAGGGCGGGGCAGTGTGTGACCAATGGCACAGTGTGATCAAGGTGCAGTCCAGCCCCTCCTCTACTCTGTCTCTGAGTGACAGTAATACATACACTTTTGTAAGAAACAATGTCTGGACTGGTTCATTGGCAGGTCACAGCTATGACTGGATCAGTCCCAGGGGTTATGTTAGTATGTGTGTGTGTGTGCACGCTTGTGAGTATGTGAGTGAATTTGTGTATATATGCACATACGCTGAATGTATCTGTGCATACCTTTATGTGTATGTATTTGTGTCAGTGAAGTACCTTCTCATGGATCTCTTGGGTGGACTGGGCATCACAGAAGGCCACGGTGGCCAGGTCTTTGAGGATTGGCATCTCCACCGTGCAGTCCCGCCCATCCAGCAGTGCCACCAGGGGGCGTGGATGCATGGGCCCGTTCATGATCTGGGGCCGGATACCTGCAGACATGAAAGAGAGATGGGAGGGATGTGTGAGTCACGCTGCCAGAACTGAAGTCTGGAGCAGCAAACCTCACTGCAGATCACCCTTCTCTTTCCATGAGAAGTGTAAAGAACTACAGGAGCCATAATTCCCATTTCAGCTGGATGTGCTTTGTGGCTTCAAATCAGCACTATTGATACCAATACGATTTAATGGAGCTGAACCTTTTCACCACTCTGGAGAGAGAAGTGTCATCAAACTCAGATCTAGGATCAGCGAACCTAGCCCTAATCCTGACCCCATTCATAACAAAGAAGAAGATGAAACTAATGCATAATCAGGGATGGGGACCCCCTGTCTACCTGCATTAATCTTTCCACCATGACAGAGGCACAGTGGTGTGCTGTAGTGATTGAAGGACAGCTGAAGGTTAGGGTATGGAACACACAGACATAGCCCATGAGACAGGATGTAAACCAGCAGTGTGGCATTTAAGGTGACTGGAATACAAGACCATAATTAAAACCAAATTGTTACAGCCAGAGATGTATATTTCAGTGACTGGCTATAATTAAAGATCTGTTTTTGAACTTCCACATTAATTTGACCAGCCATTACCAGACCATGTAACTCACAGAAAACCCAGAGTCCCCTGCATCCCAGAATGCACCAGCATGCTGTTTTACATTTGGAGATTAGGATATGTAGTCACAGTCACTTGCTGGCTGTGCAAACGAATGTTACTCAATAAATCAATGGCTCAGACTCACGCGGGATTATCTAACAACCTCGCTGGAAACATCTATCTCACCTTGCACTTCCTCATATCAAACAATCAATTACTACAGCAAAGTCCAGCCATGTATCTCTCTCACACACAAACACACAAACTCACAGCATACATGCAAATATACATACAGAAATAAAACACACACACTCACACACACATACAAAAAACACACAAAAGAAACACACAGACAATCGCATAATCCCTCACACGCAGCGCTTCACTGCTCCCCCATGTTACTCTACAGTAGGTAAAAGGTGACTGTGAGGGCTGCGTTAGGGCTGTGATGGGGCTCTGTCTGAATGTACGGATGATGAAATCGTGTTCCGCTCCCATGTGCGCGCCGCTGGGGGCCCTCAGCTCTGAAAAGGCCAGAGAGCTGCTCCACTGCGATCACAGGCAGACACGCCATCCAGATCACTCAACAATCAGATCATTCACTTCCTCTCTCTGCCCTGACTGCGCCGGCTCCTTCATGCTGACTGTATCACGTACAGACTGAGTGGGTGTGTGTGTGTGCGTACGGCTTTCAAATTGCTACAAGGAATCAGACCAAAGCTGGAGGATTTAATGGCAGTGCAGCGACTGTGACAGCCAGCGTGACTGCCTGTAAACCGTGTCACTCTCTGTTGCCGTGTAACGCAGAGAGCGACTCAGAGTCAAAAGTTTGAGTGAACCCCGGAAGCACCTCCCCTGTGAACGAGCACTTAACACTGCTCAGCCGAAACCAGTCACGCTGGGCCGGCCGGCGTTTTAACACCCATTTCATACAATTTTAATAAAACCCGCATCAATATTCATGTTGGCGCGTTTGTGCCGGTGAACCTGCCAAACTCTCCTACCGCCGTGCTGCTCAGCGCCACGCCAACGCGGTTAAAGGGCGGAGGGGTGACGGCTGGGTTCATGGTGGCTGGTCCCCAAGGCTCAGGCTCTGGAGTGGATGAGTTAGCTCCGCCCTCTCCAGCTGGGTGGGCGGGGCCAGGGAGCTGAGATAACACACCCCATCATCACCTGATGGGAGTTTGGCGCAGGGAGGGAGGGATTAGAGGCATGAGGGTGAGAAAGGAGACATGCTGGTTGCGTGGCACTGGAAACGACACATGGCTGCAGCTTGCACCTGCTCAGCGACAGCGAGAGGAGGGGGAGACACAGCAGTGCAGCCCGACAGGACAGACAGGCAGGCAGACAGCAGAACAGTCTGAGAGGACAGACAGAAAAACAGCCTGATAGGACAGACAGACAGCAGCAGAGAGAGATCAGACAGCCTGACAGAGTGAGATAGGCAGACAGGACAGCCAGAGAGAGACAGAAATGGACTGTGCAGAAGGGCAGAAACAGACACAAAGACAGAAGCACAACAAGATGAGACAGACAGGCAGGCAGATAAAGGGGACAGACAGATATGCGACACCCATAATTACAATGGGAGGAACAGATCAGACAGTGATGCATAAAGGTGACGCAAAACAGATGGATGCCAAGTAGAGAGGGATAGCCAATGAAAGACAAGTGGAGGGATGAATGGGGGGGAAAAAAGGACAGAGAAAAACGGGAGAGTTGAGGTGTGATGGAAGGGTGACTAAGGGGATGCGAGTGCTGACCGATTCCAGCTACATGCCACTGCTCTTCTTACCAGCAGAGGCTGCTAGTGAGCAAGGCCCAACTCAGAGTGACCGCTGGGAGACATGAAGAGGCAAGTGGGATGATGAGAGAAACTGAATGAAAAGAAGGAGAGGCAGCACTTGAAACGGAGAAGCTGCGCACTCACAGGACCGTGGAGCCGCCACTGTGGTCCTCCATCCGCCTGCTGCCTGTTGTCATGGTGATAACTTAACTGGCTTTGGCTGGTTTATAATGCACTTTATTTTAGGCAGTGACATCTGTGCCGCTGTTGGAGATTATAACCGCACTCTTTCCCGCCTCTCCTTCCCCCGTTTTTGCAACCAGAGAGAGAGAATGAGAGAAAGAGAGAGAGAGACAGAGAGAGAGAGCTTTTTGCACTTGCGGAGTTTCATTAAAACACGTCACCATGTAAACTGTGAGACCTTAAGAGGAGGGAAAGTGGAGAGCAGCTACTGATCACACCTTTCTCAACATTAGAAGCTAGTGCCTGGCCTGCCTGCATGCTGATAATGGGGCGTCTCAGTCAGGGGTCTATCCGAGTCTCCTGCTGGTGTGTGTCATGAGTGTGTGGGGCCTAGCCATCCCCATACAACCCCACCTCAAACCTAAACAGGCTCTATTAATCAGAGGTTCCAGGCCTTGGGGAACCAGGAGCCCAAACCGGGGGGCAGCGGTTCTACCATCCCGGATATCCTTACATTCAGAAAGGGGCTGTGGGCCTAACCCTTCCCACACCCACACACACTCTCTCCCACACACACCCAGCCGCCTGAGACACTCTGAGTCCACATAGATTACTGTAAGTGTGACAGCCATCTTCACTTTGACGGTCCACAGACGTTTACGGAGAGCCTTTTCACAGAGATGCGAGCAGAGGAGTGGAGGGCGGAGGTCTGCAGCGGAAGGGGTTAAGAACGTGATAAAGGCAGGCGGAGGATGGGGGGAGAGTGGGGGGCCACATCGCGTGAGCGCGTACAACCTGCTGACCGCATCCTGTGACCTTCCTGATACTCTCCACTGAGTCCCTCCTGCATCTCAGCATGTCTGTTATTAACTTCCTCTACCCCCTCCCCTCTCTCTCTTCCATCATTCTCTTTCTCTCTCTATCTCTCCACAGGAACAGTGGGATGGGTCTGTCTAGGGTACAGATTCACTCTCACAGTGTTGTTTTTTTTGCTGTAGCCAGTGGACACTGAGGAGCACAGCACATTCTCTGGACTGAAAATCCGTCTCTGCTGTGGCCATGTGACCTCCGCACCGTGCAGCCAGTCCTCCAAAACGCCTTCATCTGGTCTCCCCATCACAGAGTGCCAGACCTGGCCCCCTGCTCTGATCAAAAGGAAACACGATGGAACGAAAATCGAATTAAGCCAACCAAGGATCTGAAATGAAGGCCGAAACACCGCTATGCTCCAAAATCCCTGACTTTTTAATGGTTGGGGGGAAAAAATGAAAAACAACAGCTGCGGCTGGATGGAGCCCCTCTAATTCGACCCTGGTTTAATTAATCCCTTCCTTCCTGATGCTGCGGTCAACAGACGACGGCGCTGGAGAGGATTCACGGCAGCTGCTGTTTACTACCTGGCTCCTACCTCCCCTGTGGGACTCTTCATCAGCATCATGATGTGCTCTCCTGCGGATTCTGCAGCCCCGGCCCGCCAGCTGCTTGCATCATCATCCTGTTCGCTGGGAACAGGAAGGGAAGGGAAGGCACAGCCACAGATGTTCTATGTGCTGACCAGATATCCAACTCCACATTCCCTCAGTGGTCTCCCACTCCAAGAAAGTACAGGTCCTGTTGTTTTGGCTAAGTTTCTTCATAAGCTCACAAATGCTAGCTGAAGAGTGTTCTTGTGTCCCTATATGAAATATCTCCAAGTCAACAGGCACTGGTGTATACAGCTTAAGTTAGCGATCTATGGTTCAAATGTAAGAACATAAGGACACACACGAAAACAGGCTATTAAGCCTATCTAGGCTCACCAATTACCTACAAGCATATAGTAGCACAGCAAACCTACATATGAGCACACCAAGGGTCTCAGACTCTAGTGCTTGACCTGGTCATCTATTCCAAGCATCGTCAACTCTTTATCTTCAAGTAATCCTTCCCGATGTCAGTATGGGATTGAGGCTTAATTGCTTTCCATCTAGGCCCGCTTGCTCTCCTGATTGAACTCAACCTGAATATTTTGTGGTTCATCTAGTTGAACCCTTTTTATGAATCTTAAAACCTAAAATTAAATCAACCCTGAGTAGGGTAATTGTCTTGAGTCTTTACCACATTTATGTTTAAGATTCATTTCAGGAACCAATTTAGTTGCCCTGCCTTGTCCTTTTTCAAGAGTCTCAATATAACGAGTTCCCAGAACAGTGGTCTGACTAAGGCATTGTATAATTTAGTATAATCTCCTTTGATTTAAAATCAGTACTCTTCTTGGTGTTGTCCACATTGCTGTGACAGCTATAGTAGATCCGCTTTCAATCTTTTCACTTTGTGAATATTTATAATGAGACAGAAAATTCACAGTCAACAATGGCAGCAGCAGAATTATAAGTTAAGCATGCTGAACTGAACATATGTTTAGTAAATATAATCTCTCCAGCATAAACCCTTCAAAATTGAATATTCTGGATTCATTTTCCTGCTTTTGGGATAAAAAAGGCTAAGCAAAGGCGTGAGGAGTTCAGCAGGCGTATAATTAACTATTTCTGTTATTTGTTTTCCATTAAAAACTAAATATATCAAGACGAGGCAAGCTTGACGAGGTCTGGCTCAATACTGCTACCAATCACATAGTGATGCTTAATCAATTACCTTCCAATTTCAAGGGCTTTTATTGGAAGGCCACGACAGTGGTTAACAGATAATGCATCTTGTTCACAATGAAATTAAATAAATAATGATATCATATATTAGCCATACCACAATCTCTTGATGTTGAAATTAATTTGATATGCTCTCAGTTAGACCTAATGGGAAAGACTTTCCGAATGCAGTATTTAATAACTATGATCTCATAGAACAGGCAACAAATCTAGAACTCTTATTCCCAGTTATGGGGCAATTAAAGGTTATGAAACAAAAAAGATTTTTTTCCCCAAACAAGACTTTTTTTTCTTTTTTTAGTTATATGATTGAATAAGGGCAGCTGTAATTATGAGAACCACTCGTTCCCAAAAGCAATTTAAACAAAGCCCCCACTCTAATGACGCCTGTAACTTGATTGGTTTATTTTTTAATAAAAGGTAAACATTGATTACTTTTTCAAGATTTCAGGGCATTTCATATATTCTCATCAGGGATGCCAGAGCATGTTTAAACATTACTTCAAAGGTTATAGGTCACTCAGAACATGGACAGTTAATGTCAAGACAGGGACTGACACAAAAATCAGTGTTACTGAACCTCAGGTCTTAACCTAAGGAAATATCATACAGTGCTTAATTTAGACCTTGTTCACCACGAATCCCTGCGATACAGACAAAACCATGATTGAACTAAACTAGAAGAAAAGGGTAAGAGCTCTCAATTCATCATTTTGGGAAAATAAGCCACTGTTCTTAACTCTCAGACAGCAGCACTAGCCCACCCCCATGCCCTTGTTAGGAGACAGCCTCACAGCTCCGACGCACAGTGAAAGTCTGAGAACAAACAAAATGCAACCAATTCCCACAATGCACTGATGCAAGCCCATGCCAGCACTGACAGACAGACTTAATGGAAGAAGGAAGCAGGTTCCTCCTCCTCCTCCAGCTGACTGGAGGTCCGGGCCACGGAGCTGCCTCTACCTTCTGATCAACAGCTGCTACTGGTTACCTAGCAACTCCAAGCAAGCATCCGCGGCTGCAGTTGCGGGTGGCTCTCTCCTGACAACAGGCTGAGCTTTACGGTCCAGGACCCAGGGCCACAGGACCAACACAGAGGATGCATATGTGTGTGTCAGTGATGACAATACACACATCATCATGATGTGCGTGATAACATACTATATGCGCGCACACACACACACACACACACACACACACACACACACACACACACACACACAAACACACACACACACACAGTGGCAGCCTGCCAGAAGTGATTACTTTCGAGTAATCTGAACCTATGGCACAATACACAGTTGTGCAGATGGGTCAAATAGCACCGTGTTTTTCTTTCAAGAGTTTCCTCCCATCTCTCCTGGAATTCAGCCAACACTTTCTGGAACATTTAACTGTCCAGAAGGCAAAGAATTCCTTCTGCACTTTACTTCACACACATGCACGCACACACACATGCACATACGCACTGTGACACACACAAACAAACTCCCACAAGCCCCCAAACACAAACACATACATGCTGCGTGCTACGGGGAGAGGTCGTGGCATGAGACCAGTTGGGGGGGGGGGATATAAGCCCCTTTTGTTGGCAGTCTCCAAACACAACCCCCCCCTCCCAAACCTCCCCCACCAGCAGCACACAAAGGGCCCTTGTCCTCCCTGCGTCTGCTCCACCCCTGTCACCACCCAGCTGCCCACCACAGCAATCGCTCCCCTGCCAAGAAAATTAGAGAGCTCCCTGCTAAAAGGCCCCTTTGTGCTGGCCGGGGGAGGCCGGCTCTCCAGCGCACAATCGGGGGGCAGAGACAAAAGCGGGCGTCAACAACAGCCGCGCTGAAAACACTGGACTTAATTCTTAATAATCTCCGTTGCCTACGCTACAGTGCTACAAGAGAGCGGAAAAGATTAAAAAAAAAAACAAACAGGAAAGCTTGCGCCGCAGTATGGCGGAATATTAAAAGGTGTACGAACTGGCACTCGCTCGTGCAGACAAACACTTCTTACACACACAAAAACGTACGGACCCACTCATATACACACACACACACACACACACTCGCGCATAGCGATTCTCTCACTCTCTTTCTCCCACTCATCACCATTCTATTGCTTTGCCATGATGAGACAACTTAAAAAAAAAAAAAAAAAACAGCAGTGAGAGGACCACCCCCCACTCCCCCTGGCTCCCTCTCAGAGCACAGCCACCCGCCCCCCCAACCCCCGCCCAAACTCCCCCTCCACCATGCCACACTTTATTAGACAAGCAGAAAAGAAAAACAGGAAACATGCTGCTTGCCTGGAAAATGTTGTCTCCACATTCTTCTGATTAAGAGCTACACATGGCAGCCACAAAAAAAAAAAAAAAAAGAAGAAAAAAAAAGAAGAGAAGATTCTGAGAGATTGCCCCGGGGGGTGTCCCCCCTCCTCCTCCTCCTCCTCCTCCTCTTCCCCCCTCCCTTCCCTCCCCTTCCTCACTCCTCTCTCCCCTTGGCTAGGGAAGGTGACTCCGAGCTAGCCCACACTGTGCCCCCGGCTGTACCATCTTTCAGACAGAATGCTCCTTTGAGGAGGAGAACAGCGCCCCACACACACACACACACACACACACAGTCTCACACACACACACACACACACACAGTCACACACACACACACGCGTGCCCGTCCGCGTGCAAAGCCCCGGGACAGGACAGCAGCGGGTCAGGAAAAGGCTTTTGTCCCTTTTATCTCCGGGAAAAGAACGGCCCTCTCTCTCTCTCTCTCTCCGACGGCACTCCCCTTCTCCGAGCCGCGATCGCTAATAAAAAAAAAAACTCTCAGTCACTCCCTACTCATGGGGCTCCTGCCATTTAAGTCATCGCTGTGCCTCTGCTCTCCTCTCCTCTCCACTCCTGCCTTTGTTTCTATTAAACAAGGAAAAGAAAACAGAGACGCTGGGAAAAAAAGAGCGAGTGAGAAAGAAGAGGAAGAAAATTCCAGTAAAGAGTGCCAGTGTTAATATGTGGCGCTTTGCTCCGGGCTTGTGTGATTCCCTCTTCCGTCCGCTTCACGGGTTCCGCACATTTTTCCCTCCCTTTCTTTTTTTCCTCCCTTCACTCTCTCTCTCTCTCGCTCTCTCTTTTTTATTTTTCATTTGTGATCTGGCCTCTACAGCCTTTTTAAGAACGCCTGCCCCTTTTTTCCCCTTCTCTCACTCACTGATTCACCCCCCCTTTCCGTTTTCTTTCTATTTCCAAACTAAACATCATCTACCCCCCATGCCCCCACCTCCCACTGGTATTTTGAGCAGTGTTCTTTGAACGAAGTGTGAAGAAATGCGCACACACACACACACACACACACACGCACCTATAATATTACATTGGAGCGGTGACAGCGATCATGTCGCAGCTATTAGAGCGTATGTCACCCGCAACACAAGGGTTTTTGCGTGTCTGCTAACCCAGAAGTGTTCATTTCGCAGGTTGATTCCCTGTGAAAAGGACCAGAGATTGACAGCTTGCCTTGATATGGTAAAGAGGGACCTACAAACAGGCTGTTTAAAATAACAATGCGGCACACAGCACCCCTCCCCTGCCTGAGTCCTGCCCAGTGCTTGCGAGCCCAGCCCCAAACCGCCTGTCCTCCCCTGTGCCACTCAGGCAGGGGACCCATGCCACTGACAGACAAAGAGTTTGGCCGCACCACGCGCACGGTGTAACTAATCGCTGCCAACCGCAAACTGAGGAGGCAGGGGATGGGGGTGTGTGTGTTGGTGTGTGTGTGTGTGTGTGGGGGTTTGTCTGACCGGTGGGAGATACTGTCAATCAGCAATCCATGGTGTGACGTTTCCCTTCCTGTCACCGAGGGAAAAGACCGCGGTGGCCGCTTTTGAGGACATGCTAGTGTCACGTTTCTGAGGGAAGTGGTGTCACCCTGGCCTCACCCTGACCTTCTCACACGTTCAGCCAGCCTTCACCCCTGACCGCTTCCTTACCAAACCTCAAACAAGCGGCATTCTGACACTCCATTAATACCTCTCCAAATTTACACAAGGGGAGAAAACCGAGAGAAACTGGGCTGCAGACACGCTGTGATTAACCACCCATTATATAGGAGCAGCTGGGGGTGCAAACAGCACTAAAGGGTTTCAGTGACCTGAGTCTGAACTAAGGGGACTGTGCCATACACTATACACTGACTGACAGTGTCAGATCTGTGGTCACAATAACAGCACTTTGTAGTGATGAAGCAGAGACTGCTGGGATGGTGGGGGAGTTGAGAGGATGGAGGAGGAGGAAGGTGTCCAGCACAAAAAAACACTTGTATTCAGAGAGTAAACTAAGGGGTCCACATGAGACAGCCATCTCTATCACTGAAAGACACACACTCGCACGCACACACGCAGTCAGGTACGCACACAGAGAAACACACATGCAGTCAGGCATGCAGACATGCATAGACACTCATACACACACAGACAGACAGACAGACAGACAGAGACACACGTAGACAGGCACGCACACATATACCCCAAAACACATAGGCCTCGTACGCACATGCACACTCACTCACATACACAGACTCACATATGCATACACACAATCCCCACAGACAGCATACTCGGCTCCCATGGTCTTGACTCTTCCCTGCATGCGGCATCACACTTGCACAAAACATATGCAGTGCAGACCTACAGCCACAACCCTGTTAAACAAACCCCATCGCTGTCTCTGTTTCCGCGGCTGCCAAAACAGCGCATGTTAAAAATACTCACATTAAGGAGAAATCTGTGATTCGACAAATGCAAACAACAGCGAATCTCAGCGTGAGCTGCTCAGCAGAGAGTACTTATCTCCCTGCAGCATAAACAGTAGACTGTGTCGCCACAATCACTCGCTTGTGATATGCGTGCCCTCACAGGTCAGCTTACCCTGACTGTAGAGTAAATATCAATATAAACAGATTGGCATAGCATATCCTTTATGATGAATATCAAAAGACTAGTTTCTGTGAGTAGACATGGACACATCTGTTCTACCCACCCCCACCCTCAGCTCTAACCCACGCGCACGCACACACACACACACACACACACACACACACACAAATAGCAAATCCATTACAGCACACAGACGCATGCTAACATGAACAAACCGACACACATATACACACAAACATCTACATGTTGTGTGTGTGTGTGTGTGTGTGTGTGTGTGAACATGCATGCACAAACATACACATGATCTCAGGCACACATCTACATGTTCACACACAACAGACACCCATGCACACATAAGCAAGCACACGGACACAACCAACAGTCCCCTCTCCCCAACACACAAACACACACAGCCACGCATGCTGAAACCCCTTTGAACCGGCCCATAAGGTCCAATGTAGTCACACATATTCTGCAGGTAACCAGACTAAGTGAAGAGATTATAGTAATACCTTAACCATTTTCTACCTTCACAGGTTTAAAGGAAAGCCCCAGTTTCTGTGCACATGCAGTCAGCTGATTTCTCAATAAGTGTGTCCAGGAGGGCTGGTCAGAGCTTCCCACTCAAAGCAAAAACCACAGACGACAAACTCTTTTGGGAAGTGGCACAACTGGAGTGACCATCACCCTCACCAACACCATTTCAATTCCTTGGCATAAGAAGGCAGTAGTAGACAGCTTGATGTTTCTGCACAGTCTGCAAACTATTTCAGAGTCCATTCCCTTCTAAAACCATATCTTTACTTGATAAAAACTGGCTGGAAGTGTGGCAGACAATGTCTAGCACCCATCAATCGCTACAAATGTTTTCAATTTGTGGCCAATGGAGGAAGAACCCAATGAAAGAGGCCGGATCTGGGAAAGTTGGCAAACAGCTTAAGGTTGCTATCCCTGTCTTAGATCCACACAGCCACGTGCATGCTAGGCACCCTTATCCCACAAAGCACTTAAAAGGATTTTAAAAGGGAGCAGTAAGTAGAACCTCGCCTTTAGAGGTCAAACTACACCCAATCTACACCTCTCGAATAGTCAGATGTCCGAGCTGACGTTTGGCCTCCAACGTCTGGCCGGAGCCCCGTACCACTGTATGAAATACTACGCAACTATGAACATAGCTTGAGCAAGAGGCTGAGCTCCCATGATGATGAAATACATTCTGTGTCCAGCCTTCTGCCAGAAGCACCTTTTAAAAAGTGTGGCTGGCCCCATCGGTAGCTACATTGCATCAATTACGGGCTTATATATCGCCTTCACTGCCTAAGCTACTTTGCTGAGCTACACTGTTGGCTGTTTTACAGATTATATTTTGCTGGATATTCAAACAACTCAGCGGTGTAGTTGAACCCTCAAACCTACAACCTTGTGGTTACAAGTCTAATTCCCTTACTGCCAGCTGGCAGGATATGGGCCGCAGAAGCCCTTTCTTGTAGCTTGACTCCTTTAATTACTGAATTTTTACTATCACTGAGCTTTGTGGACTAGCTTGACACGGCAGTGAAGTTCCTGTGACTCCAAATGCACATCTTGAGGTTTAGATTATTAGTGAGAGCCATGGAGCTTCAAAGTCGACGCTTCAGAGAGCCCTCAACCACCAATGTTTGTTCGGCTCGCTTTAACGGGCTAAAAACAGCTCTGATGCGGACCTCGAAAGGGACAGAGCGGTGCGCAAACCCTCTGCTCTATCAGCGAAACCCCGGTCCTGTTTTTTTTTTTTTAGCTGTCTCTGTTGTTTGCAAAGCTGCAGCACAGCTCAGACATCAAAGGGAAACGCAACAACAGCCGATCTCGGCAATTCCCAAAATACCAGGAAACTGGGTTCATTTAGTACTTCATGGCTTTCTCTATGTGCAGTCGGGCCTTACGATGGGGGGTGGGTGATAACTGAAGTGCTTTAACGTTGTGCCGCTAATGACCTTGGTCCACCTTTAACAGTGCCCTCTTCCAGAGCTGTGAGGCCTCGGGGGGTGAGTGGCGGTCAGACTGGACGCGTACTCAAGAATCAGCAACAACAGACGGCTGTACCGGCACAACGGCCCCCTTCCCCCCCCCCTTCCTCTCTGCCCGCCAGCATCCCGTTTGATATAAGATCCCACACCTCAGCAGGGACGGAGCTGGAAGCTGGACAGAGCAGTGAAAAGCGCTCAGTTTCAACCCAATCCCCCCCCCCCCATCCCCTTTCCTTCCCCTCACCCCACCCTCCCCCACCGCCACCCCTCCCTGAATGTTTATCCGCGAGTCTCCGCGCCTTTCAGCTCCAGGGCCCCAGCGGGACGCACCTGTGCAGTCAGCAGCCAGTACAAATAAACCCAGGGCGTATTTACATGGCATCCTTCACAGGGCCAGATAACAGAAAAAGAAAGCCCCATCGATACCGCCATGGCGCTTTGTTTTCTGTACCTCCTCTCCTGTTTCCAGTGTTGGCGCCGCAGATTAGCGGAGAGGGAATGTAAATAAGAGAGCCGCGAGAGACCCCTTCACGGGCATACTTCATTCGCACAGAGCGGAGCGGAGCGCCACAGCTCCCCCCCCCCCCCACCCGCTGCAGGAGTCACTACCGCGCCACAGAGAGTGTCACAGTCTATTATTTCTGTCGCGGTGAAAAAGAAAAAAGAAAGCTCCACCAGCGCAGTAATAAAATAAAATGACGTTTGAGGACGCCTCTCACGCTCCTCGCCCCACCCACTCCCCCTTCCTCGATCCTCCGCCCCCCACGCCTTGCGGCACCGCCCAGCCCACAGGCGCGGTAAACACGCTGATATGTGGGTACCGCCACCACGGATCATGGCTTAGCCAAATGCTGGCCCCTGCTGTAATCACCCCTTCCACTTTCCCTCCGGAAAAATAAAGAGAGAGAGAGAGAGAGAGAGAGAGAGAGAAAGAGATTGCTAGGGACAGAAGAAAGGAGGAGACAGAAAGACAGAGATGGAGAGAAGGGAGACAGACAGAGATGGAGAGAGAGCACAGCTGCAGGTGGGCTCCAGATGTGGGGTCTCTCTGGGAGGGCGTCTCTGGCGCAGTTACGACCCCCCCCCCCCACACCTTCTTCTCCACAAATCCAACCCCAACCCCAACCCCCCCTTCCCCTTGACAGGGACCATCTGGCCTGGCAGAGGGAGAGGAACATGGCAGCAGTGCCCAGCTCATGGGGGGGACAGTGCTCCCCTACACATGGCAGAGTGCAGAATTACAGACCGCACTTACCCCCTACCCCGACCCAGACCCACTGCCCCCTCCCCAACCTGTCACATCACACCACACAGCTGGGTTCTATTACCATAAATACATGAGGCCCCCCGGTTCTGTTGACAAAGGAGGTCTTCCGCAGAACACTCAGCGTAGAGTTACAGCATTTAGAGCAGTCACTCACACCTCGGCAACTCCCAGCCATTTCATCACCATAATAACCTAACAAACTCTGCAGATGATATTACAGACTTCCCCCGTCAACACACACAGTAATCGTAACCAGAAAAAAAAAAAAACACAGATCTCCGTCTCAAAACTGTCTTCCCACTGCTTCCTGGTGAGGAGCACCTTCAACTGTGCTAATTAGCTGTGGTAAAGAGGAACATCAAAACTTCACGAAAAGCAGTTTGTTTGACAGGAACAAAAGTTTATATAGGAAGGAAACAAAACTGGCAGAAATTCTTGAGAAATTAACAAAAAAAAAAGTTTTTTTATACGAATTGTTGGAACCTTGTTCATATATTAATTTGAAGATGCTACTTGCCAGTGAAGCAAAACAAAAGCATATGCTGAGATCATAACTTTCTCGCTTCAGCCTTGCGCCCGCGTTCTTTGCCCAAGTCTTCGAGAACCATTAAAAAGAAATTCCTGTGTAATTGGCAAAGCAGCGCTGACATTTTTGGAACACAGAAAAATAAGCCTTAGCTCTTATCTAACACAGTGAACTGGCAGTGTGCATAATGACTTAAACAGCCTGGTCTGCTAACAACATAATAATGAATCAGTGGAATAAAAAAAACATGGTGACTTCAACATGGCTGTTTATGATGTACTACACAATATGCAAAATGTTTTCCTCTCAGGTTTCTGTTAATTTGCTTCTTGCCTTTGTGTTAAAAAAAAGCTTTTTTTGTACTTTGTCCTCTCCAGGAAACAGCATTCCAATTTCCTCATTAAGACAAGCCCAGACTTGCACTAGGGAATGGAATATTTATTAATGGAATAATAATTGCAAATGGACCAAAGACACAATCAAGCACAGGGGACCAGACATAATGCAGTTATGTTTGCTTTTTTTTTTTTTTTTTTTTTTTGGTCGATGCTTGATTTAAGATGTTGTGAGACATTTAATATCATGGCTGCAGACTTTTTGTTGGCTGTGGAGTTGATTGAATACTCTCACTGTCACCGATTTGCCCTGTTGGCAAAGACCCACAACATGAAGGCCACATACTGAGAAGTAATGGGGTGCTGTAACACAGGGTATAATAACCCATCAATCAGACCTTGCTACTACCTCCCCAGCCTTTTCTTCTCTTTCCTTCCCCTTCAACACACAACTGTGACCACAAGCAACTTGCGACAGTATTTATTGTGCTTGTGTAGGGGAGGGCTCCTGGCTGATGCTTCAGGAAGTAGACCCAGCTTTATTTAAAGTGCAGTTTTCCCCCCCATGTCATGGGGTGGGGGGGGGCACTGGGAGGGGACGGGGGGAGGGGTTCGGGCACACTGTTCATGCTGCTCTCCCATCCAGCTGGGTTCTCAGATGGTTAGGTTTGATTGAGCCGTTAATTGAAATTGTGCACATCTGGGGTTTCTCGTCATTTAACAGGTATCCTTGTGAAAGAATTTTTTTGTACGGCACTTGTGCTAATGGAAACATACAGGAGTATTAGTATTTCTTCAACAGTTCGTTTTTTAGCAGTTTGCATATAAAAATTGGATTAATTTGTTCAATTAAATGGCCTTGGATAATGAATTCAATAACTAATTTACTGTGCTCCACTTAAACAGCTGCCCCCACATTTATCTCAGATACAGATATTAACAAAAACACATTTGTATTTTTAACAAACATACAAAAATAATTTATCTGTGTTTTTTTTTTTGCATCAACTGCAAATATGATTTTTGTCTCTCAAAGATGACATGACAAACATTATGTTCAGATAATCGTTCCTACAAAAACAATTCATTCAAAGCAGTCAGATCTAAAACATACACACAGCCTGCCTTCAGACTATTGCTGAGAAGACCTAAAGGTGCAAGAGATGTATTGGTCAGAAATCAAACACATAGGAAAAAAAATAGACTGGCTCTCTCTGGAAGCAACATTGAACTATCCTCGGTTCTCCTTTCTGCAAGGCAACTCCTACTGCGGCTGCCTGCCTTTGAAGGGGGCGCATCGAAAATAAGGGGAGAAAATAAGGGGATAAGTAAATAAATCTGGAAACCTTTAAGAACCTGGGGAAGCTACCTCCCAGCCAAGCTGCACTTCTGCTCTGCTTGACAAAACAGCGGGTTAGCCTGGCCACTTCAGCATGGTAATTCGGTATCTGTGAGGTTTTCGTTTTCAGTGCATGAATAATTCAGGGTGACCTGCCTGGCATTGGGGGGGTGGGGATGGGATGGGGGGGCGGGGGACAAAGGAAAGCAGGGGATGTGCGAGGGCAGGCATCCCTCTCTCCCCGTTTCACAGAGTGAAGGAGGGAAGAAAGACACTCAGACGCAGCTGTTCGGGCTCTTTCTCTCGTTTTGGGATTGTTCAGCCTCCCCCGCCTCCATCTGCATCTAAACACCACACAACCTCCCCCACCCCCACCCCACCTTCCTTTTTTTGGAATATCTGCAGATAAACAACAGACAGACACAAGACGTCCTTCACCAATTTAATCAGGTTACTTCATTTTTTATCTCATGCTGAAAAAAAGCCTGGATCAAGAAAGAAAAGACTAAAAAAAACGAATAACAGAGGTGACCTCCTAGAAGACCAGACAAAACAACTATGGGTTCACCCATAGCAACATGTTGGTATGAGAGGGTAGGCTACTGGACCTTCATCTTCATCTTATTTACAGGTGTCCCTGCACAGAATGCCCCAGGAGACTACAGGGACATTCTCTCAACGTCCCCCAAAAATGACCACTTCCTGTTCCTTCCTCAGCAGTTTTTTAATTATACGCAGGCCAGATTCTAAGTGGCCTGAGCCATGGGGTCTGGTCCACGGAAGACTAAAGCCAACAGGAGTGACCCTTAACCAAGGTCAACTGCAACTTGACCGCAGCCATGCATGAGAGATTCCTTCTGGTTTATATTCATTCATCTTTTTCGTTCCTTTCTTGTGCTGACTTGCTTTGCAAAGCTGCTAATCCCACTGCAGGCTGAAAGGATGATAAAGATTAACAATGAGGAGAAAATCTCATGTTTTTTGGTGAAACCAGTGAAAATAAAAGAATTTTACAAAACCTGTTTTTTTCTCCCCACACTGTTATTGTCAAAGATTTCAGCAGTGTTTTCCTCTCAGGGTTGAAACACTTTAAAGACTCATCCTAGCATATAGTTTGGCATATATGCTGTCAACAAGAAATGCATCTGAGGCAATCCTGCATTTGATGCTAAACTGATTGATCAGTATAGTTGTTGCATTGTTACCTTAGAATCTTAGAGCAGCTCAGAAATAATTTCAGAACAACAGACAGTTGACAGGCACACCTCAATTGTACAGATGTAGTTTGAAGCGTGTCTGTGCACATTCATGTCTGCTGGATTAAGCAGTGATGACCGGGCCCGCATATGAAAAACAGGAAATGTTTAGAGCCTCCTCAAGTGCTACAGATGGCAACTGGGATTTTCTCCTGCTAATCCCTGTCCCTGGTCAGGTAAAATGGACAGAGAGAATCCACCCCCAACCCCCACCTTTCACCTTGTCAGCACACCGCTGATCTCATCTCCCAGCCTCCAGGCTAAATTTAATAAAAAAAAAAAAAGAAGAAAATGAACTGAACAAAACAAAACGCTCTGGCATTAGCTTGTTAAAAATAGCCATTCAGAGCATTTTGGTTGCAAACTGCTTGACACTTAGTCTGCGCTCTGAACAACAAAATCATACACCCATTATGTACAACAATTATTGTCAAGTCTTCCTTTTGTCTTTTACTTCCTGGCAGGAGGATAAACTGTCACAGTTGCACTTTAAAACTGTCTCTTAACAGGTTTTGGGTGGCTCCAATTATGCAAGAGCCCTAAATTATGAGAATCTGGAACAGGACATATTCGAGCCATTGACATAATCCAAGGAGACTACAATAATCTCTTTGGATATTGCTACAACTATTTCTACTACTATTGCTATTTTAATCTACTTCACTCAATCAATGTGCTTTTTATTTGATTGAATATCCAACATTTTCAATAATTTAGCCCAAAAATCTTATTACCACAAAATAGCTCATCAACACCACCGATAGCACGACAGATGCAACAAGTCATAAATGTGGCAGCTGTCATCGCAAGCGTTTATAAAAGTTCACAACCATCATGAATTACAAGGCTCTCCCCATGCTGATGATAAACGGGGAAACTGAGTGCGAATAAAGTTTGTGGTGTTGACAGAAGATACTGCAGACACGCTCGCAGCGGCCATCCCTCCTCCTCCACTCAGAGAACGGAGAAGCTGCGCTTCTGACACCTTTCGCCCGCCCTGTTTGGAGACCAGCCCTTCCGGAAAGGGGCATCTGGCTGGGAGGGAACGAGTTCCCTTCCAAAAGAACACATACACACACCCTCACCAAATGCCAACCCTCTGCTACCCTACCCTGCCTGCCACCTCCAAACAGGCATAAGTGGCACAAATAAAATATATGCACAACTTTTACACACTCATGCACATACACACACACAGGAAAAAGGAGGATCTTCCCTTAACAGCTACAGGAAGAAAAACAATCAAACTACAAAGACATTAATGGTCCTTTTGACCTTATACATTTGAACGCAAGACACCGAGGTAATGTTTCCAAATGGAACCAACCAGCCTGCCACATCGTGTCCCAATCGCGTGATTAAACTCCCGGACCAAGAAGCACAAATGACTTATGCATTTAATTACAAGCAGGGCTTCAGTCTGCATTTGACGTAAAATATAACCCTGTAATATGACCCTGGAATTACATACACATTTTATATCTAATGAATATGCAGCACGCAAAAGCTCAGGTCTAGTGGATGCTTTAACTACTCAAGCTCTCTGTAATGAGAGCCCTTTTTTAACTTCTAAATTATTCAAATGTAATTTGTTAAAAAGAAAATTGTTTCACTCCTCGAGTAGAAAATGAACATGTGACTGAGTATTTCCACCAAGGGCATACTGAGAACGTATTGGGAAATGCATCCCTGGGTGTGTATCCTTAGAAACAGAGGATTGAAAATGAAAATCTCATTGAGCGCCTCCATGGGAATGAGGCTCTTGAAGGTTATGTAACTGGGAGTAAAAGCTTCCTTCATAAGACTATGATCTGCACAGTCCTTTGCGAGGCGCGCTATCCGTGTCTCTAAAGACAGAGGTGGATTAGCTGACCAGCCAAACCCAGGAGGCAACAGCTCGACTCTTTGAGGCCTCTGCCCCACCCATAGTACTACAGTGAGCACAACCCCCCCCCCATCCTTTTTTAAAAAAATCCCGTCCATCTTCTCTGGAGGAGAGCACAGCTGAAAACATTCGCTTTCAGGCTCCAGCATGGCCTTCCGGTACATGCCAGATAATCCTACCACTGAGCCACGTGTCTCCAGCAGTATGTGGATTGCAATCCGTCTAAGCTACTATCTACTTACGCACGCATGTCACCACCCCGCCACGTCAGCTATAAGCAGCTATTGCATCACATGATACTGACCTGCGCTGCTGTCCGTGCGGCTGACTGACAATTCCATGGCCAATGTGAGCGCGCTCCCCTACCGTACATTGGACAGGCAGAAACTGCCGCCAAGACGCCCGACTCAACCATTTAATGACATTATTAATGAGCTGCTTATGGTATTAGCCAACCAGGGAGTGACAAGAGGGAGCTGTTTACAGTTCCTCCCACCCCGCTTTCACACTATTGATATTCCAGCATAATCATGCCACTTATCTCTCCCATTCACACCAGATATGCCAAGTACAACTTCCAAAAGACACCCAACACCCTTCAAGAGGGCTAGTTATAATCCTCCAAAACCTGCCTAAAGATAAACATATAAAAAAAGAAAAAAAACCCTAGATCTGTACCACCAAAAAATGAATTCAGAGCCCCACGGATGTTCAGTGAGCTGAATGCAAATCACCTTGTTTGTGTGCATGCTCTTTCATCTTTTCATCCACATGAATGTTTAACCGTAACACAATAGGTTTAATCAGAAGGGTTTTCAATGTGTGCGGTCTTTTTCAGAAAGGCACTCATTTGATGACCTGATTATTGGGAAAAGCATGTTTTTTTTAACGGGTGCTAGTTAAAAAAAAACCTTATTCTCCAATAATACATAAAATACCCTGTTTTCCTACGCAGGTTTAGATAAAGTTGTATCTTCCAACAAAACACACACAAGATGCAAATTTTAAAGCAATTTCCACAGGTCTCTCTCCCCCTTTCGACTAAACCTTTCTGTTACTTAAATGAGAAGATAATCTTTCTGTGATTACGGCCAAAACCCGGGTTGCCTAGCAACACACAATTAAGGAATATGCTTTCAGATGGGCTTTGCGGGCCGCCCATTATCAGATGAAATTACTGAAGCAACAAATGTCAGCCACATGCAAATGAGTTTGTTGTGCTCAAAGAATGTTTAACTTGAGGAAACCGGTGCGCACGACCTTGGAGACAGCTAGAGATTCGCCACGGATTTGGAGCGAGACAAAAAAAAAAAAAAACAACAACAACATGACAACGGAGCCAAAACACAAGGGCACCTTTACAATTCCCTCCTTCCGCCTAAACAGCACTGATGGTATTACTGAGGCACACTGAGGAGGAACAGAGGACGGGGAGAAAAACTTAGGGTGAAATATTGTCTAATGAAATTCATTATCACTCTACCAGAACGTGGAAACGATACTTGAACCCATTACACATCCAAGTGCTCAGGCAGCAGTGTTGAGTCTCTGGATTAACGCGTGTCGTAAAAGGAAAAGTTAGAGGATTAAGTCCCTTCCCAGTTTTCAGTCTCATTATGACTGAGAAGCAAAAACACACACACACACACACACACACACACACACACACCAATTGAAAATGAACAAAGAATTACAGGCTGAGCCCTTTTTTCATTTGAAGGGATGGGTACTAACATGTCACTGATGAATTTCTTCTCTTGGTAATTTGAACACAGATATCTGGCATTAACCTGGTATCAACCCATTGAATTGTACCAAGAACCTCACTTAATGAAATAAATCCAAGAGAAAATGAGCAAATGTGAAGAAGAAGAAATTAAATAGAGATGTTATCATCAGGACTTGTTAACGGTTTTGTTTCAGCATGGTGTAACTGTGTCACTGGCAAACGGTGGCTGAACGAAGTTCATCTTGAACCCTGTGACTGAGCAACGTTGACTTCAGCTTATTTCATTTTCTTTGGAATTTGCCTCAGAGTTCTGTGTGTGGGTAAAGCTGAGGATTATGGGGGTGCCCTTGGTATTCACTTTCAATAAGCTGATTAATGAGATTGTGGGAGTCTGTTACATTTGTTGCGTTCTAGATACGCTACACTACCAATACATGCAGAACGGGTTGCGTTAGCCGTTTAATTCCCACCTGAAGTGGAATTCCTGCCCTACATACCATGGAACAATATCCAGAACACAGGTCTTATGTAAATAGATTCAGTAACACATTCATGTCTCTTTGATGGGGAAATTATAGCTGGATTATACAGCGATATCACTGTAAGTATGGATATAAACACTGGACTGGTGTCTGGGATGGAATTTGGGGTGCAAACTCACATTCAGCACCCTGGCAGGAAAATCCTTAAGATCCCATGGGAATTCTGTCTACTGACAGGAGTACTGCATAGCATATGTGTACTGCGTCTCTGAGTGTCTATGGCCTTGGATCTGTGCATGTGTGTATGAACTGGATATGAGTGCATGTATGTGTGGATGGATTCTTGATGCAGTTGTGGATTGTTGTTGTATATTTGTATGTTGTCAAACTGGGTCTATGCATGTGCACTGGCTATCTGTACACAGGCCGGGTCTGTGTATGGATGAAGAAAAAAATCCATCTCTCAGGAGCTCCAAAAATCAGGCTGACCCCTCCCTCCCCCACATAAATGGTTCCTCCGTCCCCCTTTCCACACAATCATTACAAAATAGATCAATACATATTACTGAAACAAAGGCCACGACAATCAGCCTGCCTTCTGAGTGCAAATACGTGCACCGAGAGTAATCTCTGATAGACAATGACAGTAATCTACAGCCCCGTTATTCCCCTCTCTGCTACTGCCGACAACAGTGGGGCTCGGTGAATCTCCAACAACATCACCCCCCGTCACCACCCACCCCCCCCCACCCTCGACCCCAGCATCACACGCACCGTGTCCGGCAAAATGAAGACATAAAACAAGATCCTCGGCACAAGGCTGAACAATCAGCAGGATATTGAGCCAGAAAGCTCTGACGTACCGGATTGAAAAGGGCTATTGAAAATAATGATCCAGTGCCGAGTAGCAGAAAAAGACAAGCTTTAAGATAAAACAAAAACAAACACTCAGGAGGACTGGCCAAAGCATACAAAGTAAAGATTCAATCTCAATGTCATTTTATGGAGCACACTGCAGTTAGGAGGTATTGAGGCAGCACCGAGCGTGGCCAAGAGAGAGAGAGGCTCTGAGTCAGGTGAAAACACTTGCTTTAACCTGTGTTAATGTGCTGTTTTTCCCGTGTAAAACAACTTTCAGAGCTCATATCAAACAAGTCAAAGAGCTACCCTTTTTGTACTGTAAAAATATAATTTGCAGCAAAAGAATAAGAAAATGATGTGGTTGCCAGCTTTGAAAATAAAATGTAATCTGAATTTAAGAGACAGATTCAGAATGTGTGTAAACTATACATTATAGATAAGGCAACTGCACCATTTTGATTATGTTGATAAGATTCCATCTTACAAGAAGTGCTATTCACGGAATTACCAACAATGCCAGCCTAGGCCAACGAATGAATACAATAATGTAACAAACATTAACTTTGAGTATATAAGCCTGGTCAAAACTACCTAATTATCCAGTATCTACCATTCATGAGTGACAAAATATTGTAAAACTACTGGTACCATTTTGGATATTCATTTCACCTCCAATAAAAAGGCAGTGAAGTTCCTGTTGACAGGTCTGTCAGATAGAACACGTAATGTGAATACTTTCACCAGCTGGGAAATGCTCAAATCCTCCTTGATGAAAATTCACACAAACCAACCAAAGTCTACTGCAAGTAAGAGTGCAGCGCTAACAATGTCATTTTATATACTCAACATAATGAATAGCTTTAGTATACACTGCCAAAAATCCTATTCAAAAGCTTCTGCATCATGAAGCACACAATAAAACAAAATGAACAAAGGAAAATGCTGGAAGCCTGTCTCTGATCTGTATTTAAAAATCCGGCAGAAAAGAGGAGTACTCCCTATATTCATTATATTACATAGTATTTGCTAAAGGCCTTAAATACATGCACACGCGTGCGTGCGCACACACACGCACGCGCACACACACACACACACACACACACACACACACACACACACACACACACACACACACACACACACACACACACACCACCATCTCCCCAACTCCACATCATTACAAACTACACATGACTGCATTCAAAACCAAGGGTTGTATTGTGATCATAATTTAAGAAGATGTAATAATTTTAAAGTTCACAAAAAGAGTAATAAAACAACCTCAGTATCTAAGGTGAGTCTCCATATAAGCACATCCACAGGGATCAAAAGAACAGGATCTCCAAGGCACAAGGCTTAACTGTGCTGTTCTATATATACATATTTAAAAAAAGATCTCTTAGTGGAAGCTGCTTTTGGAGTCAATATATCTCCTGCGACTTTGACGTTCTGGGTACAAAGGAATTATTTTTTTAAATATATAAATGTGCTGAGTAAAAAAAGAAATAAACACACAAACCATTAAAATGTACGTTACACATGTTAAACCCTACCAGATGTATTTAAAGTACATTAGGCACTGTGGTAAACAAAAGAGCATTAAGAGATAAACACAGCAGCCAGGTTTCCCAGCGGAAACAAGCGCTGCCTCTACTTAACACATACATGAGACAAATAAGGAAAAGTTTGGTACCGTTTTGCAGACAAGAGTCAAAGCTTGCTTCTGATACACATGCATATATACACACACACACACACACACACACACACACACACACACACACAACACATCTACAAAAATCTCAAGCTGAGGAACTGAGGTGGGGAAAAAAACAGAGGGAGGTAGAAGGCAGAGGAGGTAAGAAAAAGAGTCTGTTACTTGAGTCTGGAGATGCCATGGTGGAGACGATGACAGGAGGGCCAGTGCGGCGGGTGAGCTTGTGGTTGCCGATATTAACACTCTGCACCTGGAGGGTGGAGGTAGCGGGCACCAGGGCACTCTCGGGTGCAGTGGCCCCCCTTACGCAGGAGCTGCGGGCTGTGGTGGGGACTGTGCACAGGCGACACGGGCGGGAGGCTGGGGGCCCTCTTCATCAGCTCCATGGGCACCGTGTAGTTGGTAGAGAAGGTCTTGGGGGCCGTGCTTGCCACAACGGGCCCTGGGGCCGTGACTGGCACTGGGGACGGCTGGTGCTGCACAGCGGACATGGAGAGGCCGGTGTGGGCGCTGTACATGGGACGGGCTGGGGCCACCGCGCCATAACCACCGGGACTGACCGGATATCCCGCCAGAGCCCGGCCCCCTGGGTAGGTGGAGGTCTCCAGGAGGTGCTGAGAGGGGGCACTGCTAGGCCGTCGGCCTAAGAACTCCCCCATCCTGGGGGAGATGGACGTCAGGGCACTGGGGGGCTGTTGCATGAGGTGGGGGTCCATGGCCTGCTGCTGCAGGTACAGGTCATTGCGGTGGCTGAAGCTGTTGGAGCGTGCACGCATGGCTGGTTGTCCAGCAGTGGTCCGCTGCAAGTCCATCTTGCAGTTGAGGACTACACGGGACAGGACCCGGGCCTGTCCCAAGTTGGGCGCCACCGTGCGCACATCATGGTCCTCCATGACCGCCAGCATGGCGGCTGAGTCAAAGCCCTGCTGGAGCAACAGCGTTATGGTGCTTTCTGCAAGGCCCTCAGCCCGCAGAAGAGCCAGGAACTCTGGGTCCACGGTCCTCTTGGGGTCTGCTGCTGCCGCCACCGCCAACTGAGGGTGGTGCGGGGGGAGCGCGGCGGATACCGGTGCCACCGCGGACGCTGCCATGGCAGTGGGGTCATAGGCAGGGTCATAGGGCAGCCTCTGTGCTGCCGACATGGCGCTGTATGCAGACGGGCTCTCCTGACGCAGCATGAGCCCGCGCCCGATTGTGCCGTCAATTATTCCCTGAGAGGCTGGGTCCACCACTAGGCAGGTGGCCCCTGTCTGGCGGGGGTCCAAAGGCTGGCCGTTGATGTCGTTGTAGATGTGGCGGCCTGCGAGCGAGGGCGGCTCTGCGCCGTACCTTGCGACAGGTGGCTCGACCCCGTAGCGAGCCGGAGAAGGGTCCCTACTGCGAATGCGCTGGCCGTCTGGCATCATCTTGACGGTGACAGGATCCCTATACAAGCGGCTCAACTCATGAGCCGTTGGAGGAGGAGGAGGAGGAGGAGGAGGAGGAGGTGGGGGAGGAGGGGGAGGGGTGGAGGAGCAGGTGTAGGAGCAGGGGGAGCTGGCCTGACTTGTCCTTGATCCCACATGGGCCGGCCCCCTGTCATCCCATAATGCGAGGCTGATCTGTTAAGCGGGTGCTGTTCGCCTCTATAAAAGCCCTGTGGATCTTCAGGTGGCCGGTCAGCTAGAGCTGGGTCCTGTGGGTAGTACTCCTGCGGGGGCAGGGAGGCCCTGACCGCCAACATCACTGGCCTGTGGTAGAGGCTGCTCAGCTCAGGCAAGGAGCCCTTCCTCAAGGAGCACTGCTCAAGCTGCTCCAAGAACTCCTGCTCGTACAGGCAGTCCTGGAACAAGTAGGTCGCCTCTTTTGGGTCCAACACAAGGGGTAGAGCGTCGAGGGGTGGCTCGTACCACACCCCGGCGTCTCCCCCGAACGCCACCGAATGCCTTCGACCCGCAATGGTGGCTGTGTGATGGTAGCTGCTATCCCTGTCCCCCTGTCCCCCTGCCCCACATACCATCCCAGGCACGTCCCTAGCTCACCAGAGCCACCGCCACTCAGCCACTCGCAGACAGGTATTGGAGAGAAAACAAAGAGGGCGGCTTTAAAGAGGAAAAAAATTGCTTGGTGTTCCCTTTCAAGTCTTCAGTTACACTTACATCAAAAGCACAGGAAAGAGGAGAGAAAAAAAGAAGATGAAGCTGGAGGTATCATTTCACCTGATCTCCAGCTGCAGTTTTTTCCCTCCCTTGAGGTGGTGCTATCATGTGGCTCCATGTTAGTGGGCAAACCCTGAATAATTCAAGTCTGGAAACACTGGCAGGCGGGGATAAGGGAAACAAGACACCAGACACACACACACACACAAACACACTTAACAGAAACACACACATACACACATGTACAAACACACACACAACGCACCTTATGAGGCCAGCTTTACCAATCCATGGTGGCCCAAATACCAGGGTCTCCACTTGTGTTCGGATCAAGCCTGAACTGGACTGGGGGGACTGAAAGGAAGGAAAATGGGGGTGGGGAGTTGGGGCGGGGCAGGGGCTGTCCTAATCCAAAGGGTTTATCCTTTCCTACTGTGGATGGCACGTTTTACTCGCTCCAGCAATTGCTATAAAGGATTAGAGTCTAAATAAAACCCATTTAATTCCACTGCCCCCTGTGACATCATTCAAACTAGATGAAGTGCACCACTGAGGTTACCGCCCATCTAATAACAGACCCGCCCCTGGCTCCTTTCAGGGAAAAATTCATTTTAACCTAAACCAACTGAACAGGAGCTCACTCAGAATGCTCCATTCTTGGGGCAGTAGTCCTCTCCTGTCCAGGCAGGCAGGCAGCTTGTGAAATGTATACTAGACTAGTGTGGAAACACATTAAGTCCCCTGTTATTCACCCTCATCAGCTTACAGCAGTGACAGCATTAGTGCCACGCAGCAACTGCGAACTGCTACTTTCTGTACGAGATGTGATCTGCTCCCATCTCCCTCTGCGTAGGCAAAACAATAGCCCCAAAAGGCCTCAAAACAATTCTTTGTTTAAAGAACGAGTGTGAATGTCAAAGACAACAAAGAATTACATGTCACTTAGTGCACAGCACACAGATTATGTGCCTATCTAACGCCAATCAAACTAAGAACGACTTTTGTTCACGGACCCTCCACAAGGGGGTGTTCTCTTGCCCCTCCCCCCCACATCCACACAGGTCCTGAGCAGAGGGGGACTATGCTGTAATCGGGATGCTATCCTAATCAGTGATGCTGAAAGGAGACGTCAAATGCTGTATTTGTCTGTAATGGAGCTATTCCATTGTGGTGCCCTGGCCTTTGCAACAGTGTTCTACTATGTAAAATCTTCAAGGTTCATTCTGCAGCAATTCTTTCGGGCTTTGGCTGGGATGTTCCCTTTTGTGGCACCTCTGCCCTGAATGAACAGCTCAAAGGAAATATATCTCTTAGGGCCTCTCGGAGATTTATTATACTTTTCTCTACATGTTCTTAGCTACTTCATACAGACTTGCATTCACATTCATCATGTCCTTCCATGTTTGTTAATGAAAGTGAGTCAGTTTCTGTGGCATTATCAATGTGCTGGACCTTGCTTCAAACATCCTCTTTCTTCTGCTCTAGAAGGATATTAAGGGGACTGCCAGTGTGGTCAAACTACTAAGGGGAAATAAACACTAAGTTACAAGGTTATAGTCTCATTCTGACTGCCTCAGAAAATTCTTAAATAAAATTTCATATTCTATCAAAAGGGTTCCAAACCCATATCTACTAACTTGCATCCATTGTCCTTTCACGTTTCACATTTCATTGTGCGTTCACATTTTTTTGCAAGGAATGACTACGGAACAGTACCATAAAGAATCATGACTATACCTTTGAAGGAACAATTAACACATTGGTTCTCCAGGGGGCAGAAATGCACTTTGACTGTATCCTTGTTTTACAAGGGAAAATATTTATCTGTATTTATCAGATAGTGTGCACATTTCCCACTTTACTAAATAATAAGAGGCCATCTGAACATCTGATCCTGGCATGTATATTTACCCGTATGCAGCACTAATATGAGGCTGGATCAATAGATGAAATGTGGGGTTAAACAGTGCTGTTGCCGTGGTATCACAGGCAGCAGGATGAAGGAGATCATTGCTTTTGATTCTGAAATGCTCTGCTTTTTGTGATTTTGTGAGAGAAAGAAGATCTAACGAAGCCCGCAGGCAAAAGGCTGTCAACCTTCTGTTTGGCAGGCGTATAACTAGTATTTACTAATTTAAAATGAAAATACAATGATTTAAGAGTGTGAGTCTCATCAACTCAACACAACATTTCCAGCCTGGAGATACACAAACCTTCACTGACTTGTGTATTCATGGTGTGCTAGTTTTAGACTTTATGTCAAGCACTGTCGGTTTCCTCCGTTTCTTCTGGCATGTTAAAAAGAAAAAAAAAACATCAAGAACCTGCTATTAGAACAGAAAAAAGGAAGGAGATTTAGACGGCTGAGAGCAACAGCTTCTCATTTCAGCAGCTTGTCAGATGATAAAATGGTCTTAAAAAGCCTTAAGGGAAGTTGATTTCCACTGAAGAGAACACATACAGCAACTGCTGCAGTAGCCACAGGAAAAGTGATAAACATCAATGTTCTACTATCAGGGTGAACTGTCAATAGCACCAACCAACAAACACACTGACAACTGACAAATAGCTTTTAAAGTGCTCAGGCCTTGCTACAAAAGCAGACTAATGAAAGGAACTGATTGCTAGGCAGCTCTTTAATTAGTGTTCTGGTTGTCTTTTCATTTAACGTTTTTGGTCGGGGTGCATCTTTTTCACATGCAATAAACCTCTCTATCATATAGACCATTTAACTGATAGTACCATTTCTCAGAACTTTTAGATCACAAGTATCATAAGGGTTTGGTACTGCAGTAATACTGTAGTATCAGTACATTATGCAACCTTATATGTATGACAACCAATCAAAGGCCTTCCATTTCCCCACCAATGAGAGCATCTTCACAGTCTTCAGCTACTCCATCATGGGTTTGAGTCCTTGTTTTGGGAGTTAAAACTGGCTCACTGCCCATGTTAAAAGGGGTCACAATCCAAAGCCACAGCGTAGCCAGGAGGCTCAGAAGCGGCTCTCAATAAGCCCTCGAGCAAGGGAAAAGCAATAGTCTCCTAAGAAAGGGATCATTAGAGAGATAAACCACAAACCACCAAAGAACCATTTCGGATTGGCTTCCAACTGTGGAGGGCACTCCTAGCCACTGTTTTGATCTGCTAGGTAAATCAACAGAATTAATAAGCAGAAGAAAAACAGATAAAGCTACATTATTGTTTGTGCCAAATGTCTAACCAAAATTCACTTTATTTGTTTGGTTAGTAGTGCTTGCTGTGCAACCATTTGCTGCACAATTAGGCTGTTACAGTGCATGTCAAAGAACATACAGTAACTATGTTAAATAATATAATGTGTATCATCGCTGTTCTCGAAATGACATTATCCCAAAATGTTGAGGGGAACACTTTCTCTGGTTCTCTGGAGGTATTGATAGAAGATGGAAGCATGAGCCTAAAGGGACCATCGGGCATTGATTAAAGCTCTTTGTGACATCTCTCCCATGGGCCCCGGGATGATTTGGTGATGTCATGGCCACATCACATGGTGTGATCACTCTGTGAGGGCTTAAGAGCTTATGGGTAACTTTGGAAATTGGCCGCAGCAGGACAGCTCTTTTGTGCGGCAGCTGCATCCATCCCCCAAAGAAGTTGTGTTTCCAATTAAAGTTTCCACACAATGTAGGTATCAAATAAAATTCATCAAACACCATTGTCATCCACATACAGACATTGCATTTGCAGTCATGTAAAGGACTATCACAATGGACTGCATGTTTTCTTCCCTTCCTTCCTGGTATTTCCATTTTTGCCCTCCTAGCAGGCTAAATAAATGGGAGATTATATATTGTTGATTTACTTTATCCTTTGCTTGAAATTCCTCTTTATTTCACTGTGCAAGCATATAGCCAATCCACCCAAGTGAAAAGGTATATGTACTTTGCCATTTCCTCATGAGCATACCACAGATATGGTCATTCTGTGTCATGGCTGGCATGTTCAAGCCTTGATGGCTTATTCCAAATAAATGGCTTGAATTTCACCTCTTCATTCCAGAATTGTAGCAGTTTCCAAGGAACTATGCCTTTGGTATGATTTGTCTGGGGAACTCATAGCTTCCTGTGGTCAGGTAAGTGACTGTGTCCACTGGGCCACAAAACGTGTTGTGTACTCCTTTTTAAAAGTAGGGTAGACCCTGAGGTCGGCCAGGTCAATGGTCTCTGTAGAACTGTTGCTATAAAGCTGCAAAAGATCTGGCCCTGGGAGCCAATGGGAGGCCAGGCTGGACTGTTTTCCACTTTTCTTTCAGAATAATGGAATCACTGGATTGGAATGGTATGTGGTTACAGTAAACTGTGTCACTACAGAGGGAAGTGATCTGGTTTGGGTATCCTGCAGTGGGTGACTCTACTGGCTGCCTGTGGTCACCTGAAATTGGAGGGAACAAGGCCATGGTAAATCCAGGCCTCCACCTCTACTGCAGAGTCAGCAACAGAATATCTCTTCAGTAAGCTCTGACAGCAGTGTTTATTCCATGATCACATGACTAAAGCAAAATGCCACCACTAGGTCAGATATGAGGTAGAGTGAGTGAGAGGGTGGGGGAATTGGGGGGCAGGACTGTGACTGAGCTTATGTCCCCTCAGCATTTGGGAGTGGGGAGCCATGTCTCAGAGGGAATTGAGAACAACCGATGCCAACAGTGCAACCTGTAGTTCAACTCCTCATGGGAAACCTCCAAAGACCTGTACATTAAAAAAACCCTCAGAATTAGGTTTGTTCTTTCTATTTCTTCTTTTCCAAGGTAGGTTTTCTCTTCCAAAAGCCCACATCAGTGTTTTTCACACTCTGTGATACTTGGAGATTCTGTAGAATTACTACATCGAGGTCTTGGCCCCAGTATTCCACAGTTACACAGCATGACTGACAAACCCAGAGCACATGTTTCCTGCTCTTGAAACCACAGCGGCCGCCGCAGTGCATCAATTGGCATCATACCAACCCGCTGTAAAGCTGACATGCCACACGCAGATTCCGAAGAACTCACCGGGACAGTCCATAACAATATTGAAATATCAATAAAACATTAGTGTCGGAGGTCGGGGTTGTCACGTTCAGCCGTGTTGGGGCTCAGAGCTCTCTCAGACCAGCTTCTGCTCTGCAGTTCAGGGGTGGATGACCCTTCAGCAAAACAAAAGGGTCAGAGATGGATCAGACGTTAAACATTTATTATTTATGAGCAGAAGAGGGGATTTTCATTATGCCCACAACATCAAAATGTCCACACAAAAAGTCCTCTCATTTTTTTAAGCAGGAGTGGCTCTCGCAGCACATATAAATCTCTTATTATTCAACAGGCAGTCTTACTGGTTTATTCCAAATGCACGTTTGTCAGCATTAAAATGCACTATTAATCAGAATGTCGCATTTCTCCAAGGCAACCGGCAGAGATAACTATTTTTAATAAGCCTCCAAACATCACATGTCATTCATTTCCACACTTCCTGCCAAAATATTAATGATGCATTTCGGGTCTGCCTCTGCTCACGAGTCCTTGAGCAAAGAATGCCAGCGCATACGTGCAATCTCGCATTTTTAGCAGTCTGCGTGTGTGTGTGTTGCAGGGTCTGGATCAGGTGAAGTGCCTCTGAAGACTGCTCTCCATCCCTATCATGTAACTTTCAACATGCAATAATTAATGTAGCATAGCACATTCCATCATATATATTCCAAGGACGGAATATCCCTTAAGGGCTTGAATAGGGCTCTACGCTTAATGAATTGAATCGAGTGCAGACCTGAGAAGTGCCGATTTACCACACACGCAACGCCAGTTGCCCTGCCCATATCCCATGTACCAAAAAAGCTATGTTCTCCGCAAAATACAACCTGATGTATGGAGCGGGGTACTACATTAAACTGAGAAGTGAAATCCGGCAGGAAAGATAAATTAAATTCATCTCCACATTAATCTTTGTAGGGTATGCGGCGCTCCTGGCAGAACTTGGCAAGTGGTGCCGAGGAGAGCAGATAATGCGATTCAGACAGCATCAACCCGCAGAACCATTCAGCCATTAAACTTTCACAGGACTAAATAAATTTAGACCGTGACTGGGAACTTGAAAATTCAAGTCAATTACAGTGATTGTACAGTATATTAAAGTTTTAACAAGCTTTTGGACTGTGTTATCCCCCCTCCCCTTCACAAGAGTCTGGAGACACACTAGCCCTTGAGTGGTGCCGATGCTCAGTTTTATCATCATCAAAAGGTCCGGATCCACAACGATGTTCTAAGAACACTGCAGCCCACTCATGAAGCTGCTTTGCGTACTCACATCAGACGCTTGTTCTGCAGTTACACACTGACTGCATCGTTCCCTACTGGGCTCAGCACCACTGATCTCTGATCAGTGCTTGGCACATCACGCTGTGTGCTGGCTCGCTGAGTGCTGAACACAGATCAGTACTGCTGAGAGGAAAGAGGAAGGGGGTGAGGGGAATCAAGAGTATATTGGAATGCAGCTCCTCACCAGAACTGGCTGCCAGTCATCCCACCTCTTCACCTGGGATGCAGAGCTGTGAAAACAGAAGCTCGTTTTCACTTCAATTAAAGAAAATGGAAAACGGCAGAGCCTGGTTCCCCCCCACGATTTGTTTTTCATTTTCTTTCTTTTCTTATTCTTTTTTTTAACGCCCTTTCTTGCTCTCGGTTTGAATGTCATTATCAGCTTCGGAAGAATTCTTTTTCTGTGTTTATTAAATCCTGCAGTGGTTTATTTTACTCCAGGCCTGACAAATCCCGCAAGGTTTTGGGTGGGGGAGGATGGGGGGGGAAGGGGTTGGGGCGGGGGGTTGGTGGGCTGAGGGTGAGAAGGGACCTGGGGCCTGTGACCCAGATTCAGATGAGTTCATGTAGTGACAGGATTCCAGCAGCCTTGGTTTAACCTGTCTCACACTGCCAGGGTATTGAGTCCAGTGAAAGGTCTTACAGGATCCCTGACTGACCAGGTGGACCGTGATACAGTGACTGTCCATCATTCCACACAAAGCACACGTCACAAAGCGCTATTTAGTACCACCTTAATGGAGGATGACTCTGAGTTCTGGACCTGGCCCAAAAGCCTGCCGGTGCCACAGCCGTGCCCAGACACAGATGGGGGAGACAGAAGGGGAAGGAGAAAATGTGACACAATTTGGAGGGATTGGTTGAAACCATGGCTTGCAGACAGGCACTGCAGTAAAGGTTAAAAACAGAGACTGAGGAGGTTCGGAAGGGGTGGAACTCAAATGGGATGAAGGAAAAATGAGACAAGCAGAAACAAAGACTGAGCTCATCTTTTCTTCCACTGTAACCAAACGCTTACCCGCCTAACAAGTAATGTTTCAAGGAATCGATGGAACATTCAGGTTCAATTAACATTTGGTTGTGAGATAACATTGTGATGCTACCCAGTCTTGGAACATATTTATTGTTTCCAATCTGTGCTGTCACAGGAAAACAATTTTCCAGATTTCATTCAAAAATGCAAACTTCCCCAACTGAATTAACATGACTGACCACTTATTGATAAAATAATTCAATTAGAATAAGAAAACTGAACAACATTCGAAATCCATTTCCACAATGCTCTGTGTGACTTGAAAAACAATGTTAAAGAAACATCCAGTGAACCAGACAAATTCACATCGTGAACATCTACCATAACTTTCCAGGAATGCCGAGCTCTGTTTTTTCTAGCTGTCGGAACGGAGCGGTACAATAAACCATCCGCAGCGGAGGGAAGAGAGCAGCTGAAGGGGAATGCTGACAGAAGACACTGCTAGCCTGCAGGCCAAACGCTCACCAAAAGAAAACAGAAGAGCTCATCTCTGAGCGCGAGCGTGCGAAACCTGCTGAGGCCCCCCTCACCCCAGCGCATTATGAAACAGGACGCAATCCTGGCACGCCGTTACACTCTGGTCTCAGAGAGATGAGGCGGTCACTGTGCTGTGCGAACGTCAGCATCCACACCCTCTCTCTGCACTAAGAGCAGTCAACCAGGACCATGTGTTTTCTTCACTCAGTAACTCAAGCATTTCTGTGCTGTACACACCACAGGCTGAGATGTGAGCAAAATACAATAAAAAACTTTTTATAACTGTATAGTATATTGACTTTTATAGGAAGGCACTAGTACCACAACGACTGTACATAATAATAATTCCTGCACACCAGATTCAACTGGCCTACATAGGGTATTGTTTGCAACTCCTTCTCAAAAACATATGTAAAATCTTAATTCACTGGAGTTTTTCAGGCTTGCCTTGCACTGTCTGAATATCAACATTTGGCAGGGGGGGTAAACCTAGGGGCTAAGTCTGCATGGGGGGCTAGGGCATTTTTTAAGTGCTTTTTTAACACATTTAGTCAAAGACCAAAAGGATAATGTTGAGGTTGATAGTAGTGTAGCTTCCCCCAACACAACATTGTGAATGTAGCAGTCCTTGAACCAAAGGAACACATTAAATACTGTATGTTACCCAGGCATGGTCAAAGGCCGCTGTGGTTAGAATGCAGCTCTGTGTGAAGGAAAAAAAAAACCACGTACACACTGAATAATTAAACTGTGCACAGATGCTGTAGGAATGGGTATAAACACACGAACAGTAGCAATCTTTATTCACAGGTGGAAGGAGTAAACCTGACACCTAAACTGCTTTCTCGTTCGGCGTTATACTGCTGCTTTGTGTTCAGCGTCAGACTGTAACACAATCGCTGGGTATGACCCAGAATGTGTCAGGCTCTGCCCAATTTCCTTGCTAGAGAAATTTTCAGACTCGTAAATGTTTACAGGCAGTAGCAATAAAAATGTAAGACAATTTTCTTCCCCACAGCCGAGAATTAAAGATGATCATTCCGCAGCACTGATTTGATTAAGTCAACTAACAGCACTTAATAATAAAAGTCTTATTCCAAGTGAAGACTGCCAAGATTATGTAAAGTACATACCAGAATCTTTCAAGATTTAATCACTGCTGACATCAAGCTACAGTTTCCATAGCCACAGTAATATTTTATATTTGAATGTCATTTAGTCCACAAACTCGCACACTGCGTTTCCTCTAACCAAGCAAAAAAGTATATACCCTTGGTTCAATTTTCAAATATATAGTGACTTTATTGAAAACTTGATATCAGAGATTAGATCAACAATAAAAGCGACTGAAAAACAAATGTATTTTTCTGACACATTGCAAAGCTTTGAAGCTGTCAGATTGTTGATAATCCTTCTGCAAAGGCACTTATTTTTCTCCCAGCAGACATCTGTGAGGAAAACCCTGCCAGGGACAGATACTAAGCTAATCAATCACCTCTCAGGACTGGGGGTTCATATGAACACAGCTTTCATCAATACAATAGGTAATGGTGGTCAATAGTCAATCTCCATTTAATACCTGAGGAAAAACGTGTGTTGCTTTACAGTCTTAGCCCCAGATTAAATCTTATTGGATGTGCTGTTTTTTTCTGTTTCAGAAAATGACACATGTGTAGCAATGTGGGTGACACAAATACCAGGGTGACTTTGTTGTTCCGACGACCTGCTAACAAATGATAGTAATCAAGGATTTAAAAGAGCTGTTTCTTACTCTCTCACAATAAAGACCTCGCAAGCGTAATTCCCTTACTCGCTATGGCAGCCATCTGGAGGCAGTAGTCCATTACTGTCTGGATTCATAAACAGGTGAGCTCATTTACTGCCAGCCATTTCCCTATCAGAGGAACACATGTTACACTAAACTGCTCTGGGATCAGGCGTTTACTTTGAGCCTGTATCTGAGGAACATGCCCTAGGCAGCCCATCACCGGGTGACTGGTGCGTTGTGAGACAACAAACTACACACTGTGGAGCACTACCCCCAAAAACTTGTGCTGACTGGTGTCTAACAAAGATTGGGACTAGGGATTGGGACTAGGCAGAATTTGCTGTTAACCGTTGATTCCCCCTATCTCACGTCACTAGGATCGAGCTTTAAACAGTCATGGTTTTCAGCAGGCATGAATCTTTTTCCTCTCCGTTGTAAAAGATAAATGTTACCATGTCATTTTCTGTGAGGAGTCATCGTCAGCAACCTGTTCGACAGGGATCCTGCCTAATATTTGTGGAAAAAAATAGCTTCTACTATTTCGGAGTATTGGAGCACCTGCAGGCGTCCGTGTTCTTCCCCCTGCGATGGCTCAGGTTTCACAGTGTGGACGCCACGCATGAGCCTCAAGACTCTGCTGCTGCGCGGTGAAAGGCTTGCATCATTGGGCAAAACAAACACGCTGTCGGAGGGGTAACGGCGCGTCACGTCCCATTTTCCGGCACCGCGGTCACGACCGCCTCTCCCTGCGTTGCGTCAGGGGGTGATTCGGATTAACAAGGAGGCTGCAGAGAGGTCGCATGGGAGGGCGGAGTGTTGGATTCCCAGAAACCCTTCCCCCCCTCCATCCCCCATCCCCCAGGCCCTTCCCCAGCCCCCCACACCCTCCTCACACAGGCCACACAGAGTCTCTCCACCCTCATACTGACACACCACTGTGCTGAGGCGACAGCCCCACCTCAGCTCTGTGCAAGATCATCCAGCGTTCGCGCTCCATCATGGGCCCCGCCCTCTCCCCTCCTCAGCCACTCGGCCAACCGGAAAATACCATCACGTACAGGGAAAAAACTCTGCACCCTAAAATGTATTTATTATTTTTTTAAAAGCCAGCAGTCAACTGCAGGAGGAAGTAGAGATGAAAGGAAGGTATCCGACATGTGGTCAGCCACAGGCTGGCTAATCGTTCCAGTTTATTAGAGACTCCCCACATTCAGCTCTCGGACAGGCACCCCAACAATCTGCCTCAAACATCAAACCAGATTTAAAGTCTTTCAAGCACTGTCTCTCTCCATGGCCCCCCTTACCCCAGCACCCCTGGCTGAGCCGTTACCCCAGCCCCCTGCCACACCCCCTTCCTGTCCAGGCCTCTGCCAGCACCCCCATCAAAGCGGTGGTTTGGAGCTGCGGTGGAGTGCGGACTCCTCTGATCACACATCTCTCACACAAATGCAATTAAAGGGCTCTTGAAGTGCGGTGCTGGCGGGATGCCCGACGCGATGGCCGGATGGTGGGTCGGGGCGGCTCGGCAGGGCGGCTCGGCAGGCACCGTGTGGGTCACTCTGGAGGGCTCCTCATCCTCCGCCACCGCCGTCCCTGCTGCCACGAAGCCTCCGGGAGAGATGTGGGGGCTTGCCTCGGGCTGCATGTAGCAGCTCTGACACGAGGTCACCCATCTCTGGACGTGAGCAAAGCGTGGGAGGAGAGGGCGTGTCTGCAGGCATATGTGTGTGTGGGGGTGTGATTCTCTACGTGCACGCATGTAGCTCTAAGTACAGGATGGAACCATCAGCATTTTCCTGTCAGAGAGTGCAATCACATCAACATCAAATGATGCTAAATCTCCTCCTCACAGCATTCAAAGGGTCACTATTACAGCCACATTCAAATGACATTCATCAAACACATAGAACATGTGATTTTTGTTAATAAGCAAGCAAATTTCTTATAAATATGAGATACAAATATAATAAATATAAGACATAGCTACGACTACCACTACTCCTACAACTACTACTACTACTAATAATAATAATAATAATAATAATAAAATAATAACAATAAAAATAACAATAACAATAGTAGGCAATGTGACTGATATTTCAAACCCAAGTATTTGAGTAACTCTTCCACTCATTGTACTTTCACATTCCCTGTTCTTCTGCAGACACCTCCCAGTGTCTCCCCAACTTCCTGTGTTACCCACACAGAGGAAGCACCCTGGGCAGTTAGCAGGACTTCAGCACATGATAATCACGACACAGAGCACAGACAGAGTGACTCGTTCTGTACCAGTCTAGACACCCCATGCAGAGCAGGGACACACTCCTCACCACCCCACCCCACCCCAGCCCCAGCCCCAGCCCAAACCCCACCCCAACCCCCCTCCCCAAATCACCACCAGTGAGGAGTCATGAGCTAGCCAAGAGAGCATCATTTCCACTTGGCCGACACCAGACACAGTTCCTTGATTTCTTCCCGCAGAAATCCTGGAGCACAGACGCTTTTCTGGGAAGCGTGCGTACCTATCTGCCCACACTGACTGCCTGAAGAACCAGGATGAGTCACACCCACTGTTTGACACACCACAGAATTAACTTCCCCTCTCCAGCGTATTCCAGCCCTCTCCACAGCACTGGAAGCTTCTTGAAAGCATTGTGGCAGAGCAGGCAGCGCAAGGGACAGGTCAGAACAGCCCGTCAGGCCCCGTCAGGCCCGTCACTCCAGCTGTGCCGCATTTTATGAGGTAGGAGAGTATGTCTCCCCCAGAGTACATCTCGCTAATGAGACAACCCCTGCGTCACTATTTCACTGCCATTCAAACAGTGTCTTACTGCCTCAATGCCACACTTTAACTGTAAGAAACCAAAATGTATCCGATCATCATTCCTATTTTAACATTATACATTTGAGTAAGACCATTAAACACTTTACATGAAAAAAGTAGAAAATGAACAATTAGGAAAAAGCTAAACAAAATCCTGATGCAGTCTTCTAAAATAAACATTAGAATTATGGTGTACAATATTTTAGTTTGACTTATTCTGTTATAGATACACTGTCTGGCAGTGATACGCTTCCATTATTTTAGAACTATGTACCTTTGTTGGTAACAGGGGGCTGAGGATCAACTCCCACTCCTGTGGAGATGGAGCCACTGACCTGGGTTCAGCCAGAGATGCCAAGATTTGCTGTCTGTGAACCTGTTCCACTGACCACAGGACTTAGCACCAGTTCTCCCAAACACACTGAGATGGACAGTGTGGTCGTATGGCTTAACACCAAATCAACGCGATTTGTCAAGACAGAATGGGCTGGGGAAAGGGAGGCTCACAGTGCCATGCACCAGATGACCAGGGCTCGGGAGTCTCAGAGAGCCAGCTGGTCAGTGGTTGTCTTTCCACTCCACTATGCCAAAGGCTCAGAGGCAAGCTCCACTCCTGCCACTAAATTTGATGCAAAACGCTAAAGCATACCTGGAGGACTTTGATGTCCTCAAAGTACAGCCCACTGCTGGTTTTAGGATAAGAGTGTCTGAATTATTATTAATCCAAAGATAGCTAACATGGTGTTGATTTCTTGTCCAAACACCGAGGACCTGAGGTCTAGCCCCACAACTGTGCTCTGATTTTAAAATGCAAAACCAAACTGTTGAATGAGGGCCGTTATGAAAGAAAAATAAATAACAGTCACATGCTTTTAAGGAGGGAAGTAGGAGGGGCCTTACCTTCACAGATCCTGTCCAGCCGCTGCCGTTTCACTTTGTGTTTGTCGGTCAGAGCCATGTTGGCACGCACTCCTCCTCCTCCTCCTCCTCCTCCTCCAGAAACTGAAGTGTATTCTCAGTAACCTATCACCCTGTGCGGCGACCTCCCCAGTGCATACCGCCCTCAGCGCACCTGCACAGGAGCACAGAGAACATTCCGGTCAGCACAGAGACACAGACACACAGCCGCAGTGAGGACATGGACCCAAAGAGCACAGACGCAACCTCACAAAACTCAGAGGAGCATTTCAACTCCCCTTCCCAATCTCCACTCAGATCTACTCACAGGCCTTTTATCAGGCCTTTTCTCTCATAAGTTTAACTCACATGGAGGCCTTAACCAGTATAATTTATTACAGTCACACTTATCCCCCCCCCAAGCAACAATGTCAAACCTGACAAAGCTCCTACTACTGTGAGCATGCCTAACTAGCAACTGCATTCTTTAAGAGCTGTCATTTTCTGTGATAAGGGCATTCATATAAACTGTTAAAGGGAATTCCAGCTCCCAAGTGGGATTGACCCTCCTATTTAGGGTTAAATGCCAAACGCTCCAGTCAAACAGGCCCATGGTGGGCTGCAGCCTCACAAATGTCTAAGCCAAAAATCTTATCTGGTTGAGTTGAAGCGCTACCAACTGTCCTTCTGGCCCTCTGGTTAAATACCTGCTGAGGGGTTAGGGATCATGTTGTGCAATATTACAGCTGGATCAAACACAAAAATAAAGACACAAAAACGTGAAACAGAAACGTTAAAAATTCTGTGCCCGACTGTTTTGATTTGTTGTGGTAGGCCTTGTGTATTAAAAAGTTGTGAATTGAGTTTGTTTGAATTCTTGGAACAGTGACCAGAGGAGAGACAATAAAAAACTAGACCATAAAGAACTGAAGAAAAATTCTCACAAAAACAGCTGACTTGTTGACAATAAGGCTCAGAATCTTCCATCCACATAAACCGCATTTGTGCACTTGATCTGATTTAGCATTTCAACATCACCTCGCCGCCAGCTGCACATTGATAACAGGAAATATTAATTTCTGAGCAATGAGAAAAGCGCACAAGTATGAGCTTGAATTCTATGACTCTTTCAGTGAACAGGTCACACATTCAGCATGTATGTGAGCTGATAGTCTTATAGGCGCAAAGTAGGAGATAAACAGCATGTATAGAGCGTTGGGCAATGCTCAACACCATTCTACTGACCTCAGGTCACAAATAAACGCCCACGGCCACAGATCAAAAGATATTTCCCTCACAGAAGAATGCTTTGCAGTGTGGGAAGAATTTTGCATTGAATTGAAACCAAGAGGTATTTTATATCCTAGTACAACGCATAAAGCGTATTGATCTACTTTGGTGGCTTCACGAGGTTACTTTGACATTTAATAAATTCAGTATTATAACATAAGCAGGACATACATTGACTAAATATCTAGGTTTTCCTGAAAAAAAAAAATGGAGGGTTTTTTGTTTTACCCAAAGGCAGAGAATTAAATTGCAATGACAAACTCTGACCAATAGAGGGAAGTAAGTCCTTCTCAGAAAGCAATGATGAGATTGTTTCATTGGAGATCATAAATATTGCAAACAAGGAAGCTGAAGCTTGCTTTTTGGGTTCTGACAAGCACGCCAAAGAAAATGAGAAGATAGCATGCAAAAAGGAATGGCAAACCATGAGAGCACATAACTCATAAGATTGAACATAAAACAGAATGGCAAACAAAGAGTGTACATAACTCTAACTTGACTAAAAGAGTATGATACGAAAGCAGGTATCCTGATGCGGCAAATGAATTCCAGAACATGTGCCAGGGTGTGCTCTTCTTTTGGAATATCTGAGGATAAAGAAGTATTTTTGGACTGGGAAGTATGTTTTACCAGCCTGTTGCCTTCAAAAACACTTAATCCAGGAACTGCAATGGCCAGGAGCATCTTGGCACTGCAGTCATATAAAAATAATCACTACAAACAAGAACTCATTTTTTGAAGTGTTTGTTATTTACTAGGCAAAGATTCCTGCTTTATCAAATGGACCAACAGCACATGGGTGTGAAAGAGAGGGGATAAAGAGAAGGGAGTGAAAAAGAAGGGAAAATAGACCAGGTGGGAGGGGGTGGAATCAGTGTTCAGTGTTTGTATGAGAGGAATTAATCAAGCTAGAAACTTTCCTTTTTCATCCAGAGCGATCCAGGTCAGAACACTGAGTGTTATCAGACCACCACAGAACACCAGCTAAACACTGCTAATTCTCATAGCTACGGGTGTTCACACAATGCAAAACAGCACAGCTGGAGACAGTGGCTCACTACAATCATTCTCATAGCCTTTATAATTCTTTGAAGGGACCTGAACTTTTTTTCTGCACTCTCCCCTAAACTTACAGGCAAACTGGACGCACATGCATGCACACACCTCCACTTGTCCAACACACACATATGCACACATACTTTCAGTTTGCTCGCTGTCAACAATGTACTGCACTGCTGTGAAGCCAGGTTTTTTTTTGTTTGTTGATAAACAGCCAATCTGCTGAAGGGGGTGTGGGCGGGCTGGGGAGCAGCAGAGTCTCCCAGCTCTCCAACTGATGAAGAATTCAGTGGAGTCCCAACCAGCACTTTAAGATACTTCAGTCTGACGCATCGTCAGGTCTGGAAAGTACACCTTTGCACATCAGCTTGTTTTGGAGGTGAATTTTCATTATAAAGTGAGAAAAGAAATACCCTTGATAAAACCATTGGTCTTCAAAGCTTGTCGTTCTATTACTGATTCACTAAATTAAATAAATTAATAAATTAATTCATTAATTTATAAAGACGTTTCCAGTAAGTTACCCCAGCATCGTGGACAGTTTTTCAATAATGTAATTTTGTTTTGTGATTGGTTGAGTGCAGTTTGCAAAAAAAAAAAAAAAGAAAAAACACAGAGCTAGGTTTATTAGCTCTGATTAATCTCCCCTCCCTGCAGTGGACTCTGGGCCCTCGTCACCAGGGTGATTTATCAAGCACGGCCGGCCTCCCTGGCCCTACGGGGCTTATCTGAGCTCACAGCAGACTGTATTGGAGCGGGGCTCTCTCTCCGGGGCGGCTGACCTCAGACCCCAGCAGCACTTACACCTGTTTACTGTCTGGCAGACCCGCCCACCTTGGATGGGACATGAGTAATGAGCACTGTTTGCGTCAGTGTGCGCGTTTGGCCGTTAGACTGGACAGCAATCAGCTACCGCAGCAGGTCGGGAAACATCCCAGGACAGATGCTCTGGGGTGGGCTTGTTGTATTCCAGAATCCCATATCCCCAAACTTATCTCTGTGCCACAAGTCCAGGGGGAATCTCTGGTTGGACATCTAGGGATGTTCTTCCATACTTGGCCGCTGACTTTATGAGTACTTGGAATGGCATGAGTGCCAATTTAATTTTACACAAGTTAAACACAACTACTATCAAGGTTTTACAAAGCAACCTCTGTAAAATGATAAATGTAGGATAAACCATTGACAATTTTGCAAAAAAATCTACTGGGCACCACTGAAATAGAACAGGTTAAACAAAGAATTTATATTCTGAAAGACTATCCCTCACTACCCATTCAAATGACCCCTTTCCTACAGCTGTTTTTAAGGACGAGCATCTGAAAAGTCTCACTCTGTTTCCAATCAACTGTCGACTGGTCGCTCTAAGAGCAAGCATTCAGCGGGAATCTGTTTTGGAGCCTCTCCCCCAGCTCCAATACTGGAGCAAACAATTCATTCACCCACAGTCTTCACCCCCACCCCTCCTCCCCAAGTCCTGCTGGACTCGAGCCCGCTTGCACGCCAGTGTCCACCCCGAATGGCTCATCAATCTCTGCCCGAATGCCTTGGCTGACCCAAGAGAACGAGGCGCGGGAAAACACCGGGGGCGCCAGCTAGGCCGTGCCAAAACCTCAGGGCACAAGACGCTCCGCCCCCCTCCCAGAGGGGGGTGGGCCTTAGTGGGCTGGTGGGGGAGCATACTGCAGACATAGATCAATGGGTGGACGTGGGCTCCGGTCCCAGTAAAACATCTCCTCATGAGCTCACACACACAGCGGGGAGAGAGAGAGGTAAGAAAGAGAAACCTCACTTGCAGGGGCAGTCAAGCCAAACTTTGTGTTCATTTCATATAATATGAAACTGTTTAAAAAATCCAACATTCACTCATAAAATATAAATATAGTATGGCATGGCCTTCGGGTCCCTGAAAGAGAGAGAGAGAGAGAGAGATAGAGGGAGAGAGAGAGAGAGAGAGAGATAGAGATAGGGAGAGAGAGAGAGAGATAGAGAGAGAATCTAAGGCAGTTTTATAGCCGAACTCCCACACAAAACTCTACACAAACACAAGAGTGAAGTATACCCCAATATTTAATCTGTAACTCAAGAAACCACAGGTAGTTACTTAACAGTTAAAAAAGGCAGATCCACCCAAAGGGAAAGATGTGACCTCTCTTATTTCCATAATTCAACTGAAATCTTAAATTAAATTTAATTAAATTGGCAGAGCACCTTATTATGAGCAGAAAATCCATGATAAATCTCCTAAAAATATATGTTTTCACTGGGCGAGGGAGAAAAAGACAGCGGCAGTGGCGGCTGCTGTGATGAATAAGTTGTTGAGGTAAAACGGAGGAACCAGTTTGGAACGTAAGTACATATAAAGACATCTTCCCTCAGAAGTTAATTAGGTCCAGACTGATTACGTACCTTGCAAAGCCATCAGTTACCTGCCAGTGGTGGGCTTAATTATGACTCCGCTATTTGCAATAAACCTGAAAGGGCTTGACTAACCTTTACAACTCTGCACTGCCTAAAATACACAGGACAGAGAAGGAGAGGGCTATTACATTGTGGAAATGTTCTAAAGCTGATACAGGCCCTCTATGTTT